>CM076402.1:25409231-26009231 GCA_038363315.1 Mugilogobius chulae
CCCTGTACTAACACGAAGTACCGTAAGTACCAGTAAATACCCCGTGTTCTTACTAGCGGCGGTACTTTAAAGTGTTACCAAATATGCTGTTTGTGTCTCAAAGCTAATGCTAATCTATAGGCTATTTAATGTCATTATTATTGTTACAGTAAAATAACTCTACAAACTGATCTAGCTTTTTACAAACACAATTGGCCTGGTATTTAATATATTTTTTATCAAAGTGTTTACTTTATAGCAGACCTGGGCAAATTGCGGCCCGGGGGTCAAATTCGGCCACGACCTGTTTCAATCAGACCTTGGGCTATGAGATTTCTCAAATTCATAATGTTATGAGTGTAAAGTCAAAGCCATAAAACGCGATTTTTAATACTAAACTTGAAGTTTTATTAGATTAATTGTAATTTGGATCATTAAACATTGCTATAAATTTACAAATCTATTGTGTGTTTTAATGCAAACATTTGACTCATCCGAGATTAAGTCCTGATAGTATTTAGTTTCTTTTTTTCTCATAAAATTACAAATTTAATCTCATAAACTTCAAGTTTAATCTATAAAATAGCTTCTTTTTATGGACTTAACTTTATTCTTAGAATAAAATTTGACTTTTTTTTTTCTCATAACAGTGAGTTTTTAAATACTAAATGCATAACTTTCTGAAGCTTTGACTTTATTTTCATAAAATTAGCTTAATCTCAAAATGCTACTGTAGTTTATTATGGTGGAGCAAACCTTTTATTTGTACTGGTCTTCTGTATAGACCCTTTCATGCTACGTCACGGTGACGTCACAGCTCTAGCTGGAGGCAAAAAGACGAAAACTCATAGCAGACGCACTAAAAGTTCGAGGTTTTTATCGTGGTAAAAATGTCGTTTGTTGTGAACTGTGACTTGGACTTTTGTGTCTAATGTTAGCCTGATCTTACCCAGACGTGCAAGTGCAGTTTGATGTTCAAACTGATCTGTTTATTTAGAATTCTAGCTAAACTGTACTGTTGTCAATCATTCAAATTTTACACACAAGACCCTTATTTTCTACTTTAGCAAAGCTTTAACGAGAGCTAACACATTTTCAAAGCTACAAGCAACCAATTTTGTTGGACTAAATTAATCTTAAAATATTAAATGTTGTGCCTCTGAAGCACTAATAATGATGGGAGGTGCACACATTAGCATATTTAGCATTAGCTTCAAGACGCGAATGAACAGTTAAAGGACATCATTTTAGCCACTACTGTGTTTAGCAAAGTAAAACGAACCTCAAACAAATGTAAAAATCACCTCTTCAGTTACGTGAAAGGGCAGATCCAGATCCAAGACGAACCACACGAGCTCAGACAAAATGCTTCCATCCGTCAGAAGTAATTCACCAAGTCTGTGTCAGGTCCACAGAGTAAGTTACGATATATATCCTGACAGTTCCGAACAGAATTTGACATTTTTTCTGCATTTGTGTTTAAAAATCCCTCCAAAAAACGCTAGTTTACACTGGTTTAAATGGAGGCTACGTCGTCTTTTGCCTCCAGCTAAGCTCCGCCCACCAGAATTTGACGCAATGTTTACTAACATGCAAGGGGTCTATAGATACAGTCGGCATCAAAGGCCACGCCCACTAACGGACCTCCGAGAGTGAATCAGTTACTGCTCAAAAACTACAACAGCAAACATGGACTTTAGGAGATATATTGTGTCAAATACAGTCACGAAGACATGGGGATGAATAAGTGATTCAACCTTTCAAGTATGTAAATATATCTAGCAATGCTAACGGTAGCTGCGAGCTAAATGCTAACGTGATGCTAGCGCCGCCTAGCGTCTTTAGCATCTTTTTTAACTTTTTGTTTACTTTTCTGACATAACAACATCTCAGTAACCTCCGTTTAAACCTGGTTGTAACTCGACTTGAATTAGTTGTGCTAAAAATACATTTAATTCGCCAGAAAACGTCTTAAAAGAGGTAAACAGTTTAGCTTCCCATTCTTTATTATGGTGAGGCAGGAGATGTTTTCCCCCTCAGCAACTGTTGGTTGCCGACTGTATCTATTCTGTCAAGAAATGTGTTTGCAATAATCAAAATTTGTTATACCAATATTGGCAGTCCGGCCCGCCACCACTTTTCTGGGTTTGAAAATGGCCTCGAGTAAAAAATAATTGCCCAGCTCTGCTTTACAGCCTTTTTGAGTTAATTTATTTGTTAGCATTTAGCATATGTATGTGTATGTGAAGCTCTGAACTCGCTGCCAGTGATGATCTAGTTGAAATGCTTTGTGATTTTTAAATATTGATTAATTTTAGCGCATTAAAATTTTATGCTAACCGGAACTAGCCTAGCTCTCACCTGAACACCACTGTCTCCGAATCAAAGACGTATTCGATGACGCCCGTCGTGGGACTCTGACCCGGAGCACGTCCTGCTGAGTGGGCACGTACGCAGGGTCTCCTATCCGGTTCAAGTTGTTCAGATAACTGACAGAGCAAATCAAGAAATGTGAGTTTAGAAAGGACTTGATTAATCTATAAATCTGAGTAGGTGTAGAGGTTATGCACAGACATTATTTTATTTACAGTTTTTTTTTAATCGCTTTGGCACATTTTTGGAAATTGTCATAAATATGGCAAAACCTCTACATATTCAGTCAGATTTATCACTCATTTGTGTAAACATTTTAGAATGATTGCACATGTACACTTTTTGTGCAAAACTCCAGACACCTTTGTAAAAATAACACTTTGTGGTTAAAATGTTAAACACTCATCTCTAAACTGCACTTTTTGTGCAAAATATTTCACTGTCATGTAAAAACTACACTGTTTGTTTGAACATCAAACAAAAGCAACACATGGATTAACTTTCACCTTAACCACTTAAACACTGTTTGGAATTTATTTCAACATGATATCAATTTATTTTTCAGAATATTTTGGGAATTAAAGAGATTGTGAAACAAAAATATTCAGAATTGTGAGACAAGAAAAAGGTTTACTGACAATGTCAAATAAAAGACGATATCGATGAGCTAAAAGTGTGTTCCTGTCTAATCTTGGCCACAGTGAAGTGTCTGACACTGGGCTAAATCATCTGTCTCTGTCTCCATGTCCTCTTCCTCCTCACATCCTCACACTTCTGTCTCCATGTCCTCTTCCTCCTCACATCCTCACACATTTGTCTCTGTCTCCATGTCCTCTTCCTCCTCACATCCTCACACTTCTGTCTCTGTCTCCATGTCCTCTTCCTCCTCACATCCTCACACTTCTGTCTCTGTCTCCATGTCCTCTTCCTCCTCACATCCTCACACTTCTGTCTCTGTCTCCATGTTCTCTTCCTCCTCACATCCTCACACTTCTGTCTCTGTCTCCATGTCCTCTTCCTCCTCACATCCTCACACTTCTGTCTCTGTCTCCATGTTCTCTTCCTCCTCACATCCTCACACTTCTGTCTCTGTCTCCATGTCCTCTTCCTCCTCACATCCTCACACTTTTGTCTCTGTCTCCATGTCCTCTTCCTCAAACTTCTTGTCTGGTTTGGCTCTCTAAAACAAAAGTAACTCTATTTGTCCTAATAGAGTTGTGTTCATGGGACAGATTTATTTGTCAGACGAGTCGCAGCCAGTGACGTGCGGTGGGATTTCCAACTGGTGAGGCACTGTGAACCACACAGGTCTAGTTGCTTATTTTCACTTCAGGATGCCTTTTTATTTACTTTGCAGACGTGCATATCAAATAGAAGCATGTAATCTCATGTGACTATTTTGTCTCTACACGCAAAATTAAGGATGAGAAAAAAATTATTTTGCCGCGAGTTTCGATCCCCAGACCCTTTGCACCGCGGATCACTCTCTCATCCATCTGAGCTAAACAGCTGATGACGTCACCGCGGTGCGGGAGTCTTAATGACTGCCACTGTTCAATAGTTGGGGACAGATTATTACGATTTTTTAGACCTTTGCTGTTAAATATTTGTTCATGAGGATTTATATAGTTGCTTAAGGCTTTGTTTAACCGCATAATGACGTTTAACACAGACACATTTAATCATATTAATCGTATTTTGGCCGTAGAAAGCCGCCAGATTTCCCTCGTAAGCAGAGCTGGAGCGTGAGGCGTGCCTCATCTGGGCTTTGTATAAACTCCGTTTACTATCAAATTAACACAATTAGAAGACAAAGCACTCGAAAAAGTACGTCTCCAAACACATTTTATCGCTTTTGGTGAGAAACAGTGAGTGCACGCGCTGCATGAACGCGCCCTGTTCATTGTGTATGTGGCTGCGCAGGTCTGAGTGAGGCGAGCCTCAGCGCTGTAGACCTGCATTATATTGGCAAGTCCTGGAGATTTTGGGGGTTTTAACCACAAAAGTCAGTGAAAATCACACGAAATCAACTAAATCTGACAAATACGAAACATTTTACATACAAAAAATATAATATTTAGTCTTATTGACATCAAGTATTTTTTTCCCCATTTGGACTGGTGAGGCACTGCCTCACCTGCCTCCCCTGACCGCACGTCGCTGGTCGCAGCACATGTGTACATTGTTCAGGTGATGAACCAAGAAAACAAACTTTGGAACAAAAGTGTTAGTTATAAAACATAGTTTAACAGCAGTGACTGAAGAGTTAAGGAAGGCTAATTGTGTTTAAGGTTTTGCAAAACACTGTGTGAGGAGTTAAGCCAAAAGAGTGAAGACAAACATGGTGTCACTGTTGTAGCAAAGATAGAATGTGTTTTGCATCCTGGATGTTAAGTTTTGAAACATGTTCAATTATCTTGACTTTGGAGCCAAAGCTATTGAAAAAAAACTGTAAATATTATGCTTCTCGACATTCAGACTGATTGATAAGAACAGCGGATAAAGTGTGTTTCTTCTGTTGTCACGGCAACAGCTAGCTAGCAGCAGCAGTTGGAGGACTGTTATACAACAAACAATTCACTTATCAAACAGACGAAAAACATGTTATTCAAGGATAGAAAAGTGAAGAGTTGAGCTGTGTGTGATCATAAAGTGTGTGCCAGTGAGAAATGTGAGAGAAACAGAAGTGTTGTTGTAGTTTTTCTGATTTTCTGCCACTGTTTACTTGATTTTCTCTTTTACATCTCAATACAAACTCAATATTTAGGCGCAGTTGTTTATATTTGTTATCAGCAGAGATGGCAAGTAACTGTACTGTACTTAAGTTTTGTTTTTTTTTGAGTATCTGTACTTTACTTGAGTATTAAAAAAAATCTGGTGACTTTTTACTTTTACTTCTTACAACTTTCAAGAAATATCTGTACTTTTCTACAATTTAAAACAAGTTAATTACTTTTTTAAATCATGTACAGTTTTTACCTGCAGACCTGCTGTGATGTCACATGTTAACATTATAAAAATTCCTAAAACGTTACAATATCTAACAATTGGCTCTGTGCATTTAATTTCAGTTGGCTGTGTACGTTCAAAATAGCTAACTTCTGTATGGGCGACCATTTCCTGTTAGCGTTAGCATTTAGACACAATTATGTCTCTTTTTAAACACACAAGTGTCCTCTAGTGAATATTCCTCTGATATGTAAAGTCTTTAACATGTTTTCTGTAACATTCACCACAACTGTCTGATTAAAAAATATTTATTCGTTTTAAACTGATGTAGTGAAAACCTTATAGAAAAAACAAATAAATATTCTTTAGATCAGACATTCTGGTGAATGTTACTGAAAACATGTTAAAGACTTTACATATCAGAGGACTATTTCATCAGAGGACACTTTTGTTTAAAAAGAGACATAATTGTGTCTAAATGCTAACGCTAACAGGAAATGGTCGCCCATACAGAAGTTAGCTATTTTGAACGTACACAGCCAACTGAAATTAAATGCACAGAGCCAATTACCTACTTGACACGAGGGTTTCGCCATTAATCGAAAAATCGAGAGAACGAGATCAAATCAAAGCGAATCATCAGTTATTTGGTTGAGGGTTTTGAATTGAAAGATCGAAAACCAATCTTTTGTCAATAAAAATGTGTAGTTTGGAGCAAAAGTCAACTTTGAGGCAAAATATTGAGATATAGTTTCAAAAAATCTAATAAATGGGACATATTAAAAGTATTTGTTTTGTTTATGTTCATGAATGTAATTTTTTATTTGTTTTTTTGAAAAATCGAAAATTGAGATCGATCAATATGGGAAAAAAATCGTGATATTTTTTCCCAGATCGCCCAGACCTACATGACACATGTTTAAATACAATGTTATGATAATAGAGGTTATGCAGGTGACATCATAGAGCATTAAATGTGAGGCAACGATGCAGGAGAGTCAATGGAGAGAAAAGGACATTTTGGCCGCGATCTTGCCCCCGTCAGACCTAGCGTGTGACGCGTGACATTGACGCAAACGGGATAATTTGCTGACACTTGGTGGCTGCGCCACTGCTGAGAGCATCGGGCGTGGAACTTTAGACAACAGGTGTGATGATGCAATACACAAGGTGGTGCGAAGCAGAATGAGGGCGTGGTGTGGTGCATTCTGTGAATGGGCAAAATCGGAAAGAATAAACTCAAAAGTAGTGCATTAATAAACACAACATGTAAAAAAGCTATTAATGGATATGGTGCAATTATCTGACCATCTTTTCTCTCGCAACGGATACAGAAACCTTCATTAATAAGTGAACAAACTCAATGCTTGCTGCGTTAGCGACGAGAGAACTCCTCTTGGAATCAGCAAAAGACCACTGTCTCCTTTGTCAGTTGAAGACCTGTGCCCTCCATTCACGTCGCCCCAGTTGAAAAAAAAAAAAAACATTTGGAGCGAGCGCGGCATGCCTCTCACTATAAGCTGTCATTTCTCTGCTCTGATTGCCTGCTCATCAGGCAGCTCACAGTTCACACACACACGAATGGGATTTACACTTACACTTGCTCCTGTCTCTGGAGAACAGAGGCGAGTGAAAAATAAAATCAAGATTTTCTTGCAAACAAAAATATTAGCCTACATTTTTTGAGGCCTAAAATTATTTCAATCAAAACACTTATTATTAATGTTTAAAGCAAAGCGCAAAATTAAATAGTAGGCTACAATGAAATCTGTAAAAGTGTTTAAATGTAAAATAAATAAAACTCAAATTATGCATAGTACATATTTTGAATGTAAAAAAATATTAATACATAACATTATTTATTGATAATATTTAAAGGTAAATAATAAAGAGTAGGCCTAATGATAAATGAAAATAAATCTTTAGCCTAAAATATTGATTTGAGTTGTTTTAATTACCCCGTTCATTTGGCATATATTAACAAAAAACCAAGACTTATGAAGACACACGCATGCACAAGAGCTTAAAACATAAGCATCTGTGTTTAAAATAATAATAATAATAATAATAGTAATAGTAATAATAATAATAATAATAATAATAATAATAATAATAATAATAATACTCGCATTGCGCAACACTTGTTTTGTTTTGTTTGTTTCATTAATTATTAAAATGTATCTATTTAAACAAAACAAAAACTGCAACAAGTTTCCCTCCTTCTGTTGCGAGGTCGACGGCACGGGAGAGCCTTGGGGCGACGGGACAGTGCAGTGATGAGGGTGAAGCTGGAGGACCAGGCGGCGGTGAAGGTGGCGTCAGGTCTGAGGATGTAGAAGGAGACCGCCGCTAGTTTCGTCATTGACGGATTGTATTTTGTTTAAGGCTTAATTTCATAAAAATAACGGGACAGATCGCGTTATGTCGGTCTGATTTTAAGAGGATTCGTTCCTTTGACCAGGATTACTTGACAGACAAACACTGATGTTTATTCAGATTTGAATATTTAGCGAAAAGTCGCTCCTGCAGTTTCCTGGTTTGGCGTTTGTCAGACGCGCCTGCATGTGCTTGCATCAGAAAAACTTTCCCGGTGGAATGGACTGACTTTTATGCAGAAGAAATGGAAATTACAGGCGGAGTTTGGGCTAAATACAGTGTGGATTTAACGGAAACTGCGAGATATGAAGAACTTTTGTGTTTCAGGTAAGAAATGCAGAGCTTATCACGCAGTCACATTGCAACAGTTGAATGTCAAATAGACACTATCATTTTTGCAGATGCACTAAAGGTATCTTACACTATTAAGGCAGAGTTCATTCATTTTAGGGCTGAAACAACTAATCGATTTAATCGATTAAAATCGATTATTAAAATAGTTGTCAACGAATTTGGTCATCGATTAATCGGCTAAAAACTTTTGCGCTCAGTCCGCTGTGATCCAGCGGCTTTGAGTGGACATCAGCGGCTTTGTAGAGCTCTCCTTCGACTCTCACAAAGAACAGACGAACAGAAACCTTGTGCCTGTTTAGCGGACCTTTTAATCCCATAATAATAGCCGAGAGTAACCTTCCGGAGGTGGTGTAGGCTATAGCTTAATCTCATAAAGTTACGAGTTTGTTATTTCTCCGCGGGTGAGTCGGCCGCTTTCAGCGCTTTAGACTCGCGGTAACTTTCTAGAAACATCCCGCGCAAAATCTAGCGTCTTTTTGATTTGTCTTTGCTGTTCCACGAGCTGCTCCGTGTGCTTTTTGTAAGGTTTTCTCTGATTAAGTTAAAAGCCGTCCACAGCGTCTCTCTCCTCTCCTCTCACCAAAAAAAGCAGCAGCCAGCAGGCCCCGCCCCTTTCCCGAGTAACCATGACGACGGAGTTTGAGTGACAGGAGTGAGAGACGAACACTCGCAAACTTAAAACTTTTAGATATGAAACAAAACAATCATAACGATGATCTTAACAGGGCCTAATAGATACAAATGCTAATAACAGTAGGCCAGGCCTATGCATTAGATGCAGCAGCAAACACTTATAATTAGTTTTAATATGACTTAAAACAAGTTAATCTCATTGGCTCATTCTTTATAGATGCTTTAAAATATTATGAGCTCATAATAAAAAGCAGCAGTCCAAAGGTCCAAAAAATTGAGATTTTATTTTTTGGCCACATTGCCCACACTTATAATAACCACATTAAAAGAAGTAGCTAGATAGCAAAATCTGGTTATTCTACTTTATTTTTGTATTTTCTTTTTATTCAAGAAAAGCCCAGTGTGTTCATTCAGTGCACACAAGTTGTCTTTTGCATAAATACATTTAATAAAATGCAAAACACCTTATATTTATTATTTGTCATTTTTATCCGATTAATCGATTAATCGATCCAATAATCGACAGATTAATCGATTATCAAAATAATCGTTTGTTGCAGCCCTAATTCATTTTGTGTAATGCATCTACGTACGTCTCATCTCTGTAACCCGTGCGTGTTTCGCTATCCGACAACAGTTTTTTCCCACACTGTTTTGGGTTTGCTATTCTGACATTATTGTTTTTTATTCCATAATATTTCCCTATCATTGCGTTACCTCTTTGGCCGCCACTGTCTGGAGGCACCGAAACTTTCACAAACAGTTGCTTAACAGGAGAAACACCAGTGCACCGTCATCGTAATTATTGTGTGTAATTTCTTTCTACATTTTTCAGCTTTGGGTCGCACCAACAGACAAAAAACTGCATGTAATCTGGTTTGATTCTGGGGAAACTAAGGCTCTGAGAGCGGTCCAGTGTTCCGCGGGTCAGGGTGTTATGAATATGAACGGTGTGAGGGGCCACAGTTTCCAGCTATAAGCCTCCCCTTTCCTTTAACTCTGTTTGATTATTGTAAGTCAAAAACATGCTTAAATCATCCCATATGACTCACTGTTCGTACAGGACACGAGTGCGCGCTCGTCTTGGCACAGCTTTACACTCTGGCACAATGTACCATGGATCTCCTCACCGCACTATGAAGGCTAAGATTGATAAAAGATACATTTCTTTATGTTGGTCTACTAGTCTGTATTAGGCACACGCGGGAATAAAAATATATCAATTAATTTACTGCCGTTTCTCCTCATCCCCGTCTGTCTCCTCCTTCCCTCTCCATTTTCATTTCTCTCAGCTCACAGAGACAAACCGTGGGCAGGAAAACGATGACAACTGTACAGTGATGCTCTCTGAGTGTTTAGCAACAAAATGACGGGTGTTTTGTAATGATCTGATCTAAATTGACTGAGAAATGAGCAGAAGAAGAAACTGAAATTTAAAGCGTTAAACTTCGCGCGCGGCCGGGGCGTACGCGAAAGTAGCCTACACAACGCGCTCTGATTTTCATATGTTCTCCACAAACTGCCTAAAAGGATTATTTCAACCTACTTCAGCCTAGCCCAGCACACCTTTAAATATGTTATATTAGTGCTATGGCTCGAGCAATCTGAAAGCATGACACCCCCAGGCTCATGACGCGCGGCTGAACTCGGCCTTCTTCAAACAACTTTTGTTTATTTATTTCTGTGGTTCTTAGGTTAAAATTCGTAGTCATTTTTTGTATTTCGTTCAGGAAAATAATTTACTATAATACTGTTAGGTGTGGGTGTAAATTTGTCCCTTATATTTCGTTGTTTTTTTTTTTTTCTTTCGAAGGCAGTTAACTCTGTGCCGGACTAGGAGTGAGACCGTGTTTTTGCCATTATATGGTTTACCTAATAGTCTAAATGGCCATAGATGTGAGATGGACTTATAAAGGAAAAGCAAAAAAAAAGAGATAGATAGAGAGGTAGAGAAGGTGGAAGTCAGTCAAATGTCGGAATAGGGAGCTTTGAAATGTATGTTAATGTCGCTATTCAGAATAGGACGTCAATGTCTAAATAGTCATCTGTCAGAAAAGCGTGTAACCGGGCTTTGGAGCAGATTTGCCGTCCCTGTAAATCTCCGCTGGCGTCTCCTCCTCACTAAACCACTCTCGGCATGGATAAGAAGCCATGATTGCAAATTCCCCACGCATGTGAGACTTTTAATGCCACAACTATCAGTCATTGGTTTACATGCTATCCAATCATGTACTTGAACCATCCCACTCCAGCCTCTAGAGGCCAAGTACTGCCCATCTGCGCCAGCGCTAAGATCTTGAAAGAAAAACCTAGAACCGTTCCGGTTTTGCGTCTGTGTCGGCGTTTGGACCAGGTAAGACCGGGGGCAAGATCGCGCGGCTAGTCTTCAAGAGTTCAATAAACAACTAAAACAGGAAAAATAAACTACAGTTTGATAACAAATTCAACCCACAACAAGTCTAAAGAGCACTGGGTTTGTAACTGACATGTAAAAAGAGAAAATCAAGTTGTAGGAAAGCAGATAAACAACAAGACTTTAGCTTCTCACATTTACCCCTTTCTTCTTAAAAAAGATGTTTTTGAGTCGTTTGTTGCAGTTAAAATGTCCTAAATCATCAACTGTTGTTGGCAGACAAGTCGTTGCTAAGCATTTTTGTAATAAAATGATGTCAGTGCATAACCTCTTAAGTCTCACTGTAAAACCCATTTACACTACGATGCACCTAAGATCAACTTTGCAATTAAATTTTTTTACTTGGGTAAATTTGCAATGTTTTACTTTTGTACTTTGACACAAGTAAACAAGCTCTAGCAGGACTTCTATTTTTACCAGAGTAATTGTACTTCTACTTAAAGGAGACCTGTTGTGATTGTTTCCATATATTTAGAAAAAAAACTATGGCATAAGTAGATCAATAATTCACATTTTGTTCATTTTAAAACATAGAATGATCTAAAACGGCTGAGAAATAAAAGTAGGTCCATTAACTTCCAAAACAGCAGAAGGTAAGCTCCGCCTTTTCATCGTAAAATGTAACTTTAATAGGCCACAGATTTTAAATGACAATTGACAATCTTAAGTAAATACAGACAAGTGAGCGAGGATAGGTGGTGGGTGAAAAAAGGGGTTTTCTGAGCGCTGGCGCATCAGCTGTAGGATAATACAAGATGAGATTACTCAAACATTCAGGAATCAATCAAAATACAACTTTAGGTAAACTAACGCCTCCCGTACACAGACTGCGAGGCGAGTTCAGTCCGGGACGTGTCAGAGTTTCTTGCGACGTGCCTTGTTCACCAGCAGCAGTCCACTGCTGTCCGTTATTGCCCAAAGCCACGCGGATTATGAATTGAAAGCCGCATCCGACCGCTGCAACCTCCGACAAAAATAGACTCTCTCTCTACGGATTCTTTCCGCACACTCGCGCGACTCTCAGACGACCACTTGCACTGCACCAAGGTCTGTGTACAAGGGCGCATTGGTTTTAAGCACTTTCTAAGTCTTGCGAAAGTCGTGCGAGTCACGCCTCGCATCGAACTCGCACCCAGTGTACGGCAGGGGTAATGATGTCAGAACACCGTTGTAAACAAGGTTAAAAACTAAAATAGCATATTAGGTCTCCTTTAAATAGTGAACTTCAGTACTTTTGCCACCTCTGACTGTTGCTGCTTTGTCCCATTTTATTCGTGTTTTTAGCTGTTACAGGAAAAAAGTAACTTGTCTCCATTGACTCTCATTCATTTTCACCACTCACTGCTGACATTTAGAATGCTGTGATGTCTCCTGCATAATCTCTATGGAAAAACTCACTATTTTGTTGAGTCGGACAGCTGATACTCTCTCTTTCGAAGGTAACATTCTTGAACTCCAGGGTCGGTCCATAAGCTTTTTAAAGCGTCTACGTGAAGCTTTGAGAGTCTTTTAAGTTTCTCTGTGTCCACCTCAGCCACGACTTTTGCACAGACCTGAGAAAACAAAAACACAACACATCAGATCACAACAGATTCAAAACAGCTCACTCAACACCTGCAACAAGGTAATGTACTTAAAACTTTAAAAATGATTTAAAAACAAGCATACTTCTATATTCAGCAAGCACCATGTATTTGTTTTGTTTTTATTACTTAAAATGACCTTTGTGTCATATTAAAAGCCGATTAGATCACTGTGCAATTTGTATTAATATAAGAACAATTATTTTGTATTCTTTGCATTGTTCTTAGTGTTTAAACATCCTCTTGAGACATTTACCGCCACATCCTATGTAACAAACTAAAAAAAGTGTATAAAACACACATGACATGTCAAGTGTTTTGCACTTGAAGAATGACCTATGACTTAAAAACAGTGCAGAAGATCTCAGTTATCTACCAATGCCAAACCTGAGCAAACTGTGGTCTGGGGGCTAAATGCAGCACTCGACATTTTTAAGAAGACTTGTTAATCTTTAGTTGTTGTTTTTTTCTTGACGTAGCCATGGAACATCTGTCTCCATCAGTGTTCTTAGTAAAAATCCTAATAAATGAACAATAGTAGATTAAATAGATATATTTTACAGAAATGTGCTGGTAAAAATGTGAAGTTCTGACAACAGGGCCTGTGGTCCGGCCCCGCCACCACTTGTCTGGATTCTAATCTGGCACAATCTAGGACATTCAGAAGAGAGTTTACTGAGGCTCAGAGGAGAAAGAACAATATCTCACAGAGAGAACTCCACATAAACAAATAGAAATAATTTAAACTTCCTACATCAGTCCTCATGTTTTGCTCACTTAACTAATGCATTCTGTGCCGAATTGTTCAGCACGATGTGTTTAATCTTTTTTCACAGCTGTTTGGAGCGAGACGTTAGCAACCAACACCAACACCAACACCAACAACAACAACAACAACAACAGATGAACTGAGTGTTTGTTTGGTGAACAAACGAGACATTATAAACTTAGTCAGGATGTTGTGGACTAATTTCCACCTGAATAGATACAATTCAATAATAAGAGATCTGCGCTAGAGGAAAAAGGATTTTATGTCATTTTGTTGAGGAAAAAAAAAAAATCAGTCCCTTTAGTGTTTCTGGGGCAGAGTTCACTACCTGACTGACTACAGTGTTAAGCAAATACTATAGTTTAATTTACTGCTCAAAAACACTAACATGCTTTATTACAGTAAGTGGGCGATCTGATTATTAATTTGACCTTGTCGAATTACAATTTCATTTATGAAAATTGCCATAAGTTTGGTCTCAGTGAAAAAGTTGCTTCCAAATTGTATCATGTTACACAGAACACAATTTCAGTTTCTATGAGATGTGTCACCTATACTCAAGGAAAAAAGAAACGCAACACTCAGTTTTCTGAGTTTTTGGGGGCAGAATAATTTTCTTTTTGAGATCCGCCTGTTTCATATGACCCTACATCCATTTCTAATCCTCAGGCCAACTCTTGTGGCGTTTACACATTTTGGAGTCCAAAAACACAACCAAACAACAGAGCAACCCCCAAACCAAAAGTGACAGGAATTTCATCAGACTGTCAATAGTTCACGTGACGCCCGTTGGCATCTTGGACAGCGGTTATTCGTCGCCTCAGCTGCTGCTGAGTTTCTTCTATATGATCTCGGCCATCTGCTCTGAAGCACTGGAACCTTTTTTGTCACTGAACACGACTTGGGACCACCTCTGCAAAGTCCAATGACGATGTGCAGTGCACCATTCGACCCCAGCTCGGCGATGTGGGGGGTAAGCACTGATCCAACATATGGCCGATATGGTCAAATACAGGTCAGCATGGAGGTGATTACGGATGGTTCTGGTCAACACTGGCCTGTGATGTGTCCCAATGGTCTCAGCTGAGGACCTGGTGGCGGCTGAACCTGTCACGGAGATGTGCGGGGCGGTTGGTCTTGTGCAGCGGTCGTTACACAGGGGCCACCAGTACGAGGGCGGTCGTTAGAGGAACCAGTGGCTTGGTATCGCTCCATAAGACGACTAATGGTGGAGCGGTGGACTCCAAACACCCTGGAGACAGATAAACAACACAAACCAGCTTGGAGCAGCCAATAGTTCGATCCTCTCTGGTTGCGACAATCGTGGCATCGTGAAGAAGTGTGTTTTTGGCTTCATTCTGGTGCGTTTTATAGAGAAGACTTGAACACAGTTAACCAGCGGTAAAAGTCAACTCTAAGTTTCAAACATGATTTTGTGTGAATAAACGACCCTGTAATGCACTCTTTATTGTTCTCACAATCAGTCAAGCCAAACCAAGAAATTTGTTCACCTATGTTCAGCTTACTGTGGACTGAAATCATGGTGCTAGCCTGTTTTTCCAAATGTACTCGTTTTCCAAGGAATTTTTGAAAATTAAAATGTTGCGTTTCTTTTTGTACTTTCATTTGAACCAGCGGTTAAAATGAAAGCGTTTTTAGGAAGAGAACTCCACATACGGCCGTCAATACCATTTAAATAACCAATATGCACACACTAGACCAGTGCTTCCCAACTCTTTTTTAATCATGGCACACTTTTTCCAGTTGAAATTTTTCCTTCAAATACTTTTTCCTTCAAAGAGCCGCACTGATGTCTTTAAAGAGCTGCATGTGGCTCTCAAGCCGCAGGTTGCATACCACAGATTTTAACAGTTCATCCTTTATCTAAGCTGCACTGATGCTCTGCCTTTTCTAATAATTGTGATTTCAATTATGTTCCAAGTAATCCTGATAATTGTTTTACAGTAACTAGAATCATTCAGTCCTAGGTAACCTTATTGTGCAACACTCTAGGCAAAGAAATAACAAATGAGTGGAAAAAGGGTGATTTTAGACCATTTCAGACCAAATCTTGCGCTGTACATTTTCAGCTAACTTAAGGAAAACCCTAGGTCTCGTGCTGGATGTGACGTTGATGAAGGAGTGAGATGAGTAACACTGATTTGCACAGAGAGAGCATGAATGGTGCCGATGTGACTGGATCTAGCGCTGCTCTCTAGTGAATCACAGAGCAGATACATGTCCGCACAAGCCTGGTGTGTATCATCACGTTTCCAGAAGACGGAATTCTCTGTAAAAGGACAACACCAGGAAAGCAAGACTGCTATTCTAAACACATGGCACTTTGTAATGAAGCACAGGCTCTGCTAGAGGTATGTAGTAAAAAGTCCACACGGAGAAGAGCTGGTCGTAAATGCAACTGTTGAAGAAAACAGAGGACAGTAATGCTGGGTGATATGGCAAATTAGTGAGTCAGATCACAATTTGGATTTGATTCTTGATTCTTTGTCTTTTTTCTTAATGGCTTAAGTCCCTTCTTCACTGTCATTGGTTAAATCCAGCTGTCACTCACTCAGAGCAGGACAAAGACTGACCAGTGTGTCCAGATTTTCAGGAGAAACAAGTGACCAAGCCTTTGAGAAAAATCCCAGAACAAGTGACCTCTAACCCACTGACCTAACCTGGGTTTACCTTTGCTATACGCTTAGAGACAAGCATCAGTCGGACCAATCACAGCATTGTGGTTCAGATGGAAGTGCACGTTTAAGACTTAAAAAAAAACTGCATAGAGGAGATTTGAGCCAGATGGATCTGTGTTGAACTCTGATTTGAGTTCTTCCACGTTATTCATCTGGAACTTGACTCACTGAAAGTGTTTGGGAAAAGGTGTGAGACATTTAATAAAATACATGGAGCTAGGGCTGGGCGATATTGACAAAAATGGATATCTGGATAGTTTTTTGACATATCTCGATTACGATATTTAAACGATGTTATCTCAAACCAACTGGAAAATGTTAAAAGACATATTTAAGTGTATTAGTCGAAGTTTAATGATGAGATTAATTAGGCTGTAGTTGACTAGAAACATTTTTGGTTGACTTCAGACATGTGCTATCAATCTATTAGTCGACTAAAAGGTCCCACTTTTTCAAAACTAGTGTCTAAAGTTGTTTTTACCAAATATTTAACCCAAACTGCTCTCTGAAGACCACAAACTCAGAAGTTTTCATGCTAAATTAAAAAAAATGGCACCAAAGGGTGATTTAATTTACTAAAATATCATCTTCTACACTGATTTGATGATTTACAATGTTGTAACTTTCTTCATTTGTATCTTAAACAACTATTTTTGAAGTATTTTTTACTATAAACAATACACTCGATATTCTATTTTCGCATATCTTCAAAGCAACTATCACGATATTATCTAAAATTCGATATATCTCCCAGCTCTACATGGAGCTGATTGGGAGTACAGTCAACCTTATTTGTGTTTAACCAATCACAGCAACCAATGATAATGGCGCATCCAATATCCGCGTTGGGCATTGGATAAGTGTCACACACACACTTCTCTTCTTTCAAAAGGAAATTACTCTGTATTTCTGCTAAAACAGAATCAAACGCAGCAGAAACACGTACATCCACTGGAGCTGCCATCTTTGTTTTGTTTGATTCAAGCGATACTTCCTGTCGTCATTGCAACCAACCCCCTCACCCCATCTGCTGCAATGTGATTGGGCTGGTCACCGCTGGGTTGGACTACAAACCAATCAGGCGGCTGGAAGGCCAGATGGATTATCTCGAGTTTGTGAATTCACAAATATTGCAAGATAATCTATCTGGCTGGCCAGGTAATGGTTTGTGCATTTTTCTCGACCGTTTTTAACAAAAAATGTGACTTCTCGACTGCGTCCAGGTTCAGATGCTTCGACCAATCACATTCAAATATTGCCATGACGATCAGCGACAGTCTGTCCAGATTGATAATGCATAAAACGAAAAAAATCTCAAAACAAGTGACCTCAATAAGAAGTTATGAAATTATAAGTTATTAAAATAATCAATTAATTAGAGCACTGTGTGTCATCGCAATATAAAATTCAAAAAATTTCATCATTAATAACAACTTTTGGACATGAAAATATGCTAAAAATCCATGTTTCAATCATAAATTTTCATAACCCAAACCTGAAATATTGCTAGAATTCACCTCTTTTATGACTTAAAAGTGCAGCCCAAGGAAACGCAACATTCAAAATTGATGAGACTTTTTTAAAAACTAAACCCAAAGTCCAGGGGTGTCGGACTGGGGGGTAAATGGTGCTAGTTTCCCTGGGGCCCAAGCAGGAAGGGGCCCCAAAAGCAGGTCAGTTTTGCTTGTGAGCTAGACTTTCTCTAAATGTAATATTTTGTGACATCAGAGAGCTCCATCTCTCCATTAAAATGTAGCAAATAAACATCGACCAAAGAAAATAGCTGAATAAAGAGGAATATTACAGAAACTGGCTAAACTATTAACAAATCTAACTGCTAGAGATCATAATGTTCTAAGCAAGAGTTTGCAGATTTCAGCAAAAAAATAGCCAGGGTTTGGCACAAAAATTATCAGTTCAATAAATATACATATTCACAATCCAGCAACTTTATAATGTGTCAAAAATGTCACTGGGATTTTTTTTGTGTATTTCTGGCAACATTTAGACAAGTTTATTGCTTAAAACAAGTTTGCTTTCATTTTATTCTCGTCTTTACGGCAGTGAATGCAGTGGTTCAAACACAACCGTTTTGACACCAAATTCGTATAAATGTCTTGTTTTGTCGTTGGATATGAACCCTAGAAGCAGCACTAAATACTGTATGTGCGGAAGTTAGAATTTACATAAATACAGGAAATAAAACCCAAATGAAAAGAAAAATAATAAGAGCGGACTAAAAAAAATAAAAATTATGTATCAGGGGCCCGTCAACAGAGTTTGTACCTGGGGCCCAGAATTTGGTGCTACGCCCCTGCGGTCGCTGTAAAGAAACAGACTTGGCAACTCTGAGAATAAGAGAAGTAGGTTGGAAACAAAAGTCTGTATTTGAACAGACCGATGTATTAAATAGAGAAATGGTAAATCACAATTTCATAAAAAAAAAAGAGATGATGAGCTCACGAACACTGTTGGGCCTAGAGGAACGTACCTTGTTCTCCTCAAACTTGTAGGGGATGTGGAGGATGTTCATGGCCTGTATGATGGTTTGCATGGACGAGACAATGTTCTGATAGACCAGCCTGGTGAAGTCTCGCCGGTCTTCCTCTGAATACCCGCGGCCGTGGATGATTCTCATCTGCTTGATGACAGTGCTCTTTCCGCTCTCTCCAGTACCTGAAAAATCAATAAACATTATCTACTCTAGGGCTGGGCGATACTGACAAAAATGGATATCTGGATAGTTTTTTGACATATCTCGATTACGATATTTAAACGATGTTATCTCAAACCAACTGGAAAATGTTAAAAGACATATTTAAGTGTATTAGTCGAAGTTTAATGATGAGATTAATTAGGCTGTAGTTGACTAGAAACATTTTTGGTTGACTTCAGACATGTGCTATCAATCTATTAGTCGACTAAAAGGTCCCACTTTTTCAAAACTAGTGTCTAAAGTTGTTTTTACCAAATATTTAACCCAAACTGCTCTCTGAAGACCACAAACTCAGAAGTTTTCATGCTAAATTTAAAAAAAATGGCACCAAAGGGTGATTTAATTTACTAAAATATCATCTTCTACACTGATTTGATGATTTACAATGTTGTAACTTTCTTCATTTGTATCTTAAACAACTATTTTTGAAGTATTTTTTACTATAAACAATACACTCGATATTCTATTTTCGCATATCTTCAAAGCAACTATCACGATATTATCTAAAATTCGATATATCTCCCAGCTCTACTCTAATGCAAACGTGGATCTAATTTATTCATACCGAGTCGAGTATTACCTCAGTACTGCAGTTCATAGTCTGAATGTGCACAAAACATCTGACAATTATCTGAATTATCTGTGTGTTATTTGATTATTGAAACGTCACAGTAACAGTAAACCGCTTACGTAAGTCTGAGATTATTCTAGTTTGTGATTCTTAATAGTCGACCAAAGACTTTCTTTGGTCGACTATTAAACTCATGTCCTGTCGATCTACAAGTCGAGTAAAAAGAGGCAATGTAAATAGTTCTCAAACTAAAAATGTCTCTGACGATTAAACTGTTGAAAGGGAAAAGCAATCGAATTGTTCCAAAAATAGTAATTTATGCAGAAAATTAAAGGTGGGACAGCTGGTTTTAACACTGTAAACATGATTTAAGTTTATATCTGACAACTTCCTCTCCACATAGTTAATAATATAACTACTTTTCATTCGATTTTTGCGGAAAAAATTTAATACAAGACATCTGGAAAAACATATTTTTAGATATTTGGACGATGAGTCATGAGCTGGATTTAGTACGTTTTTTATTTTTTATTTTATTTATTTATTTGGCAGGGACAGTACAAATAAACATTGCCACTAGAAAGTAGCCGATGTCCGTGTACATAAGGCTTCTAGCCATTTGCTAATTTACAGCCCCGTCCCTGGTTAAAGAGTTCCATAAATGTGAAGCTTTCACTGAGAACGCTGACTGACCCAGAGCTGTGCAACATTCACTGACACACATGTTTAGGTTCTACTTACTGAACAACAAATGACCAAAAAGCAGTGATTGGTTACATTTTGAAAGGTCCCCTCCTCCTGTGAAGCGAACAAACCCCAATAATTGCACAAGTTTTCAAATGTTTGCACGTCTGACAAAGAAGTGGTTGATGGCTAAACAAATTTGCACACATTAGACATGAGAGTTGCTTTGGATGAGCTTTAGATGTGTGAATGTGAGAGAAAGTTAGACTGTATCTGCTTATGAATGAATGTTTGTAGATTTTAGATTTAGTGTTTGAAGGAAGTGACCCTATAAAATAGCTTTTTGTAATTTATAATATGGTCTTTTTTGCTATATACATCTAATCTGTATTATCATTATTTAAAACCAACCTGCTCAGGGACTACAGGTGGAAATTAGCATTCATGCTATAACCTGGCACCAGCATCTCTCCTCTGACTTTTGTCTTGGATAATGTATTGTTGTGCACTGTCCCTGTACAAATAAATGCATACCATACCATACCATACCATACCATAATGCATCAGCCAGTTTCATTTTGGTTTCCACAAAGTGAAATGAAACTGGCTGATGCATCAGGCTACTGTTGAACAGCCCTGGTTTAACTTTTGCTCCAAACCACATGATTTTACTGACAAAGGTTTGATTACAGAACTTCAATACATAACGTTGTTGTGTAACTAGTAGTGTAACTTACTGTGAAAAAACTTGGAATTAAATTACAGTTACTTACAAAACACTTTTAGTTACTTTTAAGTATAAACAAAAATCTACAAACGTGACTTATTGTGTGAGATAAAATGTCTCAGAATCACTTTTATTGCTGATTTGACTTAATTTGAGCCTAATTAAAGGGACTATACTCGAATTTTTTTGCAACAATATAACTTAAAAGCAATTTCCCCCTATCACTGATATCTTGTTAATGTATCTAATCAGGTAGAAATTAGTCCCCAAAGTCCTGTCTATGTCTAATAAAATCTCGTTTGTGTGCAGCTTTTCTGTTTTTGTTTGTAGCATTGTGGCTAACTGTTGTTAGCATAGTGACTCACCTCGCTGTTAAAAGCTGTGAAAAAACATAAAACTCATCATGATGAACAATTCTGAAGCTCAGAATGCATTAGCTACGTGAGCAAATTATGTAGCCTGAAGGAAAAAGGTTAAAATTAATTATTTCTGTTTGTTTACATTTTAGGATGCAAAAATCAGGTACAGTCCCTTTAAGGAACTCATTGGTAGTTTGTCTTTGTTTAAATGCAAATAATAAGTCTTTGCTTAAATAATAATAATAATAACTGTATGAAATCCTATTTTTGATTGACATTTTCAATAAGACACACGATGCAACTTTACAATACTTTTCCCCAAAAACTGAATACAACATCACTGAATCTCGATCTCTCAGTTTTTAATAATTGCCCAGCCCAAGTGTCAACTACACATTTTGATCAAGTAAGATACCATCTAGGGCTGGGCGATGTGGCAAAAAATTATTATCACAATTTTCCTGGAGACAGATTACGATTTCGATTTTATCATAATTGTTGTAGACTTTTATCTTTTGCTTCTGAGGTAAATACATTCATCTGTTTTTTCTGAAAGTTTGTACTTTACTGTGATTGGTTAAATCCAGCTGTCACTCACTCAGAGCAGAACAAAGACTGACTTATGTTGCCAGATTTTCAGAGAAAAAAGTGACGAAGCTTTTGAAAAAAATCAAAAGACAGCTCAAAAAAAAAAAAAAATTTCAAATAATTGATTAATTTGAATAGTGTGATAATACAATTTTGGCATTTCTAAAAACAGCTTTTATCCTATCTTTCATTCATAAATAGATATTTTTTGTAAATCAAACCTGAAAATTTGCTAAAATTCATCTGGAACTTGACTTGTAGCTGCAACACAAAAGACCTCAACACACGACCTTCAAAATTCATAAAACTTTTAAAAACAGATGCCCAAATTTGATATAAAGAAACAAACTTGACAACTCTGAGGCTAAGAGAAGTAGGTTAGTAGGTGTATTTTAACAAACAGATGCATTAAATAGAGAAATGGGAAATCAGGATTTGACAATTTTACAAAAAAAAGCTGATTGTCACAACAGTGAGCTCACGATTCGATTTTTATCACAATATTGCCCAGCCCTAATACCATGAATCGATTTTTCCAGTGATTCTCAACTTTTTTTTGTTTCAAGTGCAACCAAAGCTTTGTCCCTCGCTCAAAGTACCCCAGGTTTTAGACCAATATATGAGTTTACTACCATTTAGGGGTGTCAAGATTAACCGGTTTTTCAATAATCGTGAATATTTCCCCCCACGGTAGGTTATTCGTGGAATTTTTACAACTCACGGTAAACCGCAAACACGTCTTACGTCTTCTGTGACGTGACTGCCGTGCGTGGGCAGCGTGAGGCGGAGAACAGCGTGTGTGTCGTCAACTCACCGCGAGTTGAAAGGCTGCTGAAGTTAGCGCTTCAGGAGTTGTATCCATCCAAAGTATCAAGTCAGAGGATGTTTTTAAGACGATCAGGGCTTTGTGCGGCTGAAGAGTGTCCAAGATGCAAGACGTGCCTTTGAAACACATCCAACATGATCCAGCATCTTCGATACGATCGCCCCTTGCTGTTCGTCCAAGTAAAGGTAACGAAACAACGTAAACGAAGCGCTCCAGAGAGAGTCACACAGCTCACGACAAAAGTAACTGCGTATTTATGCTTCATTTGACATAAACTCTGACCTGAAAGTAAAACGAAAGCAGAGACGCGTCCAGGCGGTCACGTGACGACGCTGGGAAAACAAAACGTGTGGATGACGTCACCTTCGTGAGTCACGTGACAGATCACACATAATAATATTATTAGTAATCGATCTCTCCTTGTAAGTATAATGGGAATATTAAAGCAATCATTAAAGGGACAATAACGTTTTTTTAATGCTTGAATGATAATTTGTTTAAAACATTAAATTATTTTTAAGGATAATTATTTAAAATATTTGCATTTATTGTTATTAATCAAACTACATCATATTTATGTAATACAATCAGTGTATTGTCACTGTCAGCAAATCAAATGCCAATAAATTTAGATTTAAAAAATAAATATATGTATATAATGTATTTATTTTTTCTTTATGCCGATAATCGTGAATAATCGCAAAATCGTGATTTTTCCTTTTGCTATAATCGTGATTCTAAAATTTGATATCGTGACATCCCTACTACCATTAGGGCTGGGCAATATCGTGATAAACATCTCTGTGACAATCTGCTCTTTCTCATGAAATCGTCACATTGTGATTTCCCACAATCTTTTATCAAAGTCTCTTATACATTTTGAAGGTTGTGTTTTTCTTGGGCTGCACATTCAAGTCATAAAACAGGTGAATTTTAGCATTTTTAAAGTTTGATTTACAAAAATATATATCAATTATGACTGAAACATGGATTCTTAGCATATTTTCACGCTTAAAAGAAGTTGTTAATGTTAGAAAAACTATCAAAATATGTCAAAATCATTTATACTTGTTTAGAGGCAACACACAACGTTCAAATTAATCGATTTATTTATTTATTTTACTTTTTATTAAAGGGCTGAGGTTGCTTGTTTTGCGATTCATTTTCAAAGGTTTGGTCGGTCACTTGTTTCTCTCTGAAAATCTGGCAACAACTCAGCCTTTGACATCTGGATTTGGTCACTGACAAGTAGGAACTTTCTGAAAAATCTGATATTTCTTTGTACAACTTTTTTTTTGTTTTGCCATATCGCCTAACTAACCATCATGTTTTCATATTTATTTTATATATTTTGAGGTCTGTAATCTACCAAGCATTATCAAAGAAGTAAAGTTTGCTACAAAAACACTGGAAAACACTGATTAATCGACTTAAGCCACTACAGGACTCAAGCTTCGACTGACAAATATCCATAAAAGACAAATTAATGTGACAATGACTAAAGAAATGAGAGGCTAAAAAGAAATGTGTTTTTCAAATAAACTGGTTAAAAATCCAATATTTGACTGGACTGACACAAAGCACAGATTGTTTTGATACAACAAAATCAAATCTGCTTATTGTGTTTTTACTGTCCAAACAAACGTGTCCAGTGAAATCATAACACAAGAGTTACGCTATTATGAAACACAAACACTGCTGCTATAGAAACATTACCACATACGCCTGTAAGAAGCTGTAATAGACTAAATAAATGCGCTGAACAACAATATGGCTACAACACAAAGCCAGCGTGGACACTTTAACTAAAATTACATTGAAAAAAACTGCTGGTGCTTCACGTTTTTACGCCGAAAGACTAAAAAAAACAACAAAACAACACTATTGCATCATTGATCAGACTTACGGTGAAGTAACAAAGCATAACTTCTTTTGTGAGAGCATAAAAATGGCCACATATGTTACTTTTTCTCGTGTGGAAAACGCGCTTTCGTTTTACCGAGCAGGAGCAGCTTGAGCTCGCGCGCTCCGTTCTTCCTGTCCCGCCGGAGCTGCCTCTCGATCTCGTCGTTGATCCTGCGGGCTTCCTTGGCCTCCGGGTTGAGGCAGCAGTCCCAAATACAGCTCTGGGTCATGGTCCGGGCCGCGCCGAAGTCCCACAAGACCGAAAACACCTAAACCCAAGACAAGAAAAGTTGCGCCGCTGTGTCTCTGTAAACCTCACCCCGTTCGCTCCCCGTCCGGGCGTGGCGGTGGTGGACAGTTTTCAGCGTCCAAACTTACATAGCTCTGATAACTATTTTATAATAACGTAATGCAATCCACACGTGCGACTGGGGTCCGCTTCTTCACGAAACATCCGCAGCTTCAGTCGCGTCCAGAGCAAAAGTAGAGGAGCACGTGACCAGGGCAGCAGCAGCAGCAGCAGCCAGTAATATAAACCACATGGGCTTTTGTTATTGCATTATTGGAGGACGTTTCCGGGTCTAAACAAACTCGACTCCAGCGGGACGTAAAACTCTGCTGCTGCTGCTGCTGCTGGAAAGAAAGAGATAAACTGAGTCACTTGAGGGCTGCTAAATCCAAATCACGAGCCCGCGTGTTGAGCAGAGGACTTTCTGTCACTTTACATGAAACACTGAAAACTACTGTCGCACCACAGACTGGAACTGGCACGGATCAGCCAATAGGAGTCAGTGTAGAGCCAAAAGGGGCGGGGCTAGACTGTGGACGTGCGGAGCTTTTGAGGACAGAGTTTTTTGAATAGTATTAGTCAAAAGTAAAAAAGTACAAAACAATGGTCCAAGAAAACTGGTGAAAGAAAAATACACTCTTAAAAGAGATGTGTTAAATTCTTACACAATGTTTGTGTTACAACTGCTTTAACACATGCTGTGTTAAAATATTACAGACTTAGTTTAATGTGTAAACTAGAGCTAAACATCTTTGTGTTAACTTCCTCCTCACTAACTTTCCTGCTGCAGGACACACAATACATCCTTGTGGGATGTAACCATAGACTGCATATATCTGATTATACAGTCTATGGTTGTAACAATATTGAATTTTATTCATTACAAAAGTAACTTACTGTAATATATTCCCCTTTTCAGCCTAACTAAGTAGTGTAAGTCATTAGGCTACTTATAAAGATGTTGATAATATAGTTACAGTCTGAGTAACTCAAGTTACTTTCATATAAATTAACTGCATTGATATTCTATTGAAAACAACACTTCAGAACCAAAACTCCACTAAAACTGGGGCAGAAGAGTTTCTGTGAAGTCTGTTGATCTAAAGGTGAAGAAAATATTATAAGGAAAATGTGTTGTGACATTACATTTCTATGAATTAATCAATAATCAAGTGTGAATGTAACAGGATAAGTGTTGTACAATGTCTTAGCAAATGTGTGATTCGCTCAGAGTAACTCACAGTGTAACTCAGTTACATTTCTGAGACAGTAATATTGTAATACAAATGTATTTGCATCCCTGTAACTATAGTAATATATAATGTATTACAATTTACCAGTAACTTACCCAACACTACTGATAATATTGTGATATCGCGATACCAAAATGTCACAATATATTGTCGTCATCACCTGACGATATTGAACAGCATGACTCGCATCAAAAATGGTTCTCAGTTCAGAACATCAACACAAATTTTATGCAAAAAAATAATAATAAAATTCTAAATATTTTAATAAACAAAGAAACAAGACCTTGTAGCCGATATGTGAGAGAGAATCTTAGTCTGAAGTCATGAAATGCACCTTAGAAAAGGAATCACTGAGAGATAAAAAAAAAAAGAAAAGAAAATATATATGGCTTTAATGTTTATTATTGTGAGCATAATCTAAATTGTGGGCCCTCTGTAATATTGTAATATCCTGATAAAAATTTTATTCTAAGCTTCATATCGAAAAAATATCGTATCGTTAGATTTTGATATCGTTACATCTCTCGTGTTAACCTACTAACCAACCAAATCAAATCAATTCATTTCGTTTTTGTATAGCCCAAAATCACAGAAGAAGAGAAGCCAACATTTCCAAAAAAACTTCGACAAGTGAGACGTTGCTTTTTGGACATTTCGATGGGATTTTGAGCCAGATGCCCTCCCTTCCCTGACCATGTTTTCATTTGTTTTTATGACGAACATGCAGTTTATTCTCTGTACTTCCTGTTTGCCTTTCAAAATAAATGTCTTGTTTTGAGCCATAAGTGAAGAATCCACTTGGACTGTTCTCTAAAAGTGGAATTCTCTCTCCGATTCTTCATTCTGAGGCCGTTCGAAGAAGACTGAAGCTGGATCGTGGAACTACTGTGTGTAAATACTGAACAAACACTGGAGGAAGCGGAGATCTTTGTAAATAAAAGCCTTTGTGTAAAATATGTGTTCCAAAGTCAGAGTCCTGTCACGTTCAAACTGAAACTGTCTGTGAATAAACGTAGTGCTGTAGAAGTCATGTACTATCAGAATAAAAGTATGTTTTGTAAAATAAATCTTGTCTGAATGTTTTATGTTTGTAGGTATACTATGAATATACATGCAAAGAAAACAAAGACTGTGGTTATAGGTAAGAACGACAAATGATTAAGAGTCTCAAGCCAGCAATGACGATAGAATTCAACGTCGGCGGCCTAGATTATCAGATGTTCTCAGAGTTTTACAGAATATGGATTATTTTTGCTCACTGGGACTTACAAATGATCAAAAACAGAAGAAAGCCAGGACATTTCTGCAGCTGACAGACGCCATTTTGACGAAAAAAGTGGATTTGTGCAACTAAAAGTGAGTTAAGCTTGTTCATCAGGCTACAGATGTATTGATTAGTATTTTAATCTCGTTAATTATTTAACTATCGTCTCAAAACAATTTAAAATCTGCAACGTACTAAAGCGTTATTAGACGGAGCACATGTTTTCACTTTGTGTCTCAAGATCAGAATGTTTAATTAGTCCGTCTGAGTAAACATTTTATGTCCAGGGCTTTATAGTAAAATATATTTCACACAAACGTCATCAGGGAAGCGTTTTAATGATATAGGAAGTAGGGATAGGACGATATACGATATACAATATTATCGCTAATCGCGATAATTAAGGGCCGCAATTAAATAATCGTGGTATTTTTTCATAATCGTGATAGTCGTATGTGACGATAATCACAATAAAAGCAGCAGTTTCCCCCCCACTGTGACTTCATCAGAGCATCTAAAATCTGACGCTGTGAACCCAGTAAGAAGCTGTTTTATGGTTAAACAAAGAAAAGGTTCATGTGTTAAAGTTAATTAATGACTCTGAGACAAAGTGGTAGAAAAGCGGTAGAAAAAAAAATGAGACAAAGTCAGTAGATTTTTGCTCAACATTGTAAACATTTGTTCACTTTGAATCAATATTGATTGTACTGGGACTTCCGGTGACGTCATGCTTCGAGTAGCAGCGTGAAGAACTTGCTCCGTCCAAATTGATATATTTTCCTAACAAATCCATTATTAAACTCGGCTTTTTTTTGCTCAAATCATCATGTCATCTTTGAGAAGCAAGGGACCCGGCAAACAGGACCAAACGAAAGATAAAAATGAACATTTGAAGCAGCTAACCCTTACCTCGAGTGTGGCTACTGATGCTAGCGCTAATACAACTGCTAGCCCGCGTGACGCTGACACAAGAATACTAGCAGAACTGGAGAAAATGAGAAAGGATAACAAGGATGGCCACATGGAAACTCAGCAAAGCCTAGCGAGACTGGAAGTGTCTTTTAAGGATCTGAGGGAAGACATGACGAAGCTGGAAAACAGAACTACTGAGGCAGAAGAGCGTATCGGGGCTAACGAAGACACCACCAGACGCCATGAGCGAGCCCTCCGCTATCTACTACACAGGGAAATGGATCTGACCACGAGATGCGAGGACATGCAAAATAGACTACGGAGAAACAATTTGAGAATTTATCGTGTTCCAGAGGGGAGTGAAGGAGGCGACGTTAAACTGTTTGTACAAGAGCTGCTTAAATCTGTACTTCAACTTCCCCCTGAACTCAACATCGGCATAGAGCGAGCACACCGAGCTCTCGCCGCCAAGCCAAAGAATCCAGGCGCCGCACCTCGCTCGCTGTTGGTCAGATTCTGGGACTTTTCGGTAAAAGAAACCATATTACGGCAAGCCTGGGAGCAGAAGCGAGTGATGTACAAAGATGTGCAGATCTTTTTTGACCACGACTTCTCTCCAGAGTTACAAAAGAGGAGAGCACTGGTACGTGATGTAGTAAAACAGCTAAAACTGAAGAATATCAGAGCCAAATGTGTATTCCCTGCAAAACTGAGAATATTCAAAAATGGAGGTGAAAAAACGTTTCCTACAATGACTGACGCCCTGCCTGCGCTCCGGGAGATGGGGATACAGACACGAGTGGACCAGAGAGAGCAGCTGGAAGTGGAGCTTTCCCGAGACCGATGGAGCACTGCGGGAGCTGGCCCAGGAAGAACCCCCACAACGCTTTCCCCCGATGAGATTAAAATCTTCTTTATGGAAGACAAATAATATATCTACGCCGAGTTCATTTGATTTTTTCCTGAAAATTTATGTTAGGATTAAAAGTATATATGTTTATTATTTCATTTTGGACGGGCCGTTCGAGCTACGAGTGGAAATCAACCCGCTTCGGGTTCAAGCCGCAACGAGCCGCTCTGGTAGCGGGCGACAGCGACACAACACACTGTTCGTGTTTTTTCCCCACGGAGGACTTGTTGCCATCCTCCGCCAGGTTTCATCGGGGACTGGATTTATTGTTATTCCAGTCGGGTATGTGGAAGTTAATGTTCATAATGTTAACCATAAGTTCGTTCACAAATGTTTTTTACGTTCTTGTCCTGAGACCAAATAAGGGCCATTATTTTATGTTGTATACATTCCTCTGGGTGTGCTGTGTAGGTAAATTTAAGCTAAACTAACTATGGCTAACCTAATTTGTGTTTCGTATAATGTTAAAGGCTTGAGTAGCCAGTCAAAAGAAAAAAAATCCTGAATCAACTTAAAAAGCTTAATTGTGATATAGCAATGCTCCAAGAGACCCACCTTTCTGAAAAGGAGCACTTGAAGTTGAGGAGAGAATGGGTTGATCAACAATACAGTTCTACATATTTAAGTGGGAGGAAAAGGGGTGTTTCAATTCTTTTTAACAAAACAATTTATTTCTGTCATGAAAAAACATTCACAGACAAAGAGGGGAGATATATTTTGGTAATTGGTTCTATAGGAGGATCTAAAATTACTTTACTAAATTATATGCACCAAATGAGGATTGTCCAAATTTCTTCAGGAATATTGCATTACTACTGGCAGAAAAAGCTGAAGTATAATTTTGGTAGGAGGTGATTTTAATTGTGTTCTAAAGAGTTCTGTAGACAAGCTCCCAGCAGATTTTGGTCCTAAATCCAAGAAATCGCTCACCTTAAATGCAATGATGAAAGAACTGGGATTGATGGATGTGTGGCGCCAGCTGCATCCACAGGAGAAAGATTTTACTTTTTTTTCACATGTACACTGTACCCACTCAAGGTTAGATATGTTTCTACTATCTGGCGCAGACTTCTATAGAGCAACAGAATGCAATATAGAGGCTATAACTATCTCTGACCACGCTCCAATTTGTCTGAAATTAATTACGGGCCCGAAAAACAATTTTAAATATTGAGAGCAAATGTATCTATTCTAAATAACGAAATGATCCGTCAAGAACTTCAAAACGCCATACTTGAGTATATGCATTTCAATGACAATGGAAGTGTATCACCATCTACTTTGTGGGAAGGGGCCAAGAGTTTTCTGAGGGGAAATATCATAGCAGTCTCATCAAGATGAAAAAAGAAAGAATGATAGAGCAACTAGAACTAGAAACCAAAATCAAGAAGTTAGAAAAGATTACCAGGTAACTAAGATAAATGATACGTTGAATGTATTGAAGGAACAGAGGAAAAAGCTAAATGATTTGTTAACTTATAAAGCAGAGGGACAACTTCGTTTTGCTAGTCAAAAGTTTTACCAACACGGCAATCGAGCAAGTCGGCTATTAGCATTCCAACTACGCAAAGCGCAATCAAGTAGGGTTGTTCATAAAATTAAATGCCCAGACTCCGGAGAAATGATATGTCAACCTAAAGAAATAACAAAAGCATTTGCATCATATTATCAAGAGTTATACAAAGAACAAAATACCCCAAATAAAAATGAAAAAATTGATAAATTTCTAAACTCAATTAATCTCAGTAAATTGTCTCAGGAAGAGGCTGAACAAATAACAAGCCCAATCACAATAGAAGAAATCAAAAATAGTATTGGAAAACTCAAAAATAATAAATCCCCGGGAGTTGATGGCCTCCCAGGGGAATACTATAAAATATTTGAAAGAGAGCTCACCCCACTTTTATATAAGGTTTATAATTATGCATTAACTAAGGGTGATCCACCTCAGTCGTGGTCTGAAGCCATTATTACTGTTATCCACAAAGACGGAAAAGACCCAACGGTATGCACTTCTTATCGGCCGATCAGCTTGCTTTGCGTTGATTTAAAAATACTTACAGCCATCATTGCGAATAGAATTAAAAAATTTATGAAAAAATTGGTGAAACCTGATCAGACAGGATTTATTACTGAAAGACAGGGGACAGATAATGTTAGAAGGGCTTTAAATCTCCAAATTATAGCACAGGAAAGAAAGACCCCATCAATGTTTCTCAGCCTGGATGCAGAAAAGGCCTTTGATCGGGTCGATTGGGCCTTTCTGCTACAGACTCTCAAGCACATGGGTTTTAATAACACCTTTATTTCATGGATCCAAACTTTTTATAAAAACCCCAAATCTCGAGTAAGGGTCAATGGCCACTGTTCTGAGTTTTTCTCCTTGGGGCGTGGCACCAGACAGGGTGAGGTTCTGTCTCCCTCATTATTTGCAATTAGTATTGAGCCCCTAGCCGAGTTAATTAGATCCAACCCTCTTATACAAGGCATTAGAGACGAAACTAGTATTCAGCATAAACTGTCGCTTTTTGCAGACGATGTCTTATTATTTTTAGAAAATCCAATTACTACTATTCCAGCCCTTCTAAATAGTCTTAATCAGTATAGTTTAGTGTCTGGGTATAAAATAAATACAAATAAATCTGAGGCCCTAATGATTGTTGGGAAATGGCCGACAGAGCTAGATCAAATTGTGTCATTTAGACAGTCTAAACAAGGTTTTAGATACCTCGGTGTAACCCTTACTCCTAAAACCACTCAGCTTTTTTCTTTTAACTATGATAAATTGTTTAAAGAGATCAAAGAGGACTTGAATAGATGGAATGTACTCCCACTTTCTCTACTTGGGAGAATTGAATGTATAAGAATGAATGTTCTTCCACGACTGTTATTCCTGTTTCAAAATTTACCAATTTGGATACCGCAATCCTCATTTCAGTATTTAGAAAAGCTTATATCTAAATTTGTTTGGCAAAACAAAAGACCAAGGGTCCGACTTAAAATTTTAATGTCTGGGAAAGAAAAGGGTGGCCTTAAATTACCAAATTTTAAATTATACTATTGGGCAGCCCAATTAAAATCAATAGTGGCGTGGATCATCTGTGACCCAGAAATGCATTGGGTGTCAATGGAAGAGCATTCATCAACAGGAATTTCTCTCGCAAGTCTCCCATTTCTTAGCTCACATTCACAGAAAAAAATCAAGATAAGTAATATATGGGTGAAAAATACGCTAAGAGTTTGGAATCAGGTACAAAAACAATTAAAGGGCACTGTGGCCCTGTCTCGAGCTGTTCCTATACATGGAATATTGAGTTCTTACCATCTCTTTCAGACAGGAGTTTTCAAATGTGGTCTGAGAAAGGTTTGATTACAGTTAATCAACTGTTTGAAAAAAATACATTTAAAACTTTTGCACAATTAAGAAACAAGCATGATTTATCCATAAATGACCACTACAGATTTTTACAAATAAGAAATTATGTTTCAAAACATAGGGATTGGGAGATTATCAGAAAAGAACCCACAGCTATTGAAAAACATTTTATTGCCTTGATTGAAAACTCTGGTGTATTAAAAAAACAGGTTTCATTGATTTATCAAAAATTGTTGATTGACATGTCTGACAATACAAATCATATAAAACAGCAATGGGAAATGGAACTGAATATAACCTTAAATGATGATATATGGGAGGATATTTGTTCTGGTTGTCATAGTGGTGTGGGAAGCCAGATGTGGAAGGAATTTGATTGGAAATTTAAGTTAAGATTTTTTAGAACACCATTGAAAACCTTCATTTCTAAATGTAGTATGGATGACAAATGTTGGAGAAATTGTGGACTTGTTGGTGATCAGGCACACATTTTTTGGGACTGCCCAGTCATACAAAGTTTTGGATTAATGTCAAAGATGTCCTACAGAAAATATTGACAGTTAATCTTTCGCTGGACCCATCATTATTCTTGTTGGATATATTTCCTGACGACCTTTCCAACAATCAAGCATTCATACTCCATCTTCTACTTATGACTGCAAGGAAAATGATAACAATTCGCTGGCTTAAACCCGAGCCCCCCACACAGACTCAGTGGATTCAAAAAATTGGACAGGTGTACACAATGGAGCGACTGACTGCTCAATTACAATTAAAGGTCCCACTCTTTGAAAAGAAATGGGGACCAATTATAGACTTCTTAAATAAGACACCCATGCCTTAGTATCTAATTTGCCCTAATATCACTTTTTGTAAACATTTATGTTTATATGTAATGTATGTGTGTGTGATCCTTTTTACGAAATGGCTCGGTCTCAGGCTTTATTGTTGATGTGAAATGCCTTGTTACTTGGCAATAAAAGTTCAAAAAAAAAAAAAAATATTGATTGTACTTCAGTAAGTAGCTGTTCAAACACACATATTGTGCAGTAATAAATATTTCAGTGACTTTGAATTTGTGCACTTTTACGTTTAATAAATTATCGTGATAATATTGTTAATCGCGATTATTTTGGTCACAATAATTGTGAGTGCAAACTTTAATATCGTCCCATAATAGGAAGGTGAAAAGTAGATCAGATGTCCAGAATGGCAGATTCAGAGTGTGATTTATTCTTCTAAACTTGTAAAAAGTAAAGTTGGGCCACAAAACGGTTGCTAATGTTCATTTGTGTTGTGTTTTAGACACGCGGCCTAATTTAATGGCACAGAAGCAAAATTTCAGGCTTCTTCCCATTAGATTCAATGGAAGCATCACTGCTGTAATGGCGGCCGCAGTGAATTTAGGCACATGGCTGCAGGAGCTCTATATCAGTGGTTGCCAAAGTGGGGGTCGGGGCCCCTCAGGGGGTCGCCAAGCAAAATCTTGGGGTCGCGAGATTTCATTTTACAATTATGAATTGTTTTTAATTCTGTTTTTATAACTTAAACATGAGGTTTGACTGGATTTTGGTCATAAAAAGTAATAAACTACAAAAATAAATGCATTTCAGCCCCATTTAAATGATTTTCCAACTTGAAATTTTAATTTTCTTTTGCTGTGGGGGTCGCGAGTTGATTACATTGTCATTTTGTGGGTCCCGGTCTGAAATGTTAGGTAACCACTACTCTAATGATGGAGCAGCAGTTTCAAGTTTCACTATCAGTAAAACATTTGTATTGAATCATTAAGACTTGTTTTGACCCCAGTTATATATTTTTTTTTATTTTGTATTATGAACAGTATTATTTCATGGTTATAGATAAGTTCTTTACATCTCTGTACATCATGCATGGATAGATTTCTGTTTGTCTCATTAAGCTGATGCTCTTCATATCAAACAGTGACTGATGCTTGAGCTTCGTGTAAACTCGTTATCATAGATTTTGTTTCTGACTCGCAGTGAAAAATCTCTGTTTGATTTGAGGTTGTCGACCTTTTTAAACATTATTAAATTACCTTGTTTGTGTGACTGAAGCTGCTCCCACGCTCATGACCCCATGTGACCCCAAATGACCTCAAATGACCCCAAATGACCCCAGGCTCAAACATCCACAGAATAATTTGCCTTTACAACACTGAGTCATGATGGTACAGTGGTCAGTGCTCTGGAATCAGCTCCTATGGCAACTTGATGCCTTTCTATGTGAATTATAGGCACTTCATAATGAAATAACCTGTTTGGCGTCATCTATGCCACACTCAGCCTCAGAAAACCATTTGTCTGATGAAGTAGCCGAAACATTTCTTCACCTCCTGTAAATACATTTCACATCTTTGCAAGTAGCCAGAGTGTGAGATTCTTCTTTATCACATTATTGGACGAGCTTTACACACGCCGTCTCCTAACCTGCCCCTGAAAAATGATGTGCAAAGCTTTTACTTCTTTGCCTGGGATCCAGAACCCACGCTTCAGCAAACAAAGAGTGGGTCTGGTCACCACGGCCTCCGCCTGCGTTTCAGATCAATCAGGTTAGTTTATTTGTGTGACGCAGATGAAACAAAGGAGCTGATTGGTTGTTTGTCATTTAGACCAAAATCTAACTTCACTAACTTCACATTAAAATCATTTTTGCTTCGCTCATTGATTCTGCAAAAATCCGCGATGTTTTTCAGTTCCACCTGATATTTTTCTATGTATCTTTTTCGTCGGGAGCAGCCATGTTGATTTTTAGACGGCAGAAGATGCGTGTCTTTGATTGGCTAATTAATCTTTCAATCACGGCTACAGACATCTGAAAGAGGGACAAGGCGGCCAGACGATATATTTTAATATATCGTCTGGATTTTCCAGGTAATTTACTTCTTAAGCACAGCAAAAAAGCAAGCAAAAACCCTATCAGAAAAGTTACTTTGTCATGGACAATTTGAACAAAATGAATCATTTTGTGTTCCAAAACAGCTTGATTTGACCATATTTTTAATAGGTGGTGTGCCACGGAAAAACTCCCAAAAAGGTTGTGAGACACTGGTGTAGTTGGCCTCAGAAAGTGACACAGTGCACCTTTAACTAGAAGCTTTGTCCAAACACGCTGGACTGAAACTACAAAGACTCATGTCTCAGTCCTGACTCATGTTTGATCTTCAGCTGCATCTGAATCAAACCTCCTGAACACCACATCATTGTTCTGCAGCTCTGACACACACTGTAGACCTCACTGAGTTATATCAAGGTTTAACAAGTATCAACGTTCAGCAGCTTCAGAAGGACACAAGAGTCAAAAGTCACTGAACCTTATCAAACTGTCGCGCTGTTTCTGTAGCGACCTGAGTTTAATAAAGTTAATGAGTAAAACGTGAGTCATTTACACAGTTTCACCTCAACAAAACAACTAATTCCAGACTCCAACGATAAATCTTAGTTACCTAATGTAACTGTAGTTCTATGAGTATGTGCGTAGCCTCTACGGGCTTCGCTATTGGCTAACACTCGAGGCAGCGCCTCGCACCTGAAGATCAAACAATGTACCGCTCCAATCATGGGAGAGTGGTTCCCGCCACTGGCCGTATATAAGGCCCTGTCCACTATCGCTCGCCCTTCTTGAACTCTAGCACAGTGGAAGACATGCCTGCTGGGCCTGCAGGTAGAGGGCTACGCACATACTCATAGAACTACAGTTACATTAGGTAACTAAGATTTCTATGTCGTATGTGCTACGCCCTCTACGGGCTTCGCTATTGGCATACCCTACGCGAAGGCCGTAGGATCAATGTACTCCCAGCAGGCATGCATGATTGGAGCGCACCCGCAAACCTACTTCGTACCAAGTACAGAGAGGCAGCGGGCGAGGTTGAGACCGGATGGAGAGAAGGCACATAGTCCTGCCCGGACCTGCCACAACCACCCGCATGAAAAAGAAACAAAGGTGATGAAAGGCCGCCTCTCCCAAGAGCGCCAAGCCACCACAAGGGAAGCACCCAAAAGAGTGCTAAGCATGGATGAACTGGCCACCTCTCCCAAGAGTGCCAGGCACAAGAGCAGAGTCTCCAGAAGGAGTATGACGAAGGTGAACAGGTAGCCTCTCCCAAGAGCACCAAGAACACCCAGGCAAAGCCCCCAAAAAAGGAGGATGCTAAGAACTGGGGGCAATGCGCAGGCTGCCTCTCCCAGAGCGCCTGAGGCACATCACCGACAAAGAAGTCCCTAAGCCGTCACCTTATGTCGACTCATGCGGCCCGCGAGAAGGACCGAATGAGCCACTGACTGAGCTGTCACATCCAACAGATATGATTGGACAAATGTCGATGAGGAGGACCAGGAGGCGGCTAAACAGATCTCCTCGAGGGACACCCCTCTAAGCATAGCAGTAGAGGTGGCCACACCCCGAGTGGAATGGGCTCTGATGAGTGCAGGAGGAGGGCGCCCCCGTGCCTCGTAAGCCATGTGAATCGCCTGGCACACCCAGTGGGCTAAGCGCTGAGAAGAAAGAGCTGCACCCCGATCCTTCGCACCAAAACCCACAAAAAGCTGGTCAGAACGTCTGAAACCGGCCGTGCAGTGCAGGTAGCGGCGTAACGCCCTGACCGGACATGACAGGTGGCTCCGTTCCTCCTCTGCTGATGCATGTGGGGAGGGCAAAGCGGTCTCAAGCGGATGACCCTGGACCTGAAGGAGGAAGTTATGACCTTAGGCTGAAAGGCCTGGTTCGGCCATAACTCCACCAAGCCTCCATCACTGCTAAAGGACAAGCAAGAGGGGTGGATGGAGAGGGCGCATAATTCCCCGCCCTCTTGGCAGAGGCGAGCGCCAAAGCAATACTGTCTTAAACGATAAGCAGCTGAGCTCAGCGCGATCCAGGGGCTCGAATGGCGGGCCCGAGAGACCCTCCAAAACCACCTGGAGATCCCAAGCTGCGGCGGAGCGCCTGAGGGGTGGATTCAGTCTGAGCGCACCCCTTAAGAAGCGCTTGACAAGAGGATGGTTACGGGCCGAGAAACCACCAAAACCCGTGTGGCCCGAAGCGATGGCCGAGGCAAAGACGCCCAGGGTCGAAGCCGAGCGGCCTTTGGCCAGGAGACTCTGAAGAAAGCCCAAGACCTCCTGAATGGGGCACGAGAGGGGATCCACTGACCTCTCCGCGCACCATGTGGCAAACAACTGCCATCGTAGTCTGTACGCCCTAACCGTTGAAGGCGCACGTGCTCCCTGAATGGTCGAGACTACAGCGGAAGGGAGGCCTAAGTCTAACAACCTTCCCTCTCAGCTTCCAAACCAAGAGTCTGTGGCCTAGGATTGGGCGCGAGTAAAGGGCTCCCTGGGCCTGAGTCAGCGTCTGGGGCGAGTCCGGGAGGGGCCAAGGTGTCCCCTGCGCCATGGACACCAAGTCTGGGTACACCTGGCACTCGGACTGTCCGGGGCCACAACCAGGATATGTAGTCTGTCTCTCCTGACTCTGTGAAGCAGCGGAGGCAGAAGCCGGAGGGGGGGGAAGGCATAAAGGAGTCCCCCGGCCAACGTCGGTGCGCCAACGCGTCGACGCCCAGAGGAGGCTCGTCCCCTGGTCTGAGTGAGAACCACAGGGGGCACAGAGCGTTTTCTGCACTGGCGAACAGGTCGGCCACCGGGTGGCCGAACTGCTGCCAAACCTGCGCCGCCACCCAGGGGGCTAGGCTCCATTCGTCGCGGGCTGCTCCGCCCCTGGACATTCTGTCCGCGCCTACGTTGAGAACGCCGGGGATGTGCCGGGCCTCAAGGAAAGGAGGTGAGTGTTGGCCCACAGGAGGATCTCCGCTGCCCTCCTGTGGAGCGGGGGAGATCTGGTTCCCCCTGTCTGTTCAGGTAAGCCACCACAGTCGTGTTGTCTGACCGGACTAAAACGTGGTGTCCCTCCAGTTCCGCTCTGAAGTGCAGGAGAACATTCTTCACTGCCTCCACCTCCAGGACATTGATGTGCCTGGGCGTCGGAGACCAGGTGCCGCCCGTCGAGCACTGGCCCAGGACCCCCCCCAACCAGTCAGGGAGGCATCTGTGAACACCTCCGTGTAATGGGGGACACATCCAGCCGCACGCCCTGGCTCAGAAGGATTGGGTCGGTCCAGAACTGAATATCCTTCCGTGCGGGCATTGGGAGCCTCAGCCATTTCCTCCTGTCGCGCACTGGGTGCAATCTGAGACGGGAGTACCACCGCTGGAGGCGTCTCATATGCAGAAGGCCCAGCTGAACAACTGGGTGGGCCCGCTGCCATCAATCCCAGAAGTGATTGATCTGATAGGACTGGACTGTCGTCCTTTTCAGAACAGCTTGACCCTTCTGGAGGAGCACTGACCGTCTCCCGGCAGAGAGAGACGCGCGCGCATTCAGTGAATCCAGTTGGAGGCCCAGATAACACATGACCTGTGCTGGGCGGCAGAGAGCTCTTTGCTCTGTTGACCACAAAGCCCAGTTTGGAGATGTGATCCAACACCACCTTGGTGTGAGCCTGAGCCTCCTGTCTGGAGGAGGCCAGGATGAGCCAATCGTCGATGTAAGTCAGAATCCTGATTCCCATACGACGCAGCGGGTCCAGCGCCGCCTCCACGCACTTGGAGAAGGTGCGGGGACCAGCGAATAACCAAACGGGAGTCGGCAGTATCGTAGCATTTTCCGGCTACAGAGAATCTGAGGAATTTCCTGTGCTCCGGTACAATGGAAACATGGAAATAAGCATCCGTGAGGTCCACAGACGTCATCCAATCGCCCTGACTGACGCACTCCAACAGGTGTCGTGTCGTCAGCATGCGAAAGGGTCTCTTGGCTATGCATCCGTTGAGGATGCGCAAGTCCAAAATGGGTCGGACGCCTCCGCTCTTTTTGGGGACCAAGAAGTACGGGGAGTAGAAACCGTTCCCCGCTCTCTCTGCCTGTACTTCCACTACTGCACCGCGCAGTAGGAGGGAGGAGACCTCTTCCAGCAGTGCCCTGGTCTCGGCCGCATCGCGCATTCTGGTCACTAACACCCCTGCGAACGGAGGTGGGTGTGTAGCGAACTGTAGTGCATATCCCCTCCTCAGCGTTTTGCGTAACCACGGAGAAAGGGGAATCCCGAGGTCCACCCAGGCTTGGTAGGAGTCCGTGAGAGGTCGGACTGCGGAGCTGGGAGCTCGATGAACGGGCCCGTCCACTGTGTCCGTGAGTGGGGGGCCCCGCTCGAAAGGGACGTGCGGGGTATGAACGTGAGCCGGTCATAGCGTCGCACCCGCCTAGTCTGCGTTTCTTGGCGCGGTATGGCTCCTCTGAGGAGTGCAGAGATAAACGAGCGTCTCGTTGAGACGCCGTCAAGCTCGCTCCTGTGGAACTAGTCCGGACAGAGGCCGGGCGCGCTTACAGGAATTGCCCACACTCCTAAACACTAGAAGAGGGAGAGGACGCGGTCCGTTCGTTGCACCGACACAACAACCAGACTGCCCTACACATGTCCAAGTTACTTTCTTGACAGTCGGCAAAGTTGAGGTTATAGCTAGCCCAGAAGAGTGTGAGGTTTTTAGAGAAACAAATTGGAGGTCTATTTTGGCTGACCGTCTAGACATCCCACGTAGCCGAGATCCCAGAAGATGAGAGCCATTCAGATCTCGTGCGCAACCCCGAAAAAAAAAAAGTGGGTTCGCATGTGCGTCTCCGACAGCACGATCCTCACGAGCCCTGTACACAAGCCCCCTGCGCGCCCACTCTGCGGTTCAAAAAGATTCTCAAAAACAAATACTAGCTGTTGGGGTAGATGACATTTAGTGGTAAAGTTCGTTTCAGAAAGAGGAGTCTGACGTTGAAGCTCCGTTGACTGGCATCTTAAAAAGGCTGCTTGNTTCGCCCCCTTCCGTAGGGACAGAGCGGGAGAGAAAGCGGCGCCTTGTTACCAGAGCGGCAGCGGTGGGACAACTGTTCTTACTCAATATAGTTGTCTGGGCCGCTGGAAGCCCCGCCCCCACAGCAGCGGCAGTTGTGGAACTGTCTCCAACCACGTCCGCTTCATGGGAGAGGGTGGGGGGTGAGGGGGAGTTGCCGACAACGTTAACCCTTTCTGTGACTTACTCAGCTGCGCCGCGGCATGAGAAGAGTGTGTCGTGGAGTCAGCCTCGAAGCGAGGACCAGTATGAAGATAGAAGTCAGAAGTCGCTACCAGTGCGTTTCTGCTTGTCTGGGCCCTGGAAGCCCCGCCCCACAGCAGCGGCAGTTGTGGAACTGTCCTCAACCACGTCCGCTTCATGGGAAGAGGGCGGGGAGTGAGGGGGAAGTTGTCGTAACTTGACCTTTCTGTGACTTACTCAATTGCGCCGTGGCATGTGATGAGTGTGTCAGAGCAGTTGTGGAGCTAGCCTCCAAGCGAGCGCCAGCATAATTAGACAAGTCAGACGCTACCAGTGCGTTTCTGCTTGCATGTAAAGAAGTTGGCTCTTCAGTGATGTAACGGGCCGTAGCACGGCCTTTATTAGCATGAAAAGCCCCGCCCCGCCCTCTGCGAGCTCCGGAAGAAGCACGCCGGTCTGGTCTAGCGCTCTTGTCTCTTCCTCGTCTGGGCTCAGGAGCCGCCGGGATCCGGGGAGCAGAGCGCGCCGCAGCCGCGCGTCTCGGGGGAGAGCGGCTTCTTCTCCTTTTGTCCTGACGGTGAGGAGTGCGCTGAGGGAGCTGGGGACGCAGATGAGGAGCCAGCTGAGCAGAAGCCTTGGTAGCGGAATCCAGACGATCGACGAAGCTCAGGAAGTCTGGACCGAAGAGAGAGGCAGTGGACAGTGGAAGGTTGAGCAGCTGCTTTTTCTCCTGGTCTTTGAGTGAAGACAGACCCAGCCAGAGGTGTCTGCAGCCCACCTGTGCCGCGACATAGACCGACCTCCGTCTATGGCGAGAGCCTGTGACATGCGAAGGAAAGTCGCCAGAGTGGTCCGCAGTTCACCTAGGTCAAGGCGGCTTGGCTCGGAATCCCCTTCCAGTAGCTTGGACATGGATCCTGCGAGGAAGGCCAAGTTGCTAGCTAAAGCCACGACCTGTGTGGCATTAGCATAGCAGCGGTCAAACAACGCCGCCGTCAGCCGGTCCTTCTCGGACGGGAGCTGAGGCTTACTGCCGGGCCAGAGGGAGGAAGAAGGAAGCAGAGACAATCTGACCCCGTCCTCGATGGGTGGGACCCCCGAATCACTGCACCAGTCCTGCACGCAGCAATACGGCCGGTATGCTTTAGCAGGATGTTTGGCGCTTAACGGTTGTCCCCATTCGCGCTGAGCATAGTGCACAATGGGCGGCATCGGGGGGCACAGCACTTGGGCCGAGCCCGGGGACGCGGACGGGACCCGAGCCCGTCCGTGAAGTCCACCGGGGGAGCAGCAGGCTGCGGCGGGAAAGAGATGTTCATACGCTCTGCCGCCGTGACGAAGAGTGTGGGGAGCTGGTCTACCGGGTAGCGGTCAGCCGGAGGAGCCACGTCGGAGAAGAGGGATGCCCGCATCTTCCTCGTAGACTCGACGATCATCTTCCTCGTCGTAGTCTGCCCAGTCCTTCTTCCTGGGGTGAACAGGCCGGGGGGAAGGAGGTGCTGGAGTCTTGTCCGGCGGTGCTGCGGCACGGACCGGGGATGCCGCCTCGCCCTCGGACATCTCCGGGTCCAGACCGAGATGCTCCGGGGATATGGGGCCCATGAAGCCACGGCGCCGCTCTCGCTCCACCCTGGGGAGTGAGAGGCAGGCAGGGCAGTCCTTCTCCTCAGCGGTGTGCTGCCAACCGAGGCAGAGGAAGCAGAAGTCGTGTCGGTCCTCGGGGAGAAGGGACGTCTCACATCTGCCGCACCTACGACGCTCGACACCGGAGGGTGACAACATCTTCGAGCTGGTGAGTACGGCGAGTCCAAATCTTGATTGTAGAGAAGTTAAAACGTTCTGAAAGAACGTGCTCAGAGATCTTCAAGTGCTGAGTGAAAAGAAGGGCGAGCGATAGTGGACAGGGCCTTATATACGGCCAGTGGCGGGAACCACTCTCCCATGATTGGAGCGGTACATTGTTTGATCTTCAGGTGCGAGGCGCTGCCTCGAGTGTTAGCCAATAGCGAAGCCCGTAGAGGGCGTAGCACATACGACATAGAAGTGACATATTATTCCATATTATTAAGTCGAGCTGTCACCCTTCCACTGGTAACAGCACATGACACGCTAAAGCAAAAGAGGCAAATTAACTTGTCAGAAAGCAATCATCAACATACGCAGACTGCAGATGGTGAAAACGGCTCAGAAGAGTTGTTCACGTCGGTCGGTTTTTGAAAAGAGATTGGAAACTATTTACGTAATTCCGGTTTGACAACTTAATAGATAAAAGCGTTTTGCAAATAAAGTTTTGGTGTTGTGTGAATTGGAATGACCTAAGTTTATAGCTTGGTCTTTTGAATTGAACGAAAACCAATAAGCATCAAGCAGACTCCGTTAGTTTTAACTCTTTCTCTGCAGCTGTATTCTTACTTCACTGCGAAGCCTTTTTGTTCATTTTAAGCAATGTTCACAGCTCTACAAAAACTTTGGAATGGCATGACATGTTGTACATCAAATGAGACCTACAAGTGCTCTTTCATTTAAAAAAAATTGTTTTTCTAATTAATCCGTTCCCTTTTTATAGGCATTTGAATTCTTGTTTTCATGAGATTTCAGTGTTTGATGAGAAACTTTGAAGATGACGTCCTTTTTGTAAAACAAACTTCGTGTCCGGGTTATTTTCTATTCTACTTTTTGGTGAAAGAATATGAGTTACTACAATAAATAATGTCTTAGAAAAAAAAAAAAGAGGTTTACATGATGAAACACGAGGACGAGTGTATTTTTCATCTTTAAACCATAAAAGCTGCGTTACAGACGAGAAGGCAGCAGACTTGTCTACTTTCTGATGTAGATAATATAGATTCAGCCTCTTTCATGGGACAGACATAATATTTAATCCTTCCAACATGAAGAAATACAGTAGATTTATTTACTCTGACCTTTTGATCGCTGTCGGAAGAGGACGTTTAGTATTTCTCCTCAAGACTCGCTGCATGTGTTGTTCTCCTCAGAGTCCTATTCCAATAGTTACATTGGTAACTAACATTTTCAGTCCTGATGAAAACCTGGTCCAGTTCTGGGATGTCCTGGTTAAAACCAGCTCAGTGCTCACTAACACAGTGGAAGTTAAACAAGGCTGTTTTTAAAGTTTTCATAGTAAACACACAAACACGTGTGTAAAAGTTCGCCGCTGATCGAGGCTGATTGTCCGCGCACATATTTGATGAGGTGTTATCGGTTTGAATCTTTAACAAGCCATATCTTGGGTCTGTATTCAAAGCGCTAGCAACAACGGAACATATCCTCTGTTTGTGGACTGTTTATTAGAGCGAGGAGGAGAAAAAGGAGCAGCAGCAGCAGTGTGGGTGCTTTCATTCATTCTTTGGGCTGAATCATGTGACCTGCATTACGCTGACAAAATATTTAATCGTGATTAAGCACGTGCTGCGTAACTTGCCCAGCCTTAATATAAATGCACTACAATTTTACCAGTTAACTTACCCCTGGCAGGGAAAGGAACAGCGCACAAACACTGATCCTACACACAGTATAACATTTAAACACATCATAAAATTACATACATAATAGTCCTTCCCTAACCTTATAACAAATACAAACATGCTAACATAGCTACAAATGAAAAGAGCAGGATTGTGTGGCAGAACTGGGTTTTGAAAAAAACAAAAAAACAATCATACTAACAGGATTTCAATGTTACTTTCTCTTGTGATAAAACGTTGATCATCAGAAGCAGTGGTCTAGTTTTACAATGCACTAAACCGTGAAAAAAAATCCATTTCAATCCAACATATGAAAGGAAACTGCAATACAGGACCTTCAACATCTCACATCTTTACCTAAGCAGCTCTCAGACATCAAACTAAGCCCAAAAAAAAAATACCACACGCCTCTTCCAGCGGACTGAACCGGCAGTCTGATTAGGCAGGAGCTCCTAAGTCATTGATATTCCTCACAGGACCGCTCGACTCTGCCAAAAGAGAAGCCACCGAAATGTATTACTCACTGTCAGTAATGACCATAAACATATAAATCACTGGGAAAGCCGGCTGTAAGTGGGAGAATGAGACGGGCCCTGCTGTGTGGGAGTGTGGAGGCGAATACAGGGGCCGTGTGAGGGATGGAGAGGAGGAGAACCGGGAGGGAGGGGCAGGTAGTCCTTTACAATTACCCACGAGACGAGGCACCGGGCTGGGGGAGACAGGGGAGATAATGGCTGGTTTGTTTCACCGCGGAGAAGACATCTTAAAAACACGTTATTATGGCTGTTGGTAGGGAGAGGTTTGCTGTCGTTGGATGTGCGTGGTGTGAAAAACAGGGTTCGTGTGTATTTAAGGTCTTGTGAGGATGGAGATGAATTATATTTGACTAGTTTTCAGGCAGAGAAGAAGTAAAGTACTAGGTTGAGTTCAGGTTCTGGAATGTGTTGGGCTTCAAAAAAGTAATTTGTTAGAGTTATCCATTACTTCTCCAGAAAAAAGTAACTCAAACAAAAAATTTTAAATAATAGTATAAGTTTGATTGTATGTTTCTGAGAACTTCCCAAGATTATTAATTTACCATGAATGGTAGAAAATAAAAGCAAAGCAATACACATTCAGTAAAACAATAAACATTCAGAAGCAGTAATTGATCAAGAATGTCAAAGCAGATTATTAGTAGAGAAAATGAATATTGTTCAGAGCATCTCCTGTCCTAGACCCTCCTTCTCGGCAAGGAAAAACTCAAAAAAACCTAAGGGAAAGAGAGAAACCTCGAGGAGAATCACAGTGAAGAGGAGATCCACTCCCTTGGACGGACAGGCTGTAGATGTAACTAAGGCTAATGCAGATCTAATTGCGTTCAACTCTAGAGTTCAAATCTGTGGAGCCAGAGTCCATAAGCAGAGAGAAACGACTCCGTCTAGCACACAGGTGTCAAACTCAAATGGTGGTAGGGCCAAATTGATCAGATTCAGAGTTGGTCGAGGGCCGCACTTTAAAATATAGGTGTTAAATTCAAATATGGCAATAGGGCTGTATAAAGCTAATATGACACAATTACTCTATATCCAGAATTATATTGTGTCACATTACATTATGTTGCATTACATTATATTGCACATAATTTCATTGCAAGAAAACTTTGGACAATTGTATGCTTTTTGCTGCATTCCTGTGACATTACATTTATAGTCACATCTCAGCAATATAAGGGCCACTACCAATAATAATCTGAAATCATGCTCAAGGGCCACATGATATCTTCTTGAGGCCGAATTGGAGCTGGTTGACACCCCTGTCTAGCAGGACCAGGACAGGCCAATCCTGGAGAGGGAGGTGGGCGGATATCAGAAAGGGGAGGGGGGGTTTGGTTCAGCAAATGTTATCGACAGTCACGACAACAACAACCAAGCTATGTGCCTAAAATTCAGAACCCAACCTGAACCCGCACACATTAAACCACATAAAACTGTTGTTTTGTGATTTGCTGCAGCTGTAATGTATGTATGTTTGCAGAGTAGTACCTTGTGAGCGCACGGTCTGGGCCTATGGTGTGTATTACGCCGTGCTTTGCACTCAAATGCACTGTTTGGCGACTGTCTCAAATCACAGCATTCACAGGCAACAAGACAGAAAATCTTAAAAAACTTTAGGAAGGTTGGATCACGCAGGAGGAGCTGACCAGAGTCACATTCTCAAGGTGTTTCTCCAGGTGAGGATTTGACTCTTTGCGCTTGTAGTTGACGAAGATGAACGTGTTCACTCTGGAGCATCATTTGTGTAGTTAGGATTTGTTTATGAATTTTTTTTTTTTTTGTAGGTATAAATGAACAATGCTTTTGGCTTGTTTCTGTCTGGTAAACAGGGACATAAAAGCATAGTAGTGTTTGAACATGGCTTTAGACTCTACCAACCCAAACTCGCCCAACTTCTTTTAATTTCACAACACTGCCTATACAAATAACATTACTGGGATTAGTCTGCCTTGTTCTGCTAGATGAGTTGTTATAGACCTAACAACTGTAGCCAAAGCTAAAGATGTGTGAAAACATAAGAACTGGAATAATTGCTTTCTAGTCTGTAGAGATTTTCTATTATTATGTGACTGATTTGCAACAACTACAAGCTAGCAATACTGTATCCAGATTTTACAATAGATCCATGCACCAGGTAAGGGGTTAATGGATAAAAAGGATAGTATTCTTTACGGTTTTCCACATATGGTAGCTGGAGCTGTCCGTGGTCCTGAAAGCAAGAATACAAAACAAATGCAGTGTTTCGGGGGCGCACACTTCAAACTTTGAGCCTTCTTAATCACAGCCGTCCTCTCAGCAGTATCTGGAGCTCCTGTGTGTCGTTCTCGTCGGGTAGTCCGCTCTTCCATCACCGTGACACCGGCGCAGTAGAAGTCTGCAGTCTCCTCAGTCAGGTTGCCTCCGAACTAGTGAGTGATTACCAACCAGCAGCACAAGCTCGCCGCAGTGGAGCCGATCAGCTGACCGACACTGAATCGATCACCATTACCTGCCTTTAAAACGGATCGATTCTGTTAATGACCAGCGTGACATTGTCCTCATGCGTGACACAAAACAAGGGCAGTCCATCAGTCTGTCCTGTCCCGTTAAAAGAGCACTTATACAAACAGACTGGTACATATGTGTAGCTTGGCATGAATTATGAATAAATAATAAAAAGATATTAAAATGTGCATGGTGGATTTTATGATTTTCTTATATTTACTCAAGTTTGGTGAAAAAAAATGTTTATAGAGTATTAATACTTGCTGTCAGCTATCTACAAAAGTTTGTGACCATGCAAAAACAAAAGTTATGCTGCTCAATCAACAGTGTGAATGAAAAATTTCGTTATGACACTATCTATACACGTTACATTCAGGTTAGTGGTAAAACAATGAGAAAATCCCTCTCCCAACCTTCAATAGTCAGACATCTGTTCATACCTGATTGAAACTGTTAGCCTCATGTCCATTTTTTTTTTTTAAGTGGTTTGTGCAGCTAATTAGACACATAAAAGTTACAATTTTGCATCGTGCACTGTCTCGATGCGGGGCCCTTTAATAATATTATTAAAATGACCCTGTAGGGCCAAGTCCGCTCTAAATGTTCGCGCTACCAACAAAAATCAAATGACTGTCCTTTCACACATATGCACGCAACCTGCTCAACCCCACTATGATGTCTATTCCATGCTCATTAAACTTCCTCAGTTTGAGAGAGAGATGAGGTGTGAGCATAGACTGGGAGTGAGGCAGCAGCAGCACAGGCATGCGCAGCAGACATCCGTATGCGCGGCATACACAGGGGGAAAGAAAAGTGCAGCGGATGGTCACTAGGATGAACTTAGTGTGATGTCCTAATTTACAGCCAGGAAATACAATTATAAATCTTTTTTTTTCTTATTATAGTACATCTTAACTTGGCCTGGGAAAACTGAGGCCCGGGGCCACATGCGGCCCTCGGACATATTAAACCGGCCCCCTGCAGGTTTTTGAGAAAACGTTTCTCTTCCTATTGCTTTTATTTATTGACTTTTTATAGAGCAGCTTTCCAAACTTTTCAGAGCTGCGGCCCCTATTGACAAAGATGCACGAGGCCACCAATAAATTCACACTCTATTAAAAAATTTTAATATTTTCTCTCAATTAAATGCAAAACGTGGTTGTGATTAATAACATAAACAATGTTGATAATACATTAATAACATAAATTAGTTTCAAACGATTTTCTGTCGTCTTTTGCGTGACTTTGGAGCCCCCTGGACTCCTGAGCCCCGGTCCCCGGACCCCACTTGGGAATCACTGTTATAAAGGGTGTGTCTTTGCTACATGAGGGTTAGGGAACATTGGTGATAGTCGGAGGCTAAGGCGCCAGGTGTTCAGGCGAATCACCTCTGCTGAGCTGTCCCAGGGCAGTTTACTGTCACTGAGTGAGGAGGGGAGGGGTTCATCTCACTGTGAAGCACTTTGTGACTCTGTCTGTGAAAAGCGCTAAACAAATAAAGCTACTTACTTACTTTTCCTAATAACTTCCACAATAAGTGGTCCAAATAGTAGATTACAAAGCCTGTGTTTTACTAAACTGTACTAACTGTCATTTTTTTACACCAGTTATCATGGTTCCACCCCCCTTCACTTTTAATTACTAAGCTTAATTAAAATCTTCTGTTATTCAAACTGAAAGGAAAACTTGCCACATGTAATATGCACAATAATAAATAATGTACAAATTGCCTGATAAATCAATCAGACAAATGTCCCTATCACGAAGCCCAAAAATAAAACATTATTCATCATATACTGATGCAGATTGGTGACAGATTTCTCTTAAATATTTACAAAGATTCCAAAAGAGTGACACAGTTCAAATTCCAAACATAAACCATGCATAGCTGATTAAACATAACAAGACAAGCTTTGGCCTATAACTGCTGCTTGTGTTTGAACCCCATGTGATATTCCTGCCCACACACTGTCCTCCTGACTCCGCAGTGACATCCCTCCGCTTTGAAGAATCTGCGGACAAATTTATGGTATTGTGTTATAAATCCGTCCAAAAGCCTGGGTCGTATACTGACGCCACATAAATCTGGACACATCATCCAGGCTTTGGCACTGGTTCCAATTCCCAACGAGAAAAGAATATCTGCAATACGTAGGTAAAAATAAATTTGTAGTTTTGTCTGGTTGTTATTGCATTTAAACTAGAAGACATGACAAAAGAACATCTTAAATAAAGCAAACTGAAGTGGATTTTAACTGCAAAGTGAGCAGAGTGCGGAGACAAGGCCGTTTGGCAAAGATTATGTGTCCTCCTCTCAATCAGGTGTCATAATGTAAACAAACACGACCAAGTATGTTTTCTTTAGAGAGAGATTACAAAACAAATAAGAAACGTGGGCTATTAAACCCTGGTTGCAAAGGACTCAAAGCACAGTGTTTTTGCTGAAGGTAAGGAGCTGCTTAGATTCACTGTCTGTCTGTCTGTCTGTCTGTCTGTCTGTATGTATGTATGTATGGATGTATGTATGGATGGATAAATGTAAATGCACTTGTAGGTGAAATCACAGAAAACTCACAGACAAATTAGTACACACAAGTTTAGGTTGAAGCCATGTGTTGACATTTTTTTTAGGTGTAATGGGTAACTTAGGCTTCAAGTTACTAAAAAGTTTAAGTTTAGGGCTGGACTTGGTAGGTTAGGGTTAAGATTTTGTAAGTATTCTTAAATAATTACTCATATTTCACTAACCTGAATGTAACATAGGGTCAAATTTTATTGACAGATGTTGATTTAGCAGCAGAACTTTTGTTTTCACACAATGATGAACTCTTAGCTGACAACAGCCCTGGCTCAGGCTGTTGCCACGGTTTGTATCAATGCGGCAGCTCTTTCTGCACACCAGGTGCACACACATTGTTGATAAACAAATAATCCCACTTTATATACACTTTCTTGTGAGTTGTGAGGATGCAATTTTCATTATTTTCTTTAACCATTAGTTGGATCCCTTCATGGTCAATAATCGGTTAACCATTACGTTAACGCAGTACTTTTTATTATTGTTGTTTTCACTAGATATGTTATAATTGGCACAGCAGTGACAGGCCTCTGAACTGTAAAACACCACTGCAATGCATTCCTTAGTGCTGATTCAATCAATTCATTCATAAACAAGCAGTTATGTTTGGAAGTTGCGCTAACGTTAGCCACTTACTTAACTTGACAGGTAAGACACAGATAGTTTTCTATCAAAAGCGCAATAAACCATAACCATAGCATAAAATCCAAGTGACTAAAACCATGATGGTAATCCATAAACTTTTATTTATGTAACCAGGAAGCCCATTGAGATTCAGAATTTCTTTTGCAAGAGAGACCTGATCAGGGCAGCAGCCAACAACATCAACACAAAAGTGTAAAAATGCACATGATATTACATTTAATAACACTCAAGAAAACTTTCAACACAATTCTCAACCACAACACTTTTTACAATTATTTGATCTACTAGAGCAACTGTTTATTTGTGTCAATTACCTGGTCAAAGAATTCACTCTTAAGTCATTAGTTAATTGGATAATCAGTTCACCATGAACATCCCTTGACCCCATAAACATTTGGATTTTTTTCAATATTGTTTAGTCTTCTGTTAGTCTCGGTTTAGATTAATCTTAGTTGGAACTTAATCATAGTTGAGTTCAGATTTTGTTTTGGTGAAGATCAATGTATAACTAGGGATAAATAATATTGAGAAAGCAAAATCACTGCAATTTGATTTGCGATTGTGATTTTTATTTCTGTTGAGAGTTCATACTTTAAACATGTCCAGAAAATTTGACCAAAAAATCTGTAAACAAACAACTATTTCTATTACTATTAATCTTGCAACCCTTGTATAAACCCTTAACACCTAATCTCACTCAAACCTCCACCTGCCCCACAGTCCACCTTCAAACACAAGAATCCCAATCCCTTCCAATCCAACTCACTTCCTGTTTCACATCCTGGCCTGGCCGCCTGTTAGTCGTCGACATGTTTTGCACATCTCGCCTCGCTGCTGTGAACATCTGCTGACGGTGCGCCGTAGCATACGAGCGCACGGTCAGCAGCCCGCGCAGTCACATCAAACAGCAGTCGCGCCCGGAGAGACTAACGCGCGCTTCTGATTGATCCTGGCGCGGGACGACGCCATCTGAAAGCAAACGCGCGCTAATGGTTTGGACGGCCGACACGTGCGGGCGGGACAGGATGGGAAAGAGGAAGGCGCGCTGCCGTCTCGTTATATGTGAATGTTTACGCTGCCTACGATGTAAACACGCAGAGAAACATGAGGGGATATAGGTTCAGATCGGGCAGGTGTGTGAGGCGTTCCAGTAGAAAGTTGGAATGTGAAATGTGAAAAGAACGCAATTGAGAAATGGATAATGAGAGAGTAGTTCGACCTAGAATTTGCATTTTTTTCAGTGATTTAAACATGGATCTTTTATAAAATCTGGATAAGGCAATGCTAGCTTGTAAGTGTTGCAAAGTTTTGATGAAATTTTTTTTTTTTTTTTTATTCTCTTGGATACTTTTGTTGGGGTAGCTAACTTTTTTACTTGCAAATGATTAAATTTTGTGTTTTCCACTAAAAAGTCTACAATAAATGCAGCTTATTGTGAACAAATGAGACCACCGAGTCCTTTCTGGATCGAATAATTAAGAGTTTTAGTTCTCATCAGGAGCTGAATGCAGAGCTCTGATTGGCTGAGCTTGGGTGATCCTTTCCAGTTTCACTTTGTTGTTTGCAGAGGTTGCAAAAGTTCAGTACTAAAGTGAAAGTACAGTTACTGGAGTCAAAAAATGACTTCAGTAAAAGTAAAAGTCCCACTGAAACTTTTTTACTTGAGTAAAGTACAAAAGTAAAAATACAAAGTTGGTGTTAGATGTGTTGTAGTGTGAAATGGTCTAAAACAGGGCTATTCAACTTCATGTTCACTGAGGATGATGGCTTCTAGGCTGTAAAGTTGGACAATAAGTCATCACTTTTGACGTGAGGTTGCACCAAACATTCACAGGACTAGATGTGTTTCTATAGTGGCACCAACTAAAACTACACTTAAGACTCAACTGTAAAAAGTGACCATCTTAAATTAGATAACGAGTAAATAAATGCTTAGAATGAGTCATATTTATCTTTGAAAAATACAGCATTTTCTCACTGGAAATGAGTTAAAATGGTAATGAAACAAGAGAAATACACTACATCCATTAGCACGTAAGGAAATGTAAGTATTTTTTGAGTACAAACCCAGAATTGAATTTAGAAAGTGAATTGGGGGCGGATTGTGTTTGCAGTGTGGATTTTAGCTGCTCCATCTTTAAAATCACAAGTCCAGTCTCTGAAGAAAATATACAAAGAAATGTCAAAAATGTATTATAAGCATGTTTTCAAGTCTGTCCACCAGGGTGTTTCCCGCTTAAGGCCCAAAGTAATAGGCTGGAGTCACCCACCACCCCAAATGAGAGTCAGAAATGACTTTTTTTTTCTCTCTCAATAACACCGTTCCCACTGGATTTAGAGTTATGTATCTGGGCATAAGCTCCAGTGATAGAAAAAAATTGAATATATTTTTGGCAGTGGCAAAGAAAGCCGTCAAAAAAAAAAAAAAAAAAAAAAAAAAAATGGCTGGCACTGACTGAACCAACTGTTACACATTGGTAAATGCATTCTAAATTAATTTGATGTTTAACATGGGATATTTTAATATTTTGTATTACAACACTAACATTTATATTGTTACATCTCTAGTTGCAACTCAATGTCTCAATCATATTTGTGAAAAATATTTGTGTCTGCATTTGTAAAAGCCAGTGTTCAGAGAAGTTTGTGTCTGCATTGCCGTTTGGCCATTCAGCCATAATTCTCCGTTTGCTAATAAGCTGATTTGAGAGTTTTGTATGGGCACAGTGCCATTGTAAGCACACCCTGGAGGAGGTGGTGGCCCGAGCAGACAGACAACTGCCCATTCTCTGCTGCCGCCGCCGCTGCTGCTGTTGCACAAATAGCAATTGGATTTGTATTTTAATCTGTCTCCTGCCATTTCACATTTGAATACACGGCCCCTGTGGCTAAACCTTGTCATTAGCCGTTCTGAGTGGAGTAACAACACAGAGAAATACCTGCGCAAATGTCTCCGCTCTCTGAAAGTGCAGAAATAAAGTTGGACAAATGGTAAGTGGGTAATAACTGACAATTTACAGGGATCCCATGTGTTCTGGAAAACTTGCAAAACCTGGTTTAGACTATGATAAAATGTATTATGCGCAAACAAATTAACCAGATAAGTCTGACATTTGATTTCACAGTTTGTTCTAGCACTATGTTGTACACTGCTTAAAATCATCAGAATCACAATCAGACATTAAAATCAGAAATAGTTTTGCCGCCATTGTTGATGAACAAAACTAAATGTATAAACTAGAAAGTAGCTTTGATGTTAATGTGCAACATATTACATTGATGATACTGATAATGAATAAAATATCAACTATGATTAAAAAAAAACAAAAACAACATTTTGAAATTTATGATACAAAGAATAAAGGCATGCAAAAACAGTTAAAAGAACATAAAATTAGATAAGGATAACAGATAACAGATAAGGCCATACTAACAATAAAGTGGAAGGTGACAATAACATTACCGAAATAGGGGCAATACAATGACTGCAAGAGTCCAATCAGAATACAGGAAATATCATTTTGATTCAAATCTTCCTGGAGGGGAACCCCAGACCCCCACTTTTTGGTGACCTTCTCCCCTGGAATAAACCAAACATGCTTATCGTACATTTTTGATGTTTTGTTGTATATCTACATTGAGACTGTGTTGGTTAGAATTGCTCATCTTAAAATGCTTTCTGATCCATATAAAACCATGGAAGTATAGTTAGAACTGGAAGTTGAGTTCAAGATGGTGGCCCATTGTTTTCAATGGCTTGTGCTGAGGCCAAAAAGGTTTTGTCTTTTTCGCTCTTTTCTGACTACTGACTAGCACCTTCCACTATCGTAACGTCAGAAACGTGACGGCGTGATCAGTTTTAGCCAATCAGAGCAATGGTGGCCTATGCAGGGGGGAGCGGAGATACTGCAGGTAGAGCGTTAAGCATAGTTGCCTGACCAGCTTTGACAGACACTTTACAAAGACGTGAGGGTCTGGAATCAGAGCGCCGGGGTTCAATCTCGAGGGTGGGCTTTCCGAGCGCTGAGTGAACCAATCACAGAAAATCCAGAAATTCTACCGAAACAGCGACACACTAAACCAGATGTTATGGTAAATACGTAGCACAAGGATTTTTTTTAGTAGAATTGATACATTCCGAGTTGTTCAAAACCAAAGCAAGAGCCGAAAAAAATTATCTACCAGCTACGTCCGCCATCTTGAATGTTTTGAAACGTTAGAAAAAAAAAGTTTTGAAAATGGCGAGGGGTGGAGGAGGGGAGCGGCCGTTTCAGGTTGGATCGTCTTAATTTTGGAAGACAAAGTGATTGGCTCTGTGGCTGGCTGGTCAGGCAATTAAGCTAGGCTAAAAATCGTTTAAGCGTTTGGAACATTGAAAAAAAAAATTGAAATATTTTTCTTGGGCTCAACTGCCGTTCATTTGAATGGCCTCTAATGCAACTCACAAGGTCTAATCCAGTTCTAAAAATACGTACAACCTATTGAAAGAAGGTCATTACGTACATTTTTTTTTCTTGCAAATGTCATGAAGGAAAAATAAGGTAATAGAGTTGCATTTATTTATTTACTTTCCATTTCACATGAGAGTAATGAATGCCATTTAACCTATTTACTACAATTATCCTAAAAAGCACCTTCAGCCCTTTTCAAGTCCGCCAGACTCATGTGATTTAATCTCCCTTTCACACATTTGTTTACCCTCTTTGTAAATGACACCTTTTAACCTCTTCAAAGCCCCACAAAACCTGGAGCTTTTTAGGGGGCATCACAAACTCAAACACTTTCTGTGAACTTTCTCTGACTTTGTTCGACGCCATTCCTCGGCCATATCTCGCTCTTTATCCATATTACAATCTAAATGACACTGTAGACTCATTTGATCTTATCAGCAGCAACTGAACTCAACCAAACTCCAGACTTATTGTGGCTGTGCATCCTAATTAAACCCAACAGTGTGCGCACAATGCATTTAATACAGCCATTACAAATATGAGAGATCTGTATCGGCGTGGCCTAATGTCCCCCTCAGCGTCCCGGACCGCTGCACTGTCTGGCACATCATTTGATTTGGGGTTTAATGGTGCGCAAATAAAATAAGTTATAGAGGATAGAGTAGGGTTATTGAGCAGCTAAACGCCTGTGTAGTTCAAACCCGGAGAAATGATTTGAAAGTCTGCTGTTTGCGCCATGTTGGGAGCGTGGAGGTGGGTTCAGGTGATTTTAGTGGAACAGAGGATGATGTTGTTTATTCAGTGTTTAAGATGTGTATAGAAAATGTTGCTAAATTGTTGTAGATGTGGTCTGTCATCATTAGTTTACTTAAAAAATGGCTGCACCATTAATCGAAAAATCGAGAGATTGAATAGAACCAAATTGAATCGTCAATTATTTGGTGGTAGGCTTAGAATCGAAAACCAATCTTCAGTAAAAATGTGCAGTGTGGAGCAAAAGTCAAACTTGGAGGCAGAGTGTTGATTCAGAGTTTCAAAAAACAAACTAATAAATAGGTCATATTAAAAGTTTTTGTTTTGTTTATGTTCAAGAATGGCATTTTTTATAAGTTTTTGAAAAGGTTAAACAAATCGAACAGAAAATTGAGATCAATCAATATGAGAAAAAAAATTGTGATTCTATTTTTTCCCAGACCGCCCAGCCCTACTTTAAAGCCTGTTAAGCCCTATCCATACCAGTAGCGGTATTGCCAGTACTGGTATGGATAGGACATGGATAAACTCCTTCTGACATCGCTGGTAAGGCAAGCTGGAAAGCAGTCGCTCACCGTGCAATCAGTCATATAGCTCAGCTAGATAAGCGTGTGGTGCAAAGGTGCGCAAGTTTGATTCTTGTTTCATTTTTCTTATTTTCAATTTTAGAAAATGCTTCACAAGTCCATGCGCTTATGTAGGCTAAAGCAAAGGCTTCATTCACATGTCTGCAAAGTTAAAAACTGTAAATCTAGACTGTCTTAAAATGACAGTTTTGAGCAGTTTCAACCAGATAAGATTTAATTGCTTATATAATGTGAATATTTCACTGGTTTCATGACCCTTTTAACTGGTTATGAGAGAATTTGGCTTAAAATAAGAAAAAAAAATGCAAATGGGGTAAGAGCAGTTTTCTTAACACATTGGCAAATAATTTGGCTTAAAATAAGAAGCAAGGTCTTGAAATCAGTTTGAAATACGTTGAAACAAGGAAAATAATCTATGTTTCTACAATAAATCAAGATTCAATTAGTCAAAATGCTTGAAATAAGATTAAATTAAATCCCAGAATCAAGAAACTTGAACTTAAGATTCATTTTTTGCAATGTAGACCTGTGCACAGCCTCAGAGCTGTGAACTTCTCCTCATCGCTCACAAGCTAACTGTCCATATTTGGTGCTGTCAATCAGTGTCTGTTCCCACCCACCTCTTAAAAGGCCTCCGGGCATCTCCCACTTTCGCGAGTCTGTTCGAGGTTCAGTTGTGGGCGGAGTAAGTCTCTGATTGCGTGTTTAACCTCACTTTAAGGTAATGTTATTAATCACAATTACACCATTTTTGCAGTCGACTGAGTTGCTTGTAACACCAGTCAGAAGAAAACTGCGAGGTGAAGACATACTCACATTTTTGCCTGCACTGAATCTTGTCACAATACTCACATAAAAAAACATGCTTGATCTCTCTATAACACAGTGGCTCGCTCCCAGCCTGCAGATCTCTATGGTAATGAGCGTGTCCTTTTGATGTGGTCTCCTTACGTTTTATTACAGCTGGCACACAAAGGCAGAGGAGACACATCGCCGCTCAAGTCTGTGTAACCTGATCTGATGAGCTGTGTGCTTTTATGCCTTTATGTTCATCTCAGGAGGGAGCGGAGAACATAACTCAGCCTGCATGTGTGATGTGACGGGGCTGGTGGGAGCTTCTCGCCGTGGACAAGGCCAAACTCTGTGGTATAGGAAAGGTGGAAGTGTGGAAAAAAAGGATTATGTTGATCTAAATTATTTTTGAATGACTTAAAATGGTGAGAGGCTGCAGGTCAACAAAAAATCTAGTTGGAGTTTACTTACCATTGTTTTTGAAGAGAATCTCTCTAAAACCCACAAACTAAGTTGAAAATAGAATTAAATCAGACATTAGCAGCTTTTTATCATCTGAAGAACATTGCCAAAGTGAAAAACATAAAGTCTAAACAGGATTTGAAAGACTTTTACAGGCATTTTATTTCAACTAGATTAGACTGTTGCAACGGCCTGTTCATCGGCCTATCCAAACAAGTGTTACATCCTCCCGCAGTGCAGTCATTACTCTGCTGGTCGAGTTCTGACTATAACCAGGAAAGGATGGAAGTACTGTCACATTATTCCCGTGTTCGGGTCTTTAATAGTGTTTAAGTCTCTCCATGGCCACGCTACAAATTAAATGTCTAAAAGGATAAAAACAAAACAAAAACACTTAAGTTGAATGTTTTTCTCTGCAATTTTTGGGTGAGATTAAAAATAGAATAATTAGAATAATTCATTACAGATCATAATTAAGTAATTTCTTCATTTTTTTATTGCTTGACACCACTAATTTATTTATCCTATTGAACAATGTCAAAATACTATTAGATTTATTTATTTATTTTTTGTTGGGAAATACTTCAACCCTATTGGACAATGTTAAAATTGTATTGGATGTTTGTCTATCCTGTTGGACAATATCAGAAATCTATTGGTCAATGTTACAATCCTACTGAACAAAATTAAAGGGGCACCATGAAACTTTCTGGAGGTAAAATGTCAACTGCACATATCAATAGAAACAGAAAGATTTAATTATTCTTTGTAACATTCATTTTGAAGAGAAATATGTTTTATGCTAAAGTGTCAAAAAAAATAAGCAACTTTTCTATGAAATGGCCATAAAAGAGTTCATTTTGGGGCCATGAAAGCTCATTCACAAAAAAAAAAAAATCATAAATTTTATAATTTTTTTTATATTTTTATTTTTTTAGTTTGTACAAGTCAAAGTCCTAATGGACAAATATCAGTCCTTTAGGACGAAGTCAAAATGCTTTTTAACAGTTAATGTAAGAGTTGAAGAAGACCATACAATGAACAAAATGCGTAGGCGTCCCGCACTTATTTTTCGAATTGATTTATGCTCTTAAGAACTGAACTTAAACTTAAGAGTCTTTAGGTCGCTAACTGTCCTTGAGATGCACCTAATTTGAACTGTATGAACCCACCGATGCAGTTCCACTTCTAATTTAGACAGTTACTGTATCGGTCTTTGAGCAAAGGAAACATACAGCAAATACTGAATGTCTTAGACTGTATTTCAGACTACAGAGACTATACGAGGTAAGAGAAAACTAAATAAACACACTCAAAGCCCTTTATTTACACATCTGTATAATATCCTCTTCACAGCATAAGTATGTCTGGCTGTTGATAAAAGAAAAGCGCTCTTTGATCAATGCCGAGATGCCTCCTGGATAGAGAATAATCTGCTCTCACAGTATAATGCACCATGTTGTCTGTCCTTATCGCCTTACACTCACACACCCCTGGCGGTCTCCACTTCCTGCTGCGAGAGCTCCTTGCTTTGCTTTGAGGAAGAAGGAAAAAAAAAAAAACGAAGAAAAGGGAAATGCTGACCTGGCAACTTGTTTTTAGTAACAAACAACTCCTGGGAGGAAAACATCAGAGAGAAGATGAAGAAAAGAGAGGGAATAATAGAAGGTGTTGAGCAATGGAGGGCAAAGGCCAGAGTCAAATGTAATGTATTTTTAATAGTACATCCAGTTGGTCGTAAAGGAGACGGCTTCTTTGGAGGGATTTAGCACAGTTTAGAAAAGTAAGACGTGGCCTATGTTGTGAACTCAGCAGAAAAAGAGAGAAATATACTAAATGGCCACTGATCGTTAACGTATTGTCAAAAAAACAAACAAACAAAAAACAAACAAACGATATGCTTATACTTGAAACCAATATTTTGCATAAATTTGTTGGCTTTTTGTGACATGTTGACATCGAGAACACATCCTTCTCACACACTTTTGACATTTCGTTGTATATCTACGTTTTCTCCAAAGTGTTGATGCAAAACTAGTAGTTTAACAATCACAGTTAAACTTTGGTTGCCGGAGAAGCTCTCAGGACAAAGGTTTGCTGTGAATCATGGGTAGTCAGCTGACAGTTCTTTCTCAGACACATGATTTTCTGCCATGGTTCAGCATCAAGAACCAGCTTCATTCATAAAACGAGTATAGATCGATGAAAACTGTGAGGAGATCAGATTTACAATGGCCTTAGGTGAACATGTACTTTGTATATGGAATTGGTCATGACATCACATTTTATAGGAAGTTTAAGTGAAAATATCTTTGGATACCTTGTTGTATTTTTTTCTTTACAAATTGTAAGTACATTACACTTAACCTGACCAGCCAGATGGATTCTTGTGATACTTGTGAATTCACAAACTCAAGAGAATCCATCTGGCCTTCCACCAGCCTAATTGGTTTGCAGTCCAAACCAGTGGTTTAAAGGCCAAGGTTAGTAAAGGCGGCAGCAAGTAGCGCCTGAATTAAAGTGCCGACAGGCTGAGCTACTCATTTCACAAATATGTAGTTAAGATCAGTATGTCTAAGGTTTTACTAAACATTTTTCAAATTTCATTCCAGTTTGGTCATGTTTTAGCATTAAAAATGTACTTCCTGTTCATCAATGATGACATCACGCTAGGTAGTTGCCTGGCAACAATGTAATAAATGGGGCCAAAACTATTCAAATGTAGCTTTTTTTGTTTTTTACTTGAGCCATAAAAATACACTAACTCACTTTTTTGTTAAATGTGTGTTTACAAAGCCATATGAGAAAATGTCTTTATCTCCTGTGATGTCATCAGTTTAGAACTCTGCTCTACTTCCTGGTATTTTCAACACATTTTCATCTATTTTCTCCACAAACTTGTCCTTGATTAACGTAAAATTATTATTTATAATTACAACAGTTATTATTCTACCAAACTAAATAAAATAAAAAAAAAAAAAAAAAAAACGTTCAAACCTGTCATATGCACTTTAAGCTAAACAAATTAAACAAAAATGGCCGCTCCAGTGGATGTATGTGTTTTTGCTGCTACTGATTCTGTTTAAGCAGAAACTATTTACTTTTTAAAAGGAGAGCAGAGAGGAGTCCATATATATATATATATATATGGGAATTGTACTATCCCAAACACACACTGGATACGTAAATATGATTCCTACAGCGTTTCTTATCTTTATTAGGGCACTAAAAGCACATGACATTAAGGAAACACTCCACCAGTGTATGCAGACATAAGACGTAAGGTGGACAAAGTGTCTTGCCCGAGGACATACTTCATGTTACTGCGTCACCTGATGTTCCAGCAGTCACCCATCCAAGTACTGACCACCAGGCCCTGTCCTGCTTAGCATCTGAATCAGCCACTGACAAGTAGATATGGTCTATAGCAGAGTTGGGCAATTATTTTCCCCTGAGAGTCATATAAGGTATAAGGTATACTTTATTGTCCCCGTAGGGAAATTTGTCCTCTGCATTTGACCCATCCTTCAATGCCTCTGGAGCATCTCCTCAGGAGCAATGATCACCGCAGTGCAGCGCTCGGGGACCCATCTCCAGATGTTCTTGCTAGGCTTGGTCAGGACTACCGTAGCTGGAGGATATTACCCTAACATGCATGTTATTGGTTGGTGGGGGAAACCGGAGTGCCCCGGAGAAAACCCACCCAGACACGGGGAGGAACATGCAAACTCCACAAAGAAAGGCCCGGCCCATGCGGGAATCGAACCCGCGACCTTCTTGCTGTGAGGCAAGAGCGCTAACCGCTCAGCCAAACAAGTGACAAAGGGCCTTACCACAATGATTGTGAGAATTTAACAAGATATATCTGTTAAATAATATCCAATGTTATAAATATTGACAAAAAATAGTACACACTAAAAAATGCTAGGTTAAAATGGGCCAAAAACAAACCAGCACTTTTAGGGTGTTCTATAGTTCGTGTTTTTATCATTTTAAATGATCTCAGTTGAAAAGAGGGAAAAAATAGAACTAAGCTTAATTTTAATGTGATAAAAACTGCCCAAATGACATGATGTTTTTAGAGCGGAGCAGGTCTTCCTGCTGTAAGTCGAGACATATCAGTAGGAGAACTGAGGAATAAATTAGGGCTGCAGCTAACGATTATTTTCTTATCGATTAATCTATCGATTATTTTTTCGATTAATCGATTAGTCTATCGACTAATTTTTCGATTAATCGGTTCGTAAAATTATTACTTTTTATGGCTTTTTACGCCTTAATATGATATAATATAAATAATTTGAGTTGATTTTTATTAGTTAAGTGTAAAACTTATGTTCTCAAGTCATAAATGTCATAATACTGCTCAAAAATATATTTGAATATTGAATAAAATAATACACAAAAAGTATTAATATTATTTTTTTTTTCTTTATCAATATTAAAAGATTGATGTTACTAAGATGTGCGTTAAATTAAGGCTTTTTTTTAGGTTTTATAACAGTTTAAAACAGACACAGCTCAGTGAAACTGGCTGTAATACAGAAGCACCATCGTTTCATACAGCTCCTGTCTGATCATGTGTTTGATGAACAGCTGATAGAAGCCTGTGTATGTATTAACGAGTGCGTGTACAGTCCATTGCATCGTGCGCGTGGGCATCCACGGAGATGTGACGAGCGCGTATAACCTTCAGTCCCACCGTGGCACCGAGTGCCTGTAGCCTACAATCCGTGCCAACGAACGCATTGACGGTCCGAGTTGAGGAGCGCGTGTGCGCACAAACGAAACGTGCAGGTGTTGCTTCGTAGAGAAAATAAAGCTGCCTGACGCCGAGCCCGCGCCGTCACAGCGGCTTTTAAACACGACGTTCGCGTTCTAGTTTCACTTTCTGTTCAGCTGCGGTTCACATTGGATCGCTTTCCTGGCCTGAAAACTTTATCTTGATGGTTTATAGAGTGTGTTTCTCCCGTGAACGGACGCGCTTTGTGTGAAAATACATCACAGATGTTCGTAACGCGCGTGGATCAATTAAAGCTGGGACATTATTTAGAGGCACGGCTCATAAAGCGACGAGTCGACGCGCTCCACGTGCGTCGACGTATTTTCCTAATCGACATAGTCGATTACGTCGACTAATCGTTGCAGCTCTAGAATAAATGACAGAAGACTTGATAATTAAATGACAAACATTCACAATATAGAATGAGTTTATTTCCATAATATTGAACATTGCCTTAAAAAATCTTAAATGAGTTCTGTCATGACCCATTCATCCGCATCTTTATTTTTCACAACGCAGTTATGCCGCTTTCTGGTTAGCATACCTTTCCCAAATTCCTAAACTTAACCAAATTAACTTAACCTAACCCTAACCTTACCCTAACCCTTAAGTAAATATTTTAAAATATAAACTTTGCAAGCATAGCCACCAATGCAAAGTGATGGTGTCTGGAACAAGTGGGTTGGAGAAAAAAATCAGGCCATTCATCCTTTTACATTGCAGAAACTTATTGCATTTAAACAAAAACAATTTTGTTTCTCTCTAACATTATTATTGAATAAACATCAGTTTGTTGGAAGTGGTGTTGTCGTGTGAATTTATGAAAAAAAGAAAACGTTTTACCATTATTACAATAACCAATATACTATTTTCTTACATACAGTAGATTTGAATCTCTATCACTGATTTTATAAAACTCCTGGTGCTTCGATATCAAAACACATGTCACTGTATGCTATATTTAGCCTGAAAATGCTAATTGTCTACGTCTTATCCAAAAATAGCTTTGGCCCAAACCCTGTACTATCTCCTCCCACGAGCTGCTGCTGCTCCGTGGGCCTATAGATAAGCCTCTGTGTGAAGCAGGCTGCCTGGTGGGTTTGTATAAAGAGGGGCTCACAGCGTTGTCATGGCATACAGCAGGTTATGCAAAGACCACAGCACAGGCTTATCTGTGTAAACACGCCCCAGGGAATTCCATTAGCCTGACCACGAGGACTGCACACAGCCCCTTCACACTGTTTAAGAGCACAATACAACACCGGGAATACGCAGGGTTTGGACTGGACGGCAGACTGCAGTGGTTATGACAGCTTGGACTAATCAAATCCTTGTATTATAACACATTGCAAAAACTGTATATCTAGACTTAAAGTGGTTTAGATTCATAATTTTAATCTGGATTTGAGTCATTTTATCTAATGAGACTTAATTGCTTATGTAATGTAGAATATTTCAGTTTGTGGCTGGTTATAAGAGAAGTTGGCTTAAAATAAAAAAAGAACAAAAAACTGCTAATAGGGTAAGAAGAACCCTTTTGTAACCCCTTTACATTCCGGCCTATTTTCCCTCATACGTCTAACAAAAATTGTCAAAATTTCAAACTAAACTGTTCTGAACCCTTTGGAGCTCAGACAAATGCTGGAGTCTTTTTAAAGCTGTCCCGTGTAGTTTTTAATTCTGATGTCCAAGAGGCTCTCATCAGAAGTGAGAACTTTCTCCAAGCAAAAGAAAAACAGAATCTAAATTACGCCTACATTTTTTTTTTTTTTTAGATATAAGGAATGGTAAAGCTGTTGCAGCTGAGACCTGAATGACTCTAGATTTGGAATATTTGGGCTTTCTGTAAAAGCTGAAGGCAATTGAGGTAAAAAATGTTTAGGGACCCAAAATTACTCAAAAAAATGTAAGCGGAACCAATACCCATCTCTCCAAAACTGTTTGAAACAAGAAAAATGACCCATGTCTCTCCAATAAACAAAGCTTGAATTTGAACTTGAAATGCACTTTTTGCAGTGCACATTTTGTCCAAGTTACGCCATTTTCAGAATTATAATTTGACTTCTTAGTTGTAAATGATGGACTCACACCGCGAAAAGCTAGCAATGTCATTATGCAATGTAGAGTCCTGTGATTTCCTTATTTAAGTCAGTGCAGAACTACAGGCAAACTCCAAATCTTGCATTTCTGATGCCCCTACGACCTGCACAGCATTGAAAGTGAATGGGGTCGTTCAACAGTTCTCATATGCGCTACGCAGAACTGCACCACGGTTCCACCTCTCTAACTCTGACAAAACTGCAAATCAACCATAAAATCAAAAGAAATAATGTCACGTGGCTTCAACCAAAAGTTGTGGTTGTTTTATATTTTGCTTTTCGCAAGATATTGACGTAAAAATGTTGTTATGTATCTATTTTGTCCTTGAAGAATGGCTGTAGAAATGACAGCCCTGTCCAATGAAAAACTTAATTGGGATAAATCTCACTTTTGAGATTTCGAACAACTGCAGGAAATGGACAGAATAAATGCCAGTGATCATTGCTGTTTCTCTTGCAAATTAAAGGTACAATTACAATTCTAAGTTAATATTTGACACGAGGTCAAAGCAGGAGAATGTATACAGTCTGCTTTCTCCAATCGGTTTGCTTTGAGCCAACTCACTGCTTCATCTCTTGTACTTCCTGATTTTCATTCGATTGTAGCTGGAGTGATGTGAAATGGAGCAGAGGCACTAGGCGGCTTAGATAAATACGACTTCAAAGGTAAGATGGAGAAAAGTTAAGTGAAGTCTAACTTTAACAAACAGAATAGTCAACGTATACTAGCTTAAGCTTGACATAACACCTTTTACACCGACCATTGGACTGAACCAATTGTGTTTAGATTGAGTAATTCCAATTGGGCAATAACTCCACTCCTGTCAATAAGTAAAAATACTATATGTGAGTACGATAAATTAATACCAATAAGGCAGGCGTGGACAATTATTTTAATTCAAGGGCCATATTCACAACCCAGAATAGTGCAGCAGGGCCGGAATTGCCAACATTGGTAACCAAAATCTCATTATATGAAACACATTTCTTTTCAACAGAATATGGAAGACCAGTACAAAAATAAATCCAGTGGTCAAGTTTAATTTATAAAATATTATAGCTTCAACTTGTGCTTCAAACTTTGTTCTCAGAAAAAAAATATAGCTTTTTTTCTCATATCAATTAGTTTGTTGTTTTTTCTAGTAAATTCATAACTTTCTTAAGCTTCAACTTTATTTTCATAAAATTATTAGCTTAATCTCAAAATGAAAATTGAATTATGGTAAATATTGTCAGGGATTGGACGAGTCAAATGGTTGCATAAAAATACACAACAGATTTATACATCTACAATGTTCCATGATCCAAATGACAGTTTTAATCTGGTAAAGTTTCAAGTTTTATGAACTTTTACTTTATCAAAACATTGTCATAACATTGTGAATTTAAACTCGAAATTGTACAGGTTTATTGTCGTAGCTCAAGATTTTTTCTCTCTTAAACTTCGTCTTGCATTTCTGTTTCCGTAAAAACATGACAGGGGCCTGATTTTAAGAGGTCGTGGGCCGCATTTGGCCCCCGGACCGCAGTTTGCCCAGGTCTGCAATAAGGTATACTTCACATTTTCTTTACAAACTGACACTTGATTGGCGTAAAGCTCATTTTACAAATGAGAAAATCCTCAAACCTGTCTTTGTGATAAATCTGTTGCAGATGCGTGCAGAAAGTGTACATGTGATTAAACGCTTTGTTCTACAGAAGGAAGGAAGAGTAGAGTAAGTTCTCGGGAGGATTCATCCAGAGAATGTTGGAAAGATTAGAAAATGGGATTAATGTTTTATCACATCAGTGCAGACGTTTGTTTTTGAATGAATTGGCATCATTTGAAGCCGTTTGAGGCTAAAAACACATTATATAAAGATTGTTTCTTTAGATCTTTTTCACATCTGTAGTTAAAAGCGTAACTCGTGTCTCCAGGCAGAGACGTGAGGACTTAAAACATAAACAAAAGACAAAATACTAACAGTAAAATGATCAAAAATAGATCAATATTGTATTTTTTATGCTAAAGCTTCGGTCTGAATTTGTGTATGAAAAAAAAAAAGAAGTTGAATTTGGCTGAATCAAAGCTATCAAAGCCCTATTAATGAGAATTAAACTCAAAAAGGACAATTTACAATTAAGAACCAATCCAGTTTTGATACTAATTTGGTTAAAGCTGGGGTACTTAGCTTTTTTAGTTGGAAATGAGTAAACTTTGTGCTTTCCACTGAAAAGTCTATGACAAATGCAGCACTTTTAGAAAAAAAAATGAAACCACTGTGGACTGTCTGAACTGAACATTATAGAATTTTAGCTGGGCTCTGATTGGCTGTGTTTGAGTGGTCCACTTCAGTTTCACTTTGCTGTTTGTCAAAAGTGTTTTTTAGGAAGCGATTGCAAACTACAACATATACATGTTAATATTAACTATCCTTCGAAGGATTTATGAGAGGAAGTCATCAGATTTAAACCTAAATCATGCTTGCAAAATTAGGTACTTCAACTTTACGTATCTGCATTCCTCATTATGACCATACAAGCTTCTCAATGATTAACACTGTTAGATCTCAGAAGCCATAGCTTCTGAGACCGTGTCTCATAAACTATGGCTCCATCGGGAAGAAGGAACTGAGTCGACAGACAAAACTCTCCATTTACTGGTGAATTTATATTGCAGCCCTCACCTGTGGTCATGAGCTTTGGGTAGTGACTGAAAGAACAAGATTGCGGATACAAGCGGTCGAAATGAGTTTCCTCCGCAGGATGGCTGGGCGCTCCCTTAGAGATAGGGTGAGGAGCTCAGTCACATACGGTAGAAGGAGCTCCTCCCATCTCGAGTGATGCTTCCTGGTCACCTCCATGGGGAGGCATTTCGAACATGTCCCACTGGTAGGAGGTCATGTCTCTCGACTGGCCTGGGAATGCCTCAGGATTCGCCAGGAAGAGCAGGTGGAAATCTGTGTGGATAAAAGTCAGGGCCTTCTTGCTCAGACTGCTGCCCTCCCGACCCAACTCCGGATGAAGCGTAAGAAAAAGAAAACAAAACAAAAAAAAACAAGAATCTGGAGTGTGAATATAGTTGGTGATGGTCAGAGGCCTCGCTTTCTTCAGTCTGCCCCAGGTTTCAATAGGTTTCAGTAGTGGCTTACCACTACTAAGTGTGAAAAACACAAAATCTGAATCATCTTTAGGTGTCTTGAAAAGCGCTGTATAAATCCAATGCATATCATGAATGAATGGTTTTATGTATAATATTATTATTACTCATATTTACTGCTTATACTACATTATTGCTGGAAAGGACAAAGTTTACAATCTCAAGTTGAAGATGATGTGAGATTTCTACAATATATTTAAAAGTCTTATAACAGTAACAAAACGAGATTTGTACCTTAACAACTCCAAAAGAAGTGCCATACTAACTTATTGTCTTATATCTAAACTGGGATTAGATTTATAGCCCCGAAACATTTTTCCTTCCCACTTCTACCAACGTCATCCCAGACAGTGCAGCCAAGTGTCTCCAAACTCACATTTATTTAGTGATATCTTTTACAATTTCACTTTTCATCTCCAGAAATCAGAGCATCCGGGGCCATCTTTTATAAGTCTTTATATGATGTAACTCTGCAGCCACTCTGAAATACTGGAGCAAACTTTGCAACAGTTCACTTCAAGGCTGCTTAAAGCCAGCAGAGCTCTCCTCACACTCAACACATGGCCGCAACGAGCTCAGACTATGTGTTTTTCTATTCAAAACGCAATCAGCATAATGGCTTCTTCTGAATAACAAACTCAAATTAGACTTTCATGAATATTTGACATGTCATTGTGATGATGTGGCCTAAATACAGACCGGCTTCCACAAACAACAAGAGCAGAACTGTTTAACAAAGTGGAATTATGTATGTGCTCGTGGCTTTGGAAATGCTTAAAGGCACGTATTATGCAAAGTCGACTTTTTTGAATTGGTTATGAGGTTCTAACAGAGGTGTATACGGTAGCAGAGTGGTTAGAGCTCTGGCTTTCCGATAAAGAGATTGTGGGTTCAGTTTCTGGGTCGAGCCAAGTCAACATCTCGTGATTTCTCTGGGTGAAGTTTGCATGTTCTCCTCGTGTCACTTGGGTTTTCTGCAGATATTATGGCTTTCTCAAACCTCAAAAAACATGCTTGAGTAGGTCAGTTGGGCAACAGTGTGACCTCTCAATGCTGAGTGAATGAGATAGTGACTGTTTGTTTGCTAACCCTGCTGCAAGTTGACCACTGTTCAGGGTGTTCCCCGCCTAAGGCCCGAAGTCACTGGATAGGCACCAGTAAACTTTGACCTGTTACAAGAACAATTCTTAGAACATGATTATGTTTAGGGTTGCAACTATTTAAACGATTAATTGCAGCTAATTGATTATTGAATTAATCATCAACTAATTTAGTAATCGAACAATCGTTAACTTGTCTTTATATAGAGGGATTATTTGTTTATCAACAGGAGATGTGTGCGTACTTGGTATGCAGAAAGAACTGCCTCTGGTTGGCAAAGCTGAACCAAGTCGAGCTTGCACTGCTGTTTGTTAACTACAAGATTTTATCACTGTGCGAAAACACAATTATGCTGTCACCATTTGTTCCTACTCACCATTTGTGAATGAAATTTGACCCTTAAAAGTGACATTCAGGTGAGTGAAAAAACGTCAGACCTATCCAAACTGCTAGCACTCATCCCGTTTGGTTGTTTATTCAAAGAAGTTTCTCCGGTCAACTACATTGGCAGCGTCTCTTTCTGCATGGGGCATGTGCAGTTGAGCGGAAAGTGACGTCGACCAATAATCCTTCTATAGTCCCAAATATCCTAACAGCCTCAGAATGTAGAGCACACATGTGGCATTTAAGAGCAAGGAACAGAAAAATGGCAAGTGTGTCATGTTTTTGGTTCAAGTCTTTCTCAAACATTTCGAATAGAAATCGTTTTTTTGTTGTTGTTGTTTTTTTTTCCGGTGCCCAGCCCTAGATCTCAGAAATCGTCTTCACTGTTTATAAGTTCAAAAATTACTCATTTTGAGCGTTTTTCACCATTAGCATATCAGACGAGATGAATTTGATTCTTGGTCTAATTCTCTTTGCGGCCAGTACCTAGAGCTCTAACCCAACTTCTGATGTGGCAAACATATGGCTGCAATGCATTGTTTTTGAAGAACCATGTTAAGCTAGCCGTGATATTTTGGACAATTTATCTAAAAAATAGCTTGAATTTAGGTGGTCAAAGAACTGCATTTATAGTCATACCCAAAGTCAAAGAGACAAGACCTCGTCAAGTCCCAAGATCAAGAGAGACAAGTCCAAGTCAAGTCCCAAGGCCAAGAGATTCTAGACCAAGTCAAGTTCCAAGTCGAAGAGAGGCTAGACTAAATCAAGTTCCAAGCCAAGAGAGACAAGTCCAAGTCAAGTCCAAGTCCAAGAGATTCTAGACCAAGTCAAATCCCAAGTCCAAGAGAGACAAGACCAAGTCAAGTCCCAAGTTCAAGAGAGACAAGACCAAGTCAAGTACCAAGTCCAAGAGATTCTAGACTAAGTCAAGTCCCAAGCCCAAGAGAGACAAGTCCAAGTCAAATCCCAAGTCAAAAAGAGACAAGTTCAAGATAAGTCCAAGTTCTCTGACTTTATATCAAGCTCTTGGACACAGCTTGTATTTTTTTACAATTTCTCATAAAATTTAAATTTTCTTTTATAAAATATAGCTATGGTCGCAGATAAAGAAGACATGTTGTAGTTACATGTTGAGAAGAAACATCAAGTCGTCTCAAGTCTCAAATATCCAAGTCAAGTCCCAAAACAGTCCATTTTATCAAGGCAAGTCTCAACTCACCAAAACAGTGACTCAAGTCTAGCTTGTGTCTAAGTCATGACTTTCAAGTCTACACCTCGTTATTTTAGGTACTGACGTGTAAAAAGTGTAAAACTGCACATGCCGTTTGTTACTTTAGTTTTCCGGTAGAGAACAGGACACATTGTTTCATCTTTGAAGGGAAAAAGTACATAAAAAACAAAACACTTGAATACCACTAACATATCTTCATATCCCATTTAAACTCACATTTTCCTCTTTTCATTTCATTTCCTGCTTTTTACATGTGATCAGAGAGCTCGGAAAGAAAAAGAGAGAGAGAATAAGCAGGATGTATAATGGCATGATAAACACAGAATGCTTTTGTATGCAGTGGGCGGTGTGTGTCGGAGCGACTATAGTGGCTCCAGCATATGGCGCACTCCAAACACAAACACATATAGGTTTAGTGTGACAAGCTGCACAGACCAGGAGGATCAAATAACTGCTGCACCGAGCATCTATAAAAAGAAAAGTATGTCGACATAATCCCTCATTCAAACAGTAGTGTGACACTGAACTGGGAACAAGTAGGGCTTGGCGAAAGTGACAAAAATACAGGTTACGATCATGTTTTTTGGTTTTATTAGTTAGTAAATGAGTTTCTTTCTTTTTGTTGGGTCAGTAGCCATTGTCGAAAGAAAACAAGTAGAAAACATGGTTAATACGTCAATCAAATTGGAAAATGTCTTTAAAGGCATTAGTTTATTAAAGTTATAGTCGACTAAAAGGTGCGTTGTGTAATTTTTGGACCAAAATAGACTTGGATAAAAGGAATGTTAGATGTTTTGATGCTCTAAACAAAAAGCAAGCTGTATTAGACTTTTATTTGAACTGGTCCCGTTCCTTAAAAATGTGCTATTCTGTCAAAATGTTGTGGATTTATTGTAATATGTAAAATAAGAACATGAGTTTGTACAGTCTATAGCCAAGTTAATCAAATGAAAGAAATATAGACACATAGCCTTAAAACATGTTGGGGGTCTGATTAAAGCAGACTGAAGCCCACAGTTGGCCCAGGTCTGCCCTAATGTGTATTTATGCCATTTGTTTTTGTAAATGGCAGAAATGTATTTTTCGTTATCTCAGCGGAGCCATTAAAGCAGCACATAAGCCATCACGGAAAATGAGACGCACAGACTGGAGCAAACCGACGCTGACAGTGTTTATAGTTTCTGTGTTCAAGCAACTGTTTGTAGAGGGCAGTGGAGAGCTCCCATTGAAATACCGATGATTCTCTCACAAACATCACTTAACTTCTCCACGCAGACTCTCGCAGTCCTCGCTAATGCGTCAGGTCTAAACTGAGCTCGTTAGCAGTGTTGGGGGAAAAGCATTGAAAAAGTAATTTCTTACACATTCATTATTACTTTTTTAAAAATGTAATTAGTTTCACTAGGCTACTTAGTTAATAACTTAGTTACATTACTTGTGTGTATTATTGCAAAAATTGATTATAAACCATATTTCTAATTTCTTTATTGGCATTTGGACAGAGTTAACAACAAACGGGTTGCTTTAATAAGCTGATCTGCGTCTGAGCCGTTTTATCTTACACAATAAATCACTTTTGGAAAAAAAAAAAAATATACTTAAAAGTAAATAAAAGCTACTTGATTGACTGGTGTTGGTTAGTTGGTAAGTCGATTTATTGTTTGTCCACAAACGGACCAGTTCAAGCTACTAAAAATGCCAATAAATGGCCATAATGTATCTAGATTAACTACCATCTTCTATAATCGTAATTATTACTGGTATATTAGTCAGTTTACTATGTTTTGTCATGTTCCATGTGGGAATCCCATGATCAAATGTAACCAGATTGATATGTACCTCAATTTGAATTGAGTTTTACACAATTTGGAATGACTGCTTTTGGAAAATAAAGTAACACCATGGCAATATTTGTATCTGATTTGAATCAAGAAAGCCTACATTTACCACAACATTACACAATATGTAAATTAGTATGATTAGCACGAGTTTCATGGCTTCCTGCGTAATTATAGTACGCGTCACTGTCCCCATTCATTTCAATAGTGGTTGTTAAGATGTGTTCTTATTTATGAATATTAATGAAATCCTGATTCTAATCTTAACCTGCCCCAAGCCCCAGACCTAATCTTACCAATTTTAGTAACTTTATGCCTGAACTTACGTGTTTTACTTGAAGAAAACGTCCCCACGTGGCTGAAACCAAAACTCGTCCTATTTTGACGTTGTGTAATCTCGTGTCATTTTTACGCTTTTTTCATATCGTGCTAAATGTACGGCGTATAATAGCAGAGAAGCCAAGTTTTTTTGTTGTTGTTAAATCCAGTTGAGAAATGCACCTCCGAAAATGCACAACTTTATTATTTAAATTATTTGTAATTCTGCTAAAATAAACTGAAGTATTTTCATTGGTGCCGCCATGTTTGTTTTAGTTCTAATATTCTATACACTCATAATCTTTCAAATCAGTCTTAAAAATCTACTCCACCACAACATCAGAACAATCAGCCGTTTCAGTTTTCCCTCCTTCAGTGTCAGTGTCAGTTCTTCTTACACTGTACACATTAGCTTTAATCTCAGTACTAAATCTTAATCATCTCAGCTCACGTTGAAGGATTGTGATATTGAATAGAACATGTTCGTACAAGATAAACTGACTGATCCTTCACCTGAACACAGCTCACATCTTCTCATGGCCTCCCGTTGGCCCGCTGCCCACGCCGTTACACAGGCTAAAACACAACCTTTGAGTCAGGCAGAAACACTGAAAACAGCTCATCTGAGGAAAGGTCGGCCTGTTCTTTCATGTACACGGAACAGGTGCTTCTGTGTGTGTGTGTGATAAATGAAGCACACAGCTACATACATGCAAAGGTTCACGTGGAGGTTATTTTTATCTATTTGAAATGAAAGGTAGTGAGTGCATAGATATTACCTATTCAGCATTAAAATGTGTTTATCTAAGAAAGGTAGCCAGGATAAAGAATATTAGCTTATAATTAGGGCCCATTTTTGTTAAAACTCCTGATTGATTAAAATCTTCTAAAGCGCAATTTTCTTTGTGAAGCTGAGTATATATAATTTTAGCCTCTGATGTTTGACTTGAAGAATGAAAGTTTTTTAGTTGCACGCACACACTTACATATAAACAATGAAGTCATATACGTATATGAGCTAAAGTAAACATTGAAGTCATGTATTTGTTACTCAGATTGACACTGAACTAATTTATTTGTTATATTCAATACTGAAGGCACTTTTTGTTATAATTCTTATCTACTGCAGCTGTCTGTCTTGTGAGCAGGTTGTCGGGAGTAGATACCTGCATCGGGCGGAAATTTCCGCGGGACCCACGGGAACAGTGAGCAAACCCTCGGGTTTGGCCGGTTTTAACGTTGCCTCGGGCGGGAACGGGCGGTCAGGCGAAACACTTCGGGTCCTGACTGGACCCGCGCTCTCTCCGCTGTCTTAAAAATATTACGTAGCAAGAAAGAAATACCGCTTTGCGCACGCTGCTGTTCAACAGAGAGACGCAACACTGGCGCTGCTGCTTTCCTAGTCTAGCCCGCCTATCACGGGTCTAAAGTTTTCTAAAAGAGCTTCTGTGCTGTTGTCTGTGAATGCTGCGTTGTAATACGGTCACAAACAGTGCGTTTAAGAGAAAAGCACGCTTACAGCGCACGTCTATAGGACCGTGCATTGTAAAAAAAAAAAAGCAAAATTGCACTAAAAAAAATCCGCGAAACAGCGAAGCCGCAAAAAGTGAACCGCTATAGAGCGAGGGAACACTGTATGTTCCATCTGGCAACACAATGTGTTCTCATGGATTGCGTAAAATAGCACACCATGACAAATTGCGTGTCACGACGACGCCCTCTGCCTGTTTTGGCGTGCAATTACACGCTCGTTTTTTCCAGCGTAGTCTGGACACGCCTAGTGGTTGACGACAAACACAAGGTTTTTCAAGGGATTAACAGCTAAATTTAAGTCTGAAGTTTCAATAATGGGTAAGTTTAGCTCTTTAGCTTGGAGTTGGTTAAGGTTAGGATTAGGATTGTGTTAGTTTTTATGAATAATAACACCTGTTAACATTCACCATTGAAACGAACTAGGACAGAAACGCGTCAAATACACACGCATAAAATAGAAGTAGCTTTCATATGACACGCTGTTTAAAATAGCGTGGTATTCACACGCTTATCCATGAGAACAGGCTGGGCAACATTGGTCGGGACCCGTGAGGGTTTTCTCGAGTGATGGAAGCTTCCAAAAAAGGCAGGAGCGGTCATGAAAAACTGTCTCTAAAAAAGGTCTCTAGTTAGGACAGAACTACACAAAATACAAACTGGATTTAACAAACTACACTTGCTTAAACCACTATAACATTCAAGATCTTTCCTTTCACTTTCCCAGCTGCTGATATATTACCACTGACCAAAACAAAAGGTTCAGCTTAGGCTTCTACTTTATCATTTCATATTTAATCAAAGAGGAAAGCGGCGCACATCAAGAGTCACACAAAGACAGAAGAAGTGGGTACGCGACTGCAAATGTCAACAGGTCGGAAGTGGACAACCTCAGGCCTGAAGCTCATTAAAATCAGACGGAAAGAGAAAAAGAGAGGCTGAAAAAGAAAAATAGCACAGCAAACTCGACAACAAGAGGCGCGGTAGGAAGACAGATGAATGAACTCTTGTGTGGAGCTGTAACAGAGTAGAGGAACAGAGCCAGGGAGGAAAAAAAAAACGACTATTTCCTGTTTTGAAAGAAGAAAAACCCAGGCCAAGAAAACACAGCGGCAGTACAAGCAGCCAAAAAACATGAATCAAAGCAAACTTGAGCGACTATTTCCCAGCTGTGCAGATAAATATTGTTGCTTTTTTATTGTATGCATAAGTAAAAAGTACTCTCAAGTATGTGCAATGTCCCATATCGAATAGAGACCGTTTTTGTTTTTCTTATGTGCATGTGAACTATAGTACCCTTTCAAACTCAAGATGAATACAATATTATGCATTACGTCAAACATCAGTGTTGTACAGCCCAAAGTCACATTTATTGTGATTTTTTTCTCGCAGTTCTTATAGGCGCAATAGCCCATTTTTACCATCTAAAAAAACATGAACAAAACAGTTTATTGTAAAACTGCTTTGCTCTCTTACCTGATGTATTTTGAGTGTGTTTAGAAGCTTCAAAAAAAAAAAAAAAAAAAAAAAAATCTAATAAATGGGACATATTAGACGTTTTTTTTTTATGTTCACGAATTGTATTTTTCATTTGTTTTTTAAAAGGTTGAACAAAATCAAATGAAAATCATGATCGATCAATATGAGTGATCATCATTATATTTTTTCCCAGATCGCCAGCTTGAGTAAAAGCAAAAAAGGACATAAGTAGTTGTGTCTCACAAGTCAAGTCAAGTCCCAAGTCAGTGTCAGTCAAGTCCAAGTCAAGTCCCAAGTCAGTGTCTCACAAGTCCAAGTCAAGTCCCAAGTCAGTGTCTCACAAGTCCAAGTCAAGTCCCAAGTCAGTGTCCCACAAGTCCAAGTCAAGTCCCAAGTCAGTGTCCCACAAGTCCAAGTCAAGTCCCAAGTCAGTGTCCCACAAGTCCAAGTCAAGTCCCAAGTCAGTGTCCCACAAGTCCAAGTCAAGTCCCAAGTCAGTGTCCCTCAAGTCCAAGTCAAGTCCCAAGTCAGTGTCCCACAAGTCCAAGTCAAGTCCCAAGTCAGTGTCCCACAAGTCCAAGTCAAGTCTTCCAAGTCAGTCAGTCCCAAGTCAGTGTCCCACAAGTCCAAGTCAAGTCCCAAGTCAGTGTCCCACAAGTCCAAGTCAAGTGCCAAGTCAGTGTCCCTCAAGTCCAAGTCAGTGCCCCACAAGTCCAAGTCAAGTCCCAAGTCAGTGTCCCACAAGTCACAGTCAGTGTCCCACAAGTCCAAGTTAATTTCCAATTTAGTGTCCCCTATGTCCAGGTCAAGTCCCAAGTCAATGTCTAGCAACTCCAAGTCAGATTCCCACAAGTCAAAGTCTCAAGTCAGTGTCTCACAAGTCGAAGTTAAGGTAAGTCTTTTCGAGTCTTTATATTAAAGGACCAAATACAGCTTGTGTTTTTGCAATCTCATCGAGTTTATCAAGTAAAATTGTTTTGTTTAGGAGAAGCGACAAGTCGTCTCAAGTCACCGTGTTCCATGTCAAACTAAAAATCCTAAGTCTCTGACCTTTGTGCCCAAGTCTAAATAAACTACTAAAAACAATCTTTTATTCCCAGAGTCAGAACAATCCAAAGAAAAAAAACAAACAAACAAAGAAACACATCACAGCACTGCGTTAGCCAGCTGTCAGCGCCCAAGTGAGTCTGTCAGGCCCATGGATACGCCGAAGGTTAAAGCGGTGATTAGGCCTGCGCTGGCACTCCTTGCCCTTTGCTCCACCGCCTCTGTATCGATCTCTTCACCCTTTGAGGCACAAATGTTTAAACTGGGCCCTATTTTCTTTCGTTACATGTGGAAGAATTGATGGCGAGGAGGCTGGACGCACGTACTTCGCCTCCCGGGGTCTGAGAATGTGTTCCGGCTAAAAATAGAACCAGGCATCGGAAATTCACCTCCCTCTATCAATGGAGCGGCGTTGTAATTGCGTGTTGGCGGACTTGTCATTTGTTTTGCTGGACGTGGCTTGACTGTTACTAATGAGAAAGAGGACAAATATTGCTTTTTTTTATCCGACGCGCAGCTTTCTCGGTAATGACAACGCTTAGATAACCAGAGCAGCGACACTAACATAATTACAGCAACAAAACAGGGATCTTTCTTCGTCGTTTTATGATAGAGAAAATATCAAAGGGGGAAAATAGCTGTTTCATAACATAATGTAAAGCATGAAATAGAGTAAATTAGGTTTCAAATAGGGCCGGGGTGATACGCTTTTGTCATGACACGATATGATCACGATACTAAGACATTTCAGAGACACCACAGGCAAACAGCTTTTTTTCTATTTGTGTTTTTGGTCAGTCAAAGTGAGATACCAAATCCGTGTCTCACAGGTTGAAGTCAAGTCCCAAAACCAATATCTCACAAGTCGAAGTCAAGTCCCAAATCAATGTCCAGGAGTCGAAGTCAAGTCCCAAATCAATGTCCCATAAGACTAAGTCAAGTCCCAAACCATTGTATCAGAAGTCAAAGTCAAGTCCCAAATTGTTGTCCCCTGAGTCGAAGCCAAGTTCCAAATCAATGTCCCATAAGTCCAAGTCAAGTCCCAAATATTTTTCTCACAGGTTGAAGTGAAGTCCCAAATCTATATCCCACGAGTCAAAGTCATGCCCCAAATCAATCTCCCATAAGACCATGTCATATCCCAAATCAATGTCCCATGATTCAAAGTCAAGACCCAAATCAAAATCTCACAGGTCGAAGTCAAGTCCCAAATCACTGTTCACAGGTTGAAGTCAAGTCCCAAATCAATGTTCACAGGTTGAAGTCAAGTCCCAAATTAATGTACTACAAGTCGAAATCAAGTCCCAAGTCAATAATTTTTGTTTACAGAGTCTGCAGTATCATCCTCTAGTAGTAGCAGCTCCTACACACTTGGAGGTTTTTACAGAAGGATTTGTTAATATCTATCTCTAAGCCTAAGATGTTTTAAAGATGTTTCTTGGATGTTGACTAAATCTATTAAAGTCTAAAAATGTGTCAAAATTTGCAATTCCTTTGTCATTTCCAGTCGAATCAATTGCAGTAAAAAATATATAAGATATTCAAAATGAACTGTGAAAAAACAGAAAAATCTTGTTCAATCTAAGACTGTAGAATGTGGTCTGTATATGAGCTACTTTATTGGGGATACTGCAGACCCTGTTAAGGGCAAATTTGTCCATGTAAAATGCCTTCATTCTACTTTTTTCCTCTTGCATTTATGTGAGTAAACTACAGTTTCACATTAATGTTTGTTTTTTTCTTTTTTTTTTTTTTTTTTTTTACATTCACTTGCAGTGTCTCTTTATATGCAATAAATAAAAAAAAGTGCACTGCAATAGGAGTTGCAGAATTACTTCAAAGAAATTCAAAGGTGAACCTTATTCATATGTATTTCAATTGGGTCTCAGATGAATGGTACAAAGTTTCTTCCCTTTTCTATCATTCCACTCACACCAATTTTAACATATTGTATGTAAATTACCAAAGCCAAAAAAATCTATTTAAATCTTCTTCAACTTTGCGCTACAAGATGTCATTAATGTACTAAGCTATGATACAATACAATACAACAAAATGTGTGAGGATGTATTGCAAAATGACATATTGTCCTCAGCCCTAGTATTGAGGGTAGCACATTATCAAGGAACATCATTACTGCAATAATGCAGTAAAGAAATCATATTAAGACAAAAGCAACTACTTAGCAAAAAATTGGAGTCAACACCGTAATATCTCAATCCCAAAACAGCAGTGAGCAAGATGAGTTATGGTTCTTACCTTGAAGAAGAAAAAAGTTGTACCAGGTTTGATCCATCCAAAGCAGGCGCATTGGGAAAGAAACAGAGAGAAAAGACAAACATCAGAGACAAGAAAAGTCAGATTTTAAAGTGTACATGTTTTACTTGGAATCAGAAACACTTTATGGTGTGTAACCCTAACGCTAATGTAAAAATAACCCCAACTATACACCTTTTCTTGAGTCAAATCAGTAAAATCAGGGCAATTTTATTCAGTTTTGGAAAGAAACTTCATACATAGCATGTACAACATAGTTTTATGGCACCACAAGTCTAGAACATCAACGCAACACAGAATACCGTAATGCTACAACTACATTTTAATCAAGTTTTTAGTATTCAAGACAAAGTTTCAAAGTATCTTCCCAAGACTAACATCACAGATAGACCACAAACAATAGGAACAATGACTCATCTAGCAAAAGTATTGAGTAGAATGTGAATAATTAGCTATAACAGGTGTTTCAATTCCACGCAACCAAACACAACAGCTGTTTACACAAATTCTTCAGTTTTCGTCTTTACATTCAACTTTATCTAGTATTAAGTTTAGAAATGCTAATCGCAGTGGCAACAGTCCTAAATCATCATTCTGACACTCAAAGTTATGGGCTGTGTCCAAATGTTTAACATTTCAAAAACTACCGCAAAGCATCTGGGAAAAGTAGTGTGCATAAACGGTCACTAAACTGGTCAATGTAGACCATAAATCATTGCAGGAGTCAGACAGCGTCAGGTCTTCAACTGAGAACAACCCGTCTGAGAAAAGAGCTGTTTAATTGCACTAAGGACTTAATAATACAATAACACTGATTGTTAAAAGCTGTTTGCTGTAAAGATGCTAGCTGTTAGCTTTGTAAAGTTTTTTTGTTTTTTTTTTTTTCACACAAAGGTCACACAAAATCACTTCACACTGGTGGCTGTGCTTGCAAAAGTTTAGATTTTACATTTTACTTTGGACATTTGGGTAAGGTTAAGTTAGGATTAGAGTTAGGCTTAGGTTAAAAGTATAATATCTGATTTTTGCTTCCTTAAAATTCTAAACAAACTATAAATATTCATTTTAAACTTCCTACTTCAGTCACATGTTTGTCTCTTACATAAGGCATTTTGAGCCACTGGGAAGTTTCCCACAATGTGTTTCAAGCCTTTTTCTCAGCTGTTAGGAGAGAGGTGAGTTGGTATGCTTTCAACTGTTAGCCACAATGCTAACAACAAAAACAGGCAAACTTGTGGATTTTGGTGAAAACTACATTATTAGACAAGAAAGGAAAGTACTGACTCATTTTCATGTGAATAGATACAGTAACAAATATCGTGCTGGAGGAAAAACTAGTTAATTTTATTTTAAAAAATTGGCATAGCTCTTTTAAGCTTAGCTTTAAGATATACCAATCAGGTCATGGCATAACTGTTTAGAAAAATAAAGACGCAGCTGTGAAAAAACTAGCCTTAGTTTGAGGTATTAAAGTTGAATTATCCAGTCTGTTTGATGTTCAATGTTAAATGTGTCCGCATTGTCCTGTCTACATCAAACAATGTCCCGTTTGTTCACCAAAATCCACAAAGTTGTTGTTGTTAGCATTGTAGCTAGCTGCCGTTAGCACACCGGCACGTCTCACTCCTAACAGCTGAAAAATGCTTAAAACACATCGTGGTGAACAAATCAAAGTCTCAGAATGCTTTAGATAAGTGGACTGAAGTTTGCTTACATTTTTAAAGAAGCCAAATTGGGTATAGCACTTTTAAATGAAACTTGTGATGATTAGAGCCATAAATATGTACATGGCAGACAGACTTTGTGTGTGACTTGCTTTGTTTACCTACTCGCTGTCATATAGTCAGAACTGATCATTGTTCGACACGTCTGCAAAAACACCCATTGTTCACACAAGAATAATACGACTTGACTTATTGTATGGCCATCACTAGTGCATATATTTGCTGTCTGTCTCTGTTTCATAAAGGCTGATGTGAGCATGAGATGATTCTTTTGTGTCAGAAGAATGTTCAGATGAAATAAGAGCATGGTGGTGGTTATCGTCAAATCTGAATTACAGCTTTGTAGATGAGACAGAACAGTGGCTGTCTAGACGGATATTGTCAACCGGTGAACTGGTTTGCAGGTCAGCCATATTCAAATGTCACTCTTTTTCTTTTTTTGTTGCAGACAGAATGTAGCTTATTTTATTGATATTTTATTGAAGGTTAGCGTAGCAATGTACAATCTACTTTTTATTTTTTCATCTTCTACTGCTTGCAGGGTTTCAAAAGTGATATTAAAAAAAAACTAGCTTGCCTTGATAAGCTAGCGAATGAATGTGATTTGATACCAGAAATGATCAGCACAAGAAAATTTATGGTCTGAAAAACTGTGTCTTGCAGCTCGGCATATGACATTTTTTAAGTAACATTAAAATGACAACAAACTAATTAGCATACGCGAATCAGTTTTGTTTAATGAGTTATAATAATGACTAAAGAGAGCGTGAGGCCTGTTGCCGTGGTGTCTGTGGCGGCCATCTTGCGAGGGAAAGACAGCAGAATTCCAATTGAAAACAATGTAAAAACAAGGTCAGATAATTCAAAGATTAAAGGAGTAATTGAACATACAATTATATATTCATGCTCCCAATAATACAGAGAGCTGTTTTCTGTCTGTGTCTGGTTATTTTTCCTCTGAATTGTGAATATAAATATTCAGCCTAAAAACACTGCACGTGGCTGGATTTGATGAAGATATAAAATACTTTTGTGTGTCATTACAATATAGGAGCACTAACATTATCATTATTGTGTTTACTGCACTGCTGTTACTATAAAACAAGATTTTAATAGCTAAAAATAAAAGTGTGTTTTTTCACATTAGCTTGGTTAAACATAATAAAGACACATAAATAAATGTACAAACACGTAAAAGTTAATTTATCAAAGTATCTAAGTGATAAAGTCATTTAAACGTTTTCAGCTTTCTATTAGATCTTTAGCAAACTCTCTCTATGTAAGATGGCTGCCAGAACTGGACATTTGTTGCTATAGGTTACCATAGCTGCGCTCTCTCTATCATTATTATAACTCATTGGTTTTGTCAGGTCAGGACACTGAATGGAGAAAACATTACATGAATCAGAGAACTAGTTCACTCATTCTCTTTGAACAGCCATAACTGACCATACACCACAAGCTCAAAATTAGGTTAAATGTAATAGACTTGAGTGAATTACCCATTATAGCATGTCTAATCCACTCAGAGTTCATTTAAGCTGGGCTAAACTGTTTTATGTCACTGTAAAGGAAATGTAAAGTACAATTGAGACAGTACATTAGCCAGATTCACCACACATCATTATGTTTGAGTGACTGAAAAGCTTTCGTTCATTCTTTTTCTTCTGCTTCTTCCTGTTAAGGGTCTTTCACACCAACACAACCCCAGTCGCCGTTGGTAGAGTGCAGCGTCTGTTCAAAACTTTTTAAGGCACACCGAACAAAAGAATATTCAAACAAACATGATCTAAACGGCCACAAGTCGATTGATCTCAACGTCTATTTCTTGCATAGTCCAGCCTTCTTAAGGGCGATTTATACTTCCCCAATTCATTACGTCCTCGCACAGGCTGCCATTGGCTTCCTCTGTCTATTGTTTTTTTCCTCAAGTTTACTGGTAGCCAATCAGAAAGCTTGCAACAAAAGCAGCACCGTGTTCGTGCTGTTCTCATGCTCCTACACACAAAAGTCACATAGCGTCTAAACGCACAGCTGATCGGTGATCTAGATGTGATTGGTTTAACTGACGAGACACACCTGGAACCTGATTAACTCTGAAGAGAAGCTCCAATGGCAAACTCTGCGAGGACCTGAGCACGTGACTGACCTGATGGAGATCTACGAGGAAGAATAAATCACTCTTCACTGCGGTCGCTGAAACTCCTACATCTTTGTTTTCCTCGTACTTCAACCGTTTGACCCGTTAACTAGACCCATCGTGCTCGCCTAAATACCATTTTTGTGTAAACGTCATTTTCGATTTTCCAACGTGTTCTCATGGATTGCGTAAAATAGCATGCCATGACAAATTGCGTATCATGACGACACCTCTGCCTGTTTTGCGTGCAATTACACGCTCGTTTTTTTCTGGTGTGGCCTGGACACGCTAGTGGTTGACAACAAACACGAGGTTTTTCAAGGTATTAATGGCTACATTTAAGTTAAGTTACAAAAAATTGGAAAATTTAGCTCTAGGCTTGAAGTTGGTTAAGTTAGGATTAGGATTGTGTTAGTTTTCATGAATAACAACACTCTTAACATTCACCATTGAAATGAACTAGGACAGAAACGCGTCAAATACACACGCATAAAATAGAAGTAGCGTTCATATGACACGCTGGTTAGAATAGCTGGATTTTCTGCACGATTTTCCTGCGCATAGATTCGCTGGTTCTTCTGTCACCACGGGCCAATCAAACCGCTGCGTATGTGGCAACTTGTTAAAAATAAGCTATTTACATGTAAAATATTATTAGGTCTAAACTTTGTCCAACATTTAATTATTTAGTTATAAGAGCAATACTGACAGAGATAATTCGTCCTAGGCACTATAAAAGTTGTACGCTCATCTAACTCACTACATACTCACTATATACTTCCAAAAGACACTGACAAAAAAGGTATGTCTACAGTTAAACACAATCAAACAAGGACAGATCACAGACAGATCAATTCATACAAATACTACAGCCATTCTGTTAATCGACTTGTCCACAGTGTTCCCATTAACCAAACCAGAAGAGCTGGTCTAGACTATCTGAAACATTTTATCTCACGTCAAAATGCATGGCTGGAGGTGTGTGTGGTGGGATGTTTGTGTGGCGGGACGTGTGTGTGTGGCGGGACATGTGTGTGTGTGCAGAGATTGGTCCAGCAGGGGGACCTAATGGGGCTTTTAGACATTATGTGCTGATGGCGAAGCGTCTATCAGAAACCTCATTATTTCCAATGGCTGTGGGCGCGTCACAACAGTTTATCAGGGGAGCACACACGCAGCGGGTTGACCTTTGAACCCATGCCCAGGAGATGCTCATGGGAAATGGTAAAGAGAAGATGAAAAACAGGGCTTGAAAGTACAGTATTATGGATTTAAATCTGGTGACCTGTGGGAAACAAAAAATGTGAGCAGCCTTTGCTCTGACTAGTTTCTATTGTAATTTACTAGCTTATTGAACACATCTTTGGAGGTTTAGTATGTTCTTGTTCTGGTCAGACGCTAAGAGTCGAAATTTTCAGCTGTCATCCCTGAAAAGCCACAGCATGGTCCTGCCACCACCAGGGGCAAAACTAATTTATATTTAGTTTAAATTTACACAGACCTCCAAGGAGAATTTTTAAAAATCCTAAACAATTTCCTGCATTTATGTTTTAGATGTGATAGTGTTATTATGTGACGTCATTTTAGTACAAATAAAAAGTTGAGGTTTGAAAAAAATAATAAAAAAATAAACCAGATTTAGGAGGCCCCAGCCCCAGATGCCCCCCTTAGATTCGCCTCTGTAAAACTGGACTTTGGGAGCGTTAGTCAGATTGACTCGACCTGACAAGACTGTCGTGTGGGGTCTAATTTATAAAGTGTGCGTACATATAAAAATGTTGCGTATGAAATTTTCTATGTTAATTTGTTATTTATAAAAAAATAACTTGACAGAGAAATGAGCAATACAGTCCAACAATCTAAAATTTGAAATTGTGAGGTCCCTGACATAAGGCACAAAGAACTTTGAGCTGAAAATGAGAAATTATTGAGTTGGTACAAGTATCACTTTCAGTAAGCATTTCAAGCAAAGTTATAAATAAGACCCCAGAGCAGAGAAAACACTGCTGCTGATTGTTAAGTTATTTTTATTGAAAGTGTCTTTTGAACATTAACTAAATAAAACACAGACTCTATGGACAAATCTTCACCAAACTATGAAAAGAAGTTCGGCAAGTTAAAGTCATTTGTATTGACAAACAAATAGTGGTTATGACATACAAATAATCACTTTTAAAACAATGTGTCTGATTTAATTGTGAAAAAGTGTAAGGTGAGTGAAAGGTAAAAAACTTACATGGTGTGGATGGATAAATATTACTATTATTATTATTTTTTTAACCAAATGTAAAATCATTGTAAAGTGGAGTTTCTCACTCATGAGTCACTCTACACACTGGTATATTCTCCCATGTGTCCATGATCTAAAAGGCAACACTGCTGCACATGATGCCTCTTCTCTTCTAGACAAAGACACGACCCACACACTGTGTTCTCAGGCCTGAAGTGTGAAGACCAGGTGAGAAAAGTGAGTGTGATTGTGAACAAATAACAGTTTCTCCAAATGTTAACAGACTGAAGTCCTTCTGGAGGTACATAAAGTGTAAAAGAAAGTGTTGTCCTCAAAGTTAATACTGAATGTTCAAAACCAGGAAACAAATTGTAAACAACGTTCAAGTTTGTTCATGTCAAACTACACAATTTCTTGAGAAGAAAACTGGCCCCAAGTCAAGATCACTAGTCCTCAAGTCCAAATCAAGTTCATGTATTAAGTCAGTTCTCATCAAAATACTATTTTGAGGTGGGACCAAGTCACTGTTTTGTAAGTCTCAAACCTTTGGCTTGAAGTCCAAGTCAAGTCCCAAGTCAAAAAGAGACAAGTCCAAGTCAAGTCCCAAGTCAAAGAGAGACAAGTCCAAGTCAAGTCCCAAGTCAAAAAGAGACATGTCCAAGTCAAGTCCCAAGTCAAAGAGAGACAAGTCCAAGTCAAGTCCCAAGTCAAAGAGAGACAAGTCCAAGTCAAGTCCCAAGTCAAAGAGAGACAAGTCCAAGTCAAGTCCCAAGTCAAAGAGAGACAAGTCCAAGTCAAGCCCCAAGTCAAAGAGAGACAAGTCCGAGTCTAGTCCCAAGTCAAAGAGAGACAAGTCCAAGTCAAGTCTCAAGTCAAAGAGAGACAAGTCCGAGTCTAGTTCCAAGTAAAAGTCAAGTCCCAAGTCAAACAGAGACAATTCAAAGTCCTCTAGTTTTAAATCTTCAAAATTATTAGCTCAAAATACCAAATACAGTAGTACTTGTTTGACACACTCATAAAACATGGTAAATGTTTTAAAGGATACTGCATCATAATATCAAATCGAGTCAACATTTAGTCTATTGGTTGAGCGTTGAAAAAAAACAACAACAACACATCATTCATGCAAGAGAACACCTGCAGATCTCAGTGTTACATCTCATTGCCTCTGCTCAATCTGCAATCATCGAAAGAAACAGCAGGACTCATCCATCAGATCTCTGACAGGATTAAACCGTCTAAGACCACACAAACTTGACAGGCAGAACTGGATTTTCTAAGGTAGAGATGAAATAAAATGGCCTGATTTGTTGTAGTGATCTACATGATTATATTAAGACTAAGTTTACTAATTACAACAAAAAAAATAGGTTCCTCGACTTACTTACTGTTCCCACTTCATGAACTAATACAAGCCTTTAGAAGCTCACCAATACAGCATCTTTACACTCTGATACACTTCCATAGTAGTTTAGTGAAAAAGTCTATGGTGTGTGAGAATGACAGCTGAGTATCTGACAGGATCCAGCCTGCTGCTCAAAGAGGTGACTGTCACAGCGCATGGTTTTACTGGAGAAACTTTATAAAGCGTGAAAGCAGAGGAGGAACATCCAGGTTAGCAAAAACTCCTCTGATTCACATTTACTGCCGCGGATACTCATGGTTTATTATGCAGATTTAAGCAAGGACAAGAGCCTCTAAGCTAAAGTAATACTGTACAGGACGCTTTGCTCTAGGTGAGTTGATAAGTAAAGATGTGACTTGTATCCAACTAAGATATGTTTTTTTTAGATTCCATATTGTGGACATTTTATGTAAAATACATGTTTTTAACAGTGTCTCTCATCATTCATTTAATATATTCATGCATGTTTTAGTGATCTTGTATTATCCTGCAGCTGATGTTTTTAAACATGTGTATCTGTTTTAGAACTTGTCTGGATGTTTTTAAACATGGGTATCTGTTTTAGAACATGCCTTGATTTTTTTTTTTTTTTTTTTTTTTAAACATGGGTATCTGTTTTAGAACATGCCTTGATTTTTTTTTTTTTTTTTTTTTTTTTTTTTAGTCATTGGTATCTGTTTTAGAATTTGCCTGGATGTTTTTAAATATGGGTGGCTGTTTTAGAACTTGTCTGATGTTTTTAATATGGTGGCTGTTTTAGAACTTGCCTGGATGTTTTTAAATATGGGTGGCTGTTTTAGAACTTGCCTGGATGTTTTTAAATATGGGTGGCTGTTTTAGAACTTGCCAGGATGTTTTAAATATGGTGGCTGTTTTAGAACTTGCCTGGATGTTTTTAAATATGGGTGGCTGTTTTAGAACTTGCCTGGATGTTTTTAAATATGGGTGGCTGTTTTAGAACTTGCCGGATGTTTTTAATATGGGTGGCTGTTTTAGAACTTGCCTGGATGTTTTTAAATATGGTGGCTGTTTTAGAACTTGCCTAGATGTTTTTAAATATGGGCATCTGTTTTGGAATTGCCTGCATGTTATTAAATTTAGGCACATGTGTTGCCCTTCAGAACCTCTATACTTTGCTAAGCTAAAGCAACAAACAGCTTATAGTTGGGCAAATAATTGGGCAGTTCACATGACAACTAGCTTGCATGAGACACTTTCCTACCTATCCAACAGAACTTATTTTACACTTTTTCAAAGCGCTAATTATTCCACGATTCTTCCTCTGGCAAACATTACATTATGCAGTAAAGGCATTATTCTTCATATATGCACATCTTTTGACTGACACTAACTAATGTATCCTATCTAAGTGTCTGTCAGGAGAATGAGAAGTGAAGCTTTATATCAGATTCATCACTGTGCAAACCGTTCTGTGTCTATGGAGGCTGACGTGGACCACCTGTGCTGGTCATGCATATGCTTCATATATGTACAGTATGAATTAAACATGACAGTTTGCACAAGGGATGCAATTAAAACTAGAGATGGTTTACTGTGTACAAAAGCAAGCGCTGGAAATCTGAAAAATCAAGGAGAGGAGGTTTATCAGAAATCAAGCTAATCAGACCAAACGACAGGAAAAAATGAGAAACAGGTGCATCTGTGAAAACATATTTTAGGGTCAGTGTAAGTTTTAGTGTTGTTTTTATATTTATTTTTGTCCTGTAAATAATCACTGGGATTCACGGTAGCAGAGTGGCCAGATATCTTGAAGAATGACAACAATTTGTGCAAATCAAGGATATTAACTCTGAATGCAAAACAGTAACCCACCGAGTTCCACAGGCCCCTGTCCTGGAACCTAAATTGTATATTAATGATGAAAATCTGAGCTGTATATTATTTGCTGATGATATCAGTCTCTAGAGCTATGGAAGATAACTTACAACATATTTTGCACATCGTGGAAAGGATCTTAATTAATTAAAGAGACGGTTTGGTTTGAACAAACTATCAATAAGCTCAACTAAAACCAAATATATAATCTTTGGGGGAAAGAAGATTAAAAAAAATCCAACAAACATTAAAATTATCAACATAGAAAACAGTGGTTTCAAATACATTCTTGGGTGTTAATATTGATGAGAAAATGGAAAATGCACATTAGTTTACTTCAGACAAAATTAGCCAAAATCATTGCAATAATGCATAAAGTCAAATACGCATTAAACACAAAATCCTCGCATCTTCTTCCATATCTAAACTATTGTCCAGAAATATAAGGAAACATATAAAACAAATGTAGCAGCAAACGTATTCAAATAAACTTATTTGTCCCAGTTTTACTCAAGACATGTCTCAGTTGTCCTGATTTTTGAACACTCTGACACTTTCCAACAGTGAAGGAAGGAATATATTGCTATTTTTTTGTCAAAATACAGAAAATTGTGCTTGAAAATGACCGACAGCACTGACAGACATTTCAGAGAATGTACAAGAGTGTGAATGAGTCATGAATTTTCCAAGTGCATAAGAATATACATATGTACTCTTTTTTTTCACCCCTTGAAAATATGGTCATCCTACCTAGAGAATGAATGAATGGAAAGTGAATGGTAGTCTGTCTCTACCATGCAACAAGGCCACTGTGTGAGATGTTCCCCCTCCTCAGACCCTAAGGAGGGGGAACACTTGAACTGCTTAAACAATTAAACATTTTTTTCCAATGCAATATAAATATGTCAAAAACATTCAGTCTGTGTACTGCCAAGTTACACAAAAAACAGTTACTCCATTAAAACAGTTCAAATTGGATTTTCTTTACCTTGAAATGCACAGGTTTAAATAGAACAAATTGACTGGACTAATTATATTCTACGTCGTTAGTTCTTACAGGACCTCCTACAGTTCAGCTCCTCTACACCTGCAGTGGCCTCGTACCTGTTCTTTGAAGCTCCACATCTCCTGCTGTCTGTCTGTCAAAGACCTGTGTGCAGAATGTACCAGAGAGAGGACTTCAAATACATATAGTTTGAGCTGAGACTTAATGTAGAGCTCTAAAGTATAAGGCTTAAAGTGGTCACACAGTATTTCTGCTAAATATTTCTGCTTTATTATGTTAACTCAGCACTTCTTCACATTGTGGACTTTATACTTTATTATTTACATTGTAGTAACAATTTTTGATGTTTGGAAGCACATCCAGCTGTGAGTAATTTATGGTATCCTGTTAAAGTAAAGTACAAGTTTTCTTCTAATATATTTTTGTGATGTTTTTGTGATGTGACTTACTGCTTCGTAGTCGCACTTCCCGTCAGCGTCTGTACATCAGTTAGCTTTAGTCATGTGCATAGACACTGAAGCGGGTGGGTTAAGTGTCTTGCCCAGGACACAACAATCCACTGTCCACTGTGGCACATGTTGTTCCACACTGACAAGTTTATCTGGAGAATCCAAATGAAAATTTTCTTATAGAGAAAAGTTTCAGTTTACATGATTGACAGATTCATCTCTGAAATGAAAACATGGCTGAATAAGTGGAGAAAATACATAAAGCAGTGGTCCCCAACCTGTCGATCCCAAAGCTCCGTCTGCTTATACAAACTTTAACCATGAGCCACAAGCGCAAACTACACAAGCGCAAACTACACGCTCAATCTGCAAACACGATATGCGAAAACTATAAGCGCAAATTATGAGCGCAATCTACGAGAGCTAGTTTTATATGTGGCATCAAGAATTCTCCACTGTCGACTCACCGGAGTGCACAGTGGCTGCACAACATACGCCGACAACGCAGCTCCTGAACGAATGCTCGCAAGCTGAAAAAGGTTGGGCACCGTGACATAAAGAATATCACAAGGAATAAAAAGACAACAGATTTTTGAGAACCAATGAACAAACAAAAAACTATTTAATGTGATAAGTAAAGTTAGACTTGTTCTAAACAACCAATTATCAAATGAGTCCATTGTTGTAATGTTAAGTCTTGTGTGGAAAAAATACCCCATCTTTGTATCTTTTTATGACATTCTCCTACATGATCCTGAAAAGAAAAGAGGCCTTCTGTCTGCTCATATGGAAGTAAAAAGTTCAATCAGAGCAAATACAAATAAGTCATGTAGATTGTAAACAGGCAGATCTGTATTTGGCCTCAGCTCTGGGTAAACAAAGATATGAGAATATGTATTGAGTTTTTTTTAGCGACTGTTGTTTTGGCCTAACACACGACACAGATGTGGAACCACGCGCTCCCCGAGAGAGCCTTCCACCTGGGACGACACTCACTCAGACTGTGGGCCTGCTGGGGAAACACAATCAGGACTATGCAGACTCTCAGAAACGGCAAACAAAACAGTAATATGCACAAACAGTAGGGTTGTATCAGAGCGTATGGTCAGAGTGAATTGTTTCAGTACAGTTTGTTTGATTTGGTCCATGTTCAACGTTTCTCAGGGACAATATTGAAGAGCTCTACCCAAGTTTGAGACAATGAAAAACTTAAAATCTTTAGCTCTGGTATCAAAGCTCAGGTATCTTGTTCATGTCAGCAAAGTCCTATCTATGTCTAATTATGTCCCGTTTGTTCACCAAATTCTACAAAGTTCGTCTGGTGTTGTTAGCATTGTGGCTAACTGTTGTTAGCATACCAACATGCCTTGCTCTAACCTGTAACAAAGCTTAAAACAATTTGAACATTTGGAGCTCAATGCATAGTAATGACAAGACTAAAGTAGAAAGTTAAAATGTATAGCCTATTTGTGTTTCAGTATAACACTTTAAGTGAGTGATAAGTTTGAACATGACTAACTTAAATCTTGGGCTATTATTCATTCATGCTGATGTAATAACGTGACTCTATGAGAAGGATTCACATTTGTTTTTTTCTACAAAATCTAGAGGATCCGTTTGGAGAGAACACCGCTGTGTGGTTAAAGTCAGCCACGGTGACCCAGACTAACTACCTAGTTTGATCAGTGTTGTAACTTGAAAAGACAAGGCATGGCTGGAGTTCTAATGCAGGAGAGGTTTAACGGGACACAGGCCCAGAGACATAGGTTTGCCAGTCTGAATGCTTCTGCAGTGGGAGAAGTGCGTTTTCAACCAGAACAAATATTAACCATAACCTATTTTAGCAGCATAGTATATAGTATATTTACTAAACCTCAGTAATTATTTTGTATACTTTTTCTGCCTTTTAGTAATCGAAAATGTATCGAAACATATTGAACTTTCAAAATTTCAACACAAAAAGTTAAGAAATATAGATGGATTCGTCACTTTCCGCTCTAATGCGCATGCTACATGCAGAAAGAGACGCTGTCTATCATGTTGACTGGGAAACTCCTTTGATTAAAACAACAACACAGGATGAGAGCAGCTGTTTGGATCAGGTCTAAACCGGACTGACAGACGTCTGGCTTATGAAGCTTAAAAGTGTTCTCGCCATTTTTTCTCTCACCCGAATGTAGCGTGTAGGTCGTAGGGTCGAATTTCATTCACAATATGATTGATTTAGCAGCAGAACTTTTGTTTTCACACAAAACAACTCTTGTTGTTAGCTGACAACAATGCTCGACTTGTTTCCACAGCTTGTGTCAATTAGCAGCAGCTCTTTCTGCATACTGGGCATAATGAGAGAAAAGTTTAGCTTAACATTGCATTAAAGGTTGTATGGAAAACTTTCAGAAAATGTTGCCAATCTTGATTCAAAACAGTTCTATTGACTTCAGAAAAACATTAGCCAATAGAAAACAAGGTACCTCATTATCTATTGGCCTATTTCCTTGTCAGTCAAATCCTCTGTGCTCCTAACTAACTGGCTCAGAAAGCAAAGAAAGGCCGGGCAAACACTTGTCTTTGTCTTTCCTTGTAAAATCCTCCATACAACCTTTAACATAACACACGACTTTTCCCAGGCCACGCCCCCAAATACAGACTGTATCCATTCACCTATAAGTAACACACTTGAAACACTTTTGCAGGTACATTTCTTTGCGTGCTAGGCTAACCTGTAACATCACCTGTCTATCAGCTATGCACGACAAATTGAAAAGAACAATTCATTTACAATAAGGGCTGCATTCCTATGGCTGAAATAATTAATATGCTAATTTACAGTAATTGGGTACTGATAACGACAAATTGGTTGCTGTCATTAAGCACCGACGGGCAGCAGTGAGCCACGAGTAATTCAGCAAACAATGCCTACCCAGCATGCACCGCGGCCGGCCATTTCCGTTGATGGCTGTTTGAATAACCTCATTTAGAAGATAGCTCCATTCTCATATTATATCTAGTTTCCCAAAATAACTCTGTCCAGTGGATGGGAGCAGCTTTCAACACAGTCTGCTTTACAGATATCCAATCAAAGACGAAGAAATAAATAAATATATTTTAAAAAATCCAGACTAAGCTTTGGCTGATCTGTGACCGTCTGCCAAACTGTGATTCTGTGAGATAACTCCCAGCATGCATCTGTGTTTGGGAGATAAAACGGAGGATTTTCAACCATTTGCAAGTGGGATGTCTCGGCCAGAAAGACAAAATATTAGCAAAGCAAGAAATGGTTTAGTGAAAAGCTAAATACGAAACCATAATTTGGACTAAATCAAATTGTGCACAGTAATTTTAAGATGGTGAGAATAAACAAGGAATGTGAAGAGTATAAGCAAGATCAGCAAACTAAATGGAGCATCAGTGGCGCAGTAGGTTAGCACAAGAAGGTAGCTAACGTTTTAGCTGCTCTATCTTGTGGGCTAATCTCAAATAAATACAATGACAGTTAAAATCATAGACATTAAATTAGTAGGCGCGTAATCAGCACCTCTGCTCTGCTGCTACAACACGAACAGCGCAACACCATATTCCTCCGGTAGAGGTGATGACACAAATCAATTGAACACATGGGACCAATACACAAAACTCCTAATCTAGGCATATAGATCTGTGTTGATTTGAGTTCTTCCACAGTATCCATCTGAAACTTGACTCGCTGAAAGTGAAAAGGTGGTATGTTTAGTGAAATACGTTGAGCTAATTAGGTGTAAGGCCGACCTTATTTGTGCTTAGCCAATCACAGCAACAAACTGTAGTTGTGTATTCAATGTCCACGTGGGATAGAACAAGTACGTGTCACAAACACGGCTCTTCTATCAAAAAGAAATTACTCTATATTTCTGCTAAAACAGAATCAAAAGCAGCAGAAACGTGTACCTCGGGAGCAGCCATCTTTGTTTAGCTTGAATCAGACTCGACGCTAACAGCCTGTCTTAGCCCGCCCTGCTACATCGTGATTAAACCACACTGCTGTGATGTGATTGGGCTGAAACACCTTCCCTAAAAACCATGTTAAGAATGTAACTTTGATTATGTAGAACAACAAATCCTGAAGAATTTTATTTTAACACTGCTTTTTATGTTGGATACAATTATCCTACAAAAAAGTAATTTTTTCTCCCTGTATCTATACACGTAATGCCAGTGAGCTTGTCACTATATACTGTACTTTGATACCGATACACTGAGTACAGCCCAACTCCTGATGTAGGTCTGCATGTAGGGACGCTCATGGATCAACACAGTCTCACAGAAATGTGCATCTATACTATGACATACAGTATTTATAGTTTCTGCTTCCTAGCCCTTTTGCTGCATCACATAGAGATGCTCTTTTCTTAGCGTCGGATAGACAAGTGTGTTGGGGTTGAAGCCACGCAGAGACATTTTCTTTGGGTTTAATGGCCTTGTTTAGGTTTGAAGTTACAAAATTAGTAAATTTAAATCTGGGGCTTGGTGTTGGTTAAGATTAGGATTAAGATTTTGATAATATTCATTATTAATAATACATTTCTACATTCAAAATAAATGAACTGGGGTAGCAACACATATCATAGACACAACAAAAGGCTGATTTGAGTGCTATGTGCCATGTGACAATGGGTTGCGTGGATGTTATTAAAGCATTTAGGACATGTTCAAAATATATTAAGACAATACTAAACTCACTCGATATAAAACTGTGGCTAAATGAAGAAAAAGTGGTAAACCATGATAGTTTTAAAGTTTGATGTGTGCAGTGTGACAAATGGAACTTCTTGAACATAAAAACATCTTTATTCTAAATAAGCTCACTGTGCGGTGTATTAAGCTCTATATTTTCATTACAGCAATGTGTGTCGCTATAAACCTCATTGTGTTTCAGGTAATTATACGAGAACAAGGTCAACACTTTAAAGCCAGTGTAATTAAGGCTGCTCAAGTGAAGCATATTAGTGAGTTAAACTATTGAGCAAAGTCACATTGTAAATAACTTAATATGCTGAAAGAGGAGGTGGGTTTAAAGAAGCATTTTTCATGGAATAAATTTAAAGAGTATAGCTGTACTATCCAACTTTTTAACAAAAAAGTTTAGTCACTATGAAGATTTTTTTATTATTTTACTTCTCAAAGAAAACATATAAAAAAGTTGCCTCTCCGTAGATCTGACTTGTACTACAAAAATACAAATAATGGGCAAATCCAGAAATGTTACATGGTGGACACACTACACGACTGAGACCACACACTACACAACTGGGACCACACACTACACGACTGTGACCACACACTACACGACTGTGACCACACACTACACGACAGAGACCACACACTATACGACAAAGACCACACACTACACAACTGAGACCACACACTACACGACTGAGACCACACACTACACGACTGAGACCACACACTACGACTAAGACCACACACTACACGACTGGGACCACACACTACACAACTGAGACCACACACTACACGACTGGGACCACACACTACACAACTGAGACCACACACTACACGACTGAGACCACACACTACACGACTGAGACCACACACTACACAACTGAGACCATACACTACACAACTGGGACCACACACTACACGACTGAGACCACACACACTACACGACTGAGACCACACACTACACGACTGAGACCACACACTGCACGACTGAGACCACACACTACGACTAAGACCACACACTACACGACTGTGACCACACACTACACGACTGAGACCACACACTACACAACTGAGACCACACACTACGACTAAGACCACACACTACACGACTGAGACCACACACTACACAACTGAGACCACACACTACACGACTGAGACCACACACTACACGACTGAGACCACAAACTACACAACTGAGACCACACACTACACGACTAAGACCATTTAGACTTTTTGTCTTTTTTAATTTGAACACTGTTAATTATTTTACATACAAAAACACTTGGTATTTTTGGTAGATATGTTTACTGATTAAATAGAGATAATATGATTTTAGTTTAAGATATTGAACATTGACATTACTTTTTGCAGTTAACCCTTCACATACAGATGCATACTAGGCAATGTGTACATATAGGACACAATATGTTGTGTGGTTCCAGCAGTCTCCCAGCAAAGCACTGTTCAAGCTTGCTTAGCTTCTGAGATTTGATGGGATCAGGCTTTGACAAGCTGGTAAGACCACTAGAAGGAAATTAAACCAAAAGGAATTACAAAAATAATGGTTAAACTGACTAAAAAAAATTTAAATTGCAAAAGAATGTCTGATAGGGGGCCATCAGCACCACTTGTAGGGCTCAGAATTTGGTGACGTATGCATCCAGAAAAAAACAAAAATAAAATCAAAATCAACTTATTATTTTTGTAAATATCACCCAGCCCAAGGTCTATGAATCTAACTTTAAACCTCACCCTCTATCTAACCCAGTAAACAGTGCATAGTTGAGAAAGCCTCTCACTCATAAGTGTGTGAAAGTAGGGCGAGGGCCAGTGAAGTGCCGCTGACAGGTTTGCTGAGCCCTGCCTTTCTCTACAGCACATTTCAAAGAGCGTACACTTAAAAAAGAACACTTCCTCCTCCTCAAAAGGACGCTTTGATTTAATTACTGTGTTAACTCCATACATATTTATGAGAAAACGCTACGGCTCTCAGTATAAACAGTTGACCTTGGGCTAGTTTGAACAATGCGCTTTTCAATCAGTTAAAAGAAAGGCGAGTAGGCTATGTATAAAGAGCAATCACTTCAATAAGAATAACTGCGTTATACAGTTATACTGATACAGGATATGTATTTAGATGAGCTATATTTGTTAGTTGAATTAAAGAGCAAATACATTGTTTTGTTTGTGTCATTTTTGTCTTTTAGACATGCTCTTGACTCAGGATCACAGCCAAACTGGACCCAAGAGGAACATTTTAACTGTTTCTGAGTAGGACAATAAGGACAGTTCTGAAAAGTCTCTTCTGAAATACAATATTCAAACTAACTGGACAGTGGTTGTCAAAATCCAAAATGATATTCTTCTATTTTTAATGCAGATATATTTTGTCTGGTCACTGTCTTAATCTATCAGTTTTGATTTGGCGTGATTGACAGATAGACCAGAGACATTCATGGTTTTCAGGAAGAAAAAAGAAAAGTGTGCTTCCTGGTGATCACAGTCTCCCATCCAGGTTTTGCTCAGACACCTGAGAGGTGAGGGAGGACTTGAGGAGAAATGCAAACGAGAGTTTCATTAATGTTTACAAAGCTCTTGCTAACTTCCAGAGAAACTTAGACAACAGAGTAGTTGTGCCGCTCAGTCATGCAAATAAACGCAGAAAAGTTGTTAGTGTAGTTGTTTTTTTACATTATGGCATGAGATTTAGACCCATTCAGAATGTCCCACAATATGGTTTGTCTTTCTGAATCTAGCAAATTGATTTTTAATATTGTAGTAACACTTGTCTTATACAGCGACATATGCAGTCAAATCCTTAAAGATATAATAGAATAAATAGCGTTCTTTGTTCCACATTTTGAACATGATTTACCTTTGTTTTTTGAACTCTTCCATGTTTGAACATTGCTTGTATTTGCACAACCACATGAATAACTAACTATACTGTAAAGTCTATGTGTTTGTGTAACTCTCTGCTGTTGCCTCTTTTGTTTTCTGATTTGGTCTGCTCTGTTGCCATGGCAGCGCTGGTAACACTTTCTAAACATCTTTATAAGAGCTAAATCTGGTCCACCTTTATCACAGGCACAAACAGCATCAGGCCAGGAAAATAAGCGGTAGCTTTATGGATCATTAGATGTTTACTTGGGGTAAATTAACTCTAATGGCATATACAGTAATTTGCCCTTTTAAAGATTAGAAGTATCTGATGAAATACATGTAGCCTTTTCAAAAAAATAATTTGAACAAGAAAATAAAATGATCTTTATGATCTAAATGTTGTTCTGTATAAACCATAAAACATTGCATTGAAGAATGTCATGTTTTAGAGCTTGTGCATGCTGGATCTTTAGTCATTTGACCCACATGGCCTTGTCTGGATCTGGTGTTAGAGTGAACGGTTGGTGGTGATCAGAGATGCTGATGACCCAAAAATGCACTGCAAAAAGTGAATTTCAAGACAAGAGCATTTTTGTTAATTTAAGCTTTATTTATTGTCAAGGTCTAGATCATGTCTCTTGTTTCAAACTGTTTCAAGCTCATTTCACAAAGATACTTCATATTTTAGGCCAATTTTTTGCCAATGGACGAAGAAAATTGTTCTTATCCTATTGGGAAATATTTGTTCTTCTTTTAACCCCAATTTTCTTGGAACCAGTCAGACAGGCCTTGAAACAAATGAACGATTCTACATAGGCAATTAAATCTTAACCAGGAAAACAACTCAAATTCAGATTAAAATTTTGTCAGTTTAAGCAAGTCTAGATTTCTAGGTTTTGCAGTGTGGCAGGCTTGCTTCTGTCAGTCTGCCCTAGGGCATCTGGGGCTACAATCACTATCAAGTGTGAAGTTAATGAATAATGCAAAATGTGAAGCACCTTTTGGTTTCATGAGAAGTTCTTTATAAATCTAATGCATTTTTTCTATTACTGTTTGGCTTTTATTCATTTTCTACTGCTTGTTCCCATTACACGTCCGTCACTGGCGACTAGAACCTCTTGGACAGTGACCAACACATCGCAGTTACATCACTCACCAAGACATGACAAAAGGGATGCCCTATTAACCTGAACATGCTTGTGGAGAATATGCAAACTCCACCCAGAGAGACCGTGAGATGTTGACTTGGCACAACTTGGAGTCAAACCCACAATTAATGGGTGTTTTCTTGGGCTAAAAACATGGATCTATTAAAAAATCAGTAGTTGTGGCCATCTATTTGGTACTGTGCAACGGGAAATTCCCCTCAGTCCAATAATTATTGTTTACGTTGGACTTTGTGATAAATCGTATCTAGTTTTAGATCATGAATGTTTTCCCGATTCAAAAGTCTTCAGTTTTGTTCAAATTTGCTTTTTAATCTTTAGCTTTGGCTCTAGCTCCCGCTCTGATTGGTCAGCGTGGTTCACGTCGGCCATCTTTCATCAGCAGGGCTTGTCTAATAACAGTAAGATGTCTGTCTTTCATAAGGTCTGTTTCTATAAGGTCATGCATCTTATTAACCTGGAGGAGGGCTTTCTCTTGCTTGTTTCAGTGGGAATGTTGTTGCATAGAAAATAAGTGGTTTAAACTAAGCCTGTCCAAACTAAGGCCCTGACACCAACTTTGGAATTTACCCAAGCAGCAATAAGAAATGCATTTTACACTGAGTTTGAAAAATCTACCTCTTTAAAGTCTATATCAAGAATCTGACTTTCCAACTCCAGAAAGTTGTAGTGTCCTTTTGACAAAACTAGTTAAAAAACAAACAAACAAATACATTATTGCATGTGTACCCACTAAGAAAAAAAATATGATCCGTGTTACTGTTTTAATATCATTTAAACTGTAAAAAATAACAGAAATTCTTGCCTTGTGTGCTCAGCTTTTCAGATTTTTATGACTTTGAGCTGCTTTCATCCAGACTTTACTAAGCACATTTGGCATAATCTCTGGTAGAAACTAGCGACTCAAAACAAACACAGAAATGACTGTGGCTCCAAATACAAAGACTGACAACAGGTATCTTTTATCCCATCAACCGATCTGGGCTTTGTCAGTGAAAAACAATATTTCTTTGAGCAAAAACAAGACAATGTGAAGGAATGGTGACTAAATTCTAACACAAAAACACACAAAAAGAATGACTCAACTTTGCATAATTGAATAAAAGTAGATGCTTAGTACTGTGTTAAGTAGGATTACTGCAGCAGCTTGAATCTCATATACATTATAAACTCTTAAATGAATTTGAATAAAAAAAACTTTACTGAAGGTGGATTTTTTTAGTGGTCAGACAGTTTTGTGAATGAAGGAAATAACTTATTGATCGCCATGAGCAGCAAATATAAATCAAATCTGGTTGTTATCCGATCTCCCGAAGCTTTTAAAACAATGAATCCTCAATGGAGTTATGATAATGAGTCAGTGATTGTAATGTATTGAATAAGAGAGGATATGTGCATTGATGAAAATATTTTATCTTTTTTCAACAACCTCTTTGCAATTAGAATGTTCAAGTAAATCAATTATGAGTTGTGCTTTTATAGTTAAACTATCATTTTCAGAAAGCGTTCTCTTCTATATCAGACAAGTATTGGTAAGAAATGGTTTGGATGGTCACTTGTGTCTTCGTCAGAGGTGTCGCACGTCTCCAAGATGATGTGTCTTATTAGCTGCTGTTCCCAGGTAGACCTTAAGGCCAACGGCAAATTGGGCCCCTTCATTAATTTCTATGAATGTACACACATTGGGCTGGGGCGGCGCGCGGCGGCGCTTTACAACACGCGGTGATTCGGTTTTGTTTCCGTTATGGCGCCGCTCCAGGAAATGACACGCAGTTTCTTCGATTTAGATAAAGTGGATTGTTGAAAAATAACGCAGAGCGTCGCGCTATCTGGTGAGTGTTGACGCTCGGGTCTGGTGCGCGCCTCGCTTTAGTGTGGGTTTGGCTTGTGTGGAGTCTGCTGGGCTGTCCATGCCCACCACCACTCAGTGGTCTCTAGAGTAGGCTGTTCCATGTACAGGAAAGTTAGAAAGCATCTTCATCTCAATTAAAGGTGAGTAGGCCTCGCTTTCTGATTTCTATTTGATTTCTGATTCTGATTTCTATAATACATTGGTGTGGTAATTTGGGTGATTAAAGCTGTATAGATATAAGTTCATCAGCTGTTTGTGGTCATAATTCAATAAATATGTGTTGTATTGATGCAAAATAAGGATTATCTATCGGTTATCAGTGGTAGAACTGTGCTCAGCGTCATTGATATTAAACTAAGTCACATGTGCTCAAAGGACCAAAATGTATACCACTGGTGTGCTGAGGGCCAAGCCTAATTTGCTTTTCATTTAAATAGTTTATTTGAAAAGAGATAAGATTAAACTCTATTAACTTTAATCACTTTATAAGATTGCACTTGATTTGGTGTGAATTGACAATATTTTCCAACACAAATTTGATCAAAAAGATAGTCCTAGAGAGCACCCATAGAGCACCCATCGTGGGCCAGATTGGACCCTGTGGCCGAGTTTGGCCCCTGGGTGCTGTAGATGTAAAAGTCAGACTTTTGGGCAAAAAAAATTGTATTTCTCTGCTCCAAGAGATTTGAAGCCAGAAACAATTACCAAAAGTAATTTATATTTTTCTTTTTAAAAACACTAACAACATTTTTTTCCCGGATTGCCCAGCCCTTTTTAGCACCCTCCATTAATTTCATTTTCCTATTTTTTTGTTAACATAAAATAAATGTATTGAGCCTAGCTGCTGTTGACGCATCTATATTAACATCCTACCTACAATAACCAAACTCCTTTCAGCCTCATGCTGCTTGCAGAAGGTGACAGAAACCTAATTTATGCTTCAATTTGAAAGCAAAAAGACACATTTTCCATCCAATTACACACTCAAGGCTTTAAATCTGACATTCCAACGCTAAGCTCCAAGTGTTTCCCAAAAGAACCACAACAGAAGAGCACATTTCCTCTTTCACGATCCCTCTGAATCACCAATCATACCTGATTAAAGGGCACACTTAGTATTCACCGCAGCTTTTTCATTCATGGCAACAGAAATAAAACCTTAAACTGAACACAAACACCTTTATCTGCCAAGAAAGCAATGTGAACAAGAACAAAACGGTGCTAGAGCTGGCCCCCAAAAAATCTGCTTTTCCAAACCAATCTGGGAATTCTGCCCACGCACAGAAACACAGGTGTCAAAAGTCAATTCGCTTACGGGACTAGCCCACCCAGCAAGGAAGCTAAAGAGTTGAGGTCGGAAAAAAAAAAAAATCATCTCTTTAAATGGTTTCCTGTAGCGAGGGGCAACCCAAAGTGAAAAACAAGAAGCCTCCACTGAGAGAACAGATGGTGGAGGTTAGCTGAGGATTCCCTATCTATCCGTATAAATGATTTAGACCAGAAGGGAACAAAGGCTTTGACTGCAACTACAGGTTTTTACCTAAATTAGCCAATCAAAGTCTCCTCTTACAAACTAATTCCGCTAATCTTACTCAATCTCTTTCTTTTTAGCTTCACTTGCTAGTATCGGCGTGTCCGTTGTGAGCAGTTCTCAAATGTTCATTCAACTGGATTTGGTTTTGTTTAAAGGTGTAGTGTACAATTGATTGAGAATCTGCAAAATTTTCTCTATAGAGATCATAGAAGGTCCACTTTGTAACTTTGATGGTTTGGATGAACTGATTTGATCATCGTAACTGGATGAAAAGATAAAGCCTATGAAAAATCATAAGAAAATGTGTATGACAGACGCTACAACTTGATGAGAAGCCACATTTATGTTGCCACAGTTTAGGTCTTTCATGATAAAACAAACTCATAACACAAGAAATGTGTAAGTCATGAATCAAGCAAAAGGTTCATACAAAAATCGGATTCCTGTATGAGTCAGATGAGGCACAAAGATCTGAGGCACACTGAGCGCTAGAATAAAAGTCTTTTGATATGTTTATGTTGATATGATAATGTGTTTCCACCATGATGGTGTTCCTTACAAGCCTGATTTGTTCTAAGGTGGGCTGGTCCTTTTTTGCATTAACCAATTACTGCCGTTTGTTACCTGACGTTACGTTTGTACTGCAACCAACACATCCCGTAAACATGGACGTTAGTGATCGCTGCCGTTTCCACAGAGTGAAACGAAACCGGCTGATACATCAGGCTAGAGCGGCACCATCACATCATGAAAAAAGTGAGATTTGAATCTAAATTTACGGCAGCTACTACTTTAACAGCAAACTGACGATTGAATTAGACGTCATTGCTCAATTTCTGTTTGCTGATTAGTCTCTCAAGCTCAGGATTCAAGCAGCAACAAACACTGATTCCTGACCTAGTTGCTGCATCAGGGCGTTAAGTAAGAAAGTACACACACAGATGTCCATAAATTGACCAAAAAGAAATCATGCGACATAATCATGTGGTCCATAGCTCAAACGTTACGAAAAATCATAAATATTTTCACAACAGACCAGACGAAAACAATGTTTCTAAGAAAACAACAAAGATGCCACAAGAACAAATCTGCAATAGTGGGAGTACTCGCACATATTCGATCGATGATACATGTAAACATTAGCCTAAATACATTTAAATTGTTATAAACCGAAAAAATTTGGGCCAAAGTTAAACAATGTGCAATGTTATTAGAGGAAAAACTTTTACTGGTTGGTTACTTTTACACTTTTTTTGACCCAGAGAAGCCCTAATTTAAAGTTTACAGCCAAATAATATCGTATGAACAGTAAATTAGAAAAAAAACACTGCAGCTTGTGTCATAGTGTTTCTGCGGTTTGCATACTGACACTATATTTAAAGCCAAAGACCCCAAAATGAACACAAGTATGTTATATTTCGCTTTCTAAACTTCCATAAACTTTTCAGTCAACTCTAAAGAAGAACCGTGTTTCCATGCTTAGCCGTAGAAATGAGCGCTACCTCTTTCCTCTTTAACACCGGTGATGAGTGTGTGTGCGGAGACAGGAATGAGTGCTACCTGTCTGTACAGCCTCATTACTATGACCGCGGTGTGGGGCTCACTGGGTCACCTTGGCCACGATTGCTTTTGTGTAACATTTGATTAAGGAGCCACTAAGTCTTGTGCCATTCTGAATGCCGTGAAACTCTGCATCACGCCGCCTCAGATTGACATTTCAGGACAAAAGCGCTGTCAAAAAGTGAAGGGGCTGTAAAAACTGTGATTGAAGTAAGGGCACCGACTTAACTTTATCAGACTTTTGGAAGGCGATGGCTTGAGAAGACTTTGATTTAGGGAACACACAAGTGACAAGTTAGAAATCTATGTAAAAACAATCTATGACTTTACACAAAATGTATGTTTTCTGCACTTGTCTTTGATAATTTAGCTTTGCATCCGGTTGATAGCATGAAAAAAACTGATCTTATATTTATTTTTTATGTTGCAAAATAAATCGTTTAAAAACATCCAGCCTACTGTGATAATGCTTCTCTCTCCACTGATCTGACCTGGCCTGTGAGTGCTAAGCATACAGTGCGTTTTATTGGTTTTGAGTTATTTGGATGTTCAGCAAGATTGTTCAGTGAATAATGAGAAAATGTTAGGATCATACCTGATTATTTAAAATGAAACAACTTTAAATCAATTTCCCCCAGAGCAGTTAAAATATCTATTTAGGTGAAAATTAGTCCACAATGTCCTATGTCTAATGTCCCATTTGTTCACTAAGCTCAGCCAAGCCCTGGTGATGAAAGATGGCCGCCGCTTTACGTCAATGGCTGCGCTCGTGGCGCATTGTCGCGAGTTAGCTAGCTTGGATTCAGCTAACCTCCGGCCACTGAACATGCGCATTTGTTCTTTCTCTCACGCGGACGTCCGTCAGTTTCGTGGGCTCGCGTAACACGTGACCCACACTGACCAATCAGAGCGGGAGCTTGCTAGAGCGAGCAGAGCTGTAGCCGGAACTAAAGATTAAAAAGCTATTTTTGATGAAACTTAAGACATTTGAACCGGGATAAAGCTATGATATGAAACTAGGTGAGATTATTCAAAAAGTCCAACCTTTTTGAAATGTGTAAGTGATCTGTGAGGCGAGAAGGAGCCGTTTGTGATTACATTGTGCTCTATGGAAAAAATGCTTTCTGGACAGAGGGGATTTTCCCGCTGCAGTACCAATGGAGCGGACACCACCACCACAAGAGGCGGTGTTAAGCTAGCAATGTCCCATCCAGATATTTTAATAGATTCATGAGCTCAGCTTAGTTTGTCTGCTGTTGTTGTTAGCATTGTGGCTAACTGCCGTTAGCATAGTGACCAGTCTCGATCCTAACAACAGTGAAACAAACTTAAAACATTGTGGTGAACAATACAGAGGATCAGAATGCATTACACAAGTGAACAAAATATGTGACTGATGTAGGACACTTAAAATTAATAAGATTTGTTTATTTGCGTTTTTAAGGAAGCAAAAATCAGTAGGACCTTGAATTTTCACTGTTTCTGATTTCCCAATGCTTCTGTTGACCAAATGTTTCATTCTTTGATTTTCTAACAGTTTTGTTTGTTAAATGAACAATTGTGAAGTTGTATGAGATAACGGCAGTGGTAATTTTGGGCTATACAAATAAATTGAATTAACTTCTTTTTGTATTGACAATTATTCATCATACCAAATCACTGCCCTTGTCCTGAATTAAGAGCCATGGATCCAGCAGCAGCAGTTCTCTGCTTGTGACTAATGCTATGGCTAACATTCAGAGGAGTTAGATAAGGCTCTGTGGAGGCTCTTTAAACTATAAAAATACTCACATAGACACAAAAATATCCATATTGTGATGTTTCATTTAGCCTTTAAGTTAAACTAACTTTAATAATGGCCCAACAGCAGCGCTACAGGAGGCTAACTTGCTAACGCTACACCAGGCTAACTTGAACTTTTTGTTTATGTTACATTTAATACGGCTCGAGTAGGTGACATCACACACCAGGAGAATGTTCAATTGGTCTAATGTTAAACCCATTGATATTTTAATTTGCTGCATGCTAAAAACAACATTTATTAAAGCATTTTTTGACACCATCAGAGTGATAGATAAACTTACCAGGTAATGACCCAGCAGTTTATCGAGTTGTTCAGTGACTGTTTGTTTACTTTTTATATGGTTTTTGCTAAAGTATTCCTATGGAGGTTCTGCAAACCTAACAACATTTACATACTGTTCAAATGCAAAAACTCAAAATGCACATCTTAAATTTGTATTTTCGCTACATATATTTTAGTAAAAGCCTCTAAACCTATGCTACCATTCTCCTCAACCCACCAGCTGCTGCTGTTGTTATTTGCCCATGTTCCTTCTCTGTTACATTTTCTTGACAGACTACACCTCTCATTTCCAGACACCGCCCGAGGTTGTCAGCGAACAAACAGCCATTCTCCCGCTGCGGAAAATAATAGTCATTAGTTAGACAAGAAATAACCCAATCTGTGCGAGCCGTGCCTTTAAGCTCAGTGTGATGAATCCAACACAAAGACTCCAACCCGCCATAGCTAACCAAGTGCAATAATCAGGGCGGAGATGGCAGATAGCATGACCCGGAATTCCTCTGCTCCATTTGTCTGTGTTGCTGGTCGACAAATTCTTATTGAATATATGTAAGGGGGAGCTAGCTGCACATGACACATCGCAGAATCCGGAGCGGGGACTTAACTCTGGACCATTTATCACGGAGGATAGATAGAGCCGATGTGCGGGAAGGGAGCAGCAGCGGACTTGGCTAATGAAATGGCGAGGTGTTGCTCCAGCGAAGGGAAGGTTGGAGGTTTAGGGTCAAACAATATGTTATGTTGGAAGTGAAAAGTGGGAAAGAAGATGTTGAAAATGGAATGAAGTGAAGGCAATTAAGTTGTTTTTGTTGAATGTCAGATGTGAGCATTGATGGGTTTAGGCAGTCTCAAACCTTCTGAACAATATAGGATTTTAGTTCAGATTTTTACCCTAACCACGATTTCAGGGAGGCCTGGTCCAATAAACGTGTCAATCATCAGATTTGTTAAAACTGTTTGGCAGATATCAAGGGTTCCACATGTTGTAAGGAACTTAAACTCAGACAATCAGCACTGCCAAAGTTTTCCAGGCTTCGCTGCGCAGTGATCACTCTTCAAATAAAATTTTACAAACAAAACATAATATAAATTAAAAAAAATAATGGGATTGTGAGAAAAACATGGATATTTACATTATTACTAATTGATCTAGACACAATTGTTAAAAGGGGACAGCTGTAATAAGCTCGGTGCTCATTTACCTTCTTCTGCCTTCGTCGCCGCGGACACTGTCAGGTAAATGAGGACCGAGCTTATAACAAGAAAAATAACGTTTTTGTGTTCTTTATTTCTTGATTGGAGAGTCTTGGTTGTGTTTTTATGAGAGCTGCAACAGTTAGTATTTCTATGTATTTCTACTTAAAGAGCAAAAGCACAGAGAAACAGACACTAGACCATCAAGAGAAAGTTCTCGCCCCAGGAGAGCGATCTAATGTGAACTGTGTCTGAATAAAAGTTAAACTAGAACATGCTCATCATGTTGCAAAAGCCACTTTGATAGCAACTTTTTATTCTCTGAACAGCAACACCCACAAGTTTGTGGGACTTGGACTGTCTACGCCAGGGGGTCTCAAACCTTTTTCGCCAGGTGAGCTACTTTTGCAAAACAAAATTGCAGGTGAGTTACTACTTTTAGCAATCAGAAACAAAGTGAAGTTAAATGAGGTCCAGTTAAATGCATATAAGAAACTTCACTCCAGACATTTTGTGGCAGTGGACACATTTAGACATCTAAAGATGCTTTTATAATATAAAATAAGCAAGGTATAGATAAAATTGAATCCTTTGGCTAATATCCAGGTGGTGAAGAGCTACTAGCTCCCAAGCTACAGATTGGAGAACACAGTCTACGCACATGCCATAGACCGTACATGCACTCGTCATATTTCCGTAGATGCTCACGTGCGCATTGCCAAGACTGCACACACACTCGTCAATACACATACGGATTTCTATCAGCTGTTCATCAAACACATCATCAGACTGTGGGTGTATATGTGAGGTTGGTGCTATTGTATTGAAACCCTGTTTTTCGTGCAGTATTATGATATATATTAGCAACATAATAAGCAATGTTCCTTCGTCAAATATTTTTTTGTATTACATTTAACTAATTAAGACCAAAACAAATAAAACATAATATTTCACATTAAGCTGTAAAAAAAAAAAAAAAAAAGAAAGATAAAAAGCAGGAATTTAACTAACCGATTAATCTAAAAGTTAGTCAAGAGACTAATCAATTAATTGAAAAAAAAGATCAATAGATTAATCAATAAGAAAATAATCGTTAGCTGCAGCCCTAGTTTTTATGTCTTCTTTATCCTTATACATTGTTTATGCCATGCTTCTTTTTCCTTTAGCTACTCATCTTTATTTCAGAAAGCACACACAGTTTGACTTGGAAACCGAGCTGACAAACCCAGACCACCTACAGCATGTGACAGTGACGGCGTTAAAAGCGTCCGGAACAGTGGACATTTTGACCTCGCTCTGCAGATCTACCTACGAGGTTTTACACATCAGGTACAAACCTTTAAGTATTCAGCCTGTGTCCGCATCACGACTCGGGCCGTAGCTGCAATTAATCTACGGACCTCCACATCAATCACCGTTGTCTCCGAGTCTTCATAGAGACACACAAAAGCACAGCCTATCCTTTTCTACGGCATATTCACCAACATTTACAGATACATCCAGAAGCCGACAGCTCCGTGACCGCTAACCCTGGGGCGATGAATGACAAGCTGTCCGACCATCACCCGCTACAGATGGGTTCTACCAGCTTTTGGACATATTTCAAGAGACGGCTGTGGACGGACTTGACAAAGGACATATTTTTAGAGAGTAAAATATGAGGGACAGGAGAAGAACTGACAGGTTGTGTACTGTATGTGTAATGGGAGAAGAGCTGGTGGTTGGTGATGGTCAGAAATGGCAATGTTTGGTATGAAGACGATAAACTACTTTAGTTACTTTAACATGGTCAGCATGTCGCCAAATTTCTCCGGTGTGTGTGACGGCAAGAATCAATTCTACACAATGGCACAATATGCACTTTTAAGGATAAAACACACTAACATAAGATAAGTGAAACTACAAGGACACTTCTATTTGTTAATATGTACACAATATAAAGTAATAGGGCAGCAAGTATGATTTTTCACCTTAAAGATTTGTGTCAGTTAAATGTGAGTTGTCAGTTAATCCCTCTCCCTCCTGTCCCCCTCTACTTCCTTTTTCTTTTTGTCTAATGTCCCCAATTCTTTCTCCTCTCTTGCTTGTTCTCTCTCTTGCACACTTTATCCTCTCTCTTCTTTCTCCTGCTCACATTCTCTTCTCTTTCCTCTCCCTCTTTCTCCCTATTTCCTATCGCTTTTTTCTCTCTACTCTCTCCTTCCCTCTCTCTATTCTCTCTACCTTCCTCTTTTCTCACTCTCCTCTCTCTCTATTCTGTCTTGCACACTTTCTCTCCTCGTTTTCTCTTGCTTTTTTCTCTCTCTATCCTCTCTCTTTTTTTCCTCTTCTACTCACACTCTCTCTCCCTCTCTCGCTCACACTCTCTCCTCTTTCCCCTCACTCTTTCTCCCTCTCTCTCTGTCTTCCTCTCTTCTCTCTCTCTCTCTCCTGTCGCTTTTTTCCTCTCCACTCTCTTGCTCACTCTCTCCCTCCCTCCCTTTCTCTTCTTGCTTTCTCACTTGCTCACTCTCTTTCTCCCTCTTTCCCCTCTTGCTTTCCCTCCTCTTTTCTCTCTCCTTTCCTCTTCTCTCTCTCCTCTCACACTATCCTCTCTTACTCACTCTATCCTCTCTTCTCTCTCTTGTTCACCCTCTCTCCTCTCGCTCACACTCTCTCTTTCTGTTTCCTGTCCCTTTATTCTTTCTACTCTCTCTCTCTTGCTAACTCTTTCTCCTATTGCTTCCTCTCCTCTCTCTCTATCCTTTCTCTTGCTCACTTACTCTCTCCCTCCCTCTTTTTCTCCTCTTGCTTTCCTCTTTCTCTTCTCTTGCTTTCTTCTTTCTATTGCTCACTCTATCCTCTCTCTTCTCTCTCTCTTGCTCACAATCTCTCTCCTTCTCTTCCTCACACTCTCCTCTTCATCCCTCTCTCTCCCTCCTGTTGCTCTTTTTTCTCTACTCTGTCTTTCTCTCCTTTCTTGCTCACTCTTTCTTTTTTCCCTTCTCTAGCTTTCTCATCCTCTCTCTTGCTCAACTTCCTCTCACTTTCCTCTTTCTCTATCGCTCCTTTCTATCTGTCTGTCTTTCCCTCTATTTTGCAACAATAACTTGTCGTACGGCTCTGACTTTTGACCTATCCTGAATGTGATCACAACCTGGCACTCTTAAACTTGTGTTTTGTTAATGTTTTATTGACAACCTCATTAACAAAAATACATTTTAAGTAGGTTAACACTTAAAACACTGGAAGAACAAAAAGACAAAAAAATGCCTTTAGTGTATCACCCTAAATGTAATTTTATGGATCCATTAATTAATTGAAAATAAAACTATTCCATACTAACAATAATAACAAATGACCTCCAAGACCAAAACCTGTGACTTGTATCAGTGTTGTACATATGTAATCCTCTCTCCTGTGACGTACGAGGCGAGTATACTGTCCTCTCCGGTTTCCAGCAGGGCACAGGAGCAGTAAAAGCTGGTACACATCTCCCTTGAGGCCTGTGACTCACTAATCCCATAAACCCCCCACACATAATATTGTCCCCGTATGCTAATGGCTTGTCAAAACCACAAAAATGTTTGTCTTGCAGAACTGTGCGGCCTAGTGTATTCCTGTCCCATCTTTATGTATGGAACAGCAGCGAGGCCAGAGACGGATGAGCGCCGAGAGTGTCACTGTCACTACGACTTCTTCATGTCAGACGAAGATAGCAAAGAAAAGGGAACGCTGGAAATAGAGTTGGGAATTTTGAAAAGATTTTGTGTTTCTATGCGACACTATTTGAGTAAAATATTAATTGTGATATTTCTGAGTTTACATTTTAGTTGTGTTTTAGGGAGAACTGACAGAATGAAATATGACTATGAACTGATAAAGTAAAGAAATATATATAAATAATCTATTTCTAAACAGATTTAATCTACTGGAGGTTTTTATCCAGAAAGTCACATATTTTGTTGTTTGTGAATGAAATCATGGGACTTCACAATGGCTGCTTTGGATGTGTGAATTGTGATTTTGATTTGGTTTTGAGTACTGTGCAGCTTTCGTGAGTGGATTGTTGTTTTATACTGTATATTGGACACATTGAAATATTACATTGAAAAGCTAACTTCAATTTTAATGAGTAAACCATTTAAAATGCTGTGTCACCAGGATGCTCATATTTGAAGAACTGAGGCAACATGAGGTCGAGCTAACAAATCTACAACAACTAACATCACTATTTTTGATGACTTGATAAGATGGAATAGGGTTTGGGACTTGGCTTGGACTTGAAGCCTTGTGATGACTTGATGCTTTGTAATTTTAAATGAACAATCTGGAACATGCCTCTCCTCACTTAAGTTGTTTGTGATCCGAAACAAATTTTAATTGAGGTGATTATAAAATGTATATTTTTTTAATTTAAATAATTCTAGAAATACAAAATATATTCTGTAAATTAAAAAAGAAATCAATCAAACATTTAAAATAAATCATAAAGTACAGTGTTAAAAACATATGCATTGGGACTTGACTTAGACTTGGGGCTTGACTTGTGGAGCACTTATAAGACTTGTCTTGTGGAGCACTTGGGACTTGACTTAGACTTGTGGAGCACTTAGAACTTGTAGAGCACTTGGGGCTTGACTAGTGGATGCTTGGGGCTTGACTGGTGGAGCACTTAGGGTTTGACTTGTAGAGCACTTGGGGCTTGACTAGTGGAGCACTTAGGGCTTGACTTGTGGAGCACTTGGGGCTTGACTTGGACTTGAGGCCAAATATTTGACTAATCAAGTTTGGCAAAACAGTGACTTGGTTAAAGTATGTATGTACAGTATGTAAAGTAATATAACTACAAAACAGGTGCAATATTTCCTAAGTTTTGTGCATTCCTAGTTTCAAACCTTGTCATGTCTAGAACACATGGTTTACTGACATATCTGCCTCTCTTATAATGTCTGTGCAATGTCATTTAAACTCTCTTTAGATTCACAGTTTGTAGAAAGAACACATTAGGTCAGCCTAAAAGACATCATATAGAACAGATAGTGCTGCCGTGAGATCCCACACAGGACGTTTAGTACTTGGTATCAGTCCAAAAGCTATTGGACATTTAAGTGTTGTTTATGAGAATGTTTAACAGCTTCTGCGTCCCAACGGTAAATCCAGGGTGAGAAGAACACACAGTGAGCTAAAGGCAGATGAGCAGGACACAGCATTAGGAGTCTGTGCTCTGATGGTTACACTGCTACTGATGGTGATTACATGTACTTTCTCGTAAGGGCACTGTCTCCAATATATCCAAGTATAATCAATCAAAATCAGTGTTACCCATGTACATTGATATGCTGAACACATGGTCTTGTGGTAACGGAGAGAGTGGCAGTGATGTGGTCGCTGTATCAGAATGTTGAGGTGAAGAAGGAAATGAGGTAAAATGCAAAGTTCTCGATTTACTGGTCAATCTGCGTCATAACCCTCATCTATGGTAATGAGCTTTGGGTAAGCCACTGCTCCTTCACGTTGAGAGGAGGCAGCTGAAGTGGTTTGAGTACCTGGCCCAGATGCTTCCTGGACACTTCCATGCCCACCAGGAATAATACTCAGTCTCCGAAGAAAACGTAGATATGCAACAAAACGTCAAAACGCATGTTAAGCACATTTTAACACTTTTTTTTTGGTTGGTTGAAGCCACATGGTGACATTTCCTTGCGGGCAAATCTTAACTTACCCTAAGCCCCGGTCCTATACTTACCAATTTTAGTAACTTAAAGAAAACCAAGTTTTATGATTATTTTCTGTTTTGGCTTTACATAACCTATTGACTTAAAAAAAGGTGTCAACATTTGCTTATTGTACATTTTTAACATTTCATTGTACATATCTGTGTTTTATTTAATAATTTAGTTTAATTGACCTTTATTTAACCAGGGTCCCACTGAGATTCAGAATCTCTTTGCAGGGGAGCCCTGGGGGGGGGGGGTCAGGGAGGCATTAATGGACATGTTTTTAGTTGTAGGAGGAAACCGGAGTACCCGGAGGAAACCTACAGACATGGGGAGAAGATGCAAACTCCACAGAAAGGCCCCGGGTCGACTGGGAATTGAACCCAGAACCTTGTTGCTATAAGGCCAGAGCGCTAACCACTGCGCCACCATGTCTTGTACAGTATGTATTGTACATACTGTACAATACATATTGTACAGCTGTTCAGTTAGACCTTACATTTGAACTACAATATGTAATATACACGACTTTTGTTTTCTTTTAAAAGACAATGTGTTTGATGTATTTACCTTGTCGACATGTTTCGGCTGCTATCAGCGAGCCATCTTCAGGACAGTCACCGGTGTAGGTGTGACGTGTCATATATCAGCTACTTCCTGGAGGCGTGGTCAGCCTGTCGATCAGACTGACCACGCCTCCTGTCGCCTGGTGGTCTCCTGAGGAGGGTGTCCCAGTGTGGGACAGGAGGAACGCCCCATCGTCGCGGTTGATGCTGTTGGTGCCCCGCTTTCTGATCACCAGGCGATGTGTTGTGAGATGCTGCAAAACTAACTTCCCCTAGTGGGACCATAAAGATTACTTGACTTGACTTACTATGCTGCCTCTATGGCCGACTTAACTTACTATGCTGCCTCTATGGGCCGCCTCTGGAAATTGTCATTTAATAATTCACTAGTTTTCGATGCAAAAGCCTGTTCAAATACACAGTTTTCCCCACCTTGTTGTCTCATTGATCAGCCTTTGTCATGCAAAATTAGAGTGAGTGACAAAGACAGATATAACATGAACAGCAAAAAATACTAAACCAACGTCTCACCTTAATAAAGATGCTATATTGATGTGTTGCCACTCTTTAGCATCCTTACAAGCTTACACCAAATCCAATGTGCATACTGACACTATGAAGTGAATCTGTCTTATATGTGCTATTCTTGGGCTTTGTATTGTCATAGAGATAACCTGGCCTAAACAAAATCCAATTCTACTATGCAGACCATCTATTAACTGTATATTGGTTTGGAAAGAAATAGCAGAATTAGCTTTAACAATTCAGTGAAAATGATAGTGACAATACAGTATAGGCTCTACTATTAGCATATAAACTGCAACCGACATCTGAGTTTCCGCGGAATAAAAAAGCTGCCAATGGAATGTCAACCCCCGAAACAGCTCTGAAACAGTCTTGTGAAAAAAAAATACTAGCTTGTGAAAAGGATGATAATGTGTTGGGCCCTGTTGCATGGTAATAACTGCAAATGCAATGGCAACTGTGAACATTGGAGGAGAAATACAGTATTGAGAAAATACAAAAAGAATTGAAAAAAAAAACATCTACTATATACCATCTGTTTAGTAAAAGACACAGCCTCATTTACTATTACTAACTCGCTGACTTCACATTAAAATACTAGAACACAGTAGCTCAGATGTGTATTGTTAACTAGAACAATAAACAAAGAAACCTTTTTTGTTATGGAGTACAATTGTTTATGCACATTTTTTCTTACTTTTTCCCTAAAGCCTAAAAACATTTCGATTGCACCTTCCATAAAGAGTATTTGCACATTTTGATAGCACCTTTCCTAAAGCCAAAATGCACATTTATATTGCACCTTTTTAAAGCTTATGTGCACATTTTGATTGCACTTTTCCTAAAGCATATGTCCACATTTTGATAGCACCTTTCCTAAAGCCAATATGGACATTTATATTGCACCTTTCCTAAAGCATATGTGCACATTTATATTGCACCTTCCTAAAGCCTGTATGCACATTTATATTGCACTTTCCTAAAACCTGTATGCACATTTTTATTGCACCTTCCCTAAAGCCTATACCCACATTTCTGATGGCACCTTCTCCATAGCCTATATACTCTCTTTGATTGCTATATGCATATTTTTTGCACCTTCCCTAAGGTCAATGATTATTTCTGCTGCATTTTCACTAAAGCCTATATGAATATTTTTATTGCACCTTCCCTAATGCCTACTGTATTGGCACATTTTTTAATGCACCTTCCCTAAAGCCTATATTCAGTTTTATTTGCACCTTCCCTAAAGCCTACATTCTTGATTGCACTTTCCATAAAGCCCAAATGCAAATCTCTTAAGCCTGTTTGAAGCTTACAGTTTTGATTGCACTTTCCATATGCACCTTTTGATTGCACCTTCTACAAAGCCTCATTTCCACAAGCATTAATTCAGTGTCAGTTGTACTCTCTAAAGCCTTTGCAGAGTTTGATTACACTTTCCTTAAAGTCAGTGAACAAGAAACGCCTGCATTGTGACTTAAAAGTGATTTCAATGACTTTATCAGCTTAATTGTGCACTTCCATCTCACTCTTTGTATTTGAATGCTGCAACACACTTCCAGATTGCAGTTAGTGTGTCATCCTTTGGATAAATGAGAGACATTGGGAAAGGGCACAGACTCCAGACTCTGTGTGCGATATAGATCCTCTGCAGTGAGTCAATCGACGGGCCGTCGCTGTGTTATTGGGCAACACCAATCTTGTGCCCCAGACAGAGTGTGTGTGCTGGTCTAATATGTCAGAGTGCCACAGGCTGAGATAGAGCAAACCACACAGGACTTCTATTGAGTTAATGCAAAGACTCTTCTGCTGAGTTAGAACACCTTTGAGCTTAGGGTAGAGTTTAGATTTACGAGCTTCTGGATGTTTTATTGAGTAGTATGTATATTTTCATAGGGATCATTTACATCTGCAATAGATACAATTTGTAATAACATATACTGGAAAACTCAAGATGCGTTCATAATCAATCACAATGTTTGGCTGTTTTCCCTTTTCAAAGCTACAGGATACATTTTTCTACAATTAAGACAACTTTAGTAAAGAATACATGTTTATGAGCTTACTTTTTCTAATTCAATAGAAGAAAAGTTCTGGCATAGTTCAATTTATGTGGATCAGGGGTGCTTACACTTTTTCAACTCCGAATCTACTTTTAGTTGAGGCAAGGCCCAAAGATCTACCTATTGATTTTTGTATTTTGTGTTTTTTAATCATCAATTTGAATTATAAGAATTGTTTATTAATAAACATCAGGTGTATAATAAGCCACAAGCACCTAATTTACTTGAATACATTCATTAGAACAATTTAACAATTAACATGTAGGATTTTTAAACCTGTAAAATTATATTAAATGTAAAATATATTAAAAAAATTGATAATTATTCTGAGAAATCAAAATCTAGTTGTTTTCTAGTGTTTAACCTCATTCTAACCTCGATTGTGTCTAATAAATCTGGTTTTGGTGATCACCATGGTAACGCTCAGGGGCGGGGCTTTGGCTCACATCAAAACAAACTCCTTCGTTAGGATTTGTTATGGCACTGCCTGTTTCCTCCCGCTGCTTTTCTTTGTCCTTGTTTCATGCGCGCGTTCTCGGTGTCTCCGCTGTTGGATGAGGTGTTGTGCGTCTACTGGTGGCTGTCTGGTCTTGTGGTGCTGGTTTGGAGCGCTTATATTCCACGGATGTACAGACACGTGGAGCGTGTTGTGACTTTGCTTGAGTTCGGAACATTACAGAGCGTGCGAGCGCGTGTGTTTCGGGACGCGCTGATCCCACTACATGCAGCTCCGCCCCAGTCCGCCTCGTCGCGGCTCCGGAGTCCGTGTGATCCGTGGCCCTGCGGTCGGATGTGGAGTGTCCAGCAGAACGGGCACCGTGCCAAAGCAGAGCAGGTAAAACAACAGCACTTCAGAACCAAGCAGTCCCGCTGAAGCTTTCATAAAAAAGACACTCGCTTTTGTATCTCACAGTGGATCATGTGTTCAGCGCATTATTCTCTTCATTTGTACAAAAGACACAAAACTTCACAAAACCAGACAGGGCTTCGCGATCGACTCCTCCTCCCTCCGAGAGCTACCGGTAGCTCGCGATTGACATATTGAGCACCCCTGATTGGATGATCTGTGTGTTAAAAAAAAAAAAGACTAAAGCATTGTAAAATGTATCACTACAAAGTTTTTTAGACTGTTTCTGTTAAACATTTGAACATACAGTATATTAAGTCTGTCTATACACAAACTGCAAAGTGGGTTCAGTTCGGGACACATATGGGTCTCTTACAAAGTGCCTATAACACCAACTGCATCTAACTGTGGCTTGTGTTCATTCAAAGGATTCTCGTGGATAAAAAACGAAAAATGTAAAAAAAAATGTGACGTTCGAAATACGACCGCCCATTGATTTCAAGCGCTTTCTTGCCTAACTCACACTCAGTGTACATCAGGGATAACTGATTTACACTCCAATAAATGTTGGAGTAATTTTACAGCAGCACTGGTAAATAACTGTAAGTGACTGTTTAAACACAGTAAATGTTGGAGTCATTTTACAATGGTTTGGGGACATTTCTTGGTAACACTGGTAAGCCGCTGTTTAAACACAGTAAAAGTTGTTTAAACAGCAACAGCTCAGGGAGAACATGCAACCTCCACTCAGACAGATCATGTGATGTTGATTTGGTTTAACCCTGGAATTTGAACCCAGAGCGTCTTTGCTGGGAAGCAAGTGCTTTAACCACCTGCATTTCCAATATGCAAAGAAAAACCTTATTCCAAAAAGCTTTGAGTTCGATCTTTGTAGAGTGACCCTATTAATTCCCAAACTTCTTTTTCACTCAAGAGGCAAAGTAAGTCAGTTTGCACCACATGATTATTTGATAGTCTGGCCTTGATGCTGCTGCTATCTTTCCTTTCAATCATTTTGTTTACAGCAGCACACAGACAGGTAGTGAAATATGAAAATGTGTGTTTGCACTCGTCACAGTGAGAGTGTGAGCTTGACAGATTTAGTTTGGAGAGGTGAGAAGAGTTTGTGTTACCGGAGCATCACAATTCTGGTGCTTCCAAAAGCTGGACTCAACAGATAAGATTTCCTCCTGACACCGGCGTCCACAGGCTGACCCCTATCTCTCATTCGGAGTGACACGCAGCCAAGGAAAATGGAAGCAAAGGAGCAAGAGGGCTGATTATGTGGATGTGGTATGCCCGCTGCTGACAAATAGAACTAGGTATGAAAGGACACAGGAATGAGAGAGTGGAGAGGCAGACGCAGGACAACAAAGAGAAAACATAGCACACACCCTAAGAAACTCGTTGTTATAGTCATGGAAACATTGGCATGTGGTTTCAAGGACCTTACTGGCAAAAACATCTTGATTTTCTTGGAGCCAGGTCACTATTGATTTTATTCATGTAACTATCTGTTTTCCTATTGCCTTTGAGATAAATAAAATAATTTGCTTTTTTTCCTTCTAAGTTCACTTGACACCGTGGATCTATTATTTATTTAGATACATATGCTAGCTTCTAGTCAATGTAAAACAGCCTATCTACTCTATTTGTACTGCAGCGGGAAAATCCCTTTACAGGCTCGAGCGCAATGCAAACACAAACTTCGGCAGAAACACATCATAGCTTTAAGAACTGTCAGATTTTGTGGCAATTTTAACATTAGTTTCACATTATAAATATTTTTCCCGGTTCAAAAGTTTAGTTTTTTATAAAACAACTTTTTAAGCTTAGAAATGGTCAGAACGTCCTGCTCTTATTTACAGGGGGAAGCACAATTGTGCATGTTCCATAGCCTGCTGCGCACCTAGCAAAAGGCTAAAGCTAACGGCCATGATGGCAACGTACACCAGTGAGCAAAAGCCATTAACGCACAACGCCCGCATCTTTGATCACCGGGGCTTGTTTGACACTTACTAAGGGTGACTAGAGTTACCAGGTTTCAGAGAGAAACAAACGACCAAGCCTGTAAAAAGAAAAAAACAAACCATTATAATTTTTTTTTAAAAAAAAAGACAACTTTTGGACCTAGAAATTGCAAAAGTCCATACTTCAGTCATACATGAATATATATTTTCACAGACCAAACCTGAAAAGTGGCCAAAATCACATCTTTTATGACGTGAACATTCTTAGAAGAAAACGAGATATATGAAATGACAAAAACATATGTTTAAGCATGTTTTTATTATTTTTTTTTAATTTACGGAAATATGTTACAAAAAGCCAAAACGTAAAAATTGTGACATTTCTTTGGATTTAATGGGTAAGTTTAGGTCTGAGGCTTGGGGTAGGTTAAGATTTACCGCCACCTGGCTTTAACCAAATTTAATGTGTTTTTGTTTTCACATTTTGTTTTGTTGTTGCTTATTCACAACCTAACCCATCCACCGTTTTTTTCACATTTCGCTGTATGTCTACCTTTTGCGGAGGCTGGCTGGTTATAATATATTTTTTCTTGATCAAACCTGAAAAATTGGCCAAAATCGCATTTTTTATGATGTTTAAGTGCAGCTCCAAAAACAACAAACCCCTCCTTTCAAAAACTCACTATAACTTTTTCCAAAAAATATGCTGTAAAGAAGTAGACTGGCGACTCTGTGACAGCAGGGTGGAAAAAAAATAGTTTGTATTTGAGCAGACAGATGAATCAAATAGAAGAAATGGGAAATCACAAAACAGCGTCTTTATAAAAAAACAGATAGTCCAGAGATGTCTCACAGTTCAGTTTTTATCACAGTTTATGCCCAGCCCTCTCTGGAGAGTTATATGAATGTGGTTAGAGATGTACTGATCCATCTTTTTCAATTCTGACTAGTGTCAGTACTTGGGTTCAGTCTTGAGATTGCTTTTTTCGATCTCGTGTCTTGGTCTGATCTTGGACTCGGTCTTGTGTTTGGGTCTTGGAAGGGTGTTTGGACTCGGTCTTGTGTTGGTCTTGAAGGTGTTTGGACTCGGTCTTGTCTTGGTCTTGAAGGGTGTTTGGACTCGTCTTGTCTTGGTCTTGAAGGTGTTGGACTCGGTCTTGTCTTGGTCTTGAGGGTGCTTGGACTCCGGTCTTGTCTTGGTCTTGAGGGTGCTTGGGATCGTCGGTTGTCTTGCTTGTAGGTGCTGGACTCGGTCTTGGTCTTGGACGCTGAATCACATTTTACCAGGAGCTCTGTGACCTGTCCAGCAGAGTGTGCAACAAGAACTGCAAACAAAAAATTGTATACAATTAAAGGAGGTCTTGGTCTTGTTTCGTCTCGACCTAAAAGTCTTGTAATTTTGATTTCACACTCAACTTTATTCTGACCAACTTAAGTGCTGCATGTTTTGTAGTCCTCATCAGTTTTTAAAGTCATTACAAGATGAGTTTTTTTAAACACCCAGGCATAACATCAGGCCTGTTAAGCAGCACAGGGCCTGACCAGTACCGCCTCCAGGAGCCCCGCTGAGTCAGAGTGCAGCTGTTGTTGTGCCCTGAGGCAAGACACTTTTACATTACCTGGTATAAATCAGGTGTGTGCGTGACCGTTGGTAATAGTCAGCGGTGGCACAGATTTACAGCAGCTTCAAGAGGTTCTCCATCCATGTGGTTAGGAAATGATTTATGAGGGATGCTCTGACATGTCAGATTAAAGTTTGATTTTTCAAATGCAGAGTGAAGATTCCATTTGCTTTTGGTGTGGTGAACACAGATGCATTGATCTAATAGTACGCGTGTTTACAAATGAAAACGGCCTACATTTTGTCACAAATGCCTACATTGTTAATTAGCGGCATGAAATGGAAAAGAACACTGGTATAGTGTTTAACATAAATACTTTTGTTTTCATGTTTTCACAGTAGTAGAAAGGCTTCTGATGATCAAGACATCTGTAAAGTAATTTTCAATGTTTATTTCAATCTCCAGGTCAAAAACTTCAAGTCTCTCCCTTCTCAGTGTTAAAAACATTTCATTCCAAATGTTCTGGTCTGTTTTTATAGTCCATAAATCATCACCAGAATCTAGATCTGAGCGATTGTGCCTGAAATGATATTACTGTGTTTACATTAGTATGTCTAAATGAGCTAGTTTTGTTTATCTCACTTACCAAAGTCCTGTGACATTTACTCAACTGCCTTTTTTAAAACTCTAAATATATAATGTCAATGTCAAATACAGGTACAAACTTATGATGCAATTTTTGTAAAAAGACAAACTTAGAAGAGATGAAAAATGCTTTCAGTCAGGTTATCTTATCTTTGATTGGCCCAACCACCCAGAACATAAACAACTGCCCAACATTTGATTGAAACGAGCTGATGCGTTTGGCAGCTAAACGTGCCAACGACAGGAGGTTGAGTCAGATAGTGTGTCCCTGTCCTGAGCTGTCATATTATACTGTTACATGTGGAAGACTAATGGCCACATAAAGTTAGGGCCAGAGTGTGCAGTGATTTTGACAGAAAGTGGGCACAGACTGGCAGTTCCATGTGGTCTCTGGAGATAGTGGGAGGACCGAGGACGAATAGACAAGTATAGAAACGCTGAAAACACTAGGATATACAGTATATATGTGAATGAAAACTTGATTATTAACTGTACAAACTGGGGCAAAACTTAACAAACGTGTGTTCAAATAAAGAAATCTTGTTTGGACAATGTTTCTGTAGCTTGAAATAGTTTAAAGTTGCTATGTTTGCGTTCTGAGCCTCTGAATTGGTCACCACCATGAGTTTTAAGCTTTTATCACAGCTTTTAAGAGGAGGAATGTTGGTATGCTAATGATGGTTAGCCACAATGATAATAACAATAGACACAAACAGAAAACAAACTGGACATTATTAGACAGAGAATACAGACTAATTTTAACTTGACTTCCAGTTATTTTGTGCCAAAAAAAAGGTGACCTATGATGTAAAACAGAACATTCTCTAACCTAAAAACTAACCTTCAGGCAACAATTTGGACCAATTTTCTTTGGACTTTCAGACTTCCTGCTAGATTGACCCAAATTACAAAATGTATAGTTTTTAATGTCAATTCGAGCAATTCTTCTATCATAGCAAAAAAAAAAAACACGACATTTTAGTTCATTTGAACCTTAAAATGAATGGTTAAGGGCCTATTAAAAGTGTGGTGGTTCATTAAACTTAAGTCAAAGGCAAAATTTTGAATGATTCACTCACTGGTGTGAATTATATGCCCCCCGCGCCCAAGTTTCAAAATGCTGCCCACTCTGAAAGCGGCTGTAGCGGGGGGGACACAGGGGGTCTGTGTTCTAACAGGGGGTTAGAACACAGAGGCTCTGAGGCTGGGACAGGCTGCTGCAGGTTTATTAAGAAGTCATTTTTTCCATGACTGAATTTTTTTTTTGTTTCTAAAATTATTTTATATACAATAATGCTGGGTGCACGGTAGCAGAGTGGTTAGAGCTCTGGCTTCCCAATAAGGAGGTCGTGGGTTCGACTCCCGGGTCGGACCATATCAACATCTCACGATCTCTCTGGGTAGAGTTTGCATGTTCTCCCCGTGGGTTTTCTCCGGGTACTCCGGTTTCCTCCCACCTCCAAAAAAACATGCATGTTTAGGTTAATTGGGCATCACTGTAAATTTCCCTTAGTGAGTGAATGAGAGAGTGAATGTTTGTCTGTCTAACCCTGCGACGAGTTGGCCACTGTCCAGGGTGTTTCCCCGCCTAAGGCCCAAAGTCACTGGGATAGGCTCCAGTCACCCGCGACCCCTAACGGGATTAAGCGTTAGAAATGAATGAATGAATGAACAATAATTAGCAAAAATACGTTATGTACAATCATGTACACTCTAAATATGGATTTTTCACTACAGTGGAAGTAAACTGCAATTTGATATAAATCTAATTCGTATTTTTACTTTACTGATTCTAAAGTGAATATATGCTTGTAAACAGCTTTACACAGTATGATTTAAGTCTTAAGTGCTATAGTAGGTCAATCTAACTTCTTGCAATAAAGTCCATCCCTTGCATGTGGTGACGCAATCACGTTGGAGTCAAGACTTACGTATTACGCAACCTCCGCTCTGTACTTCCTGTTATCTTGTGAGGGTAAGTTATTTCAACAATACTACTTAAATTAAAACACTTTTTGCCTTTTGATTGTAGTAAGCTGTGTCGTCTTCTTAAAACTTTGTAAAGTCTTGCTCGAACTCAAACATATAAGGGCTTGCAAATGTGTTTATCACAGTTTAATACGGACTCGCTTTGAATTTTGAACTACAAGACCCACAATGCACTGCGGCATCCTGGCCCGGGTTTTTCAGTTTCTGCTCCTCCCCTCGTTTGTTTTCCATGCGGTGTTTTGCACAGACGCCGTGACCATATTTCCATGGCGTGACGATCGGAGGTTATTCAACAAAAAGGTGAGTTTGCTCAATTCAAAGTAAGTTATGCACTGCTTGTGTTGCGTGATGAAGTGGGCAGGAGGGCTCGAGTTGGTTCATGAATTTGGTTGCTCTGTCGCGACTCGCGTCTAGGATTTCCGTTAGCCGTTTAAACAAGTACTTAGCCGACAAAACAACATGTCGTCGGAAAAGACGTAAATGTCTTGGCGGCATAAAGTAAACCGCTCCAAAAATAATTTCTCCAATCGCTGCACATGTTGACCTGCTTGGCTTTTGCTCTCCAACATACGTTAGCCCCTTGCTTCCCTTGCAGGGAATCATATTTTCTCCCCGCCATGACACAACGCACTAATCACGGAAAATACATTAATGTGGCACATCAAATTAAACAGCACAGCTGTGGCTACAGAGGACCTCGATTGATTTTCTGTACTAAAATATCTTTATTTTTAATCTGCTTCATCTAATCACTTTCAAACTTTGCACATATCTTGTTCACATTTTATATTACCATTTTATGAAGTAAAAAGGTAATGTATGCAACATGCCAAAGAGTTATTCATCATAAAGCATGTTTTTTTGTTTTGTTTTTAAGGGAGGCAAAAAAAAATAAAAATTTTTGCTGTGTTTCATTCTAATTTTCTCTTTATCACATGGATAAATGACATATCAATTATTCTGCCCAGTGATCCCTTTACAATGGCACAAAAATCATTCAAATACACAATGGGATTGCTGAAATAGGCCCATTTATATTTATTTATTTTTTTGTTTTAGTGCCAGTTTGAGAGCAGTGTTTTGAAATGTGTTAAATACTTAAAATTTTACTCAAAGTAATTTTGAAAAAATATAAATTGGTTCCTTTATTTACATTTGATGTTAAGATACTTTTACCACAATTTTGTCACTTGTGTAGCTGTACTTTTTCTTAAGTAACAGAAGTACTTTATTTTCTTCTTCAACCACTGCCATAAATACAGCAGAATAGACAATGCTTATATTATCGTGGGTCTTTTACTGCACACCAACTAATGCAAAATCTGCAGTGTGGTATTGGCAACAAAATTATGAGAAAATAGATTATTAGTCAGTGTAACGTTTTAGCCAAACAACCAATACTAATAGCCAATATTTTGAAACATGTTACTCATTATTAATCACTCAACAGTAATTGTCTCAATAATCATCACAGAATCAAAATAAGTTTTTATTGCTATTGTTCACAAACAAGGAATTTGACTCAGTACAATGCTGCTACATTAAACATTGAACAAATAGAGGAGATAAAAATAAAGTAAATACTATGATAAAAGCTATAATTGTGGACATGTGATACTTTCTTCAAATGTAATTAAAGCTAAGAATTATTTTTTCAACAATAGAAAAACATTCTGGCGGCCAACTCTGCTGTTTTTTGTCTTCGCACACACCATTCACTCTTTCAACAAGAAATAACTCTTCCTTTTGTTTTCCCACACAGCAAATATACCCTAATTCTTCAGTTGTCCACGCAATTCAGGCACTGTCAGACATTTGATTCTCTTACTTTTGCAAGACCTGCTAACGTTAGCTGTCATGTTATGCTAGTAACAGGCAGTACTTATGGGGACCGGAAGTAGATATTGTCAATGAAAGTCCGAATGGACGAGATTTTGCCCCAATTGTATTGTTTATGTATAATTTTCAGCTACTGTTTTGTCTTCATATTAACTTGTTTTTTTTTTCTTTTCTTTTTTCCCCAGGATCAGGATCTCTGGGGTGACCTTGATTGACTACACAACAGTGAGCATGTTTATGTAACTACTTTGCCACATCCTGTAGAACTTAGTCGTTGAACATATTCAATTGGATGTGGCAATGCAAGGATTGTGGGCATAGTTGTGAAAGAAGATCACTACTTCTAAAACATTACAAACTTCAGCATGGACATTATGGCCGAGGCAATTCGTATCCCTGCACCTACTCAGATTGCGTTTGCCGATTCAAAACATGGAACGGACTACTGAGCCACCTGTCAAGATGTCATTTCACTTCTAAATCTGAGAATAAGCATTCCACATTTGTATGTCCCGTGTGTGGTCACTGTCAACAATCTATCCAAGCAGATTTTTTCAGTCATTTGAATTATCATCTTAAAAACAAAGAGACTGTCACATGTGTGTTCAAGGACTGTGAATACAAAACCAACATCTATGAGAACTTCAAAAGCCATAAATACAGAAAACATTCTAGCAATTTAGGCGAGTTCAAACCTGGCATTATTAACAGAAACGAAAGTCCAGAAGACTTTTCTACTGATTTTGAGTTCTTGGATGTCGAAAGCTATGAAGATAGTGCTGTTTTTGACGATTGTGATCCTGCACAGTTAGAAAAAGATTTAGAGCTCAAACTTGCTGCTGTTCTATTAAAGTTAGAATCAGTATTTCTTGTGCCAAGTGCAGCAATAGACGAGTTCCTCCAACAGTTTAGAGATTTGACTGGAACTCTATCTCAACCAATCACTAAAAAAATAATTCTACAAACACTACAACAAAATCATTGTGAGTTTGATGATTCATTGGTGGAGAATTTAGTCATTGCTCTTTGTGATCAAAATCCTATTCACAAAGCCATCAAAACCGAAGGATCTCTCTGTAACGCTTGGAGACGAAGAGCTTTTTACAAGAAACACTTTGGGGTTGTCGAACCTGTAGAGTATTTACTGGAAAAAAAGAAAGGACCGTCATATCAGTATATTTCAATTTTAAGTCGCTGCAGCAAATTCTTGACTGCCAAAGTATCCTGAATCAGACTGTTAACTTGAAAAACCTAAATAGAGATACTACAGAGAACATTTACAAATCATTTTTTGATGGTGCCTTGTACAAAGAAAATTGGCTTTTATCTAAAGAGGAGAGCATTTCGATAATATTGTACATTGATGATTTTGAAATATGCAATCCTCTTGGAACTTCTAAAAGAAAGCACAAAATTTGTGGCTTATATTGGACTCTTGGCAATTTACCGCCTGGTGTTAACTCTGCACTGTCTTCAATATATTTAGCTGCTTTAATAAAGAGCAATGATCTGAAGTCATATGGATATGAAAAATTGTTGGAGCCTTTGATCACTGAGCTTGTGTTTTTAGAGCATACTGGTGTATATGTTTCAAAACTTGGAAAAAACATAAAAGGCACAGTTCAGTGTGTGGTTGCTGACAATCTTGCTGCGCATGGCCTTGCTGGTTTTGTAGAGAATTTCACAGGCGACTACATATGCAGGTTTTGTACTGCCAAAACATCGCAGTATCAAACAACTGAGGTCAGAAGTGGAGAGTTACAACTGAGAAATCAAAATATCCACGCACATCACTTGCAGACTCTACAGAGGAATGACATTTCCAATTTTTATGGAGTGAAGTCCCATTGTGTCTTTTCAAAACACCTGTTGTGTTTTGATGTCACCAAAACGTTTCCGCCGGACCTTGCTCATGATTTATTCGAGGAATTGTTCCTTTTGAGTTAGCTTTGTGCATTGGTGTTTTATTAAAAAAAAGTTCCTCACACTTGCAGCTCTTAATGAGGCAATCTCATCCTTCAAGTTCAAGGACAGTGACAAGACAAACAAACCTCATCCTGTGCCTCAAACTTTTTCATCAAAAAAGACCGTAGGAGGAAATGCACATGAAAATTGGGGACTAATACGATTTTTGCCATTGTTGATTGGACCCAAAATACCTCTTGATGACCAGCATGGCAGCTACTGATGGACCTGAAAGACATCATTGAGATTATTGTTTGCCCTGTTCAAACAGAGGAATCCATAGCCTATCTTGAATTCAAGATTTCTGAGCACAGAGTAAAATACAAAGAAGTCTTTCCTGAATGCGACTTAAAGCCCAAGCATCACTACCTAGAACACTATCCCTACATGATCCGACAGTTTGGGCCATTAGTTGCATTGTGGTCGATGCGCTTTGAGTCTAAACATAGTTTCTTTAAGCGGGCCACAAGGAACATCAAATGCTTCAAGAATATTCTCCTCTCGCTTGCAGTAAAGCATCAGCTTCACATGGCACACCACTTGCATTCTTGTTCATTTATGAAATCTTCATAGTGGTTACTAAAGTTTCAAATGTCACGGCTGAAATTTTAAGAAAAGACATCTTGAATGCTTTAAGAAGAAGTGTATAAATGTGGACTCTGTTCCACTGAGTAAAAGTGTGACATGTAATGGACTTGACTACAAATGTGGAATGATTCTTGTTCATGGATCATTAAGTGGACTTCCGGAATTTTGTGAGATCATTGAAATGGCCATACTTCAGAACGACTTGCATTTCATCGTCAAAAGACTCAGTGGCTGGTACATTGAACATTTTCGATCATTCAATCTGAAACCGTCTCCAGCTAAAGAAGTTGAAGTACTAGAACTGAAAGAACTACTTGATCCATACCCTTTGGCTGATTATAAAGTTGGAGGAATGCGTCTGATCACTTTAAAACGATACATTCATATCTAAAGGGTAAGAAACATCAAATGTGTTTGCTTAGTATGCTTTTTTTTTCTTCAAATTGTAATCCGTCATCAGTAGGGCCTGACCGATAACCCAATTAAATCGGACAATTTTGGGGTTCAAGGACTATGGCAAATAGGCGAAAATGGCTGATAAGTCTCCGATTTGTTTCGAGGTTTTTGTGTGATTCTTCTCTCCAAGAAGTTGTGACAGAGCAGCCCTTTCCATGGATGCCGTGACAGAAAAATACATTCACTCTGCACTTTTTCATCTATCTCTCGATTTATCTCAGTCATCCTCCACAGTATTATAGGTCTGCGCTTCGAAACATTCCTCCATCCATACATTACATTTAACAAATGTAACGTGTCCACAATTATTGGCACACTTAATAATCCATACCAACCCTTTTGTTTGCTTTCTTACCAATCAAACCTTTCCTGTAATTCAGAACAGCTTCTTACACATCTCCATTGGTGTTTTTACCCATTGATTTCAGTCAGTGACCTAAATCTTTATCACTTCAACATTTTCTCTGTCAGATCAAGCCAGGCTCTGGCTAATCCACTTCAAAATATTGTTTATGTCTGACAAACAATTATTTTTTCTGTGTGTTTTTGGTCACTGTCTGTTGAAATGTCCTGAAAGTGGCAAGACCAAGTCTCTCTTTCCACAGTGGTAGATCTTATTGGAGCAAAATCTCTAATTTGTGCTCATTTTTCATTGAGCCAATCACTCTGGGTCCAGTTTCATTAGGAAAAAAAAAAACCCAAAGCATCATGTTTCCATCACCTTTTGCAAAAGAAATATGGGGGTACTTTTAAGCCTTTTGATGCCAAACAGAAGAAAACTTCATAATGGCCAAACAAAACTTTTTAATCAAACCATAAAACATAGGCCTGATGAGCAGAGATTGAAAAGAACATCTAACTCTGTAGAGAGAGACTCTGTCTTGGCCAATTCCTGGACATTTCAAAAGAAACAACCCAAAAATGCACAGTAAAGTGATGAAGAAATGTTTGTCAGACATAAACAATGTTTTGCAGTGTATTTGGCAGAGCCTGACTGGAATCTCACAGAGAAGCTGTTAAAGGTCCTTCATTCACACAGTGTCACATAAGCGGGAACCAGGAGTTAGTGATGGGCAAAATGAAGCCCTAATGGCTTTATGAATTTTAGGTAATATTTACATTATTGAAGTATCTCACAAAAAATTTCTCTACTCTATGGTTTGTTGAGACGAGACTTTATATAAACGTTTCATTGTTTTTTTTTTTTTTTTTCTGAAAAGAGAAAAAATTGGCCACTCTAATCGGTATAAGCAGGCTTTGTCATTTTATCCGTATCGGTTGAACCTCACAGTGCCACTGTGTTGTCCTCGTCTTTTTGCCATTTTGTCATATTTTTTTCAGTTTTGGTACCTTTTTTATTTATTTTAAACTTGTAATGATATTTTCTTATTTTTGCTATTTTGTTTGACATTTGTTGCATTTTTAGAAGATTTTAGTAACTTTTTGTTTGATTTTCAAAACTTTTTTGAAGTTTTGGGGTTTTTATGTAACTTTTGTTGCATTTTTGAGGATTATTTGATGATTCTATATCATTTAGAAGTTGGAAGTGTTTTGCTAGTTTTTTGTCCTATTTCTTTCTCATTCTCATCTAATTTTTAATGCTGTTTAGAGGCTTTTATAAATTTTTAGATTTGTGTAAATCAGCCAAAAGAAAAACAAAAACGGCAAGAGCCAATTGAGCAATAAAAACACCACGAATTACAACAAAAAACAGTAACATAAAATCAACAAAAATACCTCAAAAAATGCAACAAAAGTGTCAAACTCATTATAAAAACCATAAAAGTAAATTGCAAGAAAAGTGAGAAAAATAACAAAGAATCATAAAAAAACCTTTTAAAAATGCAAATAAAATGTGACAAAAATTACTGAAGAATTCACAAAAATGGCAACAACACAAGGATCACAAGTTAGTGAAAAACAGTCGAGTATGCACAAAGCAGCAGCATTCTCGACTTTTTTTTTTTTTTTGATGATTGGGAGAAAGGCGGGGCTTGAAGGGTTAAAATAGCCATATTGCTCAAAAAGTAGTGATTAGCATTAAGGGTAATTAACTGTAATTTGGCCATGTGTAAAAAAAAATGCTTTACCTGTCAATTTACTTACTTCATTTTTCTTCTATGTTTTTTCCCCAGCAGATATTCATGATGGCTTCCAAACCGGCTCGCCTCAAAGTTATCCTCGGGGAAAACAATGTCGAAAAACTGACACTTCGTGATGGAATACCCCAGTCTTTAGTGGAACTTACTGACATTGTTCAGAAGACCTTCAATTTAGTGGACATCCGGTTGCAGTATATGGATGATGATTTTGGTCACGAATTTTTCAACCTGAACTCAACCAATGACTTGAAAGATATGGGCACCATTAAAGTAGTACAAATTAACGTGATGCCTCTGACTATTGTGGTTACTGATGAAGCACCAGCTACAGTCCAACAAGAATTGGATGAGTCAAGCTCAGTAGCATCCAATGACACAGTCCCACTTTCTTCCCCAGAGTCTGTTACTTCACGTACAGAGCAATGGCCACGAAAGTTTTCAATTCGACAATTTTCCTTTGAAACTGAAGTACAACTGGAACGTGGGAATGAGGAATACCGCATGAACAAGAAGATGTTAACACTCCGTACCAAGGCTAAGTCAGACATTCTAAATGGAGTCATTGAGGACATTTATAAATACACAGCTTACCCAACCGATACTCATTTTTGTGAAGTGGCTGAGGCTTTGATCCAGAAACACCCATGTTTAAAGGAGCCAGGGTCATACAACGGGGCATACGGCTGGAAACAAAGATTCAAGTATAAAATGGGCAACTATAGAACGGAACTGAAGGGTCTGGGCTGCCCGGAGTTATGCCTAAACTCCAAAAAAGAAACACCCAACAAAGCCGCCGCAAAGGGTGTGAAAAGACCAAGACGGGCTGAAGCAAACTATTACCCCTCCTTGCCTGCTGGAGAGAGTAATGAAACAATGGAAAAAGAGAGACTTGAGATTTTGACAGAGATGACAAAAAGAAACAACGAGAGAGTCGTTAGGAACAAAATGGCCCGTACATTTGCATACAGAAGGCAAGAGATAGTGAACACGGAGCCCAGGATTTGTAACCTCCAAGACCGATGGCCTGCTCTATTCGAACAGCAAGAGGTATGACCATGACACTCTCTACCGTGCATCTGGTTAGATTTGTTTCCTTACCTACTGTTTTGTTTGCAGATAAATGAGGAGTTCCAGCGACTTGTAGCTCGTCCCCTAGAGACGAAGTTCTTTGCGCAACTGGACAAATATGGTCCAGCACTGATGGCACTGGCTCGGTCTAAGGGAGGAGAGATGCGGGAGAAGATTTTGCCCATAATTCACAACTTTGACCAGGTAATCTACGGTAGTTTCTTTGGCTGTCACTAATGGGTTATCAATCCCTCCCTCCCTTACTGATGGTCATTGCACATGGGGAAGCAGTGAACNGCATAACGCACCTTTCATAAAGCCATATGGACATTATTATTTGCACCTTTCTTAATGCTTGTGACGAAACATTTACTCTCGCATTTTTCCTAAAGCAATATGTGCGACGAGTGATTTAATATTGCACCTTCTTAAAAAGCCTATAGCACATTCTATATTGCACTCTTTTCGGCTTACATAAGACCTTGTATTGCACAATTTTTTGGCACTTGATCTTTTACCTAGAGAGGATATGTCCACATTTCTGATTGTACTCTCTCCCCAAAGTGTCTGTACCCACCATTTCTGATTGCAACCTTCTCTATTAAGACCTATATAGCTGCACTTTCATCGTCGACCCTACCACTAAAATTTTCCTGCTAATATGTCAATAGATCGCAGTCTCTGCGCTATAGAAGGCCAGTGATATACTAGCTCACTTTGAGTATCACCCTTCCCGTAACAAATCTGCTACCCTCATCATTCTCTGGTTGTCATCTTCCTCTTTTGTAGCCTTAATTATATCTCGACTCGTGATGTTGCACCATCGTTTAAAATATCTGTACCACATTTTTTCTGTTAGCACCTGTCGCTAAGAACACTGTATGCACTACTCTCTATCACCTTCCATCAAAGTCTATATGCCCACCATTATGTGATGCAATCTTACTATTATCCATATATAGGCTCGATACAATGATGTGCCAAATTTACCCTAAAATCCTATATAATATGCAATTTTTTTTTGCACTGTCCAAGGTCAGATGTAATAATCTTATATATACTTCTGAATTTTCCGCTAAACGTTCCTTTAAATCCATAATAAATTTGTATTCACCTTTCTCTAAAGCCTCACTGTATTGGCACAATTTTGATTATGCACATCTCTCCGATAAAGCCTATTATCTCTAGTTTTATTTCATGCCATTCACTCTTACAATCTTTAAATGCACACTATTTCTGAGATCAGCATATCCCTAAAGCGAGTTCTTATGAATTCTTGTCACTTTCCATATCTCTTAAAATTGCATAATTCTCTAATAGAGGCCTCGTTTAGAATGTCTCCGATATACTATATTCTCCATCGAGTCTGCACTTTCCCTATGTCACCTATGTGTGGATTGCACCTTTGCGTACATAAGCCCTACATCTCTCACCAGACATATAATTCAGTGTCAGTTGTACTCTCTAAAGCCTTTGCAGAGTTTGATTACACTTTCCTTTAAAGTCAGTGAACAAGAAACGCCTGCAATTGTGACTTAAAAGTGATTTCAATGACTTTAATCAGCTTAATTGTGCACTTCCATCATCACTCTTTGTATTTGAATGCTGCAACACACTTCCAGATTGCAGTTAGTGTGTCATCCTTTGGATAAATGAGAGACATTGGGAAAGGGCACAGACTCCAGACTCTGTGTGCGATATAGATCCTCTGCAGTGAGTCAATCGACGGGCCGTCGCTGTGTTATTGGGCAACACCAATCTGTGCCCCGACAGAGTGTGTGGTGCTGGTCTAATATGTCAGTGCCACAGGCTGAGATAGAGCAAACCACACAGGACTTCTATTGAGTTAATGCAAACCACTTCTGCTGAGTTAGAACACCTTTGAGCTTAGGGTAGAGTTTAGATTTACGAGCTTCTGGATGTTTTATTGAGTAGTATGTATATTTTCATAGGGATCATTTACATCTGCAATAGATACAATTTGTAATAACATATACTGGACTAAAATCTAAGATGCGTTCATAATCAATCACAATGTTTGGCTGTTTTCCCTTTTCAAAGCTACAGGATACATTTTTCTACATTTAAGACAACTTTAGTAAAGAAATATGTTTATGAGCTTACTTTTTCTAATTCAATAGAAGAAAAGTTCTGCATAGTTCAATTATGTGGATCAGGGGTGCTTACACTTTTTCAACTCGCATCTACTTTTAGTTGAGGCAAGGCCCAAAGATCTACCTATTGATTTTTGTATTTTGTGTTTTTTAATCATCAATTTGAATTATAAGAATTTGTTTATTAATAAACATCAGGTGTATAATAAGCCACAAGCACCTAAATTTACTGAATACATTCATTAGAACAATTTAACAATTAACATGTAGGATTTTTAAACCTGTAAAATTATATTAAATGTATAAAATTAAAATTTTGATAATTATTCTGAGAAATCAAAATCTAGTTGTTTTCTAGTGTTTAACCTCATTCTAACCTCGATTGTGTCTAATAAATCTGGTTTTGGTGATCACCATGGTAACGCTCAGGCGGGGCTTTGGCTCACATCAAAAAACAAACTCCTTCGTTAGGAATTGTTATGGCACTGCCTGTTTCCTCCCGCTGCTTTTCTTTGTCCTTGTTTCATGCGCGCGTTCTCGGTGTCTCCGCTGTTGGATGAGGTGTGTGCGTCTACTGTGGCTGTCTGGTTTTGAGCGCTTATATTCCACGGATGTACAGACACGTGAGCGTGTTGTGACTTTGCTTGAGTTCGGAACATCACAGAGCTGCGAGCGCGTGTGTTTCGGGACGCGCTGATCCCACTACATGCAGCTCCGCCCCAGTCCGCCTCGTCGCGGCTCCGGAGTCCGTGTGATCCGGTGGCCCTGCGTCGGATGTGGAGTGTCCAGCAGAACGGGCACCGTGCCAAAAGCAGAGCACACAGCACTTCAGAACCAAGCAGTCCCGCTGAAAGCTTTCATAAAAAAGACACTCTCTTTTTGTATCTCACAGTGGATCATGTGTTCAGCGCATTATTCTCTTCATTTGTACAAAAGACACAAAACTTCACAAAACCAGACAGGGCTTCGCGATCGACTCCTCCTCCCTCCGAGAGCTACCGGTAGCTCGCGATCGACGATTGAGCACCCTGATTGATGATGATATGGTCTGTGTGTAAAAAAAAAAAAGACTAAAGCATTGTAAAATGTATCACTACAAAGTTTTTTAGACTGTTTCTGTTAAACATTTGAACATACAGTATATTAAGTCTGTCTATACACAAACTGCAAAGTGGGTCAGTTTCGGGACACATATGGGTCTCTTACAAAGTGCCTATAACAAACTGCATCTAACTGTGGCTTGTGTTCATTCAAAGGATTCTCGTGGATAAAAACGAAAAATGTAAAAAAAAATGTGACGTTCGAATACGACCGCCCATTGATTTCAAGCGCTTTCTTGGCCTAACTCACACTCAGTGTACATCAGGGATAACTGATTTACACTCCAATAAATGTTGAGTAATTTTACAGCAGCACTGGTAAATAACTGTAAGTGACTGTTTAAACACAATGTAAGTCATTTTTACAATGGTTTGGGGACATTTCTTGGTAACACTGGTAAGCCGCTGTTTAAACACAGTAAAAGTTGTTTAAACAGCAACAGCTCAGGGAGAACATGCAACCTCCACTCAGACAGATCATGTGATGTTGATTTGGTTTAACCCTGGAATTTGAACCAGAGCGTCTTTGCTGGGAAGCAAGTGCTTTAACAACCTGCATTTCAATATGCAAAGAAAAACCTTATTCCAAAAAGCTTTGAGTTCGATCTTTGTAGAGTGACCCTATTAATTCCCAAACTTCTTTTTCACTCAAGAGGCAAAGTAAGTCAGTTTGCACCACATGATTATTTGATAGTCTGGCCTTGATGCTGCTGCTATCTTTCCTTTCAATCATTTTGTTTACAGCAGCACACAGACAGGTAGTGAAATATGAAAATGTGTGTTTGCACTCGTCACAGTGAGAGTGTGAGCTTGACAGATTTAGTTTGGAGAGGTGAGAAGAGTTTGTGTTACCGGAGCATCACAATTCTGGTGCTTCCAAAAGCTGGACTCAACAGATAAGATTTCCTCCTGACACCGGCGTCCACAGGCTGACCCCTATCTCTCATTCGGAGTGACACGCAGCCAAGGAAAATGGAAGCAAAGGAGCAAGAGGGCTGATTATGTGGATGTGGTATGCCCGCTGCTGACAAATAGAACTAGGTATGAAAGGACACAGGAATGAGAGAGTGGAGAGGCAGACGCAGGACAACAAAGAGAAAACATAGCAACACACGCTGAAACACTCGTTGTTATAGTCATGGAAACATTGGCATGTGGTTTCAAGACTTTACTGGCAAGAAAACATCTTGATTTTCCTATGCCTTTGAGTATACAATAATTATGCTATTTCAGTAAGTTTCCAATTGCTTCATAAAGTTCTACTTGCACCGTTGGCATACATATTATCTTATTTTTAGATGACTACATGCTAGCTTCTAGTCAATGTAAAACAGCCCTACTTTACTCTCTTTGTAGCTGAGCAGAGGATAAATTACCCATTTACAGGCTCGAGCGCATATGGGCAACACAATACTTCTCGGGAGTGAGACATAACATCTAGCAGCTTTTAAGTAAAAGCTTGTAGCTCATGATTGTTGTGGCAATATTATCTAGTTAACAATTTATAAAACGATTTTTTTGTCTTTCAAATGTTCGTAGTTTTTTAGTAAAAACAAAACAATATTTAGCTATAAGACAATGGTTCAAGAAACGTTCTTGTCTCCCTTGTGATTTATGGGAAGGCACAAATTTTCGTGTGTTCCTATACGTACCTGCTAGCGAACTCCTAGCAAAGATGGCTAAGAGCTCAACCGGCCATGATGTGTCCCATCGATACCACACTCAGTCGAGCAAAAGCGATGAGGAGGCAACATACGACCCCCTATCTTTTGATCCACCGGTGGCTTCGTTTGACACTCCACTTATAAGGTGCACTCTTAGATGTTTGCCATGTTCTCCAGAGAAGAAAACCCAAGGACCGACCAATGGACTGTGTTAAAAAGCAAAAAAAGCAAGACAAACAAGAACAATTTTTTGTTACCATTTAAAAAAGACAACTTTGGACCTACGAAATTGCTAAAAGTCCATACTTCAGTCATACATGAATATATATTTTCAACAGATCAAACCTGAAAAGTGGCCAAAATCACATCTTTACGATGTGAACATTCTTAGAAGAAAACGTAGATATATGAATGACAAAAAACGGTATGTTTAAGCATGTTTTTATTATTTTTTTTAATTACGGGAAATATGTTACAAAAAAGCCAAAACGTAAAAATTGTGACATTTTCTTTGGATTTAATGGGTAAGTTTAGGTCTGAGGCTTGGGGTAGGTTAAGATTTACCGCCACCTGGCTTTAACCAAATTTATATGTGTTTTTGTTTTCACATTTTGTTTTGTTGTTGCTTATTCACAACCTAACCCATCCACCATTTTTTTTTCACATTTCGCTGTATGTCTACTTTTTTGCGGAGGCTGGGCTGGTTATAATATATTTTTTCTAGATCAAACCTGAAAAATTGCCAAAATTGCATTTTTTATGATGTTTAAGTGCAGCTCCAAAAACAACAAACCCCTCCTTTCAAAACTCACTATAACTTTTCCAAAAGAGTTGCTGTAAAGAAGCAGACCTTGGCGACTCTGAGGCCAATATGACAAGCAGGTGGAAAAAAATAGTTTGTATTTGAGCAGACAGATGAATCAAATAGAGAAATGGGAAATCACAAAACAGCGTCTTTATCAAAAAAACAGATAGTCACAGAGATGGGCTCACAGTTCAGTTTTTATCACAGTTAGTATGCCCAGCCCTCCCTAGAGAGTTATATGAATGTGGTTAGAGATGTACTGATCCATATTTTTCAATTCTGACTACTTGAGTTCAGTCTTGAGATCGCTTTTTCGGTCTCGTGTCCAACTTGAGCTCATTGTCTTGTCTTGGTTGTGAGTGTGCTTGGACTCGGTTTTGGTCTTGTCCTGGGTCTTGAACTGGTTTTCTTGTCTGAGGGTCTGGCTCGGTCTTGTCTGGTCGTGTGAGGGTGCTTGGTCCGTGTCTTGTCTTGGTCTGTGAGGGTGCTTGGTCGCTTGTTTGGTCGTGAGGGTGCTTGGACTCGTCTTGTCTTGGTCTTGAAGGGTGCTTGGGACTCGGTCTTGTCTTGGTCTTGAGGGTACTTGGACTCGGTCTTGGTCTTGGTCTTGGGGTACTTGGACTCGGTCTTGTCTTGGTCTTTGAGGGTCTTGACTCGGTCTTGTCTTGGTCTGAGGTACTTGGACTCGGGTCTTGTCTTGGTTGTGGAGTGGTTGCTTGGACTCGGTTTTTGGGTCCTTGAAGGTACTTGGACTCGGTCTTGTCTTGGTCGTGAGGGTGCTTGGACTCGGTCTTGTCTTGGTCTTGAGGGTGCTTGGACTCGGTCTTGTTTTTGTCTTGAGGGTGCTGGACTCGGTCTTGTCTTGGACACTGAAATCACATTTTACCAGGAGTGTTGTGACATGTCCCAAGCAGAGTGTGTAACAAGAACTGCACAAAAAATTGTATACAATTAAAGGGAGTCTTGGTCTTGTTTCGCTCTCGACCTATAAAAGTCTTGTCTTGTCTTTGTCTTGTCACAGTTTAATGTGATTTCACACTCAACTTTATTCTGACCAACTTAAGTGCTGCATGTTTTGTAGTCCTCATCAGTTTTTAAAGTCATTACAAGATGAGTTTTTTTAAACACCCAGGCATAACATCAGGCCTGTTAAGCAGCACAGGGCCTGACCAGTACCGCTGGAACTCCAGGAGCCCCGCTGAGTCAGAGTGCAGCTGTTGTTGTGCCCTGAGGCAAGACACTTTTACATTACCTGGTATAAATCAGGTGTGTGCGTGACCGTTGGTAATAGTCAGCGGTGGCACAGATTTACAGCAGCTTCAAGAGGTTTCTCCATGTGGGTTAGGAAATGATTTATGAGGGATGCTCTGACCACATGTCAGATTAAAGGTTTGATTTTTTTCAAATGCAGAGGTAGATGTAGATTTCCCATTTGCTAGTAGGTGTTTAAAATAATACGCAAGAGTATAAAGACCACTTTAATATTTTACAGGTCAGCCTGTTCTCATGGATAAGTGTGTGAATACCACGCTATTGTAAACAGCGTGTCATATGAACGCTACTTCTATTTTGTGTGTGTGTGTTTGACGCGTGTAATTGCACGCCAAAACAGGCAGAGGGCGTCGTCATGACACGCAATTTGTCATGGCGTGCTATTTTACGAAATCCTTGAGAACACGTTGTACAGGTTGGCTACATTTTGTCACAAATGCCTACATCTGTTAATTAGCGGGCATGAAATGGAAAAGAACCACTGGTATAGTGTTTAACATAAATACTTTTGAGATTTCCATGTTTTCACAGTAGTAGAAAGGCTTCTGATGATCAAGACGTTTCGACTGTCATCTGTAAGTAATTTTCAATGTTTATTTCAATCTCCAGGTCAAAAACTTCAAGTCTCTCCCTTCTCAGTGTTAAAAACATTTCATTCCAAATGTTCTGGTCTGTTTTTATAGTCCATAAATCATCACCAGAATCTAACTCTGAGCGATTGTGCCTGAAATGATATTACTGTGTTTACATTAGTATGTCTAAATAAGCTAGTTTTGTTTATTACACTTACCTACGTCCTGTGACATTTACTCAACTGACTTTTTTTTTACTCTAAATATATAATATGTCAATGTCAAAAATAGGTACAAACTTATAAAGCAGTTTTTGTAAAAAGACAAACTTAGAAGAGGTGAAGAATGCTTTCAGTCAGGTTATCTTATCTTTGATTGGCCCAACCCTCCCAGAACATAAACAACTGCCGAACATTTGATTGAAACGAGCTGATGCGTTTGGCAGCTAAACGTGCCAACGACAGGAGGTTGAGTCAGATAGTGTGTCCCTGTCCTGAGCTGTCATATTATACTGTTACATGTGGGAGACTAATGGCCACATAAAGTTAGGGCCAGAGTGTGCAGTGATTTTGACAGAAAGTGGGCACAGACTGGCAGTTCCATGTGGTCTCTGGAGATAGTGGGAGGACCGGGGACGAATAGACAAGGATAGAAACGCTGAAAACACTAGGATATACAGTATATATGTGAATGAAAACTTGATTATTAACTGTACAAACTGGGGCAAAACTTAACAAACGTGTGTTCAAATAAAGAAATCTTGTTTGGACAATGTTTCTGTAGCTTGAAATAGTTTAAAGTTGCTATGTTTGCATTCTGAGCCTCTGAATTGGTCACCACCATGAGTTTTAAGCTTTTATCACAGCTTTTAAGAGCGAGAAATGTCGGTATGCTAATGATGGCTAGCCACAATGATAATAACAATAGACACAAACAGAAAAACAAACTGGACATTATTAGACAGAGAATACAGACTAATTTTCACTTGACTTCCAGTTAATTTGTTCCAAAAACAAAGGTGACCTATGATGTAATACAGAACATTCCTCTAACCTAAAAACTAACCTTCAGGCAACAATCTGGACCAATTTTCTTTGGACTTCAGACTTCCTGCTAGATTGACCCAAATTACAAAATGTAAAGTTTTTAATGTCAAATTCGAGCAATTCTTCTATCATAGCAAAAAAAAAACACGACATTTAGTTCATTTGAACCTTAAAGTGAATGGTTAAGGGCCTATTAAAAGTGTGGTGGTTCATTAAACTTAAGTCAAAGGCAAAATTTAGAATGATTCACTCACTGGTGTGAATGATATGCCCCCCCCGCGCCCAAGTTTCAAAATGCTGCCCACTCTGAAAGCGGCTGTAGCGGGGGGGACACAGGGGGTCTGTGTTCTAACAGGGGGTTAGAACACAGAGGCTCTGAAGCTGGGACAGGCTGCTGCAGGTTTATTAAAGAAGTAATTTTTTCCATGACTGAATTTTTTTTTTGTTTCTAAAATTATTTTATATACAATAATTTTCAAAAATACATAACCTACAATCATGTAGGAATTAAAATTTTTGACTGAATTATATAAGAAATAAAATTCTGAAACAGCTGATTTTTTGTTCTTATGAGTGCTCCTCGTGTTCTTAGGATTTGTTCTTACAGACGAACATTTTCCGTTAAGAACAAATTTTGTGAATGCCAAAAATGTTCGTAAGGAGCCCTTAAGAACAAATTTGTTCGTAAGAACGTGTCATGAATGAGGCCCATTCTTCTTACGTAAAAAAAAAAAATCTGTGGACAACTTTCACACAGAACATTCCCTCAACATAAAAATCTAACCGTTAGACAACTTTTACACAACTTTCCCAGAACATTCTTCTAACCTAAAAACTAACCTGTAGAAAACCTTCACACAACACTCCCAGAACATTCCCCAAACCTTACTTAAACTGAAACCTCCAAGTAACCTTTACTCAACATTACAAATACGTCTCCCAACCTACAAACAGTAGGTAACCTTTGCACAACCTTTTTGAACCTTTCTCTGAACAAAAAAATAATAAATAAATAAATAAAATAAACAATCAGCAACACAAACAAATACTATTACACAAGTGAAAAGAGTTTGGGGACTGACCGTACACTCCTGCGTTCACTTTACAACTGGATCTGTAATTTCCTGACGTGAATAATTCATCGCTCTCTAAAATCCCTGCTTGTACAGTTTGATGTTTTTGCCAGTAAATACATTATTGACTTAGTTGAGGGAAAAGCTTGAAGGCAGACGGTCCAAAACACAGGGAGAGGCAGAGCTATTGATGCGGAGCACAACAACAACAGAGACAGTTCCACCTGGGGAGGAGGCGGGCCCAGACAGGACACTTCTTTTGGGACTAAAGCAGCAGACTGAAGGAGGAGGATCAAGGGCGTTCACAAACTGTCTGCAAGGCCTGGAGAAAAGGGAAAGGAATTGATGGACTTGAAATCAGGTAATCGTCAGTAGAGGTTATACAGCGTCAATAAATAAGTTTGCTTTTCGATGTTTTTAATGTACATTTTAAGTATTGTTCTGCCTCACCCCATTTTCTTGTAAATATAATTGTTTGAGATTGCCCCACAAGACAGACAAGCTATCATGCTAGCTACCTTAACAGAACTAAACAGGAAGTGCACTGCCAAGAAAAGTGGGCGGAATGGAATAATGTAAATAGAAAAAGTTACGGGAGGGAAATGCTATCAATAACAATTAGAATCCCTGTATGGAATTAACCTGTGACAATCAACAATCTTGGGAAGTCCTCAGAGACGAGACTATACAAAAAAGTAGATTAGAATAATTCGATTTATTTAAATTTAAATCTTTCTTGCTCTTTTTTTTTTTTTAGTGTGTAATAAATGAATCATTTCTGGTTGCAGTAATGGATTAGGAACAAATCTAAAGTGAAAGTGCTGCTTTGACTGATAATGAGAACTAAAATATTATATAATTTAATTCAGATATACACTGCGGTCTTATTTTTTCCAAAATATTTATTTATTTATTTTTATTAACTGTATTTTTTTAGTAGAAATCTATTTTTAGCACAAAATTGGAAAGTGTACAACTAAAAAAGTTAGGTACCGACTTGAATGAAAGTGCACTGTGTAACTTTCTGGAGGTGAATTGTCATCTGCACAATTCAATAGAAATAGAAAGTGGGACTTTCTGAATGGACATCAAAAAATTTATGCCCTACTATGGGAAAAAAAAAAAAAAAAAAAAAAAAAAGAGTAAAAAAGACCCTGGAGGAGTGACAGAGGTGATGACCACAGCTAAAATAATCCATAGATTGAGACACAAGTCCCACTAAGATTGGCCCAGTTTGATAAAACAGACCATGAAGCAAGTTGTATAAGATGTATTAGCTGTGCACTAGCTTTTATTCAGTAGCCTAGTGTAATATGCATCATTTATACTTTGTTTTAATCAATTTATTTTCGGCTAATGTCAGTTGGAGAATTAAGATATTTCCAGCAAACAATTTTCTCATCACAATCAAAAACATCCTATTTCTATTAAAGTCTGTTGATGAAAAATGTGAGAGATACCTGAGTGTTTGTCTGGTTGTTTTTAATGTTTTATTGCAATATTTACCTTGGTGAAAGCAGTAGATTTCTAATAAATAGCAGAATTTCCTGTTGTTTGTGGATAATCAGTATAAATCACACTTACAAACACTGCATAAATTGCCATTCTATTTGCATCTATAGTTTAGAAATCTATCAAAATGAAGCTAACGTCCCATCCATACGTCCGTGATTTCAAACTGCACACATTGCCAGACATTTCATCAGCTCTCTCTTTAGGCCATTCCTTATTTTTCAATTTTGCCCACATCATCAAAGCAAACACTGTCGACTCCAGAAGTTGCCTAAACTGCTTATAGAGCTAAGATTTTTATTAAAGATGAATCCACTTCTCACTGCTAAGCTCCTGGGAGAATAGAACTGACCAAAACAGGCTTAACGCTGCTTTGCTCTTCCCCGTGACAGTGATCCATACGCCCGACACTTTGTAGCTATTATCTTTCTATCCCCGAGTCGGACATCCTTCAGCCGAATTCTCCCTTGTTCGGTCTTAAACGTCCCTCCTATGTGCCGTGCGCCGCTCTCAGACATGTACGGTGGGGACATGCAGACCGACGTAATGAGATTTTGAACTTGTCAGCAGGCTGAGTGGTGATGCATGGCTCCAATTTAGTCTCCTGCAGCCACCTGGGTTGTGCGGAGACTGTTGTGGGTCGGTCTGTCTCTGGTACAGTGTTGCGATGTGGAAGATGGAATGAAGACTCAAGAGGGAAAAGAGAAACGAATTCAAGGTGGCATAATGGATTGGGAAGCTTTTGACGATGCAAAATGTATCTGTAGGCAGTCAGGCTGATTGAATGGTGTTTGAAGGAGTCTGGAGGCGAGAGACGGCAGGTGAGTGAGGACAAATCTTAAAGCTGTGCAAAAGAAGAAGATTGCGGGTTCGACTCTCACTGACTTTTCTGTGTGGAGTTTGCATGTTTCTTCCAGGGGCACTCTGGTTTTCTTCAGCAACCAAAGCATGACTATAGAAAAGATCCTCCTGCTATTGGAGATTTGTCCACGAGCGCAGCACAGCGGCGCTTCAGAGGGATTGAAGGATGGGTCAAATGCAGTGGACACCTATAAAAAAGTGTACCTTAACCTGAATCGAGATCTTTCCAAGACACAGAGTCTCGAGATTAAGACAAGACTAAAGGTATGTTCACACATAACCACACAAACATTTCAATGCTAGACCGATGTGCGAACCTGCATGTGAAGAGCAGAGTGGCATTGGCTCAAAACAACTAGTACCATAAAATACAACAAATGAACTTTATGTTCGTAGCAAAACAAAAGCAATTTTGTTTTGCATTTACGCATTTATTGACAGCGACCACAATTTTGAAAGATCAAGCGTTTAATGCTGCATGTCTGGTTCGAATTTGACGCTCCATATGTGAACGCATCGCCTGTTCACAGAAATGAAACAGCGTGTCACATGAAATTGTATTTTTTACGTGTGTATTTCACACGTTTCTGTCCCATTTCATTTCTATGTGAATGTAAAAAACGTGATATTATTCATGAATACTGACACAATCCAACTCTAAGCCCATTTTGTAACTTGAGACCGTTAACCCCAAATACCACATCCTGTTTGTCCTCAACCACATCACGTATCTATACCACGGCAGAAAAAAATGGACATTTATTTGCACCTAAAAAAGGCAGATGCGTCGTCATGACACGCAATTTGTATCATGACGCATGTTGTGACATGGCGTGGTATTACACGCAAGCCATGAGACATTTGTGAATGAAATTTGACCCTACGACCTAGGGTCGAATTAAGGTTAGGATGTACTGAAAATTTCAGCAGCAACTCACCTTACATTCAGGTGAGTGAAAAAATGGTGAGAAAAACGCCGTCTGTCATACCGGTTCAAACCTGATCCAAACAGCTGCTCTTGTCTCGTTTTGTGGTTTTATTCAAAAAAGTTTCCCCAGCTAACCAGATTGATAGTGTATCTCTGCATGGGTCATGCGCAGTAGAGCAGAAAGTGACGTTGACCGATAATTCCTCTATAGGGGTACACTTAGACTAGCACAACTGTATGTGCCTTGGACTGGATGGTTTCTAAAGCACACTTGTTTTTGTCCAGTGTGAACCATAATCATGTACATGCATGTGCACAACTTTAGCATACAAGCTTATAGGGAGCGCTGATGCTTCGGAGGTAAGTACATGAACTCTGCAGTCTGTAGATGTGTGCTTACATTGAATTAGCACTTTGACCAAAGAGAAAAGTTGTCTCTCGTTTGGGTCTGCATCATTGTATTAAAGATATAACAATCCGCTGGACTTATTTTCGCCGTTACAGCAGTTGCACCTGAACTCTTGATCCAGGCTTGAGCTCGACATGTAAACAAACAGCTCCAGAGGGTGACGCTTGTACAAGTGTGAGTGTGAGCCATAGAATTTTCTGCAATCACACTTGAGCATTGCATGGTTAAAGAAAGCCTAGTGTAAATGCAGCCTGAGACAAGACCGTGGTTTTTGTGCTGTGCTAATTACAGGTCACTACGTCGAGACCACGTATGATCTCAATGTCAGTCTTTGGTAAATATACAGAGCAGTATATTACTAAAACTCAGTGGGCATGCTTGACAGATGAATTGATCAATCAAGGATATGAACCTAACTAATGTATGAAAACAACCATTTACGAGAAAATAAATCATGGGAGACTGGAAAACATTTCTGCAGAACCAATGAGCAAAGCAAAAAACAAATTTAACGTGAGGAGAGTGAAGTTATATTTAGTGAGCTTCTTAGTTTTATGTGCGTCACACGAATCAACTAATTAATTTAAGCGGTGCGTTGTGGAGTTGATTTGAGGGCGTGGGTTCTGTATCCCAGGCAACCGTGACTCCGCCGAAGTCAAACCAGATCACGTCAGACTTGTTTTCTCATCACTTTCTAACTAAGATATGTCGTCTATTACAGCCCAGCCGGCGGCGCACACACGCGGTCACATATTGTTTTTTCCTGCGGCTTTGCAATCAACTTCACAGGGTCCCAGGATGGATGTGTGCAGCTGCATGGGGCCAGAAAACAGACGCTCTATATCCAGGCAACAGTGACAGGCTTGGGTATGAGAGACATGGGGAAATATGTCCATACTGAATACTAGTTTGTTTTGTTGCCAACAAACCAGGAGGTCACAGATTCAAAACCTGCCACAGATAAGAAAAAGAAGTGTGGACTTGAGTCGGATTTGAGTCACAATTTTGATGACTTGATTTTAAAAAATTAACTGATGTTTGTAAAGTACTATAATACACCAAACTCAGATGTTCTCATGTAATTCTACTCCTGCGCGAAAGCTTATGTCTGTATGGAAAATGTATCAGTAATGATTCTGCCTATATTATCTTCTGATTCAAACTAAATTAATATTACTAATCGCCACAGATCAATCTCCAATGAAATAGGATAAAAGCTAATAATGTGACAAAACCTATAACCTTGTCGTGGTGATGGAAGTTTGAGAAATTGGGTGTTTGAGGAAAGTTTGGTCAGAGCGCTACAACGTTTGGATGGAAAAACTTCATTACGTCAAATGGATTAAAAGAGAGAAAGAGATATTTAAATTTTAATTAATTTCACAAGAAATCTGATCGAGTGGATCATGACTATGGAATGTAATGTTTATTAATGGAATGGAATGTTTATTAAGAACAATGTACAATTACATTAAGCCCAATGGCAGAGATGCTTGCACTAGATTCTAGTTTACAGCTAATTTACATCTGTAGTCCTGGTGAGGGGGGAGGCACATTGGACATGTTTTTAGATGTAGGAGGTAACCGGAGCACCCGGAGGAAACCTAAGCAGACACGGGAGAACATGCAAACTCCACATAGAAAGGCCCCGGGCGGCCTGGGAGTCGAACCCAGGACCTTCTTGCTATGAGGCCAGAGCGCTAACCGCTGCGCCACCGTGTCGCAGAGCCTGCTTTCATTCATTACTGAATTTATTTTCTACCACTTGTCCCCGTAAGGGGTGGAGGATGACTGGAGCTTATTTCAGTGACTTTGGGCCTTAGGCGAGAAACACCCTGGACAGTGGCCAACTCATCGAAGGGTTAGTACATTACACAGACAGAAAATGATTCTCTGTCTCTCATTCATTCATTAGAGCAGGTGTCAAATTCAAAGTCTGGAGGCCTTTTGCGACCAACCATATCATTTAATGTGGGTCGCAAGGTCTTCCAATTGTTATTTATCTACCCTTCAGAGGAATTTTCAGTCAACGTCACTTTCTGCTCTACTGCCATGCCCCATGCAGAAAGAGACTCTGTCCGTCAGGTATGAACCAGTCTGACGAACGCCTCCTTCCTGAAGCTTGAGACAGTGTTTTTCTCTGAATGTAATGTGTATGTGTCGTAGGGTCAAATTTCATTCACAATAACTTTTGTTTTCGCACTATGATAAACTCTTGTAGTTAGCTGACAACAGCGCTGGCTCATGTTGTTGCTACAGCTTGTGTCAGTCAGCGGCAGCTCTTTCTGCATACCGGGTGTGTGCGCATCTCCCATGTTGATAAAAAATAAGCCCTCTTTTTTGAACCAGGAAAAGTCAAACATTTCATTTTGAAGAACGCCCTGGCCAAGAGGCCACAGATTACAAGTTACAGTTCATCACACAACAGTCATAGCATAAAATCACACATACAACTTAAAACATAGATCAATCAATAAGCTTCAAAAGAGTCAAGTATAACAATTACACACTGTCAACTAGACAGACAGTGTATCTTTCTGCTGGTGACTTGAGCAGCAGAGCGGAAAGTGACGTCTACCAATAATCCCTCTGATTTATTAGTCTTTAACTGGCTCTTTGATGACAATCATGATACCAATGTGGCCCTTGGTCCCCTTGCACTAGGGTTGATGCCCAATTGACCAGATGCATGATTTTAGAGGTGGAGAGAAGCTGTAGTATCGAGAGAGAACCCACAGTAACAATGGCAACATTTCACTTTGCCATAAAATATCTAAGAGATCTAGGAATTTTTGTTGAACTAGACAAGACCCAATCACTTTTTTGCATAATAAAAACTACTTTTACCTCTGCAACCATAGCAACCATGTCCACCTGAAGCCTGATGGAGCGTTTTAGGATAAGTTACTAGTACCATAACAGACAGAGCCTTTCCTCTGCTGTCACGCTGAAAGATTTGCAAGTGTAAAGTTCCTCCCCTCCGTGCCCCGAGCGACACTTAACACTGCAGCGGCCCAGCTAAGGCTAAAGTGATGTTTAGAAGAAGGCGGCCATAAAGCAGAGGCGTCAGATCTGAAGGGCAGACTGAGAGAGAGAGAGAGAGAGGGAGGGAGGTCTACAAATTGTATTTTATCTCCTTGCTTATTTCTCCTGTTGGCGGACGACATCTAGCAGAGCAGAGAGTGTGTGTGTGTGTGTGTCTGGGCTGGAGCTTTAGCCGCCGGGTTCGTGGTGACAGGCTTCAAAAAAGTGTGAGAAAAACAACTGGTGCAAGGCAACATCTGCGGGCGATCGAGGACAAACAGAAGGGGGCTGGGGAGGAAAGAAGAAAAGAAGGTTGGCTGGGATCACAAATATATATCTCTATTTTTTATTTTTTTCTATTAGTGGTAATCGCTGATAATTTATATTTTTATTAGTTTGTAATACAAGACATAAACAAAGGGCAATGTTGTTGTTTTTTACTTGGATATTTTTGTTGGATGGAACATATAATAAAAATGTGTAAGTATGCATCTCTCTAAACTTGTTTCTATAAAGATCTTGTTCTTTTAGCTTTAATATACTACAGTATGATATTCAACTGTTGTATATCAATGAAGAATGCTTCAAGTATTTGTTTTTAAATGAGACCTATTGTGTAACATTATTATTATTTTTTTTTTAGTTTTTAACCTTATAACTGCCTTCTAAGTTTTATTAAGAACGAACCATAAAACATGTGGTTCAATATTGTCACTTAGACACTTTACAACAATAAAAAATAACAAATTCAAAGTCTGCTGCTTGTTACGTTAACATCTTAAAATGTAGATGCAGCGTTTATTTGTTCTGCACTTTCTATTTTTAAGCTGTTTTACATTCATTTTGTGTTTAGCAAAAAAAAAAAAAAAAGTAGCTTACTGATTTACTGATCACAGTTTATTCCTAAATGCATAGAAAAAAGGCAATAGCTTCCCTTTAAACATTTTTTTAAATGGGATTATGCATTTGATTTTCCATGAATGTTATTGCAGAAAATAAAGATTTTTGTAGCTGCTCAATCTAAATCCTTATAATCAAAATATAATAATTGAGCCCGATCTCACAAGAAAGCGTACATTTACCACGACATTACACAATATGTAAATTAAGGTTAAGGTTAAGGTTAAGGTATACTTTATTGTCCCCGTAGGGAAATTTGTCCTCTGCATTTGACCCATCCTTCAATGCCTCTGGAGCATCTCCTCAGGAGCAGTGATCGCCGCAGTGCAGCGCTCGGGGACCCATCTCCAGGTGTTGATGCTAGGCTTGGTCAGGACTACCGTAGCTGGAGGATTTTACCCTAACATGCATGTTATTGGTTAGGGTTAGGACGAGATCACGGCCGTCCTGTGTAATTATAGTACGCGTCACATTCCTCATTCATTTTAATGGTGGTTGTTAAGACGTGTTCTTATTTATGAATATTCATGAAATCCTGATTCTAATCTTAACCTGCCCCAAGACCCAGACCTAATCTTACACATTTTAGTAACTTTATGCCTGAACTTACCCGTTTCACTTGAAGAAAACGTCCCCACGTGGCTTCAATTAAAACTCGTGATTTTTTAACGCTGTGAAATCTCGTGTCATTTTCACTCTTTTTCATATCGTGCTAAATGTACGGCGTAACATAAGTACTAAAAATAGCTGTGAAGTCGTAGTCCAAATACGCTGTTTTTGTGTCGTGGTAAAAGTACGCCATCTAGTGAGACTGTGTTGAATAATAATATATATATAATTAGCTAACTAAGACAAATTTTGATAGACAATAGGCCAATTCAGACTTCATCAGACGTTTGAACTTTGCTGTAAGAGCAAAATGATCATTTTGTTCATACAGCCATTGTTAGGCAGTTTGCGCAGGTTGTTCTTGTCACATCAGCTTTGTTCAGCAGAGGTGTGCAGCAGAACAGCTCTGATTGGCTAGTTTTTCCTAAGTGGACAGGATTTCTTATAGAATCCACTGCCACTCATCTCTTCCTGGTCAGCTCAAAGTACAACCGTCAACTGATAATGTCCCACAGTTTGACTGTTTGCCCCATTGTCAATATTAAAATAAAGAGCTACTGACAAGGTCAAAATGACAAGAGAATGATCCAAATCCCATGATCATTTCTCAATCATACAAACTCCTCCGCTAACACATAATGATGAGACGAGCAGGACTCAGGTCTGTGTCTGCTTCAGGTTAAACACAGCGGAGGATGGACAGCTCCAGTTTTGAAACAGGAGATTAGTTATAAAGTTACAAAGGAAATTGATGGGACAGTTTTAATGTCAAACTTTGGGATTGTGCACCAGGGTTGTATCAGGCAGAAGCACATTTGTGTTGGGCTGATGTGAAGAAGTAGTTAAGAGACAAAAGAGTTACAAACATGAAAATCTTCTTGCGGCCAAGACAGTGACAGATCATCTGTAACTACAGTGTGTGCGTGCGCTCAGCGTGCGTGCACCTGCAGCAGGAAACACAAAGAAACTCTCTTATTTTAACTGAGCTGTCAGTGATACAAATCTACATAGCAACAGTGTGGAAGCGGTTGTTAGGGCTCATGGCGGTGGGGTCTAGAGGACTTCGGCTGCGGCGCGTCTGCTGAAGTATGAATGTCAGAGCCCAAACCAACTTTGGTCTTGTTCTTACAGCTCGAGCTTATGAAGTATGAACAGGCCTTAAGATTCAAGGTTCAAGGATTTCTTTATTTGTCTCCCTTGAGAGAAATTTTTCTTGGACCAAATGGGCCGCTGCACACACCAAAGACACATCACCACAAGAAACACAAAGAACAAGATGCAATACATCCCTCCTTACATTCTAGCATCAAAGAGATTTAACAGTTTTACTGAAACCAGTACAAATGGATGCTTGTATCTGTTATTCAACACAGTGGTGCCCTGTACCTCAGGAGTTCACATGTGTGGGGTCTAAGAGGATGTTCCTGGTCTGTCTCCTCATGGCCTGTTCCTGTCCAAATTCAAAATTTGACTTTTTGATTTGACAAGTAAGTTTCCAATCCAGCTGATGATTCCATATCTGAGAACTGACTCAATAGATGCTCTATAGAAAATGGGCATGATGTTTCTACATACACCAAACAGTCGGAGTCTGCACAGGAAGTGGAGGCGCTGATGTATTCAGAGGTCACCTGTGTATGCCAGCTCAGATCTCTGTCAATATGGACTCCGGAGCTCACGTGCTCTATCACATAGCCATGAATGGTCACTTGGCCATGGTCAACAGCTGATCTGGGGTCAATCACCATTTCTACTGTCTTATATGTGTTGATCTGCAGTTTGTGTGAATCACACCAGGTCACAGGCTTCTCTATAGCAGCACTATGGAGCTTCAAATTTGATATCTTTGTCAACAAGCTGAGCAAAACAGTATCATCGGAAAATTTCAATATGCATTGACATGATTCAGAACTAACACAATTATTGGTGTAAAATGTAAACAGAAATGGAGAACTAACTGCACATGGTTATGTTAGAAAAGACAGACTTGAACTTAACTCCAACGACTAAAGCACCACATAGGTTTAAAAACGCTCTTTTTACAATCTCAAACTTCTGCCGTTGGTAAATACTCTCGCCCTACTGTGAATATTTTAACCACACGCCAAATTATTCCAATCATTTCTTTTCCAGCATTTCCATCATAAAAATTACATGTGGTATTTTTCTTTAAGAATGGAGCCAAAACACGAGCCACAGAGGGAGAGAGAAGAAAGAGATCTCGAGCAAAACAGGCCCCAAATTATTCATGAATTAAACTTGACGCGCTCTTAAATGGGACGTTCCAAATACCCGATCTATTATTTATAGACTTGTTGGAAAGACACCTCTCCAAAATAGTCCAGGGACTCTTTTACTCACTCCATACAAATTTAAAGCAAAGCGCCCGTGGTAAAAACGCTCTTTGTTTTCTTGCGCCGCTGCAGATTAAATGATCGTATATTTTGCCGGCGTCGATTCGCGCCCAAGGTTAAGTGAGGCGCTCGCCGGAGACATTCACGGCTGTGTGCTAAAACAAACATGCTGTGATGAGTTGTCCTTTTACATCGCAATCTGTAAAGGCACCGCTAAGATGTTTACGACTAATTCAAGCAAGGAGAAAGAGCTGAACACATCGATGGCTTTTTGGACAATTTATGGGATTCAATGGGTTTTTATGAGTAGGAAAAACAAAGTAAAATGTGGTCTGTAATAAAAACAGGACAATAATTCTGCAAGGGTTGACGTTAAAGACTTGCTGGTGGTGAATGTAAATGAGAGGGCTTTTTATGATGGGGCAATGCTAGGAAAACTCACACCAGAGCCCGATACTACAAACTAGCTCACTCAAAATGATAACACCGCACGATATTTTAATTTTTTTATTTAGCGATGTTTGATTTTTTTGCTTTACTTCTATATATCTTCTATTGCTTTTATTCATGATGTGACGTCATCAAAATAAGAGCTGCAGTCGAACACAGATTTACAGGAGTGTGGAGATCCAACGTGTTCTCATGGATTTCGTAAAATAGCACGCCATGACAAATTGCGTGTCACGACGACGCCCTCTGCCTGTTTTGGCGTGCAATTACACGCTCGTTTTTTCTGGCGTGGTCTGGACACGCCTAGTGGTTGACGACAAACACGAGGTTTTTCAAGGGATTAACGGCTACATTTAAGTCTGAAGTTACAAAAATGGGTAAGTTTAGCTCTTAGGCTTGAAGTTGGTTAAGGTTAGGATTAGGATTGTGTTAGTTTTCATGAATAATAACACGTCTAAACATTCAACATTCACATTAACATTCATCAAATACACACGCACAAAATAGAAGTTGCGTTCATAGGACACGCTGTTTACAATAGCGTGGTATTGACACGCTTATCCATGAGAACAGGCTCGGAGATCTGACGGCGAAAACCAATAGATTTCATGAAATAAAGCTATTTTTTTGTCATTTTACATAAGAATTTTTTAAGAATTCGTAGCCACTAATCAGTTGTACACGTAGTTTTTATTGTCAGGTAGTTTGCGCTCATTTTCAATTTACACGCTCTCAATTCTTTACTGCGCGCTAGGGCTGTAGTCGACCAAAGAAATTCTTGGTCGATTAAAGACATGTCCCATCGACCGATTAATCGACTAAAAAGGGGGCTTAGCAAAAGCTCTGAAGCAACAAAATATTTTTGATATGATAAATTATCTGACCCAAACTGTGCTTCAAAAGACTAAAAGTGCAATGCAGTTCATGTAAAAAGAAAATGAATAAGTCACAGTGTGTTTGTATAAGAAAAGGCAGATTAGACCAATTGCTGTTCAACATAACTCATCATAATCGAAATAAAATAATTAGTCGACTAATAGAAAATTATTCAGCGCATTTCTCCATGAATATGAGTTGTATTGTAATAAAATACACGTCGTTTTAAACATTCAAAATCAAGGAACAAGTCTCTGCATCATTCATGTTCCTTCTGTTCTCAGTTTTAGTTGTGTTTGTCTCAGTTTTTCTGGTCGGCTTTGCTTCCCTGCGTTTGTGTGAGTGAGTGAGTGAGTGAATGAGAGAGTGAGTGAGTGAGTGAATGAGTGAGTGAGAGAGCGAGAGAAGGAGAGAGAGAGAGGGAGAGAAGCAAAAGAAAAACGCAAAATCTCATTTCAAACATTTGCAGTTTAAATGATTTGTGAAAATTAGTTTTTTCTTTGGTATGTTTCAATAGACACTTTGAATAAATACAGAGTGGACTGTCTGAGGCGGGTTAATAAAGGACAAAAAACAAAAGCTTTGTGAACGACTCTTTGAGATGAATGATTCATGATGATTAGAATCCCTTTGAAAGAATCCAAAGTACCACCAACGTCACTGAACTTATCCTGGATAAGTTTCTCATAGTTCACAACTCGATCTGTTATGCTTGGATTTTCTCAATGAAGCCTTGCGTGTTCATGGAGCAGGAGGCGGAGTTAATGCAAACTGACCAAATAGAACAACCGAGCTGCAGACTTCAAACGTGAGGAAATGTCAATCATGAAGCGGAATATATACACAGGACATAAGGCCAATCCCAGTCAGACACAGAAGTTATGCTACAGAGTTCATTTGAATCTCACACATCAATACTACAGACTAAAGCACAAATGTGCAAATAATACGAACATTTAACACAACATCTTCTAACCAGGGGTACATGGTTCCTCGAGGGCTCACCAGGGGTACTTGGAAAGACTTCAGACTTTAACAGAAGATGAATTGTATTTTGAATGAATTTTAAAATGTTATTTGTGGTTATGTTTTCATACTTTTGATTCATTTTAAACCAGCATTTTTTTTTGTGCCAAAAACAAGAACATACAAAACAATAGGCAATATTCTACTAGAAAATCCATGTGTTTACCTAAAAGCACAAGTCAGGGGGTACTTGGCGTGTGGGACAAAATTCAGGGGGGACTTGGAACAAAAAAGTTTGGGAACCACTGATTTAACAGATTGAACAGCTTAGTCTGTACGAGCTGTGTCTTTAGCTCAGAGTGACTTTTGTCTGAGTGATGCATAAAGACGCACATTTAAACAGTGTAGCCATCATTCAATATTTCTTGACAGTGAAAGTGTTTATTAACCATCACACAAAAGGATTAAACAACAAGATTCTTCAGTCTAATGATTGTATATAAGATCTCATTGCTCCTCTTAGTAATCCATACGCATCACTTTGTTATAAAAGAATACACCGCGGCTTTTCACATTTTCTCATTTCTCTTCTCACAAATCCCTGAATTCTCGTCTCTGATTGATCAGTGACTTATTTTTTTAACTTATTCAGGAACTTATCCTAGTCCAGAGTATGAGATTATAGAGCCTGATCTCACAAGAAAGTGCACATTTACCACGATATAACACAATATGTAAATTAGGTATGATTAGCACGAGTTCATGGCTGTCCTGCGTAATTATAGTACGCATCACAGTCCCCATTCATTTGAATGGTGGTTGTTAAGACGTGTTCTTATTTATGAATATTAATGAAATCCTGATTCTAATCTTAACCTACACCAAGCCCCAGACCTTTTAACTTGATGCCTAAACGTACCCGTTTCACCTGAAAAAAACGTCCCCACGTGGCTTCAATCAAAACTCGTGTTTTTTTAACGCTGTGAAATCTTGTGTCATTTTTACTCTTTTTCATATCGTGCTAAATGCACGGCGTAACATAAGTACTAAAAATAGCTGTGAACTCGTGGTCAAAATACGCTGTTTTTGTGTCGTGGTAAAAGTATGCCCTCTAGTGAGACTGTGTTGGATTATATGAGATCTGCCCCGATAGAAAGTGATCGAGCTTCGTAAACTCTGAATATAGTTTCGTAGTACACAGCACAGTTTATGGGTTTGAGTCCCTGAGTCACAATTTTGACCTGCAGAAGTGGTCAAATTGTGACTCAGGGACAAGTGGCCTTTCATTGCAGTCAACGGCAATTCAGACATGACAAAAAACACATTACAACTAAACTCCCAAGATGGCCACTGCCTTACCCCCAATTTAATACCTTTTATGACTTATTGCATTGAAATTTGGGGACATAGCTATAAGTCAAACACTAAACCAATATTGACATTACAAAAAAAAGCAATTAGGATTGTCAATCATCACTTGCATAATGAATCAACTAAACAAATATTCCTTCAATTTAAAGCATTAAAATGTTATGATTTAGTTCATCTTAACACAACTGTGTTTATGTACAAAGTTAAAAAGCAACTCATGCCATTGAAAATACTGAGTCTGTTTGAAATTAAAGAAGATAAGTATGATTTAAGAGGAAAAGACATGTTTAAAAAACCATCGGTCAGAACAAATGCTAAAAAGAATCGTATTTCTGTTCAAGGGGTCGACTTGTGGAATAGTTTGACAGATGAACTTAAAAGAAGTAATTCTGTTTTTCAATTTTTTTGAATGTTCAAAGCTAAAATATATGTTAACTATGAAATGGACATTTGAGTTATGGATTGTAATGGATTGGTAAAATTGTACAAACATGTAAATGCACATGTATTCTGAGTTGAGTTTGAGGGCAGATATGTGACGCTGTAAGAAGGTTAGGTGTAAAAAATATCATCCTTTTCGCTTGATTTTGTTAATAGTTGTTATGTTTGCTATATGACGATGTTATTCAGCGAAATAAATTCTTTCTTTCAATTTACACCAGCGCAGTAGCAGTGCGTAACTGCAGCAGTACCTCACACGTGCAGGAATCGCTCATAAGTCAAGTCTGATCTGGTTCAAACAACTTACACCAGCAATGTAAAACGAACGTCTGATGGCCAAGAATACCCGACACGTCACTCAAATTAGGTCGGAGTTGTAGTTGTTCAGCGTCAACAGTGTCTTTTGGGCTTTTTAGCAGGAAAAAACACAAAATAAAGTTCCCATGCCCTTTTAAAATACGCCAACTACAAAGATTACAGCCACTAAAACAACTATTTCAATTCAGTTGGTTAGTTTAATTACACAAGAGACCTACCTGTGATTTTTTCGCCATATCATCAGCCCCAGTTTCTATCATTATCGTTAGTTTGAGTTTACACAGGAAAAGCCTTTAACACAAACGACCGTCCTCTGAACTAATAATGCGATGTTGTCCAGCTCTGCAGCAGGCCTGACCTTTCCTCTGTGAACGCTCAAACCTCCTCTGCAGCTTTATGTTTCCAAACTCTGCCCTTTGTAAAAACCATTACACAAAAGGCTCTTGCATTCTGTTGAGCTGATTAGTTATCTTCGATTTCTCGAGCTGTTCAGGGCAATGCGACGAACGTTTAGAGAAGAGTGTGTGATCATTTATAAAAACTCACAAATAATCTGTTTCTGCAGTTTTGAATTAGAAAATGACAGTTCAGTGCTAAGTATGGGAAGGAATTTATTTCTGATATAAGGCAGGTGAATTTACAGTACCATTTAGACTTTTGTTATCTGGAAAAAAAAGGTTAAACTACTGATTAAGAACAAAGTTAAGATCATTGGGCCTCATTCGTGACACGTTCTCACAAACAAATTTGTTCTTTAGGGCTTTTTTTTGGCATTTACAAAATTTGTTCTTAACGGAAAATGTTCGTGTGTAAGAACAAATCCAGGAAACATTATGATTGTGATGGTTTTCTGGGGAACGTTGTCATGTAAACTAGGCCTAGAGTGTAAAATGTACAGATCAAATCAATGTTTGTACCGCTCAAAATCACAACAGTCATCTCTGTGAACTTCCTGAGATTGTTAATATGGCAAACAGAAATGTTAGAAAGAGAGAGAAAAATGCCAGTTACTAAAAGCATTATTTTTTGTGAATACAGTAGTCTTTCCTTATCGCGGAGGTTACATTCTGAAAATAACCGCAAAGTCGTCATGTTTATTTTTTTACAGTAATTTCAGTGGTTAATGACCATGTACCACACTCGTTCCATTTACTCAAATCGGTATTAACATTTTCTCTCTTGTTTAAACAAACAACAGTGAGTTCCGGTGGATCAGGTCTGATGCGTGGTCAAGATGTGCGCGACCGCAACCGCATTGGTTTACAGCGGCTAGACTATACTGTTTGCTAGAACGCTTTGGGCAAAAGCACAAACTGTTTTGAAGCAAATAAGACGCTACGAGTGGACACGGCTCTGTCAAGACTTAAACACACGATGATGATAGCGTTCGTTTTGTGGATTTGTTTCTTCAGGGAGGGCAGGTGCCAAAGCGTGACATGGATGTTATTCTCAGCGAGTTAAGTGTTCTCGTGCTTGAGCATAGCTGCAGCTCAAACATGGGTTCGTTGTGGTAGTTTTGCATGTTAAATGTGAGGCTCTCAGTGAAGGTGTAGTGTTTTGGACAGATTGTTAGTGCGTTGTTGCTTCATGCTCATTCACTGCTGTGTCAGCGCAGTCTTTGTGCAGATAAGTCCAACTACATTGCTGTTTTTATTTTTAGTTCTTCTGAAATCCTTAAGGTGTTCATGCTGCTAACATGTAGTGTCAAGAAAATAGGCTAAATAAAAAGAGCTTTTGTGTTGTTGTCTGTGAATTCTGATGACTTGACATGATCCCCAAACACTGTGTTTTAGTGCAAAGCATGCTATGCAGTAACAGCGTAGACCTAGACCAGGACCGAACGCTGTATGCTGTAAAAAAAAAATAAAATAAAAAATGCCCCCCCCCCCCCCTAAAATACACGAAGAAGCGCGACCACGAAAGGTGAACCGCGATATAGCGAGGGAACAATGTAAAACAAGACTGTTGATATTGAAGGACTGACATTCTGTGCATTGAAAAATGTTTGTTTAAGCTGTGAAAATTATCAATTATTAACCACTAATTTGATTTAACTAATCATAACGTGTTTTTCAAAGCAGATTGCCAGAATTTCAAAAATGTTTCAAACTTTGGGGTGCACAATTTCACAATAAGGAGATTAACAGCCCGATCTTGCCCCTTTGTCTTAGCCGGTCTTAGCCTTGGTCTTAAGTATTCCTCTGTTGGCCACTAGTGGCTCTCTTCAAGCTCTATACACTGTCAGTGTAGAAGGTCTGGCTCCAGCCAGATGTGAGGAGGTGCAGTTTTTTTCATTGAACCTGACACATGCTCACGCCTGTGACAAGTGAGCAGCTGCTTTAGGATTACAGGCAAAAGAGAACTGTAGCAGCAGCTTCAGTTTGGAAAAAAAAACTGCAATAATAGAAATCTATTTGGTGAAAGTCTATTTACTTGACAGACTTGATCAACTTTGTCTAAAAATGAGGCCAACATTTTTTTAACGTGTTGACACATAAAAAATGGTTTAAAAAATACATGATGGCCTCTTTGGCCTTTCCATAGCATTCACACTGACCCATGTTCACCCTCACATCTGATTATCTTTTTTTATTAAGTCAACAAGCTTTATGTAAAGAAAAGACACATTTTTAGACAAAGTTGTTAAAGTGTGTCAAGTACATAGACTTTCACCAAATAAATTTATATTATTACAGTTTTTTTCTGTAATAATATATATATTTTTCTGCAGCTGCTCACTTGTCACAGGCGTGAGCATGTGTCAGGTTCAATGAAAAAAACTGCACCCCCTCACATCTGGCTGGAGCCACACCTTCTACACTGACAGTGTATAGAGCTTGGAGAGAGCCACTAGTGGCCAACAGAGGAATACTTAAGACCAAGGCTAAGACCGGCTAAGACAAAGGGGCAAGATCGGGCTGTATGAGTTGTAATCAACCCAAATCTACATGATGTCTCTGGGTGGAGTTTGCATCTTCTCCTTGTGTTACTATGGGTTCATTCATATGCAGGCTAATAGGCAGCACTGTAAACTCCCAAAATGAATGAATTGTTTGTGTCAGTCTCGTCTTAACTTTGTCACTGTCCAGGGCGTTCCCCACCATTTTCTTCTCCAAGCAGAAGAAAATGAATGAGAATAAATCCATTTGAAAATCAGACAAAACAATCGATCTTCCATAAATAGACCGAACCCCTTGACAATGATCGCTTTGATGAATTGCTAATTTGCAGACTCCACATTCTTCGCTTCTTTAATTATAGCTGTGCAGCGACCGTATGTTCGCCGGTAACAAGAAAAGTTTGGTCTGAAGTTTTTCTCCCGCCCTTGGAACCTCATCAAAGTTACATAAAGAGGGGAGAACCCATATAGAAGAAGTAGAGGTTGCATATTTGATGTCCACCGTTCAGCATGCTGTTTATTCATAGCCTCTTCAGTCCGGCACAAGAAGGCAAGTTCTCATTTACATTGAAATCTACAAATCTGGCGCTGAAGGGGCTAGCTCGCCTCTTAGCATCTCATAGACAGCAACAGGAAAATGGGCTACACACCTGGACAAACACCAAAACACTGCAGCCACAAATTGCCTGCCGTTGGAGGAGCTGAACGATAAATAAATCAACAAGAAGGTCGTTGTGGTGCTATTTATAAGTCCTGATGTGGAGCCTAGTGTGTTTCATCTCATAAATGTAAAGCAGTTAATTAAAATTAGCATATAGGCTAGCTTCAAGTTTGGCTCCTATCTTTAAAGGGTTTGACCAGAGGGAATGCACAGGCTCAAATGAAGAATAAAACATTTATATGGCCATTTTTCTTTTGCTGTTTTGTTTTCATCATAGTCACCAGTAACATATTTACGTTTTTCCCAAAGGAGACCTTTTGTGTTTTGTATATAGACCGCATACAGGTCATATCTAACTATAATGAACAAAAAGGTAATATGTAATTATTCTTAATTTGAGTTGTTTTAGCCGGATATCATGTTCATTTTATAGTATTTTGTTAAATTTGCAAAAATGTATTAAGATTAATTGCATATCCATGTTAATCCCGATTAGTGATATTATTTTCTTAGTTTTGATGCATTTAATTGTTAATTTAGACATATTGAATGAACCCCATTCATAGAAACCTTGACAGATCTACTGTACAAAATAAATAGTCTGACTACAATTAGCTTAAATATATATTAGTCTATTAGTTTACGCTGAAGCCTTTTTGATTGATTTAGGTTATATGTTATGTTATGTTTGAAATTAGACCAAACATAGTGTTGAAAGTAATATATAAGTCCCTTTTAATGAAGTCCCAGCAGACCAGCGTCTGATCACCTGGAGCCTGGTGTCAGCAGGTGCTCATCTGTCCCTGGATATTTGACTCACTCCAACAAGTTCATTTATATAGAGGGATTTTTTTTTTTTTTTTATCAAACAAAGCCGCCGCTAATCAGACAGAGTACGAAGAAACAACAATATACGCAGCATTGGAGAAAATGCGGCACGCGAGAATGCAACACGAAAAAACACGTCATGGAAGAGAACAGAACAGCACAGTGCATAGCGTACAGCAGTGCACGGCGATTGGAGACTCAGAACGGCTCGCATGACCCAACACAGTCTCACTAGATGGCGTACTTTTAGGTTTTTTATGTTGTGTAATGTCGTGGTAAATGTACACCTACTTGTGAGATCGGGCTCCATGACCATGCATGTTCTTACACAGTCTGAGACGTGCACAATTGTGCAGTAAGGGTGAGTAAAATAAATTGACGCATCACTTTATAAAAGAAAAAATAACGCAGTGTGATATTTTTGATACAAAATACTTAGCACTAATATATCCCAGCCCATGACATTTTGACTAGATCTGCTCCTGCTTGTTATTGGAGTTATTTAGGTGAAAATCAGAGCATTCTCCATTTAATAATGTCTCCAAAATCCACAAAGTTCATCTGTTGTTGTTGTTAGCATTGTGGCTAACTTCCATTAGCATACCGACACCCCTCGCTCCAAACAGCTTTGGAAAAAACACTTAAAACACATAGTTGTGAACATTTGGAAGCTCAGAAAGCATTAGGTCAGTGAGCGAAACATGTGACTGATGTAGGAAGTTCAAAATGTATTTTTCTGTTTGCTTACATTTTTAAGAAAGCAAATCAACTTTAACCAATGATGTGTTGGTATTGACCAGTGGTTGTTTCGTAGTTTGATTATTTAACACTTATGTTTGCTAAATCAACAGTCTTTGGGCTTTTCAGATTTTAGGCTTTACAAAATAAACTGCTCCGAAAACCACCGTGCCACCTAATCTTTTACTCTTTTTTTTTTTTTTCTCTCTGTTGTCAGGCGGCTGCAGAGAGGAAGTGCAGTGTCTCCAGGCTGTCTCCTCCTGCTGTCCACACTGCTGTACCCACCTGCTGTCTGTCCCATCTGGGGAGGTCCGCTCTGACCACAGGGCCTGTTTGTTACGCCTCACGCACCGCGAGGAAGCAACAGTGTTTGGAAGTGGGCTTTGTCTGATGGCTTTTGTCAGTTCTACAAGTGGAACTGCTGAGTAATAACTGAAACAGATGACGAGTTCACGGAGGCAGACAAGTATAGCAATGTAATGTCGTGGTTTTAAATCTTTATACTGTGTTTATGGAGGAGAATGTTCACCCGCGTTAGTTTCGGATGGTGTTCTTTAACAAAGCACTTTAAAATACTCCTGTTGATGCGGTGTGTGAACGATGAACATTGGCCCAACACTGGCAGCAACATCTGTTAGCTTCTCTTTTGTGCTTCTGTGTTTGCACCACAGATTGGGCAGGGCGATATGGCACAAAACTTCTATCATAAAGTAAAAGACAAAATTTGCGATAATATTATAATTGACGATATATATCCAAGATTGTAAGCATTTATAATGTTTCTTTGTCTATACTTATAAAGGAGACATAAATTAGCACCAGATTTTTGAATGTTTTATTGGTCTATTGTGGCAAAGGAGAGCTGAATAAATGTTCTGTACACATTCAACCAGTAGTGTCTATTTTCATCAGGAAACTAGCCTCTAGAATGTGTATTTAAGCTTTGTTTTCACATCTTCTGTTGTTCAGTAGAACTGTTTCAGTTCACTACAATTTTTTTTTTTTTACAGCTGTTAGGAGTGAGAAATGCTGGTATGCTAACGACAAACTAAGCAGAGAACAAACTGGACATTAGATGTAGACAATGCAGACTAATTTCCACCTGAATAGATACATACTTTGGTCATGAGCTTTGGGTAATGACTGAAAGGACAAGATAGCGAATACAAGCGGTAAAAATGAGTTTCCGCCGCAGGGTGGCTGGGCGCTCCCTTAGAGATAGGGTGAGGAGCTCATTCGCATGGAAGAACTCGGAGTAGAGCCGCTGCTCCTCCACATCGAGAGAGGCCAGCTGAGGTGTTTCAGACATCTATTTCAGATACCTTCTGTGCATCTCTCTGGGGAGGTGTTTTAGGCATGTCCCACTGGAAGGAGACCTCGGGGAAGACCCAGGACATGCTGGAGGGACTATTTCTCTTGACTGGCCTGGGAACACCTCTGGATGGATGGGGAAGTCTGGTCTGCCTACTCAGACTGCTGACTCTGCTCCCCGACTCCGGATAAAGCGGAAGAAAATGGATGGATAGATATTTTTACAATAATAAATTTGATCTGCTTAAGCAATGTTCACTGTAAGTGAAGGGTAACAGGCTCTGTGCAGTTGGCTTGTTTTCGTTGAAAATAGTACATCCTGTACATACAATCATTTCCTGTTCAATTCTTTTTTTTTTTTTTTTTTTTTTTTTTTAGGTTTTCAGTTTAAAACAAATAAATAGTCTCTACATCAGACAGTTGTGGTGAATGGTAGAGAAAACATGCTAAAGACTTAACAAACCAGATACATATTTTACCATTGGACACCTGAGTGTTTGAAAAGAGACATGATTGTGTATAAATGCTAATGCTAACAGGAAGTGGTCGTATGTGCAGAAGTTAGCTATTTTGAACAAACACAAACCAACTGAAGTTCCGTGCTCACAGCCAATTTCATTTTTTCCATAAACCTTGACAAATTAATTATGTTATGAAACAATATAATAATTTACAAGTGTCATAGACATAAAGTAAATGCAAACCAGAGCATAATGTCTTTTTCAATACCTCAGTTCCACTACACACCAAATACATTAAACCTTTCCATTTTTCCAAGTCACACTGACTTCAGCTAAATCCCTTCTGCTCATGTCTCATTTGCATCTCCCATTCAAGCTACACCAAGATAACTTCCTCCATATTCTGTGACACATTTATTTTGTTCCATTCTGACAGGCAAAGAGGGGCGCACCGAAGCCTGTCCGAGTCAGTCTTTGGGCAGTTTAATGAAGCCCAATCTTTGAAGACACTTTGGTGGCAGCGGACCCTTAGGCAATCACTCAGAGGAGCACATCATAAGGATAAAACTCCACTGGCGACCGGACCGGATGCCTTTGAACCTCACATGAAAAAAAAAACCTTCTCTAGCACGATCAAAAAGAAAACTGTGTCTATGAGGTGAGAGCAAAATAGAAACAGTATCATAGGTTTTTTTTTTGGTCAGGTTTGCCGGAATTATGTTGATGGGTTTAGAAGAGGGAATGTAAAAGCAGACGCGTGACATCCGTTTACCTCGCAAAAGAGAGTTGTGTGAGAAATGCTGTTTTAAGTACAAGCTCATGTCACAGTTCAGACCTCTCGTATGGAGGCATTTTAAGACGGTTTACTGTCGGAAATTCGTGTTAAGCTTTTAAGTAGGACAATAATAACAACAAATTCAATTGGCTCTGTGCACGGGTTGTCAGCTGGCTTGTTTATATTTGAAACAGCTACCTTGTGTACATGCATTGACATTAAAGTACCAGACATGTAATCAGCAAATTTGTGAAATGCACGGCTCCTCGTTGTTTAAACCCTACTTAACACAGGCAGTTAAGTCTGTTAAGTTAAAATTTGTAAATGAAGTTCAACGCTTAAAAGTTACATTCAGGTGAATGAAAAACGGCAAAAAAAATAAAAATAAATAACGCAACAAAACAGCCAGATGTCTGTCCGACCGGTTCAGACCTGATTCAAACATCTGCTCTCGTCCCGTTTCGTTGTTTTATTCAAAGAAGTTTCCCCAACCAACCTGATGGGGTGGAAAGTCCATCTATAGCTTTCTTAAAAGCTTAAACAAACACAAAATATACATTGGTACCATTTTATATTAACTACACCTTAATTGGCCTTAGTAAACCACGAATAAAGCATAAATAAAGCCTTAATTATTCATGAACTAATGGGGAATTAATGAATGAAAAAGTTGATTAATGCTTAGTAACTACTTAACTAAGGAGCTAAGGTTAGGATTTAGGGTTAGGGGGCAGGATTCGGAGTAATTAAGTAGTTACTAAGCATTAATAAGCTTTTTCATCTATTAATTAATCATTTGTTCATATTGAATTAAGTCTTTATTAAGGTGTTATTAATGATTTTTTAAGCCTAATTATTTTGTAGTTTTTTCAAAAGTGTTACCGATACATTTGAATTCCCCCATCAGTCTACATGCTTTTCCTAATTACCAAGTTGTGCCGGTATGCTAATGGCAGTTAGCCACAATGTTAACAACAACAACAAAAGAATTACTTTGTAAATTTTGATGAACAAACACGACATTATTAGATGACAACAATACAGTGCAGACTCATTTTCATCTGATACAGTAACAAACTTAAAACATACACTTGATGTAGTGAAAAAATGCATTTAGAAAATACAAAATAAATACAAAATAACAAATGTGAGCCACAGGAACACAGATAAAATAGAAAGTAGTTGTTTTTGACATTTGCAATCAAATCCACTGCATTAGAATTGTCAGACTATTTGTTGAAAAATGTTCGAAAACTTGCCCTTAAACGTCTTTGTTGTGCTGCAAGTCTTAAACAAAACACAATTGATTGGGGCCAACCACATTTATCTCCCACTGACGCCATTTTTAGTAATAAACTAATCCCTTTTTACATGTTATTGCTATTTTGAATCGTTCTGGTCCAAGGTCAAATTACATACAGAAGGTAGTAAAATGGTAATGTGTTGTTCAAAAACATAATAATAACTGGGTTTATTGAACTGGCCCTGACCTCCCACACTCATAAAACAGAATACTAGTCTTCTTATGAAAAAGGAAGCTTTAATTTAATATGATTTTGTTTTCTCTACCTCTGCAGAGAAGAACCTGCTCACAGATGTTTTCAGGACTCCAGATTTATATGACTTGTGCGGCCAAGTGTTTTCCTCAGGACACCATGTCATTGGTTAGACCGGCTAAGGCTGAATATTACACAGTTCTGATTTTGGCTCATTGAAGGGCCAAATAGAAGGCAAGGCAAGTTATTATTTATAGCACAATTTGCACACAAAATAAGCTCAAATGCTTTACAAGACAGCAAAAGATGCAATGAATGCACAAGCTAATGCTAGCATAGCTAATGAATAAAATACATATCTATAGCAAAAATAATTCCTTTTAAACTTCTTACTTCAGTCGCACATTTTGCTCATTTACCCAATGCATTTTGAGACTACGCAATGTTCAGCACGATGTGTTTTCACAGTTAGCCAGAATGCTAACAACACATGAACATTGTGGATTTTCGTGAACAAACATGACATTATTAGACATAGAGAGTTACATGAATAGATAAGCCGCCAAAGTGAGCTATAAAACTCCTCCTTCTGACACGGCTGCTAAGGCAAGCTGGAAAACGGTCGCCCACTGTGAAGTGACATCATCATTCATTTGGCTCAGCTAAGTAATCATGGGGTGCGAGGTACAAAGGTAGGCTACACAGGTTCAATTCTTGTTTTGGTGTTTCATTTTTCTCATTTTCAATTTTAGAAAATACTCACACATTCACATCATGAGCTCATGTGCTTATGTAGACTTAAGCAGAAGCTTCATTCATATGCCTGCAAACTTATTATAAGAGAATCTTAACGTGCAAGTAAGAAACTAGACCTGTGCACAGCCCAGTGGCACAGCCTCAGAGCTGTGAACTTCTCCGCACTTCAGGATCACTCCCACACAAAACTCATATTTGGTGCTGTCAATCAATGTCTGTTCCCACCCACTGGGCGTCTCTTAAAAAGCCTCCAGGCATCTACCACTTTTGCGAGTCTGTTTGAGATTCAGTTGTAAGTTTCTGACCTCAGTTGTTTAGCCTCACTTTCAGTTATTTTATTATTAAAAATCTGGTATAGCACATGTGGAGGTCTGTGGAGTTTAAAACACAGTGAAGCGCCTGCCTTTACTACCACTTAATGACATCACAAGGTGGAACAGCATGTTTGCAGAGTGACAAAAAAAATCCAGCCTTTATAATAAGCAAATTATTTATTTATTTTTTGTTTTTTTCCCCATCCTTCAAACATATACCCGAGCACTCCCACTGTGGAATCCCATACACCAAAGTCAATTAAAAAGGTGTTGTCAGGAACATGACAGTCCTGCGTTTCCCACATCAGGAATGGATTTACAGGAAATGACACAGGTGCTTGTAACCTTAGTGTTTTTGCCATCACTAGGTCATGTTGGAAGCACTTATCCCACAGACACGACATGTCACTGGGGTCACATCTCTCTGAAGTCATGGAGAGACAAATCAAACAAAAAACAGACTTAGCGTGCGACATCTTAAATCCAAAGTGGTCTTGTTTAAGTGCCCTTGTGCTCAGATGTCAGAAAAGCCCTGCGGACAAGGCCATAAGTGTGATTACACGAATGTCTCCATGTGTGCTCTGTGTACCGCTGACACAACCCCTGAGGCTGCATGTATAATGTACCGCTGCAGGTCAGGATGTTTCTGTATCTGCTCTGTGTGTGTGTGTGTGCTGCCTCTGTTCTGCAGTGTGAAACCAGTAAGAGGCACAGAACTACAGCGAGTGTCCATGTGGAACCCACAGTGTCCATATCAGTGTGAAATATGTCAATCTGGACTGTAAGTATTCAAGGGGAAGAGATTATTTCTCTCTCTCTCTCTCTCTCTCTCTCTCTCTCTCTCTCTCTCTCTCTCTCTCTCTCTCTCTCTCTCTCGCTCTCTCAGATCTTACATATGTACCACACATACAAAAAAATAGAAATAAATAATACAACAAAAAATAATGATAGTAATAAAAATAATACATACACAATACATACAAACATTCATAATACAAATACATTAGCAAATACACAGAAGAATTACAGTACAGTAAATGTACAGACTAAATTTATATATGTCCATGTACATATACATAAACTACATTTAGTGATTTGTATCAGGAAGTAGAGCACTGATGACATCAATTCTTTTTAGTAATATTTTTGCTTTATGAAATCAAAGCCAGACACGCTGCTTTCAGTCAAAAAACTGAATAAATACCAGTCGTAGTTGCAAGATCATCTTGTAACCCAGATTTTGCTTTGGGACCCCCACTGAAGTCAACTTCTCTCAAAAACGCACAAGTGTATTACATTTTAAAAGAACATTAGTCTTGCTATCAAAATGTCTTTATTCAAAAAGTTCATAGCTTTGTTTTGTAAAATATTGTGAAAATTCTCTTAGTAAATGTTTGATGGTTTGTTTATTTGTTTTTGTTATTAAATACAGTTGTGCCTCTTACTGACTTTGATTTGGTTTGATTTGGACAAACGTGGCTCTTTTGCTGTTGAAGGTTACAGACCCCTGCACTGGGGGAAACAAGTGTTGTTCTTAATTTTACCACTCAAAAAAAAAAAAAAACCTTTTAGACATGAATTTAACAAACTATTAGTGCTCCAGTCTATTTCTATCTCTCAAGTAAAAAAAGCTTGTTGCAATAGAACAGTTTTGAATCCCCATAAAGTTACAAAATTAAGATGAAATTTGTAAAATGTTTAGTAATCTCTTAACTATAATTACCCTAACTTGTCATGGCAACATGGCAATCAAAGGCCATGTATTTCAGATGTGTGGCAAAATACACATCCAGGCAGTTTCATAATAATAGAGCATCAAAATTTAACCCACATTTATTGCTCAAAAACGCGATCCGAGCTCAACACTGACATTAAAATGGCTTAATGCACATACAGTATCAAATGTGAAAAGTAGGACGTGTTTAGTGCATTTCTATAGAACCAGACGGGCTTCTTCTGAGAGTAAATGGTGCGTGTGTGAGAAGAGAGGGAGGACCGGAGAGGTGGAACAGGTGAAGAAAAACAGAGGAGCAGAAAAACATGACCTATGCTCCTGCCGCACTGTGCTCTGCATTCGAATCCAAATACTGCATGAATATCAAAGACGACACGCGCCCGACGCTCACTGATGGACACGAGAGAAACACTGATAAGAGAGACAGACTGAGAGAGAGACTGAGAGAGGAGAGAAAGAGAGAGAGAGAGGAAGAGGAGAGGAGAGAGACAGAGAGAGAGAGGAGAGGAGACAGAACAGAGAGAGAGAGGGAAAGAAGAAGAGAGAGAGGACAGACAAGAAGAGAGGAGAGAGGACAGAGAGAGAGGAGAGAGAGAGACAGACAGAAGAGAGGAGAGAGATAGACAGAGAGAGAGAGGAGAGAAGAGAAGACAGACAGAGAGAGAGAGAGGAGAGAGACAGACAGAGAGAGAGAGAGGAGAGAGACAGACAGAGGAGAGAGAGAGAGGAGAGAGAGAGAGGAGAGAGAAGAGAAGAGAGAGAGAGGAGACAGAAAGGAGAGAGGAGAGAGAGAGAGAGAGAGAGAGAGGAGAGAGAGAGGACAGAGAGAGATAAGAGAGAGAGAGAGTAGAGAGACAGAGAGAGAGAAAGAGGTACCAGAGAGAGAGATGAAGAGAGAGGTAGAGAGAAGAGAGAGAGAGAGAGACAGAGAGAGAGGTAGAGAGAAGAGAGAGGAGAGAGGTAGAGAGAGAGAGAGAGTAGAGAGACAGAGAGAGAGAGAGAGAGAGAGTAGAGAGACAGAGAGAGAGTAGAGAGACAGAGAGAGTAGAGAGACAGAGAGAGAGAGTAGAGAGACAGAGAGAGAGAGTAGAGAGTAGAGAGACAGAGAGAGAGAGGAGAGAGACAGAGAGAGAGTAGAGAGAGAGAGAGAGAGTAGAGAGACAGAGAGAGAGAGAGAGAGAGTAGAGAGTAAGAGAGTGAGAGACAGAGAGAGAGAGGAGAGAGACAGAGAGAGAGTAGAGAGAAGCGAGAGAGAGAGAGTAGAGAGACAGAGAGAGAGAGATACAGAGAGAGAGAGTAAAGAGAGAGAGACAGAGAGAGAGAGAGAGAGAAGAGAGAGGTAGAGAGAAGAGAGAGAGAGAGAGACAGAGAGAGAGAGAGAGAGTAGAGAGACAGAGAGAGAGAGGAGAGAGAGACAGAGAGAGAGAGAGAGACAGAGAGAGAGAGAGAGAGAGAGACAGAGAGAGAGAGTAGAGAGTAGAGAGACAAGAGAGAGAAGAGAGAGAGGAGAGAGAGAAGAGAGAGAGAGAGAGAGAGACAGAGAGAGAGTAGAGAGACAGAGAGAGAGAGTAGAGAGAGACAGAGAGAGAGTAGAGAGACAGAGAGAGAGAGTAGAGAGACAGAAGAGAGAGAGGAGAGAGAGTAGAGAGACGAGAGAGGTAGAGAGACAGAGAGAGAGGAGAGGTAGAGAGACAGAGAGAGAGTAGAGAGACAGAGAGAGAGAGAGAGAGACAGAGAGAGAGTAAGAAGAGTAGTAGAGAGGTACACAGAGAGAGACAGAGTAGAGAGACAGAGAGAGAGGAGAGAGATTGACTGAGAGAGAGAGAGGTACACAGAGAGAGACAGAGAGAAAAAGAGAGAGGAAAAGGTGAAGGGAGGGGCTGAGAGAGAGAGAGAAAGAGAGACAGATACAATGGAAAGTGAGAGAAAGGAAGAGACTGAGTGAGAGAGAGATCCACAGAGGAAAAGAAAGAGACAGATGGAAAGAGAGAGAGAGGAGAGAGAGAGAGAGAGACGAAACCACGAGAAGAAGAAGGACAGCTAGAAGGGAGACAGGTAGACAAGGGAGGGAGACAAAGAAAGAAAGGGAAAAAGAAATAAGAGAAAGATAAAAAAACAGCAAAAGAGAGAAATATACAGAGACAGCAGAGAGAAAGAGAGAGACAGAACGAGAGCAAAAGATACACAGAGAGAGAGAAGAGACATAGAGAAAGTGATACTGAGAGAAAGAGAGAATGCTACAGTGAAGGAGAGAGACAGAAGAACAAAGAGAAATAGAGAGAATGATACAGAAAGAAAGAAAATGAGACAAAGAGACAAACAGAAAAATAAGAGAAAAAGATAGACTGATAGAAAGAGAGAAAAATAGACACGAGGAAGAGAGATTGAAAGAACAAGAGCAAAGGGGCAGAGAAAAGTTACTCAGACCAGGCCTTGTCTCGGCTGCTGTCCATGGTGCTGAATGCAACATATCGATCAATAATTAGGTAAATAAGTACTTTGATAGATTGAAATATTGATGTTTGAATTATTCTAAGACACATTTCTTTTAGAGCCCACAGTTTCTCCGTCTTTTCCTCCGTGAGTTTGCCTTGGAATCTACCTTTGACTCTTCAATAGCGAAAAAAAGTGTTTCCATTGCAGTTTTGCGAAATGAATCTTTTTCGACACGCCCAGAAAACCACCTCTTGAAAGCGCAAAAACTTTTTAGCGATAAACTGGTGTTTTTTTTTTCGAAATTGGCGCATTTCCATTAGAAAAAAAATATGCGCAATTGAATTTACGATATTTGATGGTTAATGGAAACGCGGCTACAGAGAGAAAGAAAGACAGGAATTCAATAGGACATTATGTAACTTTTTTGTTGCTTGTCAAAGTTAACTTTTTTGGGGGGTAATGAAACATGTTTAAGTGAAAATTAGCCTATACATTTTCATAAAGTGTGTGGTGCTCACTGTGTTTTAAAAAAGTCACTCAAGACCAGAATTACATTTGGCAACACACTTTTAATCACTCACTCATACTGTTTTAATATTTTGGATTTTGACCGAATAGCATACCTTTCCCAAATCCCTTAACTTAACCAAAATAACTTCACCTAAATCTAACCCAAAATTTGAAAGTAAATATCTTAAAATATAAAGTTTTGCAAGCATAGCCACCAATGCAAAGTGGCAAAAATGTATCAAAATATTGTCAACGTTCGTATCCAATAGGAAGCATTGTTTGAGATTGTAAAAACACCAGATGCGCTTACATACTGTATGACCACAGCCTCTAGAAAGCCAGACTTCCCTCTTAACAAGATTGTCCCACAGAGTCACAAAACGGTCCTATAAACCGCAATAAAGCCTATAACCTGATTATAATGTTCGTACGAGCGCTCCGTTTTTGTCCTCTTCCTTCCACAAAAACCACTTCTTCATTTGAGCAAAGAACAGATGAATAAAAATTGGACCAGGGGCCAGTAAAATATTCCCATAAATGAGATTTGATTTGACCGTCTCCCTCCGTCTTCGGACTGCTTTAATTAACATTAGCTAGTCTTTAATACATTCCAATCTCTCGGCGGTGGCTCTGTCTGGCCCGCGACACAAAAGGAGGGCATAAAGAGTCCAGTGTTCGCACCGGCGCTCTCCAGATCGTATCAGCGGAGGAGAGAGAGGCCCAATGCAATTATCAGACGCAGCGGATAAAAGAAGTCGTGGGGAGGTGTAATGCTTTTTAGATTTGCACATCATCAGAGCGTCCCGAGCCGAGGCGTATGTGGGATGTATATGAGGGACTATTTCAGAGAGAGACGTTATGTATGTATACAGGCTAAATGTGAAAAAGAACAAGGACTGCAATACATATGATATACATGTGAGCTGAGACAAGCTAATCAATTAATCACAATTTATCAACAATAGGAATAATCATCAACTAATTTAGAAATCTGCTAATTATTCAGATCAGTGATTCCCAATCTTTTTGGTCTTGAGTCTCCTCTAAAATGTAACTCACACTTCAGGGTCCTTCAAACAGGTGCAGCTGGTCACTAAAGTAATGATGCTCAACAGTGACCACCCACTTCCTGGTTCCAAAATCTCGGACCCCATGTTAAATTGCCATAGGGGATTAGATACAAAATTATATTAGAAGTTTGGAAACGTCATCGGGGCTAAGCAGCTATGTGGTGAGTCAAGAGCATGACCCACATTTTGTTTAAAACCCGTTTTTTCAGCTTTAGAAGTTATTATGACATTTTGCCGAATTTTAAGTTCTAGATGTGCTTTTTAAACTGAAAAGAAACGCTCTGTGGATCTGAGTTAGCATATAGCTGGCTAGCCCGCGATATGTCTTTAAACTCTTAATATTTGAATTTTCGAAAAGCCTAAGGCACTTTAACATGGGACAAATTACTGCCGGAACCAGGGCCATCAAACACTGTTGAGCTCCATAGGTGCGACATAACGCTAACAAAAAAGAAAAAGAAATGCGCAAGTTTGTTTGTTAAAGTTGATTAAAACGTGTCAAAACCTGATTAAAAAGTCTTAACACTTCTTTATTAATATCTGAAGAGCTTATTTTCATCTGTCAATACATAGTCCCGCCTCTTTTGGTACAATATCAAGCTGGCTTAAAATTGCACGCTCTGCCATCACGTACGTGTACACGACGACGCTCTGCCGTCACATACGTGTACGCGTATGGGACAACGCTCTACTGTCACATACGTTTGCGTCACTACACTCTACGGTCACGTACGTGTGCAGGATTACGATCTACTGTCACGTACATTTGCATGACTACACTCTACTGTCACGTACGTGTGCAGGATTACGATCTACTGTCACGTACATTTGCATGACTACACTCTACTGTCACGTACGTGTGCAGGATTACGATCTACTGTCACGTACGTTTGCATGACTACACTCTACTGTCACATACATTTGCATGACTACACTCTACTGTCACGTACGTGTGCGGGATGACACTCTGCTTTGACGTACAAATTCGTGACGACACTAGGACGCTCATGTGACAGTCATATAAGAAATGCCTACTGCTCTGAAAATGTGTCACTGAAAAAAGTTCTTTTAACCAGTTATGACCCCAACACCAAATTTAAAGATAAGACAAGTTACAACAATAGGTTGAAACACGTATAATCCTGGATGCCTGTCAAGTTAACATCAAAGTTAAGTTTTTCAGCAATTTTTTTTTTCAGCATCTTTGCAGCCTACGTATATTCATACATTACTGGAACTTCATATACACTTTGCTAGGCCATTTGTAGTTCATGTGTATGCATGTAATAATCCCATCTTCTTGAAATTCATTTATGCTTAATTGACAAAACTTGTTTAGTAAATCCTCTCCACTTTGAGCCTTAAAAACACCCAGTTTTCTGCACTGTCATCAAAATAGTAAAGTCACAAGTTGGGAAAAGCTATTGTAGTTTATTCCTCCATAATTCTGTCCACTTCCTGTACTTTGAAATAATAAAACTAATATGTGTTTTCAGTAGACACGATATTTAAAGTTATAAAACAGTCAGTATAACATCTATAAGACACAATCCACATCCAAATCCACACGCCCTCGAGTCAGCTCCTAAACAAATACTGAAAACTGCTGTCAAATAAATGATAGTTTCCTCTGCCACACTAATCTGACCTTGGGCCAAGACAAGAGAATTAACAAAGTCATAACAATAGGCTTACTGTGCCTGTGTTCATTACGAGGACACATTAACACTTATGTGCAAATGGTGCAAAACAGCCATCGTAATCCTTTATTTCTTTAGCAGGATTACGTCGCTGCTGTCTTTCTTTTCAATTTCACCATAATCATCCAAAATAATGGGGACAAATGCACGTGTATTAGAATTGTATTGTGCAGCTAAATGGTATAATCTGAAGAATAGGAAATGGATTTTTATTTGCTTTTCGCTTGTATGTGCCTCTAACAAGGTGTAAAACACGCTCAGTAAATGCAATAATGTACGTATAGTGTAACCCAGCATGTATTCTTAGGCTGGACAGGGACGCCTCTCCACAGACCTGACTTCACTTGAATTCGTCACTTGTTTATTTTCATAGAACCATTAAGAAAATAATTAAAGCTGGAGATTACATGTTACAAAACAAGCCAGCTCTTACGAATCCTTCAGCTCATGGTTTATGATGTGCATTGATTTCTGGTTTTATTTGCAGCTCACAAAGATGTTTCTATAAATATCAAAGTAAAACAGGAGTGGACCACCCAAGCACAACCAGAATTTTTTTAGTTATCTGTGAAAAAAAAAAAAAAAAAAAAAAAGTTTAGTGGTATAGCACCGTTCAGAGATAAAAACTCATAACACACCCTTAAAACAGATTCAATTTAAAACGCCTGACAACAATTAAAAAAATAAAAAATGTATTAGATTTGTATTGCACTGAAGCCCGATCTCACAAGAAAGCCTACATTTACCACGACATTACGCAACTTGTATGTTGCCTATGATAAGTACGGGTTCACAGCTGTTTGGCGTAATTATAGTACGTGTCACAGACCCAATTCATTTCAATGGTGGTTGTTAGGACGTGTTCTTATTTATGAATATTAACCAAATCCTGATTCTAATCTTAACCTGCTTCAAGCCCCAGACCTAATCTTACCCATTTTAGTAAATTGATGCCTGAACTTACCCGTTTCACCTGAAGAAAACGTCTCCACGTGGCTGCAACCAAAACTCGTGTTTTTAATGCTGTGAAATCTCGTGTTATTTTTACGCTTTTTAAATGTACGCCGTAACATAAGTACTAAAACAGCTGTGAACTCGTGCTCAAAATGCGCTGTTTTTGTGTCGTTGTAAAAGTGCGCCATCTAGTTGTGACAACTTGGGTTGTCATTATACACTTTTCACGGCACAACTCTGGAAAAGTACCGTACAACCCATCATCTCCGGTCCTGCCCACAATCACACCTCCCAATACATTATGCAGTCATGCCCGTCCCTTTGCTCACTCACCCATTCGCCGGTGCTCGCGCCTCCGCCCCAAACTTTCCGTGTCACCCTTTTTCAAATGTCCGCCCGTCTCAAACCGAGAGAGGAGCGGTAGCAGAGCCGTCTGGATACAGCAACGCATAACAGCAGAAAATACGAGGCTGCTTTAATCCTTCGTACCCGCTGTCTTGAATCCCCTGTTGTCGGGCTGTTGTCACCGTCATACAACGGAGAAAAAGCTGTTTTCATCCGCCGCTCCAAATGCGGAAGTGAGACGCCGGTCAGTGACGTCACCGCGTACGGCCAACTCTGACCATCTGTGCCCTGGCTCTACCCTGTACCGCTGAACTGTGTGTGTGTGGTCAACTGTCCATTTGCTGTCGGGCCTAAAACTTGGGGGAGAAAGGAAAAACTTATATGGAACAACTGAACTCTGGGAAACAAACAAAGAACTTTGCAAACGAACTTTGGGGGGGGTGTAAATATTGTTATTGTGTGAACTGTAAATACACTTGTGGAAGAAACTTTATTTTTTGTCTGTTATGTTTTGTCACTCTGTTTTTTTTATTTGGTTAAAGGGCATACACTTTGAAGTGTATTGTCCTTGTGTGACAGTTAAAAAATAGAAAAAGCACAAACTCATTTAACAAACACCTCAAAAATAATACAAAAATTATTAATATCCCATTGTCAGGAGGGATACCTGGCTGGCAAAAATAAAAACAACGAACCCCACTAATCATCATAAAACACCAGTAAAACCGTCACATAAAATAGTGGCACCCCAGATGGGACATACACAACGTAAACAGTGAGTGACTAAACAAGGAAAAAGGAAAGAAAACTCTGACATTCACACAGTAAAAAAAAAAAAAAAAAAAAAAAAAACACATTAAAAAAAATGAGCACTGAAGAAAAAACACACAAAATACTGGATATTTTCCAAGAAACTCCAGAAACACCCCCTCTGGAAATTATGCCACCCCCAAATGCCTGCTCGACAGCATATTTACTTTTGGACATGGAGTTGACAAATGTGGAAGCGCTCAGCCCGCCTTTGTCCCCTGAAGCTTCTCATCTCCCTCCAGTAGAAAGACAGGACATCACTGGAGTTAAAGCCCAGCTGGTAAATCTAAATGTCAAAATGGAGGAAATGAAAGCAAACATCAAAAATGAAATGGACAGTATGAAAACCACACTTACTCGGCTGCAGAGGGAGCTCTTGTCTTCAACCTCTACCAATAAAGCCTTCACATCTCCTAACCAGCCCAGTCAGTTGGCAGTGTTCTCCGCTATACCTCCTCCCCTTTTAACACCACCTCCACTTTGTCAGGACCACATCCAGAATGCTATCCACAATGCTCACCTGGATGAATTGGAAAAAGGTTACTATCCAGTCAACTGCAAACAAATTCTGATGTGTGCACCACAGCTTTAGGTTGCACCAACGTACTCACTCACAAAATCTACCTCTCCAACAATGTTCCAATCAAACAAAAACCTTATCGAGTGTCCCCAACCAAACTACAAATAATAAAAGAGGCTGTAGAGGAAATGCTGGACAAAGACATAATTGAGCCCTCCACCTCACCATACGCTGCTCCCGTCGTCTTGGTCCCAAAGAAAAATGAGCCAAAGCCCCGTTTCTGTGTGGACTATCGGAAACTCAATGCCGTCACACACACTGATGCTTATCCGCTGCCAAACATCCAGGAGATCTTGGAGTCTCTCGCTGGAGCACAAGTTTTCACCACCCTGGACCTCAACAGTGGATACTGGCAGGTTCAGATGGACCCGGACAGCCAGGAGAAAACAGCTTTTGTTTGTCCCTACGGACTATATCAATTTAAAGTTATGCCATTTGGGCTGAAAAATGCCCCAGCCACCTTTCAGCGTCTGATGGAAGTCGTTCTTGGAGAGCTGAAAGGAAACATTTGCTTTGTTTACTTGGATGACATCATCATTTATTCTTCATCTTATGACCAACACCATCATGATATCCAAGCTGTTTTGGATAAGTTGCGCAAAGCCAACCTCACAGTGAACATGAAGAAGAGTCAGTTCTTCAGGACACCTTAAAGTTTCTTGGTCATGTTGTGTCGGCCGAAGGAGTGACTGTGGATGGAGAGAAGGTCAAAGCTGTGCAGGATTTCCCTGTCCCTCAAAATATCAAGCAGCTCCAACGCTTTTTGGGATGGCGGATGGTACCACCGCTTTGTCCCAGGCTTCTCTGCACTAACAGAGCCACTCAACGCCCTGAAACGCAAAGGTGCAAAGTTTGTTTGGACTCCGGCATGTCAAAACTTCTTTTGAGACCCTGAAACATCACCTGACCTCTTCGCCCATCCTAGGACATCCAAACTTTAACCTGCCCTTTGTCGTCTACACTGACGCTAGTGACGTCGGCTTGGGAGCCATCCTAGCCCAGCAGACTGGACTTGGCACGGAGCAAGTGCTCGTTTTGCCAGCCGCACCCTAAACAAGGCTGAGCGTAATTATTCCACCACAGAGCAAGAGTGCCTCCGCTGTTGTGTGGGCAATTGAAAAGTGGAGATATTACCTCGAAGGCCGACATTTTACCGTTGTGACTGACCATTCTTCTTTGGTTTGGGTTTTTAAAACTCAAAAACCCAGCACCCGTCTGATCCGGTGGGCTCTTCGTCTCCAGGAGTTCTCCTTCACTGTGGAGTATCGTAAAGGGAAGTACAACACCGTTCCAGACGCCCTATTCGCGAGCTCCTGTTGAGAACCCTGAAAACCCACCTGCCACTTGTGCTGTTGTGCTCCGGTCGAAGAAAGACACATCTGACAACCTCCAAGTCACCGACGAAAACATCTGGAGAGCACAGCAGCAGGATCCATTTGCACAGGACCTGTACAAGGAGATTATGGAGAAAGGAGAAGTGGATGACGGTCAAAACAAATATACAGTCTTGGAAGACAAAATTTACCGTGTGGTGAAGCTTCAGCACAAGACCATCTACCAGGTGTACATCCCCCCATCACTCCGTCAACAACTCCTTCATCACTATCACAATGACCCTTATCTGGCCACTTTGGCAGATACAAAACATACAAACGTTTGCAAGCACTTGTGTACTGGCCCAGAATGAGTCTGGATGTTCGAGACTACGTCCGCTGCTGTCAGGTCTGCCAACTCTATAAGCCAGAGACAAGAAAACCTCCTGGGAAGCTCCAGCAGACTGAAGTTCATGGTCCATGGGAAATGTTGGGAGTGGACCTCATGGGACCCTTTCCACGGAGTTCCCAAGGCAACATTTACCTCCTTGTCTTTGTTGACTATTTCAGCAGATGGGTGGAGATGTTTCCTCTGCGGAAAGCCACAGCAGAAGTTGTCGCTCAGCACCTAGTCAAAGAAATCTTGACTCGCTGGGGTGTACCCACTTACATTTTATCGGACCAAGGTTCACAGTTCCTGTCATCTGTCTACGAAGAAACATGCAAGAGTGGAACTTTCTGCCGAAGAAAACTTCTGCTTATCATCCCCAAACCAACCTTACTGAAAGAGTAAATCGTAACATCAAGGCCATGCTTGCCTCTTATGTCAACACTCAACACAAGACCTGGGACAAGCTTCTACCAGAGTTTCGCTTTGCTTTGAACACTGCTGTTCACGAATCCACCGGAGTGACCCCAGCAGAGCTGAACATCGGTCGCACCATCAGAGGTCCTTTGGATGCCGAACTCAGCCCGCATCTAGGCAACCCTGACACTGCTGCCTATGCCACTTCCAAGCAACTTGCCGAGCTCAGAAGTTTTGTGTCTGGAAACCTGAAAAAAGCAAAGGAAAAACAAAAGCGGACGTATGATAAAGGTCGTAGAGATGGAGATTTTTCTGAAAAGGACGCGTGTGGATCCGTACTCACCCGCTGTCCAAAGGTGACAAGTCCTTCACAGCAAAACTTGCTCCCGATGGAAAGGACCCTATCGAGTTGTCCGCAGGACTGGTCCTGTAAACTTTGAAGTTGTCTTGAGGACACTGGAGAGGACCTCCGTGTGGTCCATATGGCCCAGATGAAGCCCTGTTTCCCCACTGCAGAAGAATGGGACAGGCATCAGCGTCAAAGAGTTCTTCAGATCCTTCAAGAAGATAGTGAGACGAAGAATTCTTTGGATTTGAAGACAAACCTGATTAAAATGAATGGCTGAAAGAAAATGTATAAAAATAATGTAAATTAAATGTGTAATTGAAGACTGGAAAACGAAACCAAGGGAAAAGAAGAAAACTAAATACCCTTACTAGTTCGGGTCTTCACAAGGGGGGAGGAGTGTGACAACTTGGGTTGTCATTATACACTTTTCACGGCACAACTCTGGAAAAGTAACGTACAACCCATCATCTCCGGTCCTGCCCACAATCACACCTCCCAATACATTATGCAGTCATGCCCGTCCCTTTGCTCACTCACCCATTCGCCGGTGCTCGCGCCTCCGCCCCAAACTTTCCGTGTCACCCTTTTTCAAATGTCCGCCGTCTCAAACCGAGAGAGGAGCGGTAGCAGAGCCGTCTGGATACAGCAACGCATAACAGCAGAAAATACGAGGCTGCTTTAATCCTTCGTACCCGCTGTCTTGAATCCCCTGTTGTCGGGCTGTTGTCACCGTCATACAACGGAGAAAAAGCTGTTTTCATCCACCGCTCCAAATGCGGAAGTGAGACGCCGGTCAGTGACGTCACCGCGTACGGCCAACTCTGACCATCTGTGCCTGGCTCTACCCTGTACCGCTGAACTGTGTGTGTGTGGTCACTGTCCATTTGCTGTCGGCCTAAAACTTGGGGGAGAAAGGAAAAACTTATATGGAACAACTGAACTCTGGGAAACAAACAAAGAACTTTGCAAACGAACTTTGGGGGGGTGTAAATATTGTTATTGTGTGAACTGTAAATACACTTGTGGAAGAAACTTTATTTTTGTCTGTTATGTTTTGTCACTCTGTTTTTTTTATTTGGTTAAAGGGCATACACCTTGAAGTGTATTGTCCTTGTGTGACAGTTAAAAAATAGAAAAAGCACAAACTCATTTAACAAACCCTCAAATAATACAAAATTATTAATATCCCATTGTCAGGAGGGATACCTGGCTGGCACCTCAGTTAAAAATAAAACCAACGAACCCCACTAATCATCATAAAACACCAGTAAAACCGTCACATAGTGATACTGTGTTGTGTTCTGTTATAGTCTGAACAGTATTTTATTTGCTTTTTATTTGTAAGCGGTATGTGTTTATACTACAGCATAAAACAGATTCATGCTATAGTGTCCATTTAAAAGTTTAAACATGTACAGCCTTACTGATTAGGATCAATGCAGATGTCTGATCCAGTATCACAGGATTTCTCTTGCGGCCACAGGCCCGTTAATAGATTGAAAATATTCTTAGTACCTACATACAGTATATGTATGTATGTACATACATATTTTAGAAAAACACAAGATGGGAAAGCTGCTGGGTCCAGAGTACATAACAATAAAAATCAGATGCTCACCAAGGATTGTAAAAGAGTGCCTCGGACTTTTATCCTCATTTCACGTCTACATCGAAAGGTGTTGTTCTGATTTCACCCCTACATATTTGACTTGGAATCAGATTTGTGCGTAATCAACAGTAAACACAGACAAGTGGGGGGGATAAGTGAAAACATGGATTTTCTGAGCATTGGAGCATCAGCTGCAAGACAATACAAGATTACTCAAATATGCATGATTCAATTCAAATACAACTTTGGGCAAACTATAGAGAACACTGCTGTGACATGGTTAAAAACTAGAAGAACTGGTCTCCTTTAATGTATTTATCTTTAATTATTTGGTAACACTTTCATTGTCATCGCAAATAGATTTGAAATAACCTTCCCAGTTTTTCTTAAAAATAAAGCTCTTGGAAATGTTCCAGACATTCCGGGGTGACCTCAAATCAGTTTGTAAACTTACAAATAAAAATACAGTCAAAGAAACAGTCACACCCAAAGTCAGTGATAACTTCTTACATTTAGATTCGAGGCGTTCACTTGCCCATCTTAACCTAAGCCAGTGAAAGTGTAATGTCATTTAAACCCATCATACTGTTATCAAACCCACTGTATTGACCTGCTATTACATCTCCTTCTAAACACTCCCTCAGCCTCTGGTGTGATGAGCCGGACCATCAGCCGTCTGCACTGACCTATCGGAAAAGCCATTTCCCAGCTAAGTGAGAGACAAAAACATGTAAAGTACACCGACAAAGCCTTTATTAGGATGGATGATTGCGCTCCTCGGCCGGGCAAACTTCATTACCTCCTCAAACACGCCGCTATTTACAACTACAGGCGTTCAATTCAGTGTAAGGCAGTCTGCGCTTTCACCCGTGCCATTTGGAGTAAGTATCCTCAGCCGTCAGACGCACCGGCTCGATACGTGACTTTGAGGCTAAGTGTTAATTAGCTAACCACTAATAGCACTGAGACTACACTCGTGCTGTAGTGGTGGAAGCGGAGGAGAGATCTGATTGGTTCTCACGCCGTCTTCTGCACAGAAATGGAGTCGTATTTTGCAGAGAGCAGAGTGTTATCGATGTGAGACCTGAAAAGTGTAAGGGTATCGTTTTCAACACCACGAGAGTCATTAGTGTCGCAAGTGATTAAACAGAACATTAAACGTGGGGTAATTAATTCTACGTGTGAAATGAACGACTCTCTTGACATAAATAATAATAAATAAATCTACACCAACAGGGTTTGATTACAAAAAATCAGACAAATGTACCATTTTCTAATTTAAACATTTATGTTCCTAAATTTATGTTTCACTGGCATACCAGCTTCCAAAGCCTGTTTCTGGAAAATCCGACAGTTATAGAATGTCTGTGTATATATATCCTGAATAATTAGTCACGGAATGCAGTTGTCTCCGTACGAAAACCAACATGGCTGCCTATGACAAACACATGAAAATATATGGAAAAATGTGGAACTGAAAAACATTGCACAAAAAAAAAAAAAAAAAAAAGTTATGTTAGGTGAGTTCCTTTGTGTTATGTGCATTACACAAATAATCTAATTTCCTGGACATTGTAGAGTTGATCTGAAACACAGTCAGGAGCGTGGTGATCAAACCTACTCTTCACAACTTACTGAAGAGTGGGCTCTGCATCCCAGGCAACAAAGCCTGATCCTGTCAGATTTTAGAAGCTAAACATGTTGGGCCTGAGCAGTACTTGGATGGGAGACCACTGGAGAGAGGCTGAGAGACAAACTGAGGAGAAACTCTTATGTCCATACGAAAGACACTTGACCCACATTGCCCATGGATCTGGTGTGAATCAGAATGGTTGGTGGCAAAATGGCAGCCTTGATTCCGTCAGTTTGCCCCAGGGCAGCTGTGGCTGCAAGTAGTAGCTTACTATGAATAATGCAAGTGTGAAGTGTGAAGCGTCTTTGGGTGTCATGAAAAGACTGTACAAATCCAATTGTTCTGATGACACCAAAGAGGTAAGGACACTTACATTTTATGACCGTTTAAATATAAAATTACGGCGACTTACTGTTTTCTTTCTTTTTTAGCTCACGTGTTTACATGGAATCAGAATTGTCTAAAATGATTGCAAATAAACACAGACAAGTGGGCAGGGAAAATCTAAGCTTTCTAAGCAATTGATCTCATTCATCTAATTCTTTCCTCCAACTGCTCGAACCTGCAGGACTCGCAGGTAGACCTGCAATTAGAGGAATTACAATGAATTACTTTATGGGGACACTCTTCTCTACCCACTTCCACCCACCATATTTTTTAACCTGAGCCATAAGAGTGATGAGTCAGGACATGTACAGGAGGTCAGGAAAACCTAATAAAGCCTAGTCCGATTAAACCAGGTCTCCAAAGCACATGTAAACCCAGGCAGATTATTGAAGAGCTGTGAACCGGTTTTCCAAGAACCAGTTGCCGCATGGTCCCAACCAATTATAGTTTGATTTCAGACGTTCATAAACTGACTATCTGTTTGCAACTGGTCAAATGTAACTGAGCATGCTCACAACTCTCTCTCACTCCACATTCCAACATTTGTACAACAAAAAAGCACCTGCGCAAGTGGCACACACAACCACAAACTATGTTTAACACAACCCTACATGCTTAACACTGTTTTTAGCCTAGTATGATTTCTCTGATCTTGTAAATAAGTGAGTCACAAGTGGATTAACTGACAATAGAATGTAGCTTCTTACCTTTTAAAAGACAATATTTTTGAAAACTGTAATTTCTCTGTTGAAACCAGAGCAGTTGTTCTCAAAATACTCTATTTGTTTGTTTGTTTGTTTGTTTTGGCCTCTAGCACAGTACCAATAAAGTACCAAACTGTCTAATGACAGAAGGGTAGTGCCTTATCAAGATCATGTTATAGCCTATAGGTTTGGATAACTAGAGATGAGACGAAAAACACATTTTTAGAGTGTATTTTTCATCTGAGCCAAAGCAAAGAGAAAATATTCACACATTTCCAACACCCATTTAGTTCCTTCGACTTCATCTGCATATGTCAAACAGTGCACTTAGCAGAGGACTGTCAAAGTGGCTTTTATAGTGAACTACAGCCGTATTTAAAATCAGAGTGAAAGGCGGCAACACAAATATTTGCATTAGTCACATTTAGAAGAGAAATGCCTTGTCGTTTATGGATGTAGTGTGACTGATTTGTGTTTTAAGATGCAGGCTGAGAAGTGTTCCATTGGTTTTATTGTTTTGCAGTAAAGGCAAATATAGTTGGCGCATATGGCACTTTACGATTCTTTTTAAACTACTAAGAGTTGTTTAAGTATAGCCCAAATATACGTTGATGTAGTTAAAATAAATGTACACGGCCAATAGTGTTTCTCAAGCGGTGGCACGTTGTTGGTGGTACTTGAGCTTCTTCTGGTAGTACTTGGACACATTTTCAGTTCTAATTTACTTTTTTTTTTTATTTACATTTTTTAAGTAACATTGTTTCAGAATATTCACTAAATCTCCAATAATGACCCAATACCACATTCAATTGTAAGAATAAACTGGCTAATGCTGTGCTAATGCTCACAGCAGCTAACCCTTTATATCGTTTGTACAGCCTCAATAGAGTCTTTAATTTGCTGCAGCATTAGCCACATTTATGTTGGAGTGAATGCAGCAGAGTGGTTAGAGCTACATAATAGGTGAGATCATAGATTTGTCTCCTGAGTCAAACCAAGTCAACATTTTGTGATAAATTTTCAGCTGGAGTTTGCATGTTTTCCCATTTACCGTGGTTCTCTTTGGATACTCTGGTTTCCTGCTACTTCCAAGATGAATTGGGCATCATTGTAAATTTCTCTTAATGAATGAGTGAATGAGAGAGTGAATGTTGCCTGTTTGTCTGTGTCTGTCTGTCTCCAACCCTGCTACGAGTTATTCCACGCCTAAGGCCCAAAGTCACTGGGATAGTCACCCACACTCCTAAGGAGAACAAGCAGTAGGAAAAGAATGAACAACATCCTGGATTAAAGTTTACCATAATGGTCCAATACAGCCATCTGGCACCTTCAATGTCCTCCAAAAATAAAAAACAAACAAAACAAAAAGATCAATTTAAATGTATAAAAAAATAAAAGGTTTATAGTGATTAAGGAATTGAGTTGAAGACATTTTGAGTTGCAGTAGCATTTATAAGTAGCAAATTATATTAGCCAATCAAGTCACAGCAGCAGCGAAATGAACTGTACACTGAACTGTATGCAGCCCCTCGCTGCACAGTCAGTTATGTCACTCATGGAGAAACTCTACTGCCAGTCAGAGGAAAAGATTCATCTCACAACAGAGCAGGACATCTAAAAGTGAAACTTTTAAGGACTTTTCTCTTCAACTATCAACAAGGAGCTCCAAGCTAAAGGGTGGATGATGGTGTGATCATCACACTTTCCACGAGACAACTTGGATGTGGAGGCGGGCCTCTCTTGCTGGTACAGTTTTGGATGTGAGAAAGTTGACAGTGCGGCACCATAAATGGGTGAGAGGGGCTTAAGCACCCCAACATGTAATTGTACCGCACCACTAAAATAAGCTGGGAAAATGAAAACAACAACATAGTATTAGCACTGTTTACTGATCGGCAGGACGGAGACCCAGGACACGCTGGAGGACTATATCTCTCGACTGGTCTGGGAACGACTGGGAATTCCTCTGGAAGAGCTGGAGGAAGTGTGTGTGAACAGGGAAGTCTGGACCTCCCTGCTCAACTGCTGCCTCTGCGACCCAACTCCTGGTGAAGGGGAAGAAAATGAATGGATGGACTGTTTACTGATTTTAATGTGAGTGACACTGAGTACCCTCAGTTTATTGATCCAGTTTTTGGTATCAGACTTGTGTTGATATCAGCACCTACTCTCACACAAAGTATCGAAACTGAATCAATTATAAACTGGTATTGGAACAACATAAAAATTATCATTTAATGGCTGTGACAGTTTGATAATCCTGCAAAACGATTCCATTCCAGTCGCAGACAGAAATAAGACGTACTCTGCCCATGACAGTGAACTAGAGTCGTATTTTACAGTCTTTTGATGAATGAGGCCTTTTTAGGATGAGAAACGCTGCTTCCATTAGCAACTATTCATCTTCTGCAGAGTCTCAGCGGACCAAACCAGAAGGCTGCGAATTAGGCCTGCCTCAATATCTCTCACAGCTGTAACTCTGAGAAACTCTAATGAACTGCACAACAATATACTTGCCAATATAATACACAACCTCGTCACTTTGTCTAACAGAAATTTAGCACATCTTCTAACGTTTTACAGCAGAATAATGACCTATACATGGCAAGCCATATTTTGTTTTTCTGACAAGCATGAGAAGGGAACATTTTCAAACCAACAAATTCATGTAATCACGATATCTACATCAGTTTTATTACGTTTTTTGCCATTTCTACGGCAGCCCATAGGTACTGATTTCCTCAAGGGCCAGAAAGATGCATTGCTATAATGGGGGCACCAAAAAGTGGGGTCTGGGTGTTCTCCCTCAAGAAATTTTGAACCAAAATTTGTCATTTCATTCTGACAAGGTGGACAACACAGTGACAACCGAGGCCTGTAATTTGGTTGTTTTTATCACGACTTTATTTCCTGAAAGTGGCCGAACAAATATGGCCTTGAATTTATGAACAGCCAAACCTTTCTTTCCTTATGATTTATTGGGTTTGTTTTATCATGAATGACCTGAGCTGTGGCAGAGTAAATGTGGCTCCTCGTCACTTTGTTGTGTCCGTCCAGCCTGTTCTCACAGATGTGCGTGTCTAAAACATTCAATTTTAAAGAGCGTGTCATATGAATGCAGTTTCTATTATTTGTGTGCCTATTTCACATGTTTGCTGCCTCAGTTCATTTCTATGGTGGATGTAAGGAAAACATGTTATTTATTCATGAATATTAACAAAATCCTAATCTTAACCAACTTCAAGCCCCAGACCTAAACGTACCATTTTTGTAGATCCGAGACATTATTGAGCCATTAATTAAAAAAACCTCTTGTGTGCCCTCAACCACAACACATGACAACAAGAAAATGGGTGTGTAATAAACACGCAAGAATAGGAAAGAAGCGTGGTCCTGACATGCCATTTTACAACACCGCAATCTAGGAGAACACATTGGTCCGTCTATCACAGGGATCTCCAACCTGTAGCTTGGGAGCTACTATAGCTCACTACTACCTTCCAAGTGCTCGCCAAAGGATTTTAGAATCATACAAATATGCTTTATTAAAATTTTATTAATTACATGTCTATTTCTACTGTAAATGTATCTTAAGATACCTAATGTGCCACGTTAAATAGATATTTGCTACATTTTTCATTTAGGCCTCATAACTAAGCCACAGTTAACATCAATCTTTGGTCAACACTAACAGTAGTAGCTCACCACCAGTTTTCCTTTGCAAAAGTAGCTCTCCTGGCAAAACGGTTAAAGACCCCTGGTCTATCAGAATCTCTTTTTTAATCCATTACGGTGATAAAGTCCCTTCATCCAAACTTGCAGCGCTCTGTCCAAACTTCCTCAAACACCCATCTTCTTGACCTTTCTTTGCTAACACAACTTGGTTCTACTTCCAGGTCATGGATTTTAACAGAGTTTGGTTAATTTTAGCTTTTTAATTTTGGAAGAAATTACAATTTCATTGGAGAATGATCTATAGCGAATAGCAATAATTATTTAGTTCAAATCTGAAGGTAAAAGAGGTAAATATTTTATGGATAAAACACAGACATACTCATTCATATGGGACTAGAATTACATGAGAAGGTCTGTATTGAATTGCACACTATATCATTTGGGGAAAACTTTACAGTTTCGCACCTGTAGATCTGAGGTTGAACTAAACTTGCACTGTAGACATACTTTACTAGAAGTTCTGTTATTGATGTAACATTATTTAACATTTTAATTTTTGCAATTCCTTGAGTTATGCAACATTTTCAATGACTATACTTTTCTGTTAATGTTTTACCAAATCATTTACAAAATATTACCTCTTGTGTGGAAAATGCGGTATAAGACAAGAAGGTTTGAAGCTGTTACCTGAAGAATTATAAGCATGGGATTTGCAAAGAGCTGTGAGCGACCAGCATGAAATTAAATCAACTTGAATTATAGCTGCCTTGTTTGAAAGTGTTTCTGAGAGCCGGCGAGGGTTCATAAGTGCATTTTAAGAAAGGAGGAAGGAGAATGCCTTTTGTAAGTTTTGACAGGCCAAGTTTTCCAAAGTTGAAATTGAAACAGTGGGGAGACATCACTGCGGGCGCGTGATGAAATCCACATGGCACTGTTCAGCCAAGTGACAAAACTTTTTCATCATTTTATTGAAATTGCATTATTCACACACATTATTTTTTTGTTTTAGGCCCCTGGCAGTTTTTACACTTCTAGTATCATACATCCTGCTTACAGGAAGGTTAGATGGATGGATTTTGTGTATTCTATTGTTTGTTCAGACATTAAAGGGCGTATGATATGTTTTATGATTTTATCGTTTTCACTTCATTTGGTGAATGTTTACCTGTTGTAAATATAAAAATAGTTTTATATGTAACAAGTTTGTGGAGAAAAGTTTTAAAATTTTCTGAAATGATGACATCACACTAGGGAGAACATTTTACATTCCCCCAAAGAAACACATTTTTTATGACCCTGCAAAGATAAATAATTACAAAATTACAAAATAATTGTGGTCCACTGTAATTTTATTCTCTAAGTTTAAAAGCCTGATAAAATGGAGGATTGTTGGTCCAATGTATTATTTGGACAATCCAGCCTCACCGCTGCACCAGCGGATGAGTCTGGTCGGCCCCCGAGTCAACTGGATTCTAGATTTCAAAGCTCACCTAACAGACAGCGTAGGGAACCAATCAGAGAAGAGCATAAAGGCTTCTAGTGCCGTAAGCTGTTGGGACTTCTCCCGCGCTGTCATTCCCCTTACCGGCTCGAGCCGACTGCACTGCCTTGACCATCTTGAACACGACTATTGACGCGATGTCTTTTTGGTCATTTAAAACGCCATTTACCGGTGAATGGAACAAACTCTCGTTTTCCGGTGCGCCATGTTGTTTATCCTTCCGCCGCTCTGCCTAGATCCATGCGCGCTGCGCACAGCAGGGACGTTGTTAGCAAAAAACCACGTGACTGAAATAAACGATTTTCATTGCACGGTACGATCTGGATTTCGAAGGAAACTCCCTTGGAGGGGAGCGACCAGACTGACATTTTCTCTGTGTAAAATACAGAGAAATGTCATTCTGGATGCCAGGCAAATGTATTATATGGTCGCTAGACAAATTATAGGGCTTTTCCATTAGTAAAAGCCCTACTCTACTTGACTCTACGTGCTTCCCACTCACAGGGAGAGCATTTCAGATACTAAAAAAAGCACCTGGTCCTAGGGATTCCTCTCTACTCTACTCTACTCGTAGTAGGGGATGAGCAGGTACTAATGAAAAAGTTCTATAGATGTGATGTCATGTACAAACCCTAACCCTTTTAACTCTGGCTAGTTACAGGACAGTTAGACAAATGCTTATGTGTTTCCTTCTTTTTAGTATGCAAGGATACTTCAGATCTCTCTGAAAGTTCTTTGTGTATCTGTAGCTGCCGTAAGTGTAAAGTATTAATTAACATGTGGTGAGAACAACATGACTTTTCTACTTTGATGTTTTCAAAACTCCATGTCCTGCTTCACCTTTGTGGTAGGGGCAGAAGGGACGGACTTCTTGGGAGAGAACACAGAGAAGAGGGAACACAAAGCAGGCCCTTGGCTCATGGAAAAGCATGAGCTGAGGGACAATGGACTGGAAAAGCTGAAATGGAGGAAAACCTCACAAATGGAAAACATGGACTGAGATCTCTCCAAATGACAGCAATAAGACTCTGGACTCTCTGGACTTTTGTTTATGCATAATTGTACTTTGGTTAATAAATTATACTTTTGAGATTAGGCAACTCTGAAGGATTTCATTTTTCAGTGTTTAATACGACAATGTAGAATTTCATCAGGCACAATGACAGAGGTGCTTGTGCCACATTCTAGCTTTACAGCTCATTTCCATTTCTAGTCCTCGGGGAGAGGATCCACAACTGGACATGGTTTTGGTGGTAGGGGAAACCGGAGCACCTGGAGGAAACACCCAGGAGTTGAGTCCATGGATCTTCTTGAGGTTAGAGCACTTACCGCTGTGCCACCAAGTCACCAGCAAAGGAAATCATACAGGAGAAAATTTTCAAAGTGATGTTGTCTGATATGCTAATGCTGCAGAAATGCTACAAAAGAGTCTGGATGATTTATGGAATAAAAACAGTGCAGAAGATCTCAGAGATCTACCACAAATCTGGATCATTCAGAACACTGTTTTTTGCGACTCAGAGAAGTATAAACAGTAACTTTAACTGTGTTTCTGATGTGAATGCAATGTAAGAACAACAGCAACAATTAACAAAGGTAGTCCTACATTATACAGAGCATATTTTATGGGAAATTACCTTTTGTAACATTTTACTATTTGTGTTTATTTTACTACAGTACTTTTATTTTGTTTTATAAAATGTTTCAATGTTGCAAAAAGTAAAACATTCAATCATAAATAAATTAAATTTCGAGAAACCAACTTTATCAAAACCTACAGTATGCGATCAAAAACTAAAGCAGCGTGCGCAAAGCCTTGATGTCGTCTCTTTGTGATCTTGAATTCTAACAAGAGAAATGTGATCCCTGCATATCCCTGTGTCACCCTGTGCAATATTGATGAGAGGACAATGTGGAGGCTAATGCAATATAAAGGAAAAGAGCAGGAAATACAGCTACAGACAAATGATCGCGTTTATGAAGTCATTTTCTACTTTCAAAAGAATCAAACCTCTTTATATCAACTATTCACACATAGAACACTTGCATATAACAAGTTAGACTATATTTTCAGTAAAGCTTACAGTGGAAATGGTTATATTTAAGGTTTTAACAAACATTTAGCTATTTTTCACCCATTTTCATTAGGCTTATAATTGTCTTTTGTTCAGCAAAGATGGCATATGTAGAGGTAACTAACAAGCGTGTGACATTCACATGGGCTTAATGAACTTCATGCTTAGCTGGTGCATAGACATGAATTCAACAAAGCTAATAATTTAAGATGATATGATAAGTTTTAGTGCCAGTTATTGCAAACAATTACAACGCAGTCTCTGGAGAAAATGTAGATATCCAACAAAATGTCAAAAACGTACAATAAATACATTATTGTACATCATCCGTTTTTATGTCAATATGTTTAGAAAAGCCAAAATGTAAAATAACCACAAATGTTGGTTGAAGCCACATGGCGACATTTTCTTTGGATTTAAAGGGGAAATCTTACCTACCCAGCCCAGTTTGAAACTTACTCATTTTGGTAACAAAGCCTAAACTAACCTGTTAAACCCAAAGAAAATGTTGCGCGTGGGTTTAACGATTTGTGGTTATTTTATGTTTTAGCTTTTCGTAACATTGACGTAAAAAAGGCAAGATAACTTGCTTACATTTTTGTCATTGTATTTTACGTATTCTACGAGGCTACGGTCCATCCACAGGAACAGTTTCTTTCCCTCTGCCGTTGGACTCATGAACACTTTATAAAACATTGGACTCATCACTTGGTCACTTTACACCCTGTCATTTTATTTCTCATACATCTTTCTACTTGCACTGACATATTGCACTTTTGTTCCCATTGCTCTGATTGCTGTATTTTAGTGTCTTATTTTATTACTTGATGTACTTATTTCCTTTGCATGCCCTTATACTTTATATTAAATTTTTAAAGTATTTTTTATCATAGCTAATATATTTTCTTTTATACATTTACTTTATTTATGTTATATGTTGCACATTAGCATCGAAGCAAGTTCCTAGTTTGTGAATTTTGTAACTCACTGACAATGGCAATAAAATCTTTTCTGATTCTGATTCTCCAGAGACTGTGTTGACTAATTACGAGTAAGTGCCAGTAGCTGAAATGAAATGAGCGGAGACTCTAAGTGGCACCAGCCTGAGAAGTAGATTTTCATTTACATTTTCATTTCTGAAAAGTGGTCAAGTGACATTATGGAAGGATTGTTTGTTTAACACTGTCTAAAGCTTCAGGAACCAGATGTCTGTCATAGTTTCGTTTTGTTGTTTTTATCAAAGAAGTTTCCTCAGTCAACTCAATGGAGAGCATCTCTTTCTGCCGGTGACATGCAGTAAAACGAAAGTGACGTCAACTGATAATCCCTCTATAAAATCTACATGTATCTTAATTTTTCAAAAAAGTCACATGACAAAGGCGAGGATTGGGGTTAGGTGATTTGGAGTTTAATTTTTCTATTTACAAAAAACCACACTGGTGTGGTTATTACTAATTTGTTCCAATGATTAAAATCGTTTTAACCACAGATTGGTTCAAAATAATAAAATATTTTTAGTTTGAGAACATAAGCCACGCTTAGCCATGGTTATTTTAAAGGGATACTTCGGGATTTTTTACTTGAATCTGTAAGATCCATCATATGAAGGGACATTATACCATGACATTACACAATATGTAAATTAGGTATGATTAGCACGAGTTCACAGCTGTTTTGCGTAATTATAGTACGCATCACAGTCCCCATTCATTTCAATGGTGGTTATTAAGACGTGTTCTTATTTATGAATATTAACCAAATCCTGATTCTAATCTTAACCTGCTCCAAGCACCAGACCTAATCTTACCAATTTTAGTAACTTGAAGCTTAAACCTACCCGTTTCACCTGAAGAAAACGTCCCCACGTGGCTGCAACCAAAACTCGTGTTTTTTTGACGCTGTGAAATCTCGTGCATTTTTACGCTTTTTCATATCGTGCTAAATGCACGGCGTAACATAAGTACTAAAACAGCTGTGAACTCCTGCTCAAAATACGCTGTTTCTGTGTCCTAGTAAATGTTCGCCATCTAGTGAGACTGTGCTGGATTACGAGGTATGACTTTTTCGTGTCATCCACATATATTACTCTTTTGAACACATTTTGTTTTGAGAAGAAAAAGTCTTTATTTCCATGACCCCAGCAAACTTGCCGGACTACTTTCGTCTGGACCAAAAGTGGACAGGAAGTCAGTTCACTGGACGCTGTCGAGGGTAAGTCAGTGTGGATGCACGACATTGGTGATGGGAATGTCATACAGATTCATGTCATAAAGCCCAAACTATCCCTTTAACTGTCATTTATCTATTTGAGCTATTCTGCAAGACAGAGAAGCTAACATATTAGCTACCTTAACAGAGAAAACAGGAAGTGGCTGCAGGAAAAGTGGGCAATGCAAAATAAGGAGAATATTTTCAAATTCAACCCTCAACCAACTCTGACTCCATTTGCTCCTGATGTAAAGCAGGACAAGAGGAACAACACTGTCAAACCGCCAAGCTAAATTCCATCTAAATCAAAAGTTCTCAACCAAAACAGCCTTAACTAGTCTTCAGATAAACTTAATGAACCCAGCACTTTTTTGAGACACACTGCTCCAAACCTCTCATTAAGCCCCATTTAGCAGCGTTTAAATAATGGCCTGTGATGGTGGCGTTTTCAAAGTCTGACAGTAATGAATAAGCATAGCGCTGGGATCAACAGACAAGTGGTAATTGTGCTGCAGGTTAAGTCTGTGACGACGCATAGTAATGGCTGTTTACCACCAGGCTCATGCACCGGGTCGTCTCTGCTCTTTTCTCTTGGACTTCGGGTCATTCTGCGCTGACCTGTAGAAAGCTCTGGGGATTAGCATACATGTAATCACACACATTATTGACAAAGCAAGGCGTATGGGCAATACAAATAGATCTGTTGTTACGATGGAGTGATTGCAGCGATCAATGTCTTTGTACTTTAGAGTGCACAAGACAGATTGTTACGTTTTCGAATGATGGCTTTGTTTCATAAGCTAGTCCTTGTAGTAATAGTTTATCTTAGTGCAACATCTGTCAAAGTGCAGCTTGTGAAGAAAAAAGACGAAAAAAAAAGGTTTAAATTACAAGAGTTTGTGTTGTTTTTCTTGATTTTGTGCAGCTTTTGTACTGAAAGAAAGACAGCAAAAACATTACCTAACACATTTTACATGTCAAAGAGCCAGAGTTTAATGTCGGGTTCCATCTGGTCAAGATTCAGAAACTGCAAGTACATGATTTCAACCAGGAGGCAGCTGAGAGAGCATCTACTTCATATGCTTCAAAATACATATGTTATTGACCTCTATTTAACCAGGAAAAGTCCCACTGAGTCAGAATCTCGTTTGCTAAGGGGAGTCCTGGAAGAGGGGAGAGGGGAGCCATTAATGGACATGTTTTGATAAGTAGGGGAAACCGGAGTACCCACAGGAAACCTACCCAGACACGAGAACATACAAACTCCACATAGAAAAGCCCCAAGTTGACTGGGAATCATCCTAGGAATCTCTTGCTATGAGGCAAGAGCGCTAACCGCTGCACCACCGTGTCGCCCATGTAACCCTCATGGAAACACAAACTTGGTTGCTGCGAAATTATCTAATTGAGATCAAGAACTTTCCTGAGATTACATAGTTCCAAACCCCAGACAAGACCAAGACCATGGTCCATCAAGATCAAATCAAGACCATCTTTGTAATTTACACAAATATCAGAGTCAACATGATCGTATATTGGACTTTTTGGAAACTGTGCCTGGGACAGGTCTCTGCGCTTCTGGTGCAAGTTATGCAGAGCATGGTGGTAATTAAATGTACTTTTTGTGTCCAAAACATGAATGAGTCCAAGTCCAAGACAAGACCAAGTCCAAATGTGCTAGAGTGCAAGACGAGGCCAAAGCTATCATAAGACCAAGACTGGTCTCAACCACTTCTACACTAGTATAAATGTCACCAAAATTACACTGGGGTTTAGTATAGTGAAACTTTAGCCCTTCTAATGAACTATTCCTTTTCCACTGACACTACCTGGCTGGGGCTTTGATGCTCTTTTCTCTGTCTGTGGGTCCTTTAGTTTATCATTTGGAAACTGTTTAATTGGATCAGTTTGCATTTCTATAGGAAGACTAGATAGACCAATCTATGTTTCACAATAAAGTGTCTAAACTGCTTCTGTTGGGCAAGGTCTTTCAAAAAAGTTATTAGTCGTTACCTGAGTTCGTATTATTGAGGGATGAAGTCATTATTAAATTACATACAAAAAGCTAAATATCTTACATAATAATAGGAATAAACAGACAAGCTTGAATATGAACTAACCTTTTTGATCCCGATTCATCAGCAAAGTAACCTGGGACCCAATCTGAGTGTATTTTACTGATTGTGGATAAGAATCACTGCTAGCCAACCTGCAATCTGCAAATCAGCACAAGCGTTACATCTACTACTAACCCTAACCCTTTTTACTTTAAAATTACAAATTAAGAAAATACCTAAAAATCTTCCATAATTTTATAGTAAATACAGGTTCCTAAGACTATTTTTTTTTTTTTGGTGAAAATAGCTTTAGCTTTTGAAGAGGAATTCACAAAACCCAAAATATACCAAATCTAGTGTCATTCTGTCCAAGGCTAGTCACACAAACTATACTGATTCTTACATCTACCAAAACAAACTTAGGCAGACTTTAAAACCTGATGTTCTTTTGTGCAGAGCTTCTTCTCACTTCAAACTAGAGTCAATCAGACATCGGAGGCTAAAACTCCGAAGCCTCGCCTTCACAAAGAGTCCAGCCAATTGCTTGTGCTCCAAAGGGTTCAGAAACTGTTTCCATTTGAATTTTAGATGATTTTAAGCGGCACTTACAAGAGAAAGTCAACCAAAGCTTCCATGGGACAAAATAATGTGTCCTAATCTCCTTAAATCCACTTTCGTTGTGTTTTGTTAACAGAAAAGCAAATGTTACGCTCAACCAATCGACAACACAACACTACACCATCCACCACTGCTTCTGATTGGTTGTTTCTCCATCTGTCACTTCAAAAAACAAACTTCTCAAAACTCATAAAGGTATTGATGGTTTGGTAAGACATCTCAATACTTTTTGGGACTTCTGTTGATTTTTTTACCTTATTTGTTTATCTAATAGCTTGTTCCAGACTCCAGCTCGCACAATGGACGGATTGCCATGTAAAGCACGATTAGGTATTGTGCTAGACAGGCTCCCGGTTCAACGCCTCAATAGAAATTTATAACACAGAACCAATAATAGGCGGATTAGCACGAGGCTCACGTCGCTCGGAGCAGTGTCTGACTTCGTTTTTTTAGATGAATGTGTTCTTGGAAAATTAGAAGCAGTCATCATTCTGAATGTTAGATTGTGGCTGGATGAGACAGGTAAAGCAGATCGTGCAAAATCAATTATGGGATTAGATCAAATTAAGATCATTGCTCAAGGTAGTTTTTAATTACAAGGCGAGGTCGGTTTGGTGTTCGTCTGGATTACTTGCTCGTCATTATTATACAGTTTCTGTCAGACATGGAGCTCCTAATCCATTTGTGTTGAAGGCATGCACTCGACTGGAATGGTAAGTACAATTTTGACTGATCACAGAGTTTTTTACATTCACACGGGCAGAATCAAGGACTGTAATCTTGTGTTTACAGACGTTATTCCGGAAATAGCGACAGATAGGCCATGATTTACGACAACAATCTTTTGCTTCACTCATGACGAGAGTAATTCTTGTGTTTGGGGTTTGTTTTATCCTGAATGACCTGAGCTGTGGCAACGTAAATGTGGCTCTTCACAATGTTGCGTCTGTCAATCGAAATCATGCCCGCACCATTAGATTTCTCATGAAACAGTCAGTGTCTTTCTCTTTTAATCTGTTTATGGCGATAAAGTTAAATATCTAAACTTTGCAGCTCTCTGTCCAAACTTTCTCCAAACATCCATCTTCTGGACATTCCGTTATATGTCCATACTTACAGGTCATGGGTTGAATCACAGTTTGGTTGATTTTTAATTGAAGAAAGAAAGTTAGATTCACAGGAGAATGATTTGTTACGAAAAGTAATAGGAATTGTGTTCAAATTTGAAGGTAAAATAAGTCACAGAGTCATTGATTCATTTATATACAGTTCATAGATTGAAAACACAGACATATGCATTCACACAGGACTAGAATTACATGCATTTGGTGAATTACAGGAGGTCAAACTCAGATGAAAATTTATTTTACAGACATGGATGATTTGCACGGACTAGAAACTGACATGGTGTCAGTATTATTACAAATTACATAAAAATCTTTAAGGGAAAAACTTGATAAATCCACTACAACCTCTATTAAATCTGTGTTATTATTTTATCAAACTATTCCAAAGACATCTGAAGCATAAATCCTTTGTGTTCTACTGTAGGTTTAGATCCATGTTATTCATTCAGTATGTATGCAAATAAGACATATGTTATATGTGATATAAAAAGGTGATTACGCTATAAAAAGACAAATATAACATATGCTTACACAACTGCACTAACAACATAATAGCACTATGACCCAATTTCTAAATGGAGATTAAAAAGTTGTTTTCAGTCCCTACACTGGTATCAGTTGTGGTTGTTGGATGTCTGGTATCGGCAAATACTTAAAGCAGAAATACTGGAATCAGAACCAAAAACCTAAACATTCTCAAAATGTGGCAAAGCTATAGTTTGCAGTGCTACTGTGTACAAATGTTGCTTTTCATGTTCAGTTTGTGATTATATAAAAAAAAAAACTTAGAGGCCTTGCCCCAAGCTCAGGTGTTTCAGAACAAAAAAAAAAACATTTCTGAAACCAGGTCCCAGAGTGAAAAGATTTCCAAACTCCGGTTTAGCGTCTCCGTAGTTACGCTGTATCCGCAAACTTTGCGTCACTTTATATGACGTTCACTGTGACAATCTGCCATCTGATTGCACCATAAACCACAGAAGACAGGGACAAACTAAATAAATCCACTACAATCTCCATTAAATCCGTTTTGAAGCTTTGTCAAAATATTCCAAATCTGAAGCACTAATTCACTTTCTCTGTTTCTTCTGTAGATTTGTTTTCATTCAGAATGTCTGTTCTCGTCTAAGCTTCTGTTTACACTCAGCAACTTTTCTGCACATGCTCAGTGTCAAATCTTCCTTTAGTTTTGTAACTTTCTGTGTCAGTGTCACAGCGCCACCCTCTGGTCAGTTAGAGACATTACCCCGGCTTCAGGCTGGTTTAATCCTAAAACAGCTCCAAATTATCATTGTTTTCGTGTGGACAAAGCCAGACATGAACAATATAATCCAAACATTCTCAACTTTGTCCGTCGGAAGTTTTCTCAATGAAGCCTCTTATCTGTAACTTTTAACACCATTCTGCGGGACATTCCAGGCAAAGCAACGACTCCACTGAGGAGACTGAGATTTACACCAAATAAAAATCGTCATATTTTAGTGTTTTTTTAAGACATGTGAAAGCGCAGTTGAAGCTAAGAGGAGGAAAATGACTGCTCCTTCCTCCAAAGTGCAGTCGTGTGTTCCTGATGGGTCGAACAGCGTGTTAAGTGCCAGCTCTTCACTTCTTTCAGACGTCAAGTGCTGTCTCTGGCCTTTTGTGGTCCCTGAACCTGAAAAAACCAAGACGGCTTTTGCCTTTGTGTTCCAGGAAGGAGACATGCGGAGGACAAACAGCCATGTGACCTCTGACCTCTCATAAAAGTCTTCATTTGAGCTCATCTGAGAGAGGATTTTCTCTGGTATGGCGGACAAATGTCATGGGTAAGGTTGTCTGGGTACAAATGAAGGTAAAATTTACTTATTTTTTGGCTAATTCAACTAACTTGGTTTTGGCTTAACTATTACTGGACTAGCCCTTGTTTAATTACGGTTCAGAGATTAGAAATTCGAAGAGCAACACATATCTAACAGAGGCTTTATTGGTTATTAGCATTACTAAAACACATTTTTTAAACTTGATCATTTGTACAATCATAACGTTTGGCAGACTTGTTGAATTAATGTACATCTTTGTGTTGATAGAACTTGATAATGTGAGTCAAAAATGTACAACCTCGACTTTTATGTTGTAAGAAAGAGAGACAAAAAGAGAGATGGAGAAAGAGACAGAAGTCGGGGGTGAAAGAGAGAGATCAGAAAAGAGAGAATGAGAAATAGAGGGGAGAAAGAGAGAGAGGAGGAGAAGGAGAGAGAAGAGGGGAAGAGAGGGAGGAGAGAGAGAGAAGAGAGAGAGAGGAAGAGTGTGAGAAAGAGAGGGAGGGAGGGAAGAAGAAAGAGAGAAGTCAGAGGGAGAAAGAGAGAGAGTAAAAGAGAGAAATAGAAGAAAAAAGAAAGCGAGGGAAGGAAGAAAGAGAGAGGACGAGAGAGAGAAGAGGAGGGGATAGAGAAAGTAAGAGAAGAAGGGAGGAAAAAAAGAGGAGAGAGAAAAGAAAGAGAGAGGGTGGAAGAAGAAAGAAAGAGGAGAGAGAGAGAGAAAGAAGAAAGAGACGAAAGCATGAGAAAGAAGGAGAGAAGTAGAGAGGGGAAAATGAGAGAGAGAGAGGGAGGGAGAGAGAGAGTGAGGAAGAAAGAAGAATGAGAGAGAAGAGAGTGAGAGAGATAAAGAGAGTGAGGGTAGAGAGAAAGGAGTTCAGGCCAGTCGGAGAGCAAGAGGAGCTTTTTGACAAAAAAATGGCTTACTTGCAAGAAATATATAAAAAAAAAAATCACAAATTTATAAAGTGGTGATTTCTTAGCTGACTAGACCCATTCATCTTTTACATTGCATAAATAAACTGCATTTAAACAATATTCATTTTAGCTGCCTGCATCTAATAGAATTGACCTGTAGTATGTTGTGATGTCATCTGAAACCAACCTATTTGAGTCAAAGAGGGAGGAGAGAGAAGAAAGAGAAAGGATAGAGGGAAACAGAGAAGTAGAGAGAAGAAGAAAGAGGGAGAAAGACAGAGACGAGAGAGGGAGAGCATGAGAAAGAGAGAGAGAGAGAGGAAGGGGGGAGGAAGAAATGGAGAGGAAGAGGGACAGCATGAAAAAGAGAATGGAGGGGGGGTCAGAGAGTGAATGGAGAGAGAAGAAGAAAGAGAGGGGGGAGAAGAGAGATGAGAAAGAGAGAGAGAAAGGAGACAAAGGGAGAAAGAAAGTTAAGCAAGAGGAAGAGAGAGAAGAGAGGAAGAAAAAGAGAGAGGGGAATTAGAGAGAGAGGAGAGAGGAAGAAAATAAGAGAGAGAAAAGGGAGAAGGACAGCATGAGAAAAATAGAGAGTAAGGGTGGAAGGAAGAAAGAGAGAGAAGAGAGAGGGAGCCATGAGAGAGTCAAAGAGCAAAGGAAAAAGAAAGACAGGAGAGTGAAGGAGAAAGAGAGAGAGGGAGAGAAAGAGAGAGAAAGGAGAGAGACTGAGAAAGAGAGAAGAGAGATAATCAAGAGGAAGAAAGATAGAGGAAAGAGAGGGAGAAAGAGAGGGGGGAGAAAGAGAGAGGTGGAAAGCATGAGAAGAGGTAGAGCAGAGGGAAGAGAAAGAGAGAAGAGGGGTCAGAGAAAGAGAGAGAGTAAAGGGAGAGAAAGGAGAGAGAGAGAGGAAGAAAGAGAGAGGAGGAGAAATATATAGAGAGAAGAGAGAGGGAGATCATGATAAAGGAGGGTGAAAGGAAAAGAGAGAGAAAGAAAAGGGGGGATCAGAGAGAGAGGAAAGAGGAAGAGAGAAAGAAGGTAGAGCCGAGGAGAGAGAGATTGAATAATAGACACCCACTTGAGTTTAATTGACATAAAGGCAGAAATCATGCTTTCATTTTTAAGTTAACCTGCCTTATTATTTTGCACTGCACGGTTCGGAAAAAATAAGATAAATAGCCCAATAGTCTAAATGCACATCTTGTAAAACCATCGACATGTTTGTTGTGATGCTTTTGCTCATTTCTCCTCCATCAGTTTGCACACCGACACCTCCGACTGATCCAGGCCTCACACACACACACACACGTAATTGTGCTGTAAACACACAACTGTTTGCACATATGAGTCTACAGTTTGTGACAGCTGCTTCATTAAACTGTGGATTATTATTACAATCATTGTAATTAGTGACAAGCTACCAGCGGGCGTGAGGTGTCGACAAGTTGGCTCATTACTGTCACTTTGGCACGACGTCGTATAGCTTCAAATTCAAAGTGACGTTAGTTTTATTAAGATGGAAGATGTTGTGTACGGCGTGGGCATTTGAATTGTTAAAACACTGATCACAGACAGACACGATTAAAGAAGAGAATGTGATGACTAGAATTAGAATGCAACTTTGTGATTGAAGATTAGAAGAGCACAAAGAGCAAATATATGGATACAATTTGCATATGGTCTGAACATGGATGTTTTGGCATTGCTTTTTAGAAAATTCCTAATTTCTTATAGATTTGTCTTCGAATTTATTGTTTCATCCCTCCAGTTACATAACCTTCTAGACCTAGTCATCTGCAACCTACAGAGCCCAGTGGTTCTCAAACTTTTTTTCAGGCGACCCACTTTTTCTAACTGGTCATCATTTGCGATCCACCCTTTTTGGGGCAGTCTAGGAGAGCTATTTTTAATACATTTTTAGACAATATTGAACAATGTAAAGAAATAGATTTTTTTCTAAGTAGCTGCATCACTGCAACGCTGTTACTAAAAAGTAGTGTTGTGACAAACAAACAACTTCATCTGACGCGCGCTCGCATTGGGACCAGGTAAAGCCAAGAAATATTCATTTGATTATGAATGGACTGGTCATTCTCGGGCAGGTTGATCCATTTAAATGTGGTTAGAAGTTCAAGAAAGCTGAGCGTATCTTGTGTGACTGCACTATGTACACGCAAATCTTTGAATCATAGCACTTTGAAATTCTGTTTCTCTTTACGTTCGTAGGGACGTATGATCGTAAAAAAAAACGCATAATTTTGTAGCTAAAAAGCAGTTGTCCCTGTCCCTCTGTCAGACAGATCTGTCTGTGAGCTGATTTGACCTGCGCATAGGTCTGTCCAGAGCGAGGGAGGGGGAAGAGAGAGAAAGAGAGAGAAAGACAGAGAGAGGGCGATGCAACAGTCCCTGTTCATTTTAAACAGGTGAGTTGGTGAGTGAACTTACTGCTGCAGGAGCAGATTGTTGGCTACACGTTGCCACAAGTTTAGTTCAAAATACACAGCGTTTCAGCGCACAGCCTTTGTATTAGAGACAGAGCGGGTTGAAAAAACAGACGTGGGTCTGGGGAAAGAAAACAAGAATAAGCCGTGTGCGCAGACCTGGTCCATCTCATCTCTAAACTAATCTCTGAATAGGTTTGACAATAAATTGTTTAATCTTTATGTGTTTAAATTCACACTATCCAAAAAAAAACCTCCTGCGACCCAACAGGTTGAGAACCAGTGGTCTAGACTGGCTCTCGACCTTAGTGAGCCATCATTGGGTTGTGCGGAACGTGTGGTGAAACCACTGTGGTGTTCTCTTTTCTCCTCAAGACAAAATACGAGTCATTGAATTGGCTAACTATACTGTGTGAGAAGGGACAGGTTAAGTTTGATATGCAGAGTGAAGAGAAAGAGAGAAGACATGTGTATCTATACACACGGAGCAAGTCAAGTTAAGGTTTAGTACAATGTACAATGACATTAAACACAATGGCAGAGATGCTTGTACAGTTCATTTCTGTAGTCCTGGGAAGGGGAGAGAGGAGGCACTACTGGATATGTTTTTAGTGGTAGGGGAAACTGGAGCACCCAGAGGAAACCAACACAGACACATGGAAAAATGCAAACCCCATAAAGAATGGTCTTAAGTTGCCTGAGGCCAGAGGACAAAGAAAAAAATATAGAAAGAGAAACAGAAAAGAAGGCACACACATGTGTTACCTGCGCAATGAGAAAAGGAGGAAAAAGAGCAAGCAAGAATGTTACAGAGATGACGTTGTTGCTACACAACAACAGTATAACTCAGCCTTATGGGGGAAAAGACAGATTATATTCCAATGAACCAGTCACACGTCATATCTGGTTTGTTTCCGCTAATGCATGTGGCCGTTTGAACCGCGCTAACATTTCATCCCAATCATAAACAATATGCGGTTGGCAGTGCAGTTATGGGGCCAGTTTCCTGAGTAAGCACAGGCAGTATTTTAGTGAAGTCCACATCGCTGCCACCTCCAATCGTCTGATTTGTAACCAACGGCCTGGCACATCCATCGCAAGTGTCAGTCTGGCATTTGGACTAAATTACTCTTCAATATTGAAAGGGAAATGCTGCAGTGGCCACAACCGCAGAGTTACAGAACAGATTTAGAGGAACATGGGAGACGGGGTGAATAACTTTAGACAGGTGTGGGCAAAATGGCAAAAATATATAATATCATGGCGCCAGATCAGGGTTTTTGTACACTGGATAGTTTCTTATTGTCTTTGAGGTAAATGCAATTATCTGCTTTGTCAGAAAGTTTGTTCTTCACCGTCAATCCAGCTGTCAAAGACTGATCATGGTTGCCAGATTTTTAGAAGTGACCAAGCCTTTGAAAAAATCTCAAAGCAAGCAATCTCAGCCCTTCAATAAAAAAGTTTTTAAATTATCAATAATTAGTCATTTTGTGTTTCCATAAAACATGTTTCTAATAATTTTCTATTATTAAAGACTTGTAGACAGACATTGAGAAAAAGCCTAAAGTGGCTATAAAGAAGTGAACTTGGCAACTCTGAGGCTGAGAGAAATGGACTGGAAAAAGAGTCCTAAACAGATAGAGAAATGGAAAATATACTCAATACAACATTTGTGTGTTAAACAAGACTTAGATAAAATCTAAAAGAAAAAAAAAAACACTCAAATCGCTTTATTGCTAGGAGAAGCAAAACTTTTGCGAGGGAACACAAAAAAGTATCGGGTAAATGCTTAGTAGTCGGTCAGGAGGAATGTTGATTAAGAAGGTTATAGCAAGAAGTTCTGGGTTCAACTCCCAGTCGACCCAGGGCTTTTCTATGTGGAGTTTGCATATTCTCTCCATGTCTGCGTAGGTTTCCTCTAGGTGCTCCAGTTTCCTCCTACCACTAAAAACATGTCCATTAATGCCTCCCCTGGTTAAATTTTCTTCTTAAAAACGTAGCCCACAGAACAAACTGTTGAGGAATGTGCTCATAAGACATATTTATGATTCGTAAGCATTTCACGTTTGCGTAGTTGACACAGTACTCTTTTAGTACAGCAGTGTTGAAGGTTTACCTGACGTCCTGTTACGCAACCTTGGCCTTCAAAAGGGCCTCGGTTTTCGTTGCTCTCCCATCAACTCAAACATATTTCCTTGTGTTGCCTTTCACCTACTGCTCCGGCTTGACCTCGTGTTCCAAACAGCCTATCTTCAGTCACACAAATGCCGCATTCTGGCTGTGCGTTTGGAATCAGATTTCTCACGGATCTCCTTAACGCGTTTTCGTGCGTTCACGTCTTCTCCTGCCCATTCACAAAACCTCCAACTTCTTATAAGCTTGGTTCTTCTGCTTTCACCCATTTAAAAGGCTGGCCGAAAGTGACGTGTTCAGCCTGTTTGTCTCTGAAACACTTATACTGTGTTTATTTAAAGGAAAAATAAGGTATCCTGATCTATTTGTTTCCAGATCGCTCAGCCTATATCGTCATAACAAATGTTTGCGTTTATATCACTGTCCTACTTACATCCAATCAAAAAAGGAATGCATATGTGCTGTGAAAGTTTGTGACAGCCAAAAACTAGACACAAATCCATTCTTTCAAGCCTGCAACCCGAAAACAGACTTCATAATGAATACCTTAAGATGTCCAAAGTCGACAATTACTACATCCACCAGCGCAGCATTTGCACAAAACGTCAACTCCTAACTGCTTTCCCACCGTCCTTCCTCGTACAACCCTTTTGTTCCTTTTTGCAAACACTTCCATTTCGTGTTCAAGCTAAATGCTACTTATTTGTGCCTGAGTAATTACGCTTACTTAAGTCCTTTGAGATCCAAGTATAGCAGCACAATTTCTTGCACATCCTGCCTTTTGAATATTATCACAAACTTCCCATCCCGAACGATTATGCGGGAGAATTTGTATGATAACTTTTTTCGCCGATGTCGGAACCAGGTCAGCGTTTTATAGTGTATGAGGGAAATCAGTTTTTTTGATGGGTGAGCTTTAAGACCCGGTGACCTGCTTTGCACACATAACACCACATTTAAATGGTGAATACAGCCATAAATTACATGGTCCCAGTGATACTTCGCTGTACCTTTTCCTCCGCGGCATGTGAAGTGTGCTCTCAGCAATCTGTAAGTGATTTCTGATGCTTTTAAATTCCCCACCACTGCAGCTGGGAAGGAGAGAAAAAAAAAATCCATCACAAGGGAATAGGGAGATAAAAGAGAGGGCTTAAGAAACTTGACATGAAAAGATAACGAGCGATGGGTGCGGAATACAGTTTACCGTAATGAGTTTGGGCGAACTTATGGACACGTCGTTGGGATGGTTAGGGCTGGAGGTGTTCGTACAGACGTGGCAACATCAGGTCGTACTGAAATAACAACCGTATGTATTAACATTTAGAGTAAAATATGGTTTCTGGCAAAGCGACAAACATGGATGTATCTTTATGACGCAACACAAGCTAGAAATGTATTACAACGTCACGGTTATACAGTGATTAGCTTTTATCTATGGCCACATTTGTTTAACCAGTTGTAGAATATGATTTGTTAGCCATGTTTTCCTGACTGAAGAAGAATAAGCAAACAAACAAACAAACAACACTTACCTCTTTATTTTTAACATCTTAAGAGAGGGGGCTATTTTTGTTAAAATATCTTCAAATGGAAACTGTTTTTGAGCCTTTTGGAGCACACACAATTGGCTGGACTCTCTGTGAAGCTGAGGTTTTGTACTTTTAGACTCTGGAGTCTGACTGACTCTAGTTTTAAGTGAGAAGAAGCTCTGGACAAAAGAAGTCTGTCTAAATTTGATTTGGTAAATTTAAGAAGCAGTGTAGCTGATGTCATCAGCCTGGAACAAAATGATAGTAGATTTAGCATATTTTGGGTTTTAACAATTGCTTTTCAAAAGCGGAAGATATTTTCATTAAAAAATATTTTTAGGGACCTGTAATAATAAAAATAAAATAAAAGTTTACGCGAAGCTCATTAAAAAGTTAGATTAATCGAAGTAAATTGAAAATCGTGGCTGCAAAATCAAAAACTGAATCGAATCGTGACTTTATTGTTCCATCCCTTAAGCCAGTGATTCCCAACCTTTTTCGTCTTGAGTACCCCGAAATCATGATCTCACACACGGAGTACCACCTATATCATGTGTTTATAGGGGTATTTTATCTTTGCTCATATCATTTTTATTTATAGCCATTGCATTTTATTGTTTTAATATATTCCATCTCAAACAACTGCCTCTCAACATGCAAAATGTGCAATTCTACCTTTCTTTTAAATCTCCAATCATCTCAAGTACGCCCTGGCAAGTGCTCGCGTACCCCCTAGGGTCCACGTACCCCTGGTTGGGAAACACTGCCTTAAGCCATAATTGCTTGAATCAAGAATAAGTTTGCTTAAAAATCTTGGCAAGAGAACCTTGAAACTAGCATTTTCTGCTCAAAACAAGATTTGTCATTTTGTCTTGTTTTTTTTTTGTTGTTTTGTTTTGTTGTTGTTGTTTTGTTGTGTTTTTTTAACTAGGTTATATAGGCACATTTTCTTACTGCAATGACAGGATATTTCACTTGAAAAACATTTTGGTAACTTATCATTTGAACCAGAGTCATTTAACTCAGACATGATACTTCAGCAAGAGAGACAGCTCCAAGGCAAGTTTTGGACTAAGAACAGTCTTCCTCAGGACACTTAAGTATGTATAAGGATATGTCACATGTTGAGACGTGTTAGTTTGGTCATAGATTAGATGGATCATTATAACAATATTGTTCTTCAAATAAATGTGTTCAGACTTGCAGAAAGCCCCTGAAACATCTACATTTTCACAAACTCTTCACAGTGATGACAGAGAAACGCAGTCTGAGCAGGGTAAGACGCAGATTCTTTTGTTATGTGCGACCAGACAAGTCCGTATTTTACACCAGCAACAAAAACAATACATCTTTTATTAATTGACTGTTGACAACGAGATGGATGGATGGCTGGCTCCGCTAACTGGGGCGGTTTCAGAGTTTAGAGGTTGTGAACCGGAGACAAATTCATCACACAGGCCTAGGCCGAGGAAGGAATGCTTGGTTGAAAAAATAGTTTTTTTGAAAAGTCATGTAAAATAAGTCAATGTACTTTGTGTTTTCCACTAAAAGTAAATGATAAATGCGGCACAATGTGAAAAATTTTAACCACTGAGTACTGTTTGAACTGAATAAGAATGAATTTGAGTTCTATTCAGGAGCCAAATGCTGCATTCTGATTGGCTGTGCTTGGGTGGTCTTCTGCAATTTCTCTTTGCTGTTTGTAAAATAAGTTTATAAGCCATGGTGCAACCAAAATTAATATTTGTCGAAGAATTAGTAGTTGACTTTTTTTACCTTCACAAAGTTACATGAAGTGACATTAAAATGAATAAATATCTATGGTTTGCTCTTTACATTATGCTTTTTTTTCCCTTCTAAATACAGTAGCTAGTGCTGATTTTGTCTAATGTGCCAGCTCACTACTGACTGTGCACCATCCTGCTTGTTAAAAAAAAAAAAAAAAAACATTTACTGAAGAACCGGTCCTTGAGACTCTTTCTTATGCAAAAGTCAAATTATTTATAGTGGAACCAGGCCTTATGTGTTTTTCTCCTTTTGCTGCTGAGGTGCCTTAAATAACTCTGGAGTTATTTAGTTAATAACTATGGAGTTATAATGATGCATAACTTCACATTTAAATTTATATTTGCATTTGCATGTTGGCCTAGTAAACATTTGAAAATAAATCCTCCTCTGGCCCTGATACTAGTCTCATTTTAAATAGAAATGTGAAACCAGTGTGACAGCCAATGGTTGTATCATAGCAACAGTCAAACAGCTTTCAGACTGCTTCTTGGCAGTGGGAACATTCATTTATAGTTATGCAATGAGAACTACTATTTTATATCCTATTCATATTTCTATAAAGTCAGACAAATAGAATATTTTTGCTGTGCCAAATCTTTTATAATCTGTAAGAGAAACCTGGCACATTGTTGTCCAAGGCTTCTACCGTCGTGATTACCTGTGCATCACAAACACATTATTAACATTTCAGCTTGATAGACATGCCCAGGAGACGGCAAGCAGAGAGAATCATCAAAACATGGTCTGGGTGAGATAAAAACATGTTTTTCACCAGGGAACAGGGGCTTCTTCTGTAGCTCTGTCTACCCCCAAAGCTCCAAGACTGTACACATCTACCGGCAGAGACACTGTACATATCCACCAGCAGAGACACTGTACACATTCACCGGCCGAGACACTGTACACATCCACCAGCAGAGACACTGTACACGTCCACCGGCAGAGACACTGTACACGTCCACTGGCAGAGACACTGTACATTGTCTTTGTATCAGGAATTTAGCGTCTGTCTGTGATCACATGCAGCCCGATCTCACAAAAAAGCGTACATATACCACGATATAACGCAACATGTAAATTGCGTATGATTAGCACGAGTTTACGGCTCTTTTGCGTAATTATAGTACGCGTCACAGTCCCCGTTAATTTCAATGGTGGTTGTTAAGATGTGCTCTTATTTATGAAAATTAACAAATCCTACATCTAATCTTAACCTACCCCAAGCCCCAACCCTAATCTTACCCATTTTAGTAACTTTATGCCTAAACTTACCCGTTTAACCTGAAGAAAACGTCTCCACGTGGCTGCAACCAAAACTCGTGGCATTTTTACGCTGTGAAATCTCGTGTCATTTTTACGCTTTTTCATATCGTGCCATATGTACGGCGTAACATCAGTACGCAAAACAGAACTAATATCGTGCTAAAAATACGCTATTTTTGTGTCGTGCTAAATGTACACCTTCTTGTGAGACCGTGTTGTCACATGACACAACACACAGGTCTTTGTTCTTAGTGCATCAGATGTGACCATTTAAAACAGACTGGTGATTTCAAATGGGTGATTAATTGATAGACTGAAACAATCCAAACACTAAATAAAAAAAAAAAACAAGATCGATCAAAAAGAGAAAAAATATTTTTTTCAAAAACAATGTCCACATGACAACTTTGACCATTTTCTTTCTTATAAGTAAGTAAGCGCTTTCTTTGCGCTGTGTGCATGCATACAAGCGGTCATACAGCATCTCTCTCAGCGCTGTCATTACAATCAGGTCTGATGACCTGGTCTGAGCTTTGGTGCTGTTGCTCTGTTCCCTGACCTCTGAGATCATGGTTTAAACCACACAAAGCACATTAGGAAAAAAATGGTCAGAAACAAAGTGAGAGAGATGAGAATGTTGAGGTGTGATGTGATTCAGAATGAGACAAGAGACGTATGAAGTGACAAACTGCACTGCTCTTGTTTTAAGCTCCTTACCACACAACACCTTTTGTGTGGTAAGAGCTGCGCTGAGAGGCAGGACAAACTTGGGGCTCTGCAGGGCTTTATGTAGCCTACGGAATGGGTTCTGTCAACTGTGTGAGGAGAGGTCCAGAAGCATGCAAGAAGTGTAAACCAAGGGGATTCTTGTTCTTCAAAAGTTTAACCCTATTACGAATGTGCTTTCTATTGTTTGTATGGTGAGGCTAGCAAAAACAACCTTGCATGTTGCTGTTTTTAATTCACATTTACATGTTTTCATTTTGTTATTGAGTTTGAAATGTTACAACAGTGACAACTACAAGCTCTGAAAATATCCATTATGTGTCATCCTTTTTAATGAAACAGATTTTACAATAAGAGGAAGCCGGCTGCTCTGCTGATTCTCTTTTCTCATCCATCATCTCTTTTAATTACACCCATCAACTTTAAATGTCAAAAGCATTCATCCCGCTCCTGGACGGCCTCCTCTACGGGTTCAGATGTGCAAATGAACTATATCCGGGGCAATTGTTACAAGTTCACCATAAAACGTCCAAATGACACGAAATGTGGAGGGAAACGCTAAGCTAATGTGTCCCCGGATGCTAATTAGCTTACAAAAGCCTTGTCGCGCCACCTGCTAGCTCTGCCTGAGTGATTAGTGAGGTGTTTAATCAAATATAATGGAAGGAATTGGGGATTGAATGAGTAGAAGTAAAGCATATGTCTTTGAATTGAATGCAAATGGTAGAACAAAGATAAAGGTGGCTACATGTTTGGCTTGCTAACGGTAAAGCTAACGTTTGATGAATGTAAAGCCGTGTCTGATTTGAAAGATTAAAAATATGAGATTTTCAAGCACCGAGGCTCTAATTAAAGGAGCAGTGATAGAAAATGATGTATGATGAAATGTTTAGCAGATGATTTCAAGTCGCTACAAGAAAGGCTAGTGGTGTTTGTTGAATAAATTAGACTAAAAAAATGTGGCGGTGTGTCTTAGATTAAAGGGTTGGATTGAGTTTGTTTGGGTACCATCAATTGTTTTTGGACACAATTACCAGCTTTTTATTTGCTGTGCCAAGATTATTAAGAACTGCCACCCCACGCTGGAGCGCTTCCCATTCACAAGCTTTACAATAAAATAAAAAACACACAACATGTGCCACCGTCAATAGTCCTCAATCGCACCAACATGTCCCCAAACCATCGGAGTAAACAAAGCTATTAGCACCAGGCGGGGTTGGGACTGAAGTTGGAGCCCGATTTCACAAAGAAGCGTACATTTACATTACAGGACATGATTAGCACGAGTTCACGGCTGTTTTGCGTAATTATGCCACGCGTCGCAGTCCAGTTCATTTCTATGATGTTTGTTAAAACTAGGGATGCACGTTTTCAAAAATTTCTTTAACCGTTAGTTGGAGCCTTCACGGTCAATAATCGGTTAACGTGGTACTTTTGTATTGCTGTTATTTTCACTGAAAGTGTTATAATTAGACACAGCAGCGCTACGAGAGTGAAAGCAGAGCAGAAACAGCGTCAGGCCTTTAAACTGGGCACAACACGGCTGAATAGAAGCCTCTATAAACATGCACTATTGCACTATGTATTATATAAAACTACTCTCAAATAAGGAGTCGTGTTTTGAAATGCTGCTAACGTTAGCTGCTTACCTTAGCTTGCCTTGAACAAGTAAAAACATCGATAGTTTTTCAGGCAAGTTGAATAGTCCAGTTTTCTTCATCAACATAAAATCCAAGTTAATTAATCCATGCATGGTTGATATTAGTTCATAAACACTGGAGTGTCATGCAGGTTTGCTCAATCCTTATGAGATAAACAGTGTTTTTGTAGTTTTAGCGATCTTTTCTTCCTTCTCTGACAAACGCCAGAACTGCTCAGGGGCAGTTAGCGCCATCTGCTGGAGCAACTGAATATTTGTCAGTTAACCGGTGAAAGACGTATTACTCGATCAAGGTATTAGTCACGGTTAACTGGTTAATCGGTTAACCATGAACATCCCTAGTAAAACGTGTTCTTATTTATGAATATTAACAACATTTTATTTTAATCTTAACCTGCCCCAAGCCCCGACCTAAACTTACCCATTTTAGCAACTTGAAGCTTAAACTTAGACGTTTCACCTGAAGAAAACGTCCCCATTTGGCTGCAACCAAAACTCGTGTTTTTTTAACGCTGTGAAATCTCGTGTCATTTTTACGTTGTTGTTTTTTATATCTCTTAAATACATTATGAATGGTGATGGCACAAACACGCAGTACATATTCATAATATTATATATTTCCAAACATAGTTCATCAACTTGGACTTTGTTTAACACATAGACATGATTACAGGCAAGTTTCACCCCTGTTGAGTGACATAAACTTTTATAGGGACCTATGTGGTCTTTATGAAATGGCAACATTTTTGTATAGATTTGATCATATTTTTTAGGGTTGGGCAAGTTAAATGCATTAATCTGTCTTATGGGTTTTAACCAGAGTAGTACATGTTCATGCTTAGACGAAACTTGATCTAATTAGTTTACTTAGGCTCCATATGTTTTTTGTCTCCATTGGGAACCTGATTGATGCTAATGTGAGTAAAATATAGGCTCATCTCTGCATGTGCTCCATGTAGGAGATCTAAAACCTAAAGGGAAAAGACTATTGAGTGGACTAAGCCCCATGCAGCAGAGCGTCTGAGCTAAGATATGATTAGCATTCATTTCAACGCCCGGGTTAAAATGAATAAAAACTCAGATTGTGTTATTCCTAAAAGTTCCACTCATAACTCCGTCTGGTAAATCAGTTTAAGTCATTGATGCTGTAGAAGCTTTTGAGATTTTATTCCTTCATACTGACAGTATAGAACTTTCTGGATGTTAAAGGAATCTACTGTACACTTTCTAAATATTAAAATGTGAATCTAACTGGTTTATTTGGACCTTTTATTACCACCTTGGACATGTTAAGAATAAGTCCCAACTTTGACGATTTTGTAGGTTTTGCGCAGAAGCAGTTTGTAGTTTTTTCTCCTTATTCTGTTGACCCTTTTTTCATCCATTGTCTTCCATTGTAAACACTTTTAGTTATTGCTCTGAAAATCTCCATAAAAGTGTGATTTTCAAACTTTAGTGTTTGTTCCTTTTCAGAAGAGCTGAAATGTGTCATTTTTAGACTTGATGATGAATTCTGTGTATTTCCCATTGAAACAGGCCTGTGAATAGTAAGACACAGTTTCCACCACCAGGAGACAGGACATGTTTGGATTAAGGAGACTCCTGGGGGCGTGGTGGAGGTGTGTGGAGGAGCACTGGCTGGGTGTTGGGGGATAAGTGCTAATCAAACGTAATTTACGTGGGTATTATTATGTGGGTCACTTTTTCCGTTCACTCCAGAGACGAGCTGGAGTCGCATGTTTTGTGTAATATGAACGACCACATGAAAAAATCAGTAATTAATGAAAAAATCGAATTAAAAAGCTGACATGCAGTAACATAGCTTTAGTGATCTTTTTGTAATGACTGTTTCTCAGCCTGACTGCTCTGCTCTCTCTCTCTCTTTATTTACACACACAACCCTTCCTCTTCTTCCCAGTGGCAGCCCCATTTCTAACCCGGCTTTATCTCCTCCCTCGGTCCAAAGCCACCCTTCTGATCTCAACCCAACCATTTATAATTGATTCTTTAAGGGCTACACTCCCTCCATCTCGTCCTTATTCCGCTCGTGTCTGAAGCTCGACTTATTACAGAAAAATTTTTATTAGATGCTGCAGAGAAAAGAAAGGATGTTCCATGATTTGTGCTTTCATAAGTTCACTTGTAGCCTTGTCGAACAGCCACGTTTTACTTGCAATTAAACCGTTTTGAGAAGAGATTTAGCGAGAAGGCACATTCAAAGATCCTTGAGAATGAAAATGTGCTTCACTAAAATCGTAATAGAAAGGTTAAAAGAAGTGGACTAAGTGGTTGGAAACAGAATTGTTGTGTCACTCTTAAAACAGATGTGTTACATTTTTACACAATTCTTTTGTTACAGCTGTTTTAGCACATGTTGTGTTAAAATATTAAAGACACAGATTTTCAGTGTAAAACAGATTGTAGGACACACAGCAACATAAAATGTAGGTAGGTAACAGAATGTAAGTTGGCTCGGTGGCTGAGTGGGTACATTCAGGTTTGGATCCCGCATCCCCCAAACCCACAATGACATGAAGAGCTTTTTTAAAGGTGTTTAAGAGCTATATAGAATGGAATGGAATAGAAAAGAAGAAGTAACACATAGATTTGAACTATGCTGAATCATAAATGTGTTAAATGCTCCAACACAGTCACTGTGTTAAATCAACACATGCTGCGTTGTCTTTAACTAGACATGCTAATGTTTTATGTGGTTTTTAACAGTGTTTTGAGACTGTTACAGAAATTTTAAACAGAAAAGGGGGGCTTATCAGCTCTGCAGTTTTGAACAGGAAGTCAAAAGGCTGTTTCTGTTTTCAAGGTTTTAGATTAGTTTTGGGTTTTACAATGAACAAAATTTAAAATATTAATCAGCATATGTTCTATTTTCTTACTTAACAGTTGTAATAACACAAAGGTCTCATTTAATGCCTGGCTTTGCAGGTGAATCGGAAAATAATACATTTATAGCTACCAATGTAAACTTCTGCTCTAGTTAGTTTGCAAAACTATAATTACTAGTTTTGTTCTGTTTTTTATCATGTCATGTTTTCATAGAAATAGCATTTTATATAAAAAAAATGACCTGGTGAACGTCAGTTGATTGAAACATTGTATGCAGTAAAACTACAAAAACCCTGGGTGTACACTATGTGCAAGTTTGGTGTGGGTCAGGACTCACACGGGTCCTCAGGACTTAGAAAGTGCTTTAAACCAATGCGGCAGGTTACACGACCTCGGAGCAGTACGGGCTCATGTGCAAGAGAATCGCATGAAGTCTTTGTTGTGGACATCGCAGCGGTCTAATGCAGCTTTCAAGTCATTGTACAAGTATTTTGCAGGAATCTATGTGAATCCATGTGATTTGGATGAATTCAGACCGTGGTTGACTGAAGCTGGTGTAACAGGCACTTGTACGTGTCCCAAACCTAACCCCTCGCACTCGGTGAGGGAGGTACACTGACTCCAGGAGTTTTTCCTTACAAGTTAAGTACCGGCTGCTTTCCTATGCACCTGTCACCTCTTGTTATGTCATGAAATAACTATATGGATTACATATACTATATACTGGGTCAGAGAAAAAACTATGGGTTAAAAATCAAGTCAAGCTTTCCATGTGTGGAAAAACAGTTTGTGTGTAACATTTTGATTTGTCTGTAACTTAGCATAGTCATGTGTAATTTTCTGATTTGTGTGTGACTGATTGGAGTTGCATATTTTAGGTTTTAACTTGCCTTACTGCACATTTTGCTTAGTGATAATTTTATGTTTTTCATGGGCAAGTTAAAACTTAAAATATGCAATCCAATCAGTCTCGCACAAATCAGAAAATTACACATTCAACCATGTTAAGTTACAGACAAATTAAAATTTACACTTGTGACTACTGTAAGTCACACCCAAACTGTTTTGCACACATGTAGATTTTTGACTTCATCTTCACACCAAACTCACTAAAACAACAGTAAAAAGAAAAAAAAAAAAGATTTTTGCTTATAGTATTTCCAAGAAAACTTATTGCAGACCTTCTACCAGTCCTGAACGACTGAAAATGACTTTTGTCTAGAGTGGCCTTCAAAAGGCTTTCTTCATTAGCAATGCATCCATTACTCAGCGACTAGCAAACTAATCCATGTCCTCCAGAGTTCAATAGTCAGAGTAAGTTGATTGATTTGTCCTGAGCAGAGACTGAGATGGAGAGTGGAATGGGAATGTGTGAAGGAATGCACATGTATGATATATTTTTTTATTATAAAACATACAGTATATAACATAAAGGAAGGCTCAAGGAAGCATGTGCAGGTTCATATTTGCAATATGTAAATATGCAGACATTTTATTAGCTTAAATGTTCGTTCACTTACACTTTAATCAGTTAAAGCATGATGTTTCATCTCATTTACAAGTTCAGATGTCGTCCAGAGGTGGAGACCACGTTCGGGCACAAACGCTTCGAACCTGGGCCGTAAAGGCCTAAAAGATAACTATTGTTAAATGTAATGTTGTGATTTCTAAAAAATATATAAAAAAAATAAAAAAAATTAATATAGAAGTTAGACTGTTTTGACTTTTGACAGTCTGTTATTGCAGATGTGATTTTCTAACGTTATAAATATCAATCCTGTTGTTCAAGTGTTAATAAAAACTTGATTTCGTAAATATTCATAAATAAGAACACATCTTAACAACCACCATAGAAATGAACTGGGACCTGGCTGTTTACACAAAACAGCCATGAACTCGTGCTATGAATATGCAACTTACATATCCTGTAATGTCGTGGTAAATGTACGCTTTCTTGTGAGATCCAGCTGAACAAGCAGCTTTTGGCCTTTTTTTTTTTTTTACATCAATATGTTCTGAAAGCGTAAAATAACCTAACATGACGTTCTTTGGTTTAACGGGTAAGTTAAGATTTTCCTGTTAAACCTAAAGAAAATGCCGCTACCTAACTTCAACCAAAATACAGTATGTGAGTACTTTATGTTTTCGGAACATATTGACGTAAAAAAAAAAGACATGAAAACATACTTAGGTCTTTACGTACTCTTTGGACATTTGGTTGTATATCTACGTTTTCTCCAGAGACTGGGCTGTGTAAGGACATTGTAAGGGTAAGGTTAGAGGCTCTTTAAATTTGTAATGAAGTGTTTGTACGTGGGGAAGAAGAATCTAGACGGATTTAGAAAAAAGATTTTGACCACACAACAGCTGCGTCAAGAAGCTCCAAACCATTCTAAACTTTGGCAGACGAAATGCTTCAGAAACATGAGCCCTGATCCATTGTCCAACCCATCAGACAAATGCACAGACGACACATCCTCCACTACAGGCCTCATATTAGTCTTGATTGAAAGCTGCACGTCTGTATTTTCACACAGCCCGAGATGGTGTTTGCGTGAAACGTGATCCGGCGTCGAAAAGGGCCCCCCGGTAAAGCTCTCTGCATCGATTCTACTCTCTTTAGCGACACTTCAACATAGCGCCAGAGCCGGCCCGGGAGAAGGTCAATGGAGAGCTGAAACGGAGCCAACGGTCCAATCGAATTATCATGGTAATTACGTAAGCGTCTGGGTTACGCCGCGACGGAGGAAGTGACTAAACACGGTGATGGGATTTACTTAAGGATTTGCGGTAATATATTCAACACGTCACGCAGCAAGTCCACGGTAAAGAGCTTTTAACAACTCTATGGATTTGTGCATCGACGGAAAGTCCATACTTCCCCTGGCAGGTCTGAGGTTTGTTTCAGCAATCCAATCAAATCTAATGACATGTCTCGAGTGAAAAGGAAAAGATCGCTAAAAAATCCACTGGTGCAGTTAAGATGGATTTTCCCTTTGGTCTCCATCATAGAGCTAAACATGGAGGTATTTACAGTGTTTGACCATTCGATGATTCTTATTTTATGATTCTGTGTAATGTATAATGTACAGTTTTAATGGAAACCATTAGTCCATCTATTATTGAGGTATCAATCAGTCAAGGTTAAAGTGCCTGTCCTGCATTACTCAGTTTGAGTCAGGGAAAACTTTGAGTCAAAATTAGACATGCGCATGAGCTTCTGCACAAGTTCATAAATGTTAGTCTTTGTCTATGGCAACACCTACAAGAAAAACAGCATAGAATATGTTATATTTATCTTAGTGTAGTAGTACTCGAGACCAGGCACAGTTTGTAATAAAGACTGCACAATACTAATAATTATTACAAAAAGGTGGTCTTGATTTGGTCTCGATGAACTGGGTTTTGGTCTTGTATCAGTCTCGAGCTATAAAGTCTTGGTCTTGTCTCGGTCTTGGGACTCTGTGGTTTCAGAAAAGTCTTGACTAAGTATTTAGTCAAGACTTTATCATTTCCATTTTTTAGATATGTTTTTAATATGAAGCTAAGCTCAATCTTTGTAGAAACAAATTTGTTAACTGTTAATAAACTGGAGCAAACTGCTCTAAGAAGCAAAACGTGTGTGTTAAATGGACAGTTTTTATGACTAAGGAAAGTACAATATTTCATGTGATTTTTCCAAAAATAACCATTATTAAACTTTCTTAGACTTTTTCCATATGATTGGAAATCTCAGGCTAGAACTGCAACAGTTAACATTTCTAACTGTTTCTGGCAGTTTAATAATGAAAGCTAACAACTAGCATGACTGATTCAATTTCAGCAAATGACTCCAATTGTGAAATGGCAGGACCATGCACTTATTTCACAAGAACAAAGTTTAAGGCACTAAACCCAATTTTTCGCAATAAACTTAAAATCAATGTCCCTTATCTTGTTGATGTATCTGTTCAGGTGGCATTGAGTCTGCATTGTCCTGATATTATTAGATGTATTAGATGTCTTGTTTGTTCAACAAAATCCACCAGGTTTGCCAGTTGTTGTTAGCACTGTGGCTAACTGTCGTTAGTATACCGACACATTAATTTAATTGACCTTTATTTAACCAGGGAAGTCCCACTGAGATTAAGAATCTCTTTTGCAGGGGAGCCCTGGGGGAAGGGTCACAAGCTGTGAAACAAGCTTAATACACATTGGTTTGAACAATTCGAAGGCTCAGAATGCATAAGGTACAAAACAGGTGATCGATGTAGGAAGTTTATTTATTTATTTTTCTGTTTATTTTAAGAAAGCAAAAATCAAGTGTAGCATCAATAGACACATCATATTAATTTTTTCTAGAAATTTTAAAAAGTTATCATTATTTAGCAATTGTTTTTAGGATTAGAATTAAATTATTCATTAGTTTCTGATTATAAATGATGACATCACATTAAACAGTTGCTTAGCACCATGTTGTAAACTGGGCTAGAGATGTTCTAATGAAACAGATTTTCTTAATTTGACAAATAAAAGTACACCATGACACACTTAACTTGTTAAATGTATGTTTACAGACTCATTTAGTTGTGAGAAAACTGAAAATATTCTCATCTCTAGTGTAATGTAGAAACTCCACTTTTTTACGCCACATGTATTACTCAATATCTGAATCTAAAGGGTCTATTTCTTTAGTCGATAATCAGTAGTAGAAGTTTAGCTCGCCAACATTTTGTAATTATTTCATTTAGAAGACACAAACGCAAATATTAGAACATTTGTAGTAGTTTGTTATTTAGTGGAAGATGTTGCGTGAACTCTGTGCAGTTGTAACATTTTGAAACATTTTATGTCAGATAACAGATCAGATCAGAAATACTGAATAGTTTAGCAAGCCTTAGCCCCCTTTTAGTCGACCAATTAGTTGCAGGGGCTTAATTTTAGATACAAAATTTTCTCTGATCAACTACTGCTGAGTCATTAAACTCACAATCACAATCAGGTGCAAGACAACACAAGGTTACTCAAACATGCATGAATCAATCAATGAGTAGTATGTTAGGTTTTAACATGGGTACAAACTCAAAAAGTGTATTTTACATAATCTGTCCCCTTTAACCAAACATATAAAAGAATATGAGAACAAAAAGTCCCAAAAAACAAGTCGAAAACACAGATTTCTTTCTTTCACGGCCCCTTTGAGGTTAACCAAATGCCAACCTGCGTTTCTCCGATAGTCGTGCAATTGCAGCCACTAAAACAGCTTCCATTGTGTCTTTGGACTTCAATGCACCATTTGACCAAAACGCCAGCTTCCCACTGTTCACATTTCTATCTTTCTCCACCACATGCCGTCTCCTTTGTTCTCCGGTTCCTATTCTTTGTGTGAAACTCTCCCGTGACTCAATTTGAAGTTCCTGTCAGAGTTTTTCCCGAGGGATTGTAGACAGCGTGAGTGAGTTCGCGGATTTGAAAAGGAATAACTTAAAGGTTGCGACATCAATCACCCATCAACATTATCTACATCGGGTCCACAGAGATGGGAGGAGAGAGGTAGACAGCTCAATCATTCTCCGATCAGAGCGGGAAATTTGTGTTTACCATAGACAGGGCTTAGGATTGATTGTATAGAGATTTTACTAAAGCAGAAAAGATGTAACTTAAAGTAAAATGAATGAATCGTTGGATGACATTAAGGAGCAAGAAAGTCCACCAGTAAAGTTGTGTTTTAGGTTTTCTGGTAAAACATGTATATAGCCACTCAACATTGACAAATCTCAAGTCGTAAATATTGAATCCATTTACGACAAGATAACCCCAGTCATTGCCCAACTTGAGTCAATGCTGAATTCCAGTCAAAATTTGATGTGAGCATGTCCAGAAGATTATATGCACAAACTGATAGTCTTTGAATACGGCAACAACCTACGAGGACAAACAACATAACCTAAATATTAGCGGAACTTTATCAAAAACAGCTCAGAGAATTTTTTAATTAAATAATTTTATGTCTTCGGAATAGGGATGGAAAATTTATTGAAAGCTGACTTTATCAAAAATAAACATTATGTAACAGACTTTATCTCATATGAGTGGTGAGCTAAGGCTTTAACTGACAGATAACATTTTAGTCAATGAGAATATAGCAAAGCTAACAACTAGCATGATGACACCCTTATCCGAACTTTGCAGAGCTTGATCTTAACGTTACCCAGTACTATGGATTTTTCTATTTTGATTATAAATCAAGATCTATAGAAAGTTATCTGATCTCATATGTTTTTTTTACAAGTAGTGTATTTATGCATAATTGAAAGTAATATAGTCCTTGGTCCTTGTCTGTCAGGTCTGGTCTCTCCCCCAAGTAGTTCTCCTTAGTTCTTGTTCACCTTAGCTTTTGTCACCCTGTCTGTCCCAGTTTCACCTCGAGAAGCCTCTCTCCTAGTCGAAAGGCAGCCTCCTTCTTAACACTTATGCAATAGCAGCATGGTTTGCAGTGAGAGATGCATTTACAATTGGTAAGTGACAAAGACCCCCATGGTGCATATCTCCACTATGGCTAGTTTCACACCTATGGTGATTGTTAGAATGTGTTCTTATTTATGAATATTAACAAAATACTGATCCTAATCTTAACCTACCCCAAGCCCCAGACCTAAACTTACCCATTTTAGTTACTTGATGCCTAAACTTACCCGCTACACCTAAAGAAAATGTCCCCACATGGCTGCAACCATAACTCATGTCATTATTCCGCTTTTTCATATCGTGCTAAGTGTGTGGTGTAAAAAAAGAACGCAAAAAAGGCTTGAAATCATGCTCATATTACACTGTTTTTGTGTCGTGGTAAATGTACGCCTTCTTTTGATACTGTGTTGGACCAACAGGCAAAGAATACTCAGTAACAAATACTGAAAGTTTTCCAAAACTCCAGACAACTCACAACAACAGTGATGTATTTCCAAGTCACTTTTTAGATCACGGTATGGTTAAAGGTGCTATACCAATTTTAGCCACACCTCTTCATAGTGAAATTTTACTGTAACAGGCAGCAAAAAAAAATCTACAATTGTTTATTTTATTTATTTTGTTTTTTTTTTGTTTTTTTTTTGTAGGGTTAAGGATTGGTTAGAATTAGAATTTTGTTAATATTCATAAATAAAAACACATGTTTTAACCATATAAATTAACTGGGGCTGCAACATGTCGTATTTACATAAAAAAAAAAAACAAAAAAAAACAAAAAAACGTTAATATGGCTTATTGACATGTCCTGTTATGTTGTGGTTCTTGTTCACTCACATTCACACAAATATGAACAAGTGGGTGGGATTAGGAGCTTGATGAAACAGGGATTTTTTCTTTACTCCAACATGCATAACTCAATCCAAATACAACTAATGGTGAAAGACAAAGAAGAAAAAGTAGATTTTACATTATCGTTCCAGCTTGAAATTCAAATCCCACATTTCCACATCCACGTTGTTCCCAGTGAAACCCTGATGCGGCTGATACACTCCTTGGATACAGTGTCCAGAGGAAACACCACAAAGCCGCTTCTGTCAAGGATAGGTCTATAAATAGCCCCAGCTGTTTACCTTCTCCCTCTGCTTCTCCCACTTCACTGACAGGAAATGAATTCAGCCCATGAAAACACCACCACGCTTGTGCTTTTACATCATTCTAATATCAGAGCTGCACTATGACACTTCCCTGCCCGAGCGCTTGCCACTTCCTTGTCTCCATGGAGATGTCGTGCTGTGCTTGGAATCTTTCACATTATGGTTGTGTCCAATATTACACTGTATAAGGTATATTATTATATATATTATAGGTCAGATCTGCGGAGAGGCGACACAGTTCATGGTAAGAATGCAAGGGTTTTTTGCTATAGATATACTCTGTGATGGAGAAAAGCGAAGTAAACGAAATGGAAGTGGCACCTTTAACAACTAAATGTGCATACGTTTTAGTAACATCTCTATTAACTAAGAAAAATAAATAAAATAACAAAAAACTGGATGTTATTTATTTGGCATTATGTTGCACTACATGTGTCCTTGAAGGTTTTCCAACTTCCAACCAACAAAACCTCACTGGAACACCTGCACAGTTCCGAATTGTTACTAGGACAGTCAGGTAGCATTAGAACACCAAGTTCTTTTGGGCAACACATGTCAGCATAGCCGCTTCCTGCGTTTGGTGAAAGTTTAATATCAGACAGGTGAAATCTCGATAGTATGTGTGCTATTTCCCCACTATTTTAAGAGTTAAAGGTCATGTTTATTAGGACAATATATATAAAATACATTAAGCACAAAGGCAGAGATGCTTGTACCAGATCATTTCCATGTCTTGTCCTGGTGGAGGGAGGCGCTACTGGACATGTTTTGTTAGGGAAAATCGGAGCACCTGGAGGAAACCTACGCAGACACAAGGAGAACATGCAAACTCCACAAAGAAAGGCTCAAGCCGCTTGAGAGTCGAACCTGCCACAAAGTTTCTGCAGTTAGAAATATTTTGTAGGCTAAATGTGTATTGTTATGCTAATGTTGCGCTAATGTTACGCTAAACACTGCGCTAATGACAACAGAAGCAGATTAACGTTGAAATGTTGATATACAACTTGCAAATGTAAAAAATCTGTCCGGTTTAATGCATGTACAGTATTTACATTATGGCTGATTAGCGCATTTTCCTAGAGTTTGATTTGAATTACACTAGGGTACACGTATTGCTCGTACACTTTCCCACATGACAAATGAAACACACACATTTGGGAGAAAACATCTCGGAATTATGTCCTTTGAGGGAAAACTAGAGAACAGTGCTAGCTTTGCTCAGATGTTAGCAACATTAGCATACCGGGGGATTTATAACTGCATAGGTAAAATAATCAGAGATGCCAAAAGTACCGAAGTTCACTACTTAAAGGGACTGTACCTGATTTTTGCATCCTAAAAATGTAAACAAAGAGAAATAATAAATTTTAACCTTTTTCCTTCAGGCTACATGATTTCCTCACGTAGCTAATGCATTCTGAGCTTCAGAATTGTTCATCATGATGAGTTTTAATGTTTTTTCACAGCTTTTAAGAATGATTCACTGCGCATGCGCCGGCGTCTTTGTCTCGCTGACGGATCAGGGTCCTAATAAATCCTTTTTAATTGCATTTTTAGCTCAAACTTTTTAGCTCAAACTTTGGACATTGCAGCTACAGACTGTTCCACATATTTAACTTTGTTTTTAACTGGATTAATACGTTTTTATATCCTGGATGCCTGGGCGGAGGACACGCTGCTAACATAAACAAGCCACTACAGAATTACTTACCGGCCGGCACTGACTCTCCTCATCGGGCCCTTCTGGGGCCCTCGGCGGTAAGTTCCTCGTTTTTACACCTGAGCCGTGTGTCATCAGAGCTCGATCTCTCGTCCATTTTCAACCGCTGCGGGCTCCCTGTGGAGCCCACGCGTGTAAGTCTCCTGATTTGACGCCTCGCTGCTACTCCACTTCACCGGCTCGTCATTTCATCATTTTGTTGCGCACAAGTCTCTGCCCATTTCTCTTGTGTCTTTGTTCCCAGTGAAAGTGAAACTTCTGGTTGACGCGAGCAAACTGACGACCTCTCCTACTGCTCCAGACCTTGCTTTTCCCCATGGCTCTGTCGTCTTCGCCTACAGGCTGTAAAGGCTGTCAGGACTTATCACGGAGAGTTGCTGATTTGGAAACACGTTTATCTGCTCTCTTTGAAAGTGATGCCCAACATCGGTCACTTGAGTCTGTTGTTAGGCTGGGTCCATGCCTAAATCCATTCTCGGTCAATTTGGATGCCACAGTTCAAGCAGATCAAAAAGGGCCGCCATCAGATCCAGCGATGACCCAATTTTCGGACATGGAACGAAAGGCTACTTCAACCCCGCTCTCGTCAGACCATGAGACAGCAAAGACTCGGTCGAAATTATACCACACACAAGGAGCCAGGCCAAAACCAGGAATAAAACGATCAGCGACAGCAATTTACACTCCAAATCCTAATCGAGTAGATTCTGTAATGCCTCTTCTCCCTTCATTGAAGTTAGGCATAAAAGACGAAAAAAATCACCTTCACTGCCACAAGATCTCCAATTGTCAAATAAGTTTGATATTCTGAGTGAAGAAGATTTCCCACCGCTTCAGGCTCCAGCGTTACGTTGTAATGCCTACTCGGATCCTTCCTCAAATAGTTCCCCGTTGATGACTTTGAAAGCACGCCGCAACATTGCGAAGGAGCCCGCCTTCAGAGTGGAATGTATAAACGGTCCTTTGACAGTGGCAAAACACACCTCAACGCCGGACCCTTATCCAGCTGCTGTAAATTTATCGGCTCAGCGCTTGGATCCTGCGGCGCCTTCGCAGTCACAGCCTGGACCTGAGGGGCCCCGCCCACTTTTTGCTCCGGTGACAGCTATAATTGGAGATTCGATTATCAGAAAAATACGCTTTTTTAACGCAAAAACGTGCTGCTTTCCTGGAGCGACTGTCAGCACTCTTATAGATAAACTGCCTGATTTACTCACATCTTTCCCTTCATCAATTAGGAACATAATTTTGCACATAGGGACTAATGATGTACCGAGTGGTCGATCTGAGCTACTGAAAAAGACTTTTTAAGGTTGTTTGATCTCCTAAAATCATGTGAAAAATCAGTTTATATAAGTGGTCTCCTCCCTACCTTTGGACGTGGATCTGAACGCTTCAGTAGACTTCTTACTTCCATGATTGGCTCCAGGACACCGCTGGTTTATATGGTTTCAACTTTATTGATAATTTTAACTTATTCTTAGGTCACCGATCCTTTTATCGAAATGATGGTTTGCATCCAAGTAGGCTGGGCAGTTATAAGCTTGCTGCTAATATTCATCATGCTGTCCATAGAAGCAAACTAAACTGACTAAAAACAAATGAGTCTGATTGCTCTAGTAGCACTACATTAAAAAGTAACTACTCTGTTAAGCAATATTGCCCTTCTATTTTCAAATTTTCCTCACAGTATGAAGGCAATGATCATCATAATGAATCTGAGTCATTTCCACATAATTTTTCAAAGTGCACTGTGTTAGATCCTGTTCGGAATGAACATCATTCTTCACAATCAATTAATGTTCATATCACTAAAAGAATCAATTATAAGCAGGACAAAAGATGCAGAACGCTATGTAACTTGGTGAAAATGGATCGTACTAATAGGGCAATCACTCTGAAATCAACATTAAACCTAAACGTCGTATCTCAGAAGAACCATTTAATACACAGATTGAAACTGTGTGTGTCCCTCGAAATAGAAAATATATCCCCCAAAATTCCAATTCAGGTGTCAGACCACAAAATTTAATACATATACCACTGTGCAATACCAGTAAATTAGTAAATAAGCGTGTAAAATGCGGACTGTTGAACATTAGATCAATTTCTTCTAAATCTTTTTTAGTTAATGACCTGATTAACGATCACAATATTGATATTTTAGCTTTGACTGAAACCTGGCTTCAACCTGACGACTATATAAGACTAAATGAATCCACGCCTCCTAGTCATGTTAACTTTCAGACTGCTAGGAGCACAGGCCGAGGTGGAGGTGTGGCAGCTATTTCTCATGCAAGCTTACTACTTTGTCCTAAAACTAATAACGCATTTAACTCATTGAAAGCCTCACATTATCAATAACCTGCCCCAAATGGAAAAACCAAAGAGGTGTTTTATTTATAATAATTTACCGACCTCCTGGTCCTTATTCTGAGTTTCTAACAGAATTCTCTGATTTTATATCAGGCTTAGTTTTAGACTGGGACAAAATAATAATACTCGGAGATTTCAATATTAAAATGGACATGAAAGATGATTCCCTGAGCAAAGCTTTAATAATCTGTTAGTCGACATTGGTTTCACTCAGAATGTAAATAAACCAACACATTGTCACAATCACACTCTTGACCTTGTTCTCACATATGGGATAGAGATTGTGATTTAAATGTCCAACCACAAAACCTATATTATCAGATCACTTCCTAATTAATTTTCAGTTTACGCTAGAAGATTTTCTGCTCCTCAGAACAAACTAATAACAAAAAGGTCAATATCTGAAAAAACAGTTGATAAGTTTAAAGAATTAATAGGGACAATATTCAGTGACATGTCATGTGACCAAAATGAGCATAGACTTGATCCCAATATAAGTGACCAAGTTGTTGTTAAAACCATGGACTCTTTGAAAACTGCTCTTGATACTGTAGCTCCACTAAAACAGAAAGTTGCTAGGCCAAGACAATCTGCTCCATGGTACACTGAGGAATTGCGTTTGCATAAACAAAAGGTTAGGAAACTGGAACGACCATATCGTCGATCGCACACTGAGCAGTCTCTTGAAGCATGGAAACCTGCCTCCTGTCATATAAACAGGCTCTGCGTACGGCTCAAACCAGATACTATTCAAATCTAATAGAAGTAAATAAAATAATCCGAGATTCCTATTTAACACTGTAGCTAAACTTTCAAACAGCCATAGTGCAGTCAAGCCCTCAATCCCAGTTACTCTTTGTCCTGAAGATTTTTTAACATTTTTTAATGACAAAATAACTTTTATCAGAGATAAAATAAATGAAATCAACCCTGCTACTAGAACCGAGCATGTCGTAGTAAAAGTAGAGTCTCATTTAAACCCGCCCCTAATATTTGACAGTTTTGTTTCTCTCGATACAGCTGAATTAAGCTCAGCATTTATGTCTTCTAAAACGTCAACTTGTATTTTAGACCCAATCCCAAGTAGACTTCTCAAGACACTCTCCTCTAATTATAGATCCTATTCTTAGTATAATGAATGTTTCATTAGAAAGTGGCTATGTCCCCCAGTTATTCAAATATGCTGTAATTAAACCTCTTCTGAAAAAGCCAAACCTTGATCCCGATGTCTTAGCTAATTACAGACCAATTTCTAATCTCCTTTTATTTCAAAAATTCTGGAGAGAGTTGTAGCTAAACAGCTATGTCGCCATTTACAGGAGAATAATTTATTTGAGGTGTTCCAGTCTGGTTTTAGAGCCCACCACAGCACGGAAACAGCACTACTTAAAGTGACAAATGATTTGCTATTAGCTGCTGATAATGGTCTGATCTCAGTTCTGGTTCTGCTAGATCTTAGCGCAGCATTTGATACCATTGACCACGGTATTCTACTGCAAAGATTAGAATTTGACGTAGGCGTGAGAGGAACCGCCCTCAGCTGGTTTAAATCTTATTTGTGCGATAGGTACCAGTTTGTAAATGTAAACCAAAACTCCTCGCGGTGCTCTAAAGTAGCCTATGGTGTGCCACAGGGCTCTGTACTCGGGCCAATCCTTTTTATTATTTATATGCTGCCATTAGGTAATATTTTATAAAGACATTCAATTGATTTCCAGTGTTACGCAGATGATACTCAACTGTACCTATCGATGAAACCAGATCAGACTGATCAAATAGAAAGATGTAGTGCCTGTGTGAGGGACATAAAAACCTGGATGACCCTCAACCACCTACTACTCAACCCCGAGAAAACAGAAGTTATTCTAATAGGTTCAAAACATCAGCGAGACTCCTTGGCTGAGCAGACAATCACCCCTGGACAATGTCAGTGTAGTCTCCAGCTCGACTGTTAGAAACTTAGGAGTTCTATTTGACCAGGAGCTCTCATTTAAAGCACATATAAGTCAAGCGTGTAAGACAGCATATTTTCACTTGCGAAAAATAGCCAAAATTAGAAATATATTGCCTAGGAGTGATGCTGAGAAGCTTATCCATGCTTTTGTCACGTCAAAGTTAGACTACTGCAACTCTCTGCTTGCAGCGTGTCCTAAAGCTCGATAAGAAGCCTTCAGCTAGTTCAAAACGCAGCTGCCAGAGTTCAACTGGTACAAAAAAACGAGATCACATCACCCCAGTGCTACAGGATCTTCACTGGCTTCCTGTTGAGTTCAGAATCAAATTTAAAATTCTGCTTTTAACTATTAAAGCCTTAAATGGCATGGCCCCCTCTTATCTTAGAGATCTATTAGTTCCGTATCATCCCGGCCGTCCACTTCGCTCGCAGGATGCTGGGCTTTTGGTGGTACCCAGAGTTTTAAAAGTATTGGTGGCAGAGCATTTAGCTATCAAGCTCCCCTGCTGTGGAATCAGCTACCTGCTCATGTTAAAGAAGCTGACACAGTCTCTTCATTTAAGATTAGGCTCAAGACACTTTTGTTTGCAGCTTGCCTATGGGTAGGCCACTATTATTTTAATCAGTATTCATTTATTTATTTATTTATTACTATTTTTAGCTAATTGTGGAAAGGGTGGGGAGGATTGATATTTTAATTATTTTACTATTGTTATCTTTGTAATTGGTATTTCATTGGTTTTAATTTAAAACTGTTATTGATTTTAAATATTGTTGTTTTATATTTATTGTGAAGTCCACTGGGATGGCTGTTGTTGTGATTCTGGGCTATATAAGAATAAATTGAAATGAAATGAAATTTTAACAGCGAGGTGAGTCTCCATGCTAACAACAGTTAGCCACAATGCTAAAAACAAAAACAGAAAAAGCTGCACACAAACGGGATTTTATTAGACATAGACAGGACTTTGGGGACTAATTTCCACCTGATTAGATACATTAACAAGGCATCAGTGCTAGGGGAAATTGCTTTTAAGTTATCTTGTTGTAAAAAAAATCGAGTACAGTCCCTTTAAGTAAAAGTACAGTTACTTGTCTGAAAAACAACTCAAAGTCCAGCTGAAGCTCACTTACTTGAGTTAAAAAACATTAATTAATTAAGTAAAAAAGTAAAATTACAAAGTTGGTGATAGCTGCGTCAGTGTAAAATGGGTCTTACAGTGAGACGCTTGTAGTAAAGGTTTATTTAATCAAATGGAGAATTGTTGGGATTAGGGGATTTTAAATTGTTAAACTGGAAAAAAAAAGGCTTGATCTATATATGACATCTATGCTGTCCTTCTCCCATAAAGAGAAGACTTCTAGCCAGTGTCAACAATCCCAATAAACAAGACTGGTATTTTGAGTTTAAGTGTTCAAATCTTCTTTTCTTTAGTTTATTGCCTTCAGTTTTTTTGTGAAAACTACAAATAAAACAGAAAGATGCAACTAAATTAGCACAACCATTTCTTAAAGGAAACACTCACATGCAACATACCCATAAACTTCCTCAAAAGTAAAAAAATATAACTCAATATAGCTGTAAAACTAACATAAATACATAGAGAATGAAATATACATACAGCCGATGCCACATTTTTAAAGGATTAAGGAAAAACAATTATTATCTTGGCCACTAGAGGCAATAGTCTTTTTCTAAACAAATAATACAACCACTAGGGGCAGTGTAGACAACTGAACAAATACACAACAACATCACAGCAGGTCTGCACTGACTTTGAAAGGGAAAAACACCTGTCTGTGGAAGTAACTATCTTGTTTTTTAAATTGTTGGTAGTAGAAAGTACGATATTTTGTAAAAAAAAAAAAAGTGAGAAGTAAAAGTAAAGAGTCACCAGATTTTTAAACCTCAAGTAAAGTACAGATACTCAAATAAACTACTTAACTACAATACTTGATTTTTGTTTTATTATGCCCAGCCCACTTTTGACTCTGTTAAGGTAACTAACATGTTAACTTGTCTGTCTCACGGGGCGAACTTAAATAGCTATAATGACAGTTAAAGTAAATCCAACAACTCAATTCTACTAAACAGGAAGTGAACTGCCAAGAAAAGTGGGCGGGGCAGAATAAGGTGAACATAAAGAAAGAAGTTTAGTAATTACACAATTACAGTGTGTTCCAGAGTAAACGTAAAAATCAGAAAAAGGATAATCCAATCACTATGCAGAACTATTCACGGTCACAGCTTTCTGCCAAAACGATAATATTTGTGGATTCGTGCCCGTTTCAAAAAGATTAAAATAAGATTGGAATAAGTTGCTCCGGCATTAGCGGCTTGATTTTAATCACGATGACAGTTATGGATGTTTTGTTCATTATCTTCTCTGCAAGTCAATCCAAGTTTGTCGCCATTCATCTTTCACAGTACGGGATGTTCTCTAATAAGTCCCAAAGCTTTCTCCTCAGTCCGAGCCAAAGACGGACTCCAATTTTACAGCCGCTTCCAAAAGTCCAGAATGTTTGGCCTGGATAAAAAGACACCAGACTGATGACTGATGGAGCTAGCGTTTTGTGATGTATGTGTAATCAGTTAAATTAGCCTCTATTGACTCAAGAGTGTGTAGAAACTCGATATCACTGTGCATATCAATAGGACAACTGGTAAATGTGAAGTCAGCATAACGACGTTAAAGTCTTTCTAAAACGTATATATTTTTATTTCTGTTAAAGATGCTACAGTACATATCTTTAAAATGTAGACAAACAGAACTATTTACTTTACAACACAGTTTGCTCACTTGCATTCAGAGGTTCCGAAAATATGTTTCAAAGCTATTTCCCAACTTTCAGAAGCTACAGAGAGTTGAACATTGTCGGCAAGCTAATGGTAGTTAGCTAAATGCTATCCAAAATAACAAAAACACTTCCCGGGTTTAAGAGGTGGGGCACAGCAAATACATTTTCACCTAAATATATACTTTTGCTTGTTTGTTAGTTTGTTATTTTCCTAAAAAAAAAAAAAAAAGGTCTGACAACTATGCTAACAGAGAGCTGCTTAGCTAATGTAGTAGCAGAAATAGTTTATTTCGGCCACAATTAGGTCATGTAATAAATTGAACCCAAAATCCTCTAATGCAGGGGTGTCAAACTCAGGCCCGAGGGCCCCAAGATGATTTCATGTGACCTCCAGGATGATTTTTAATTATTATTGATAGTGGCCCCCAATAACCGCACACAACAATTTGAACTACAAGACCCAGAATACATCGCAGCCCAGCACTGATGAGAGGAGCCATATAGGTCAGAATGGATAATAAGCCTATAGAAATGTAAAAGCTTATTTTGCTGAAATGTTACTATTAAACCTAAAATTCACTGGAATGCAGCAAACTGCATGCTAATTGTCCAAAATGTTCTTGGAATGACAGTATACTATTCATTCACATAATTCATTCATTTTCTAGCGCTTAATCCCGTTAATGGTCGCGGGTGACTGGAGCCTATCCCAGTGACTTTGGGCCTTAGGCGGGGAACACCCTGGACAGTGGCCAACTTGCCGCAGGGTTAGACAGACAAACATTCACTCTCTCATTCACTCACTAAGGGAAATTTACAGTGATGCCCAATGAACCTAAACATGCATGTTTTTGGGAGGTGGGAGGAAACCTGAGTACCTGGAGAAAACCCACGGTGACACGGGAAGAACATGCAAACTCCACCCAGAGAGATCGTGAGATGTTGATATGGTCCAACCCGGGAGTCGAACCCACAACCTCCTTATTGGGAAGCCAGAGCTCTAACCACTTGGCTACCCCCACACAGTATGTAGAATTCAATATAATACAATATCAATGCAATGTTCTACAAATTCAATCTGGACACTCAGGAAATGTGTCATATTAGCTTTATGAAGCCCAATTACCATACTCGAATATAACACAGAAGAACCGATATATTAAAATGCGGCCCTTGACCAACTCTGACTCAGATCAATTTGGCCCCAGAACCATTTGAGTGTGACACCCTGCTCTAATGCTTTTACTTTGTTTGATTGTCTTAGGGCAAATTTTCTTCAGAAACTTGTTTTTGATTCATGTAAATCTATTCTTTAGTCATGTGTGCTTCAATATGCATCAATAATGTTATTTATTTATTTATTTAAAAAGGGACCATGTACAAGTAGTCTAATGTGTGAGTTAGATTGGAGAATAGTCTGAAATTCTCCAAAGATTACTGTATGTTTGACCAAGATGACACTGACTCAAAGCCCTGTTTCTATAGGCTGGGGTCAGGGCAGATGCTTGATGCCAGACAGAAAAGAGCAGATAGAAATATGAACTAATGCTCCTCCCCAAACAGACGCGATCATGTGACTTCCGGTTATGGCGCGCTGCTGAACACACGCGTGACGTGAAGCTCCCGTGTAAAATTCAAAGAATAGCAATCGGGTTGCACTTTTGGATAAGATAAGTGATACTTCTTGTCCCTACAAGCAAACTAACTGACTAAAAATGCCTAAGCCGCAATTCAAAGCTTCAAAAACCACCAAACCATTGGACGTCACTCGTAGCTCGGCGGAGCTAACAGAGGCTAGCCATGATGAGGCTAGCACCATTGTTGGTGCTGGCGCTAAGGCGGAGATTCCAGTCAACTCAAACGAAATTGTTGGCGCTATTGACTCACTACGAATGGATTTTGGGTCAAGACTGGATGGACTAATGAATGCCATTAAGGGAGTGCAAGGTGATTTAAACACACTGACTACTCGACTGACCGAGGCGGAGGATCGAATAAGTACGAATGAGGACGAAGTGGTATCCCTGAGAACGCAAAACAACGACTTGAAAGCGGCTGTGAACAAGCTAGAGGTCAAAGTGGATGATTTAGAAAACCGTGCGCGGCGCTCAATCTCCGCTTGGTTGGACTACCCGAATGGACAGAAGCAGGTGATATGTGTGGTTATTTGGAAAAGTGGATCCCCGAAGCGCTTGGTGCACACAACTTTCCCAGACCAGTGCTTATTGAAAGGGCACACCGAGTCGGCAGGATGGATACCACGGAGCGGGACCCTCAGTCTGCGGCACGTCCCCGGCTGGTGGTAATGAAGTTCTTAAACTATGCAGATAAAGAACGAGTGATGAAAGCTGCCAGGGCGAAGGGGAAGATACTCGTTGACAACAAGAGAGTCATGTTTTTCCCTGACTTTTCCGCTGATTTGCTCAAACGTAGGAAGGCTTTTTGATGCTGCTAAGAAGATCTTGTCGTCTCTTTCCATTCAAGATTTGCGCTACGGAATAATTCACCCTGCTACACTTCTGGTGACTGTTAAGGGACGGCGTCATACATTCAACACGGCATCAGCAGCGGAGGCTTTCGTGCGGGGACTGGAATCTGAACCTCAGATGGCGGAGTCAAGCGATGTTACACCGGACAGTGACTAGGAATACCTGACGAGGACAAGGAGTTTTTTCTTTCTTTTTTTCCCGAGTCTGATGTGTAAATGTGGACACGACACATATGCAGGTAACGTTTTGTACTTGCTATAACTGTTTGATTTTGGGACACAAAATAGGCAGCACTGATTGCACTACAGAGTTATATTTAGCTTTAGTAATTTGCATGGGGCTGGGTCATGTCTGCTAGGCATGCCGTTCCTCATCGTGCGGGCACGGGCGGACCGGCGTAGCTCCGTAACTACGGCCTGTCCCCCGACAGGCTGGAAGTGTAAACCTGGGGAAGGGAGTGTGTATTTCGTTTGGGGAAATGCACCTTGTTTGGTTCGGACAGTAAGACACATGTTTTATTTTCTTTTATCCACAGTTGTAGTTTGTTTTAGTTATTTATTTGTCTTTTTGTTTAAAGCGCACATCCACCACCTATACTTCAGTATTGTATCATGTCTACTGAGCTACAGTTTCTGTCATGGAATGTAAGGGGTTTAAATAAACTTGTCAAGCTAAACAGGTAATGAGTAGAATTAAGCAGCTAAAAGCTAAAATAGTCTTCCTTCAGGAGACACATCTCACTCCTGAGGATGTAGTAAAGGTGAGGAGGAGATGGCCTGGCCGTGTATTCTCAGCCTCTTTTAGTTCACACTCTCGTGGTGTCATAACTTTAATACATAATTCAGTGCCATTTAATCTGATTGATGTTATTGCAGACCGATCTGGAAGATACCTTGTTATTCAATGTGAAATTCTTTCTATTAGGCTAAACCTTGTGAATTTGTATGGTCCTAATGATGACAACCCCTCTTTTTTCAGTAATCTTTTTCTTTCCATTGCTAACTTGGCTGGTAGTTTTATTATTGGTGGGGACTTTAATTGCACCCTTCAGCCTGTGATTGATAGATCTACAGGTATAGATACCTCTCATTCTCAGACAAGAAGAGAACTGTTGCAATGTATCAAAGAGTTTAATTTGGTAGATGTTTGGAGAGCACAACATCCTTCTCAGCCACTCTTCTCATGTTTTTCTGCCTCTTGCCAACGTTTTCTAGAATCGATTACTTTTTAGTGTCTGCCTCATTGGTGAATAAGATATCTAAGAGTTGGTATAGCAGTATACTGATTTCAGATCATGCTGTAGTTTTCCTTAATTTGATTATACCACAATCCATGAATAACTCCACAGGCTGGCGTCTTCAGTCATTTTGGCTTAAAAACCCAGAGTTCATGGAGTTTATTGGTACACAAATTGATGATTATTTTAAAAATAATACAACAGAAACCTCAGCTGCTATAAGGTGGGAAGCGTTTAAAGCCTTTCTGAGAGGTCAGATGATAAGTTTTGCAAGCTCTAAACATAAATCTTGGAGATTGGAAATGGAACAATTGGAGAAAACAATTAAAGAAGTAGAAGCGCGTCACTTCCAGAGTGCAACCCAACAATCATTTAAAGAGCTTGCTGAACTTAGGGCAAAATACAATGTGTTATCAGTTGACAAGGCGACAAAAAGCCTGTTGAAACTTAAACAGTCCTACTATGAGCAAGGGGATAGGGCTAGTAAGCTCTTAGCTTGGCGTATCAAACAATTTGAAGCTGAAAGAGCAATTAATACAATTCAGTTAGATGATGGTGTGGAGACTAATGATATTAAGGAAATAAATAATGCATTTGTGAGCTTTTATAAAAAATTGTATGACACTGACTTTTCAAATTCAGCATTACAAAAACAAAAAGAATTTTTGGATTCAGTTAATATTACACCTCTTGAACAAGAAAATTTGACTAATCTAGATCTTGATTTAACTATTGCAGAAGCGGCTGCAGCTATTGGCGCAATGAAGGGGGGAAAGGCACCGGGGCCCGACGGGATCCCCATTGAAATTTACAAACATTTTCAGGATAAATTGATTCAACCATTACTCGACATGTATAAAGAGTCACTGAATTGTGGATCTCTCCCCCCTCATTAAACATGGCAGTAATAACATTGTTGTTGAAGCCAGGGAAGCAGGCCTCTTTATGTGACTCATACAGGCCTATTTCCCTTCTCAATAATGATTTAAAAATTCTTTGTAAAATGCTAGCTAGACGATTAGATGGGCTTTTACCAAAAATGGTGCACTCAGACCAGAATGGCTTTGTTTTGGCCGACAAGGATTTCACAATATCCGACGGGTTCTTAATATTGTTTTTGAAAAGAGTGGCTGTGTGGACACTGCTATTTTGTCATTGGACGCTGAGAAGGCTTTGACAAAGTTGAATGGCACTATTTGTTCGAGGTTCTTCAAAGGTTTGGCATAAGAAACACATTTCTTAAATGGATTAGACTTCTCTATTCCAACCCCCAAGCTATGGTTCTAACAAATGGATTTACTTCGTCACCCTTTAAGTTACATCGAGGCTCGAGGCAGGGTTGTCCATTGTCCCCTTTATTGTTCACGCTGGCAATTGAGCCGCTGGCAATGGCAATTCGTAATAGTGCAAACTTAAGGGGTATACGTATAGGAGATGAAGAACACCGCATAGCCCTTTATGCTGACGATGTGATTTTATTTTGTTCCAATTTGCAACAAACTTTACCTGCTCTACTTGATTTAACAAATAATTTTAGTAGCTTCTCTGGCTACAAAATTAATTATTCTAAATCTGAAATTATGTTTCTGGATCCAAATGAGAGATTAAACCCCCCAATCCCTACCCCATTCAAAGTCTCTTTAAAAGGCTTTAACTACCTAGGCATTGTGATTACTCCCACTACTAGTGAAATTGTTTCTGCTAATTACAATGCTTTGACGGATAAGGTTACTCAACTTATAAATAGATGGAATGATCTTCCCATTTCTATGATTGGACGGATAAATGTGTTGAAAATGTCTATTTTACCTAAATATTTATATCTATTTCAGTCTATCCCACTTGCTCCTCCTCCTACTCTCTTTCGTTCACTTAAAAGGTTATTTTCAAACTTCATATGGAACAACAAGCGTCCCAGACTTAGACTCTCCCTATTGTACCTACCTTTTGATAGAGGGGGTTTAAATGTCCCCAACATGGAATGGTACTATTGGGCTGCTCAGCTCAGAGCAGTAATGTTCTATTTCGAAGAAAATCACCCCCCGGCTTGGTCTTGATAGAATCACATTTAATTAATATTCCCTTAAATCTATATATACATTCTGCAAGTAAGCAAAAACTAATAAAGAAGACCAAGAATCCATTTCTCAAAAACTCATTAATGGTTTGGCATAACACTCTTGCGTTTATTGGAGAAAGCACTAAATTATCTCAGTTCTCTCCTATTTTTGGCAATGATGACTTTCAACCAGGTAGATTCGACTTAGGGTTTAAAGTATGGGCATCAAAAGGCATAGCCAAGGTTATTGATCTCTACAATGAAAATATGGTTCTCATGTCATTTGAAGAACTTCGATTAAAATATGAGATCCCTGCCAAACACTTTTTTAAGTATTTGCAACTTCGGAGTTTCATACTATCTAAACAGAACAACAGTCTGAATCCCCCTGCCCAATCAACTTTAGAAGATCTCTCTTTGCGACTTTTACACTCTAGAGGACATATATCACAGTTATACAGAATGCTAGTTGGAAAGTCAAAAGAGTCATCTCAACACTTATTACGAGCTTGGAGAATGGACTTGGAGGAGAATATAACAGAGGAGAACTGGTCGGAAGCTTGTATTCTTGCTCAAACTCAGTCAATTAATACAAACTCTAAATTACTGCAGTATAAATGGATCAGTAGGTTATATATAACCCCAGCTAGGTTACACTACTTTAATCCAAATATACCTGACACCTGTTTTAAATGTAAAGATCAGAAAGGAACCATTTTTCACTGTATGTGGGAGTGTCCACACATACTTTCATTCTGGCAGAGGGTGGTCGATCTGGCTAGTAAAATTGTTGGTGTGAAAGTGCCTATTAGCCCTAAATTGTGTTTGTTAATATTTACCCTGAACATTTCACTACTTCCAAAAAAGTAAGAATTATTTTGAATATTTGTTTTTTGGAAGCAAAACGCTGTATTGCCCGTTCGTGGAAATCTGACAAGCCTTGTGCTACAGCACAATGGTTGAGGGGGATGATTTTCTATTTTGCTCTAGAGAAAATAAGTTATTCTACAAAAAACAAACTTGACCAGTTCTGGACTATATGGAATACTTTCTTAAATTTTTTGAAGCAAAATAACTTAGATGTAGATGGTTGGATGAATGAGAAATTGGACTGATCTTTTCTTTATGTGTGTGTATGTGTGTGTGTATCTTTTGTTTTCATTATACAGTATGTTGTATTGTTGTGGTGTAGTGCATTTTCTGACTGTGGTATGTTTTTTTTTGTTGCATATAACTGATTTTAAACTTTGGACGCAATATTTTTGCCTTTTAACATGTGTCTTGTTTTTTGTGTTGTATTTGTTCTCTGTAAAAATGCAAAATCCTACAATAAATACATGTTAAAAAAAAAAAAAAGGCATGTAGCAATAATCGACATGTGATATCATTTTTTAAAGCAAAAGGTAATACTTCTACAATTCTTTTGCCTCTTCATAAATGTTGTGATAATATTGTATCGCAGCTTTACAGCTTACAACCTGCCTCATAGCAAATGAAATATTATAAGCTATTACACCTGCTGACTGTTTTATGTGATCCATAAAAGCTTGCTACTATAATATATGCAAATAGGCATGTTGTTATACTGTTGTTATCTTTGTGTTTATCTTGCTGCTACAGCTTGTATAAGGACATTCTTCCTCACATCTTTCTTATCAGTTTACTTTATCTTGGTTTCTTTCAACCAAGACTTTTGAAAATGTCTTGGTGATCATTGGTTATGACTGATCCATGTTCCTTAATGAATCTTTACTGGTTAGAAATGCAGATTGAGTGAGAAAGGCTTTGAAGTTCGCTGCTGTGTTTGTGTGAGTGGGTGCGGCAGGAGCCATTAGTTTTATATTAGCTGTATCAGCGAGCTTGGCACGCTTCTGATTTATCAGAGAAAAGATAAGTCTTTATTCTTTTTCATCAGCACAAACAAACGTAAATACTGGTTTTAAAATAGACTAGTAATGTGACTAATAAAACAAAATTACTGAAATCAAATCACTAGAAGAGGACCTACAAGACACTGTTCTGATAAAAACTATGCACAAACAGACTCACAGAGATCTAAATACATCGTCTATTAGAAGGCTTTCTTCTCTAGTACAAAGGTTGGGCTGTACAGAACCTTATAGTATAGTTTGCATGTTCTCCTGGGTTTGCGTACGTTTACTTGAAGTGCTTCAGTTTTTCCTCACAAACAGACTACAATAACCATTATGCATAAGGATTTCCAAACGTTTCAGCCCGGGACCCCAAAATAACTGTGCAACCAACTCGCGACCTCCACATTGTAGGGAGTTTTAAAATTATTTGAGAATGTGCACAATTAAGAAACAAAATCAGGTATATCACCTTATTTGCAAAAAATATTCCATTGTATGTTTTGCATAAAGTTTGAATTACTCAGGCTATTTGTATTCCCATGGCTTTAACTATAATATTTTTTGGGTCACCCATCTGATGCATTCTGAGCCTCATAATTTTTTCAGTTTCTACAAATTTTGAAGGCCTCATGCTAAAACATAAACAAGCACACAAGCACGTCATCGCCTTATAAAAGGACAGCAACATTTTCTGCCTTTTCCAATGCTCACTATTAACATTACAAAGCAACATGCCGTGCCCTTTCAAACTTTGGCATCCTTCTCTCTTCTGTCATCTCTTCTCTCTTTTCCAGACTCCACAATCGATCTTTTTGTCTGCGCACACCTCAAATTCCTTCACTGCTCTCTTGACATTTATGTGAAGTGAGAAGAAGGTGGCTCCCTGTCCGTGCCCACAGCTGTAGTCCTGGCACGGCCGCAGTGGGACGTCCCGAAGCGTTGCATGATGGGTAGTTTTGGTTCAGTGGCATCGTCCCATCTGCCGCCTTTCATCCCAGTTACTCACAGATGGAGCGTTTTCACACTGTTCAGCTCTATTATCCGAGCAGTAAAAGACATACTGTAGCAATGCAGCAGTAATAAATCAAGTCAGGGTTTTAGTTCCAGTGTAAATCAGGAAACACAAGTGCACAATATANTCTATTAGGCTAAACCTTGTGAATTTGTATGGTCCTAATGATGACAACCCCTCTTTTTTCAGTAATCTTTTTCTTTCCATTGCTAACTTGGCTGGTAGTTTTATTATTGGTGGGGACTTTAATTGCACCCTTCAGCCTGTGATTGATAGATCTACAGGTATAGATACCTCTCATTCTCAGACAAGAAGAGAACTGTTGCAATGTATCAAAGAGTTTAATTTGGTAGATGTTTGGAGAGCACAACATCCTTCTCAGCCACTCTTCTCGTGTTTTTCTGCCTCTTGCCAAACGTTTTCTAGAATCGATACTTTTAGTGTCTGCCTCATTGGTGAATAAGATATCTAAGAGTTGGTATAGCAGTATACTGATTTCAGATCATGCTGTAGTTTTCCTTAATTTGATTATACCACAATCCATGAATAACTCCACAGGCTGGCGTCTTCAGTCATTTTGGCTTAAAAACCCAGAGTTCATGGAGTTTATTGGTACACAAATTGATGATTATTTTAAAAATAATACAACAGAAACCTCAGCTGCTATAAGGTGGAAGCGTTTAAAGCCTTCTTTCTGAGAGGTCAGATGATAAGTTTTGCAAGCTCTAAACATAAATCTTGGAGATTGGAAATGGAACAATTGGAGAAAACAATTAAAGAAGTAGAAGCGCGTCACTTCCAGAGTGCAACCCAACAATCATTAAAGAGCTTGCTGAACTTAGGGCAAAATACAATGTGTTATCAGTTGACAAGGCGACAAAAAGCCTGTTGAAACTTAAACAGTCCTACTATGAGCAAGGGGATAGGGCTAGTAAGCTCTTAGCTTGGCGTATCAAACAATTTGAAGCTGAAAGAGCAATTAATACAATTCAGTTAGATGATGGTGTGGAGACTAATGATATTAAGGAAATAAATAATGCATTTGTGAGCTTTTATAAAAAATTGTATGACACTGACTTTTCAAATTCAGCATTACAAAAACAAAAAGAATTTTGGATTCAGTTAATATTACACCTCTTGAACAAGAAAATTGACTAATCTAGATCTTGATTTAACTATGCAGAACGGCTGCAGCTATGGCGCAATGAAGGGGGAAAGGCACCGGGGCCCGACGGGATCCCCATGAAATTTACAAACATTTTCAGATAAATTGATTCAACCATACTCGACATGTATAAAGAGTCACTGAATTGGATCTCTCCCCCCTCATTAAACATGGCAGTAATAACATTGTTGTTGAAGCCAGGAAGCAGGCCTCTTTATGTGACTCATACAGGCCTATTCCCTTCTCAATAATGATTAAAAATTCTTTGTAAAATGCTAGCTAGACGATTAGATGGGCTTTACCAAAAAATGGTGCACTCAGGCCAGAATGGCTTTGTTTGGCGACAAGGATTTCACAATATCCGACGGGTTCTTAATATGTTTTTGAAAGAGTGCTGTGTGGACACTGCTATTTTGTCATTGACGCTGAGAAGGCCTTTGACAAATTGAATGGCACTATTTGTCGAGGTTCTTCAAAGGTTTGGCATAAGAAACACATTTCTTAAATGGATTAGACTTCTCTATTCCAACCCCCAAGCTATGGTTCTAACAAATGGATTACTTCGTCACCCTTTAAGTTACATCGAGGCTCGAGGCAGGGTTGTCCATTGTCCCCTTTATTGTTCACGCTGGCAATTGAGCCGCTGGCAATGGCAATTCGTAATACTGCAAACTTAAGGGTATACGTATAGGAGATGAAGAACACCGCATAGCCCTTTATGCTGACGATGTGATTTTATTTTGTTCCAATTTGCAACAAACTTTACCTGCTCTACTTGATTTAACAAATAATTTTAGTAGCTTCTCTGGCTACAAAATTAATTATTCTAAATCTGAAATTATGTTTCTGGATCCAAATGAGAGATTAAACCCCCAATCCCTACCCCATTCAAAGTCTCTTTAAAAGGCTTTAACTACCTAGGCATTGTGATTACTCCCACTACCAGTGAAATTGTTTCTGCTTATTACAATGCTTTGACGGATAAGGTTACTCAACTTATAAATAGATGGAATGATCTTCCCATTTCTATGATTGGACGGATAAATGTGTTGAAAATGTCTATTTTACCTAAATATTTATATCTATTTCAGTTCTATCCCACTTGCTCCTCCTCCTACTCTCTTTCGTTCACTTAAAACGTTATTTCAAACTTCATATGGAACAACAAGCGTCCCAGACTTAGACTCTCCCTATTGTACCTACCTTTTGATAGAGGGGGTTTAAATGTCCCCAACATGGAATGGTACTATTGGGCTGCTCAGCTCAGAGCAGTAATGTTCTATTTCGAAGAAAATCACCCCCCGGCTTGGGTCTTGATAGAATCACATTTAATTAATATTCCTTAAATCTATATATACATCTGCAAGTAAGCAAAAACTAATAAAGAAGACCAAGAATCCATTTCTCAAAAACTCATTAATGGTTTGGCATAACACTCTTGCGTTTATTGGAGAAAGCACTAAATTATCTCAGTTCTCTCCTATTTTGGCAATGATGACTTTCAACCAGGTAGATTCGACTTAGGGTTTAAAGTATGGGCATCAAAAGGCATAGCCAAGGTTATTGATCTCTACAATGAAAATATGGTTCTCATGTCATTTGAAGAACTTCGATTAAAATATGAGATCCCTGCCAAACACTTTTTTAAGTATTTGCAACTTCGGAGTTTCATACTATCTAAACAGAACAACAGTCTGAATCCCCCTGCCCAATCAACTTTAGAAGATCTCTCTTTGCGACTTTTACACTCTAGAGGACAGATATCACAGTTATACAGAATGCTAGTTGGAAAGTCAAAAGAGTCATCTCAACACTTATTACGAGCTTGGAGAATGGACTTGGAGGAGAATATAACAGAGGAGAACTGGTCGGAAGCTTGTATTCTTGCTCAAACTCAGTCAATTAATACAAACTCTAAATTACTGCAGTATAAATGGATCAGTAGGTTATATATAACCCCAGCTAGGTTACACTACTTTAATCCAAATATACCTGACACCTGTTTTAAATGTAAAGATCAAAAAGGAACCATTTTTCACTGTATGTGGGAGTGTCCACACATACTTTCATTCTGGCAGAGGGTGGTCGATCTGGCTAGTAAAATTGTTGGTGTGAAAGTGCCTATTAGCCCTAAATTGTGTTTGTTAAATATTTACCCTGAACATTTCACTACTTCCAAAAAGTAAGAATTCTTTTGAATATTTGTTTTTTGGAAGCAAAACGCTGTATTGCCCGTTCATAGAAATCTGACAAGCCTTGTGCTACAGCACAATGGTTGAGGGGGATGATTTTCTATTTTGCTCTAGAGAAAATAAGTTATTCTACAAAAAACAAACTTGACCAGTTCTGGACTATATGGAATACTTTCTTAAATTTTTTGAAGCAAAATAACTTAGATGTAGATGGTTGGATGAATGAGAAATTGGACTGATCTTTTTCTTTATGTGTGTGTATGTGTGTGTGTATCTTTTGTTTTCATTATACAGTATGTTGTATTGTTGTGGTGTAGTGCATTTTCTGACTGTGGTATGATGTTTTTTTTTGTTGCATATAACTGATTTTAAACTTTGGACGCAATATTTTTTGCCTTTTTAACATGTGTCTTGTTTTGTTGTGTTGTATTTGTTCTCTGTAAAAATGAAAATCCTACAATAAATACATGTTACAAAAAAAAAAAAAAAGACGCGATCATGTGACATTATTATCTATTTACTTAAGAAAATGTGTGTAATGTGTGAGTGATGTTTTCTGCTCTCGCAGGAAACCCTTGGAGCCTAGACCTGCAGTAGAAACGCTCACCATCATTAACATAAGTGTGTTGAGCATAATTTTATGCCTTTTTTGCTTATTTATGTTGTGCCATATTAATTCCACAATATGAAAAATGCAAAAATCACAGTATTTTTTGGTTGAAGACAAGGGGGCAATTTCTTTAGGTTTAACCAGAAAGTTTAGGCTTGAAGTTACTAAAATGGGTAAGTTTAGGGCTGGAGTTAGAGATAGATTAGGTTGAGGATACGAATTTCGCTAATATTCATAAATAAGAACACATTCCTACAACTACCAGAAAAATGGTACGTGTGCGCTTGGGAAATCAGACTAATGGAAATGTAACTAAGGATCTTATTGCAGTTTCCCCATGCTGTCCCAAAAAAGTGATACTATAGGACAAGTGGGAAAAGACAAAAGCAGGCATATACAGTACAGACCAAAAGTTTGGACACACCTTCTCACTCAAAGACTTTTTTTTTTAATTTTCATGACTATGAACATGGTCGATTCACACTGAAGGCATCCGAACTATGAATTAACACATGTGGAAGTATAGTACATAGACAAAAAGTGTGAAACAACTGAAAATGCCATATTTCTAGGTTCTTCAAAGAATCCACCTTATGCTTGGATTACTGTTTTCACATTCTTAGCATTCTCTTGATGAGCTTCAAGAGGTAGTCGCCTCAGATGCTCCCAGAGATGCTTAGCACTTGTTGGCCCTTTTGCCTTCACACTGCAATTTAGCTCACCCCAAACCATCTGGATTGGGTTCAGGTCTGGTGACTGTGGAGGCCAGCTCATCTGGCGCAACACACCATCACACTCCTTCTGATCATTCATGGTGTTTATATCTTCAGTGTGAATCTACAATGTTCATAATTATGAAAATAAAGGAGACACTTTGAATGAGAAAATGTGTCCAAACTTTTGGTCTGTACTGTATGACCTGGCTGCTTCCAGGAGAGACTAAGTCTAATATAAGGGTCTCTAACCTGTAGCTCAGGAACTACTCTTTAGCACCTGCCAAGTCGCTCGCCAAAGGATTTTGGATCTAACAAATGAAGCTTTTACCTCAAATTGTATTTTTTTTTACATGCTGAGACTATTTAAGTTCGGACACAATTTGGCAATCTTCACATTCTTTATAAAACTGTTGGAAGTTGAGTTTTTTTCCATTAGTTTTTGAAAAGAACAAAGCTTTAATGATTATTAAGCGATTGGCCCATTAGACTTTTGGCTTGAAACAACATGACAGAGCAAAACAAACCATCACCCACTTGCTGCTGCCTCTCTATTTTGCTCAGACACTTTCCACATGACTTAATTTTGCCTTTTATTATCAGCTCACTTAAGTTAAGCACACTTGTGAAGAGCAGAGAACGAGACAGCGGGAGTCGAACGCTAATGGGGTCACAGACAAGGGTAAAGACGTACTAAAGTGAACATTAGTTATTTGGCGGAGTGTCCTTGGCGATTGGAGAGACGTTTGACAAAGGTGGTTTTTTGAAAAGAGAAGCCCGTGTTTGTGATTGGCCGGTACACAAGACAATGTCAGATCTGCCCCGGCGCTGCAGACAGTCCATTCATTCGGCTGGAGATTAGAGAGCATTACCCGGGGGAGTCTACACAAGTCACAGGAGACAAGTTGCTTTAAGTCGGTTCATCTTTGTGCTTTATTTTTCATCTCTCGCGCGGCGCCGATGGAAAAGAGTGATGCGACTGGACTTGTGATGTCTTATGCTGTGGAGTTGTTTTGATCGGACTATTATAGAGATGAGTTCAGGTTTGGAAACAGCATTTTGTATACGGTAATACGGACAGAAATTATCTATTTTGTTTGTTTTTTCTTTTTTATTAAAACAAACTATAACATGTGCATATCAGTGATTTATACTTTGTTCTCCAGAAACAGTTAACTAATGATGAGAGAACACTGTTGTGGTTTAAAAGGTGGATTTGGCATATGCATACATTTATGAATACGGTATTGCTAGCTCTTTTAAATCAGCCTCAGTGGCCACTCCACTGGTGCTGCAGAGAGAAAATACCACTACAGGCCAGAGAGTCATTTTTCCATAGAGAGCGATGCAAACACAAACTGCTCCTGTTCAGTACAGCATCAACAGCTTTAAGAACGGTCAGATTTTGTGGCAATTCTTATATCTTTTTCATTAACTTTTTTATCTGGTTCTAACATCTGTAGTTTTTTTATACAATTTCAACTATCACTGGTCACTCCCACTCTGAGGCATCTGTCTGTGTAAATGTGCTTTACAAATAAACCATTCATTCAAAGTCTTGATGTAAGCCTTGTTTGATCCTATGGTTTACACTGCAAAAAATGAATTTCAAGACAAGTTAAAGTTGCTTGATTCTAGGATTTGAACCTAATTTCAAAAGTTTTGATTCATTTAACCTTGATTTGTTGTAGAGACATAGACTATTTTCCTTGTTTCAAACTGATTTCAAGACATTGCTTCTTATTTCGAGCCAAATTATTTGCCAATGTGTTAAGAAAACTGTTTTTACGCCATTGGCACATTTTTTTAAGACAAGTTTAAGCCAATTTGTCTTAAAACCAGTGAAAAATGTCTTAAACCAGTGAAATATTCTACATGACATAAGCAATTAAATCTTATCCAGAAATCTTTTGCAATGTAGTATTAAAATTTTATTTGAAATTTTGTAGCATAAAAGCACTACGCTCAGGCTAACAAATTTTTAGTGAGCATAGGCTAACTAAATTTACACAATTTTCATGTAAAATATGAAACTTTTCCACAGTTCATGCATGATCGGAACCTGTATAAAGACCAGTTAACGATTATTCGATTACTAAATCAGTTGGGCGATTATTTCAATAATCGATTCGTTGCGCTTATTCATAAACTTGCTGCAGCCCCAATTCTAACCAACATATTTAAAAAGGTTATTTTCCAACACAGCAAACGTTGATAGAAAATAGAATGAAATTTGATCAAACCGCACTTCACGCACTCCTCCCACTACCACAGTCCTGTAAACAAGAATCCCCTCCAGCCGCGTTACTCACATGTCTGCGCTCCGTCTCTCACGCCGGACTCTTTCCACACCATTAGACCTCTCCGCTGAGCTGTTTCATCCCCGTCCGCTCCAGTCCCCAAACACAGCCACGGCCCCGGAACCCAAGCGCCTGGCCCCAGCGTGAGTAACAGCGGCGAATGTGGGCACCTCAGCACATCAGAGGGTCACACTGTGGATGTTATGGCCCGCCGCAGTGCCATAAGCTTTAACAGGCAGCGGGGGAGATAAGGCAGGGCCGGAGAAGAAGATGTATGCAGGGTTTTTTTTTATTTTCAAATGGCCTTGTGCAGTAAAACATGAGATTATAGCAACACACTGGGGTATTTGAAGATAGGAGATGTGTGTATTTGGAATAAATGTGGGTAAAGTAAAAGAAACAACTGTTATTTATCTAGAAAACAGCAAGTGGATTTACTGTAACTTTCTGAAACAATGCAGATGATAAAAAATGGGATAAATAATGATAATAATTTACTTCTTTAAAAACTCTTTGCAAGCACTGAGTCAACTGATCACAGAAACTCGCAAATGACGGTGAAACAGCAAAACGCTAAACCGGTTGTTATTGTAAAAAAGTGTAGCATGTGGATTTTTTTAGCATGAAGGTTCTTGATGTGGTTTGTTGCTCTGGATTTAGGTCCTGATACGTTCTTGATGATTGTTCAAAACTGAAGCAAGAGATGAAGAAGATAATCAGATGCAAACACCATTTTGAGATTAGATCGTCCTAAATTTGGACAACAAAGTGATTGGCTTTGATTCTAGCAGCTCAGGAAAACATAGATATACGAAATGAGGAGCGACACGTTATGACCATTCGGACCAATCACAGCGGGAGTTACAGAGCCAAAGCTTAAAAAGGTGCATTGCGCAACTTTTAAGTCAAAAATAAACTTGAAAAAAGATTCCTTTGTTAAAATAAATAATAAAAATATGCGTTTTTACTAGGGCTGTCAGTTTTATCGCGTTTTATCGCGTTAACGCAAAACTATTTTAACGGCGAAAATTTTTTTGACGCAAATTAATCGCATGGTTATTTTTCACCATTAAAACTCTCCAATGACGCGAGGTTCATAGAAAAACACAGAGCACAAGCAGAAAGAGACCTAGACAAGGCTCTGCTGGCTCACTTTTGTTGACTTTGGTAACGTTTCCACTAGGTGCCATGACTGTCTGAGCGTGAGTGTGTTTTGTTTACCTCGGCTCTGTCCATGTGCAGCTCGATCAGCTGACGAGGCTCCGTACATGTTTCCACCTTCGCGTGTCTTGATAAAGTCGCGGTCCGTGATCACTAAATGTGATGTTTGTCCTCAAGTTGTTGAAACGATCCAATATCCAGAATAGTCTTTCAAAACTCCGGTAAAAACTTTTGTTGTTCTATTTTTGGCTCTGCTAGCTTAGCGATAAAGCTTCGCTCGTTTTAACTAACACTTCCTTTAAATCCTTCACAATAAAAGCTTCATAATCTCTAGCTGCAGAAAGCGCTTTATTATGAAAGAGAAGTGTAATAAATGCTTAGAATGAGTGAGACACATCAATACCACGATTTGGCCTAATGTTATGGGAATGCATTATTATAAAAATATAAAAAATTATATATAAACATTATTTTACACTTCAAGAATGTAACAGTTTCTACAATAAAGACATAATAAACAGGAATTCAAGCTAAATATATTATTAGAATGTAAAATACATTAAAAAAAAAAGAAATGAAATAAAAACATTTAATTAAATGCGATTAATCGCGAGTTAACTCAAGACAATCATGCGATTAATCGCGATTAAAATTTTTAATCGCTTGACAGCCCTAGTTTTCACTTTAAGTGGGCATGCATGGCCACAAAAAAGTCTATTTTTTGGGTTGGAGGAGACCGAACACGTCTGTTTCCTCAGAAAAGCGGTTCCTTTAGCAGATTTTTTTCATTTTATGCCATAAAATGTATTCATCTCCATTCAGAAAGTCCCAAAGTTTTAACTATGTATTAACTGTATAGTGTAGATGACTTTTCACATCCACAAAGTTACACAGTAACTTACTTACTGAGTGCACCTTTAAGTTGTAAGAGGAGTAAGTTTTATACGAAACTAAAATCATTTGAACGGGAAAAAAGTTTATGAGGTCAAACTAGGTAAGAATTGTCACAAAATCCAAAATGTAGATGCTGTTACTGCCAAACACGAGCCATTTGTGTTTGTATCGCGCTCTAGGGTAGAAATGCTTTCTAAACTTATCCCCCAAAAAAGTCAACTTTGTGGCTTCAACCAAAATTCACATTTTTATTTTATGTTTTGACTTTTTGTAAAATATTAACGTAAAAAAAAAGGTGTGAAAACGTGCTTATCGTTCTTTTTTTATGTTTTGTTGTATATCTACGTTTTCTAGGGCTGGATTCTAGACCCTTCTGCACTCAAACAGAATGTAGGAGGGGCTGGCTTGACAGGCAAGTATAGGCAAGCTCCAAATACAGTAAAAAGGATTGACTGTGTGATTGATTCATTGATTGACTGACTAATAGATTGATTTGTTCTTTCAAATGTTTGTTTCTTGAAATTTTGATTATTCGTGCTTAAGTGTCTCATAGAATTAGAATATTTGCCACAAGATTAATAAAAACAAAGACATTTCAAAATTAATTATCAGATTTCTAAATAGTTTGTTCATATCCATGCTCCAATACTTGATCGTGCCTCCTTTTACATGAATTACTGCAACACTGTGCCGAGGTCTAGATCAGCTCAGGATGCTTTGACAGTAGCCTTTAGCTCATCTGCAGTGTTAGGTCTGGTGTCTCTCATCTTCTCCTGGTCACGTGAGTTTGCTGACCAAATCGAACACAATAACACCTTGACCATTAAACCAAAAACAATCTACATGAAGTTACCAATAATGTTTTGTTGTTAAAATGACACAAATCTAGGTTACAACTGAATCCACGTTTGATTTCATGCTCTTTGATTTCACCTGAATCACAATTCCACAACTGTAAGTGAACGTCTTTCCTACAACTACATACAACACTTAACATCTTAACAGCCGTGAGCAAAAGGAGAAAAATCCTCTAATTGGAGCAAAGACAGATAGTGTTTCTCACCACTTTGCTGTATCCCTGAGTATAATTCCGGCTCTTTGTGCACGATGCCTACACAATGGGGTCAGGAGGGCACATTCTCTATCAGCGCTGGAGTCTGATGAAGCTGTATACAAGTGTAGAGGTCACACAAGCTGCAAGTAATAACTAAAGATGTGCAACCGACGACAACAAGGCTCCTGGGCAATCTCCCAAAGCCGAGCAGTCTGAGACGAGACAATGCAGCAGTGAGGGCAGACAAAGTTGGGGAGAATACTTTGGGAATGTATTTAGCCATATACTGAATACTAGGGATGTGTAATTAATCAGATTTCACTTTCAATTACGATTATTGGTGTAGTTGTTTACAAAAATGGTGTAATCGAGTAATTATTGACTATAATTTATAAGCTGTTCATAAATTTCCTTTGTATAGAATGTAGGTGTTTTTTGACAATTGTAGAATGTATTTATGTTAATTCTGTGAGATCTGTCACAATTTATTTGATTTCTTATCTACATTTGAGGGATACTAACATTATGCACTCTCTCTAAGCAAATAATCGTTTGAATAAAAGTGATTTCTGTCATGATTTAAATAATGTGATTATTATTTTTATCATCAAGCAGCTCTATTGCATACCTGTAATAAAATGTATTTTGTTTGTGTTACTGTATGTAGTCACTTTGAATACTTTACACGATAATTTTTTAAAACATGACAATAGATTCCAAGTTTTCTCAGTATTTCTAAAAGTTTAAACTAGGTCCAAAAATAAAATTATAATAATAATAGTAATATAGGTTGGTTTCATTACATCCCATTAGACTGGCCAATGTAATTTCAATGAGGTGGAGGGCAGGTAAAATAATATTGTTTAAATGCAGTTTAGTTTTGCAATGCAAACCAGTAATGTGTCTAGTCATCCTAGAAATCGCCACTTTAATTAGCTAAATCCTTTTTGAATTATTCCATGGCAAAGTCCAGTGTTAATAGGAAAAAGTGCCTCTTGCCCTCCATCTGGCTTGTAACTGCCAAGAATTGAATGTGAATGTGAAACCCACCTATTTAATGGTCGATGTGAATAAAAATGAATCACATTTAATTTAATCACAACTGATCTCAGGTGTATTTATTTTTTATCGCAGTAACTGCAATTAACTACTTTATTATAATTGTATTTAATTGCTGCGTGGACATTTTTAATGTGTTTGTTACAGCTTTTGCTTTGGCATGGATGTGATGTAAAACAGGCATTGACCTGACAAAAGTTTGTGAAGCAGTGTTTTCTTTTCTCTTTTCAGTCACCCTTCTGGTCTCTATGGAGGCCTCCTTTTAAATTTTTTATTTAACAACCTAATGTTTTTTTAACTAAAAGAAATTGACATAACATAATAAGAATATCACATCTAAAACATGTCAAAATACAGGAAAAAAAAAATAAAAAATCTCCTGTGTGAGGGCCCCCAGACCCCCCTAATTACATAAAAACCTTGTTATATTAAAATGTATTTGTATTTTGGGCTTATGGGTCTAAGGGTTTGTTGGTAAATTAAAATTAAATGATTTATATCACCCCGGGTGAGAGTGAAATACTGAGGCACTTCAAAGATGACAGCTGAAAATGTCGGCTCTTGGCCTCTGACCAGTTCGCCGGATATAGAGTATATACTGCTGGTACTGGACATAATATTCTCAAACACAATTACAAAAATGTGTCTTTTTCACAACATGCCTTTTGATTCCTAAGCACACAACTGTAAAAAATGTGTGAACCATAGAAAAACACAAAATGTTATTACACTAACACCAACAATCAAAATCTCTAAACTTAACCAAACTCACTAAGGAAATCACGTCATTTCAAACACAATGCACTACACTGCAAAAAGGGAAAATCTAACTTACATAAAATGACTTGAATTAAGGATATTTATCTTAAAAAACTATTTTTTTAAATTGTTTCACTTAATACCACCCAGTTTGACTAAAATTATTTGACTTGTTTTAAGATTTCCTATCCTGATTTACCTTATCTAGACATAAAAACCTTTTCTAAGCAAATTGTATGTTTTAAGCCATAATTGCTTAAAACGGAGATTTGCTTAAAAATCTTATCAAGAGAACTTGAAACTAGCATTTTCTGCTCAAACAACTAGATTAGTCAAATGTTCTTACTGCACTGGCAGATTATTTCACTTGAAATAGGACATTTTTACCTCAAAATAATCTATTTTTATTTTTTTATTTTTATTTTTTGCAGTGCAGTCATTTGAAACGATTAACAGATGTGCTTAGTTCTAAATAATCCTACAGAACAAAAATAAGGCATTTATCAACAATGGTTTACATTTCTACATGTACAAATCTATACATAACACACTGCCTTAAAAATGTAACCAACAATGATATGAAATTCAAAAGCATCTTTGCACCATCTTAAGAGCAGCAGCACAAGATTACACTAGTCTAGTATTGATAACACACTCATTTACAAACATATTTCTGAGTTAAATATTTGGACAGACTAACATTATGAACTCATCCAACTCAAACCAAAGTAGAAATGAGTATATTACACCAAAAAGCCCAAATCTGCGTTCACATCCACAAACCAGCGTGTCAGAGCATCACATTAAACTTTGAAGGACTTACCACTTTGAAGTCCTCGGCGTTGCACTCGCCTCCTCTGAAGTAGCAGGACAGCAGCATGTCCTTGATGTCGTGGCCCGTGCGGTCGTAGAACTCACGCATGTTGAAGGGGCGGGGCTTGTAGTTGTCAAAGTCGGCTCGCTCCTTCAGCACCTGGAGCACGTTCTCCTCCACCATGTGAGTGTCCCGGATCTCATACCTGTGACATAGAGCAGGGGCAGTCAGAGCTTCAGATCCAATGAGGTGGTATTGTGAAAACAAAAAGCAAAGCTAACCAAACCCCCTAAACTCTTCCCACAAACACATTTCTAACTAAACTTTCTGCTTGGAAAGCCTGAGAGGAGAAAAACAAAAAGGAGGGGCTGAAAGTGGACAGCAGCAGTGTGATTGGTTTGACAGCAGGTGTACATGGTATATTTTAAGGCAGACCTGGGTAAACTGCAGCTCGGGGCCAGATGCGCCCTTGGACTGTTTTGATCTGGCTCCCGGAACGCTTTTGAGAAAAAGTGTTGCTCTTTAAATTTATTTTATTTGATGGATTTACCTATGGAACATGAGTCTTCACTTGATGCCCTAATATTTATTATGATAAATGATCAAAAATAATAAATAAAAAAGCATTTTTAACAAAAAAAGTACTTATTAACAATATTTTGTCGCACCAATGACCAAATTTCAGTCCCCACCACTCCGGTGTCGAATTTGACCCTCGAGGAAAAATATTTCCCACTCGGCTCCTTAGACTCAGGTGACTCAGTCTCAACGTTCTACTGTGTCTCACTCTCTGAGTCTCACTCTCAAGTCACAGTTGGACTTGAGAGTGAGACTCACTTGGACAATTTGACAACCTCACTTGAACTTGAGATTCAGACTCACTTTGTCTTGAGAGTTAAGCCGGGTGTATAAGTGGGTATATATACATGTGCAGATGCAGTTAACTGCAGTGCAATTTTGTCCAAAGTCACACAAATTCCCACGAGAATGCTCCTATCCCAGAGAACCCTCACTTACCCCAGTGTACACTCGGGTTAGACACTTGCACAACTTGTCAGCCTCACTCGGACTTCAGTCAGACTCACTTGGACTTGAGACTCAGACTCACCAATCCAATCTCACAAGAAAGTGTACGTATACCACGGCATTACAGGACATGTAATTTGCGTATGATTAGCACAATAAAGACATGTTCTTATTTATGAATATTAACAAAATCCTTAACCTAATCTTAACCTACCTCAAGTCCCAGCCCTAATCATCCCCATTTTAGTAACTCGATGCCTAAACTTACCTGTTACACTTAAAGAAAATGTCCCTGCATCGCTTCAACCAAAACTCGTGTGTTTTTTACGCTGTGAAGGCTCTTTTTCATATCGTGCTTTATGTACGACGTTACATAGGCATGCAAAAAAACATGAATTTGTGCTCATAATACACTGTTCTTGTGTCGTGGTATATGTATGCTTTCTTGTGAGACTGTATTAGACTCACTCAGACTGAGAGTCAGACTCACTTGGACAATTTGTCTGCCGTTATGATATTAAAAGTGTCTATCCCATGGAAACAATTAAAGAACACCATGAGGACCAGCAAAGTATAAGATCTGCAAAGACTCAACTCACACTGACAAACGTTTAGCACTCTGCTCGCAATGCAAGAAAGGAGGCATTTCTATGTGGAGTTTGCATGTTCTTCCCGTGTCTAAATAGTTTCCTCTATCATTAAAAACATGTACAATAAACTCCTCACCTTCCCCAGGACTACTCTGAAAGAAATATTGTAAAAATATGTAAATTTTCTTACAGTAATCAGTACAAGAATTAAGAGGTGTTCCACAGGGGTCAGTTATTGGACCAATAATTTTTATGACTTTATTAACTTTCTAAGAAGATAAATTTGCCTAGAAGCGTAAGATCATTTCAAAACTACATAAGCATAATGACTAAGTGCCAATGTCACTTTAAATAAACTCTATTGTATAACGGTAAGGCAATCCTTCTACTCCAATGAGGTGCGCTAATGTTATGTCTTTGGAGTGCTTTCCCATTCGTCTTTGTTAAATAGCTGTAATAGTTGTAAGCTGCAGCAGGAAAAATAGACTTCACTGCCTCTGAATAGCTGTGGGTAATGGATGATCATTTGTTGCATTTTGTACCACTGCATCTATAATCACAACTATTATTCTATGTGTCATGCTTTCTCCACAGGTCACATTACAGGGCTGCATTGATATTTGTACTGTATTTATTTCAGTCTTTTAACATAGGTATTAACTGTGAAGCATATAGGTATAGGAACTGAGAACATAAGGCAATAAATTAGCAATATTTCAGAATCGTACGTCTACTTTGTTATTGATGCCGTGACAGACAAACAGCAGCAATGATGAGTATGCAAGCAGCACATGTGCCTCCCCAGCGCCGTGACTAGAGCACAGCGGAGGTATAACACACAAGCCTCCTCCATTAATGTGAATGTTAGTGGGACAAATGTGAGGAGCAGAGGGAGAACTAAGCCACAAAACTGTCTTCACTGCATCTGTTTTAGATAGTGATGGGACATTTGACTCTTTTTTGTGTTTTCTCTGTTATTTGAACCCACCTCAGTCCACCCTACATGTATTAAAAGTGCAAATTGTAATACACCAGAGAACAAACTCTCAGGACAAAGAGGATTGAGACAAACAGGTAAACCAGAGATTGAGGACAAAGAAGACATGAATGACTGCAGAGATACTGTATGCTAAAGTCTTCAAAAAAAAAGTTACGTTTAGGGAGGCGCGTCTTGTTAGTCGGGCGCATCGATGTAAAAGAACTTTCACACAAACACGATTCAAACAGCCACCAGACGCAAACATCATTTGTAAGCTTGACAAAAAAAACAACATACGTTGCAGGCAGTAGTTGTCAAACTCTGACGGAGAACAGATGTTTCTAATCATACCTCACAGATTAAGCTCAACTATATTTCCAGCCACCCTTCATACTGCTGTCGCTGCAACTCACTTGTTTTCCTCTGACCAAATAGTATCCATTCTCCTTCGTACTTGCGCGCATTTGAACGTGTAAATATCAACAACCGTGCTCGGCTAAATACTGTTTTTTCCTGTGTCATTTTTTGGTTTTCCGCGAACTGATTACTGGTTCTCCTATAGCCACGACAGCCATATGCAGCAACTGGCAATAAAGACTTTACAAGCAAGTTTTCAAATACCCCGCCTCCACAACCTGCTCACGTTCCTCTGCCCATTTACACCAAACACACGTGAGCCACCTGTCGGCAAAAGTTGCCAACCAGTTCAGACGAGCGACAATCGGCTACGACTTATATTGATGGATGAGTGTGTCTTAGAGTGTCTTAGATGTGTTAATGTACGACATGTGAGAGCACGAGAAACTTTCGTGACTCACTAAAAACTGCCTTGCTAATATCTGTGGTTCCAAACTGGGAATCAAAAGACGACTGTGTCACTTGCCTAATGCAGCGCACACTAGTGTAACTGTCGCAGCATGCAGTGGACGATGTTTGAGGTGACACCACGAGAATATAAATTCTTTGTGTTCACTATGCACACACATTTGAGTAGAAAAAAAGCCTCCTTTATGTCGCTGTATTTGCATTTGTCTCCTCCACAATGAATGAAAACGGGAATCCCTCTAAAGAATCGTCTCATTCGCAAATGTCACATCACTAGTTTGAGAAGAAATGGATCTCTGCTCTGTCTGTCTGTCTGCTTCACACAGGTTACAAACAGAGTTCGTTCATAATCATAAAATAGTCCACATTTTTGTCTGATACATAAGACACATTATTTCAGGATTTTTAAAGAATCATAAGGAAGCATATCTATAAGAGGAATTGACTAGATCAATGCTATTGATAAAAATCTATCAATACTCATCCCTACTGAGGCATTTAAGTACTGACAGCCTATTGAAGTACTGACCATTGAAGTACTGATCACTTCCTTGTATTTATTCCAGGTGCAGTACAGTGTTTTTCTTTTTTTAAGCATATGGCTGCTGATTAATTCAATTCATCTTTATTTCACACTCAAGATCCAATGATTACAAAATAAAATGCAAATTTGCATTGAATAATTAATCAAAATGGATAATGACTCAAATAAAACTATTATGTGCATAACAAAGTTTATAATTGGACTTCTACAACAAATAGGAAACTATAGTGATCTTTGTCTTCTTTCTCTGTAACTTAAGAGCTCTCTTCACATAATCTTGATATGTACAGTATAACCCAATTCATATCTTATTGTATGTCTTGATTTTTGATACTTGAATGAGGCTACATAAGATCTCAATAAAAGCCAGTAATAGATCAAATAGCCCATATTTTACAGAAATGTACTCGTGATAATAAGAAACTCTTACACCTATGACCTTGGTCCGACCCTCCACCACTTGCTGGATTCCAATATGGCCGCCTGTGAAAATAATTGCCACCCCTGAGTGAGTTAGATAGTGACTCCTAGGACCTATTCGCAAATACAATAAATATGTAAAGAACAACCATTTGCATGAGCTATCTTCTTATTGTTTATGCCTCATTATGATGTATAGAACAGGGCTCTCAAACTCAGGGCCAAATGTGGCTCTTGAAATGATTTCATGTGGCCTGTGAGGTGATTTCAGGTTATTATTAAATAGTGGCCTGCCAGTAAAACGCATACAAATTACAGGTCCCACAATGCACTGCAAAAATGCACTGGAAAGCAGCAAATTGTATATAATTTGCTCAATTTTTACTGGAAAGGACAGCCTGACCCTAAATATCCACTTTTATAATTACATGGGGGTGGACTCTGCTTTGCAATATCAGTTGATAATACTGTGGAATATACAGTAGTATAAATAATGAATGACTTCATAAGTCATAAGTATTGAGGCCCTGAAGAGCAATTTGGATTTTAATGATTTTAACAATAAATTAAACTCACACAAAATTCTTGAAGAATGCCTGTCTGGTTTTAGTGTAAACCACAGTACAAAGACCGTCTTGACAAAGATTTTAAATTATTTTAAACTAAATTATGATTCTAAACAGGTGACAGTGTTGGTTCTACTGGATCTAAGCGCTGCCTTTGATACAGTAGACCACACTATTCTTTTACACAGACTCAAACACCTGGTTGGCCTCTCTGGTACTGTGCACAAATGGTTTACATTAGGGATGGGACGATTCACTTAAGTCACGTTTCGATTCAGTTTTCGATTTTGTAGTTACGATTTTCAATTTTGTTCGATTTTGTTAGTTTATCTATATTCACTTTTTTTTTTCTTAAGACACAAAATAAACCATAATACATGACATTTAAAATAAAGCCGATGTTGTTAGAGCTTAGAACTAGTGTTTTTTGTCAACATTCAAACAGTAAACAGTCATATTTAGTGTCCATATTTTTAGATCAACTGTTAACTCAACATAATAAAGCACATTCACTCAGATCTGGCACAAGTTCAGGCTTTGTTTCTTCAAACATTGTGACTATTTTTGTATTATTGTGTGTATTATGCAAATACAGAGTGTGTGTGTAAGTCAGTGGCTGCATAAAAAAAAAACTAATCGATTCTGGCCTTACGATTCGATTTCTGCGAACTTCGATCGATTTTCGATGTTTTCGATCGATTTTCCATCCCTAGTTTACATCCTATCTCACAGACAGATCTTTTATGGTAAGTTTAGATGCCTGCTCCTCTCAGGTTCATGAAATCACATGTGGTGTGCCCCAGGGTTCCATTTTAGGTCCTGTACTTTTTAACCTGTACATGCTCCCTCTTGGTGGTGTCATCAGGAGACATGGAATCAACTTTCACAGTTATGCAGACGATACACAGCTTTACATCTCCATGTTTCCTGATGACACCAGGCCAATGGATGCTCTTGAGACATGGGATTGTTTTTAACCACTGTAAAGCACTTTGTCACATTGTTTGTATCAAAGCAATTTATAAATACTTTGATATGATAAAAGAAAACAGACATATTTATTTGAATATAACATGGGTCTTATTGAGGACCTCAACTAACTCTGAAATGGAACACTTTGGCCTCAGCTCCTAAGAGTTTACAGAGTTTACATCAGTACCAAGTAACTAGAGGTCTGTCTTTGCGTAAAACTCACATCTGATTATTTGGGTACATGTTTGTGTTCAAAACTAAACTATATTTTGACACCAACAAACAGTATCAGAATAAAATATTGTTTCAATCAACAACAATTTTATCAACCTCACATTAAGTACTAGCAACACATGGACAACCAGCATGTGTGACAACAATTAAAATTCAATGAAAGACACAAACAGAAAGAGAGAGAGAGAGAGAGAGAGAGAGAGAAAGAGAGAGAGAGAGAGCTGCACCTGCTCAAAGCCATTCACAAATACAAATTAACCTCAATTAACTGCAGCGGCCCTGTTTTGGAGAGAAGACAGCCCCACGCTGACCCTTTCCTCCACAATGGGCCATCAGCGGAACCAGCTCCCAAATTATGGAGTGCTAAGATTAACCGCTCCTGACAGACACTTATGGGCATAATTTGTCAGACATGAAGCGCCTGCTTATCCCTGAGAATAGTCCTGTAATGATTGTAAAGAGATTTATTGAATCGTGTCTTGGAGGTCTGAAAATGTCTTGCGCAAATGGGCTTTTTTCAGACAAATCAGAGCAATAAAATAATAATCAAGGCTTGTTTATAATCCAATTGAAATGAATTACTTCAGCCTTGAATGCAAAATAGATGACATTAAAAAAACATCACAATTATTATTTATTGGCTTTCAATTCATACACTATTTAATATCATTTTAGGCAATGTAAATATACTTGAATAACTTTCCATCTGCTGCCTCTTATCAAAAAGTAAAAAAAAAAAAAAAAAAAAAAAAAAACGGAAATACATTTATTATTGTGTATAATCCAAATGAATTTAGAGCTCAGATTTCCAAGTTCCATGACAAAAAACTAATGTCCATGAACCTGCTCCATTGACCTTCAATCATGCTGTTATCCTAACTGTTTTTGGTCGTTTGCCAATCAGTATAATGGCGTTCATGATTAATCTAATATAAAAATGTTTTACAGTGGTCCCATGCTATATTATGGTTCATTGCTGTTTCGTGGATTTTTTTTAGTGCAATGTATTTTTATTTCTTTGACAGTGTACAGCGTGCGGTCCTAGTCTAGGTCTACGCTGTGTTACTGCATAGCCTGCTTTGCACTAAAACACACTGTGACCGTGTCAAGTCACTAGCATTCACAGACAACAGCACAGAAGAAAACTTACGCAGCTTGGATCAGGAGGAGAAGTTAAGGACCAACTGAGAACTCAACCAGGACTAACCCAGGACTTTCTGAGTCAGGCTAAAGACAGCTATTTCTGGGTTTTACAGTCAATAGCTTTTTATGTTTATTGAGCCTATTTAAAAATGTTAGCATTATGAACACCTTTTAGCTTTCAGAAAAAATAAAAAAAAGAGCTTTGACTTGCGCAAAGAGTGCACTAACAATCTGTGTCCAAAACGAACGCTGTTTATCATCGCGGTTGAAAGTCACGACAAAGCCATGTCCATCGTAGCATCTATCCAAAAACAGTTCGTGCTTTGATCAAAGTGCTCCGGTCGCTGTAAACCCACATGAAACTCATGACCACTCATCAAACCTGCTCCACCCGAATCCATGCATCTCTAGAGCAATGTGTACGAAGGTTCAGACTTTTGTTTGTTTAAACAAGAGAGATGTGAATGCCTATTTGAGAAAAGTGTAACGTGTGTCTTTGAGGTCTCAAAATGTCTTGCGCAAATGGGCTCTTTTTAGACAAATCAGAGCAATAAAATAATAATCAAGGCTTGTTTATAATCAATTGAAATTAATGACTCCAGCCTTGAATGCAAAATAGATGACGTTAACCCATTTATTCCCTAATTTTTCCCAGACATAAAATATCCAAATCATGTGGCAGACATTTTCATGGGAAAATGTGTAAAACAAGTGTGTTTTATGTTCGGTCACAATTGTGACCGGTGGGATAATGGGTTGTATAAACCATTGGACAGGCTCATATAGGTCTGATTGACCTGTGCAGTGTTTTTCTGTGTTGTGCATGTGTGTGGAGGGTGGGGGTTTAAGTATTCCATTGACAGCCAGGGCTACACAAATAAAAACTGAAATAAAAAAATAAAGATGACAACTTCGCGGATTGCGTCTTTCGCAGGTTATTTTCAGAACGTAACCCCAACGATAAACAAGGGAACACTAGATTACTCATTTGAAACCACAGTAATTTATAGCAAATTAACATCATTTTATCAAGATACATTTCCATCGTCCCCTTTTCTAAAAAGCCCCTAATGACTAATGAACCCAATTTTTACAATAAAGTTCACATTTGTTTAACGAGTTTTTGCCTTGAAAGAAAACATCGCTATATAAGTCCTCCTTTTCCAGCTCAAATCATCTTGCAGGGTTCATTTACATTTGCAAACATTAAAAATAATCTCCAGTCTGAAGCCCAAACCACTGCTCCTCCTTCTCTCTAAATCCAGACGACTTTGTGCCCGCTGACAGTCATTCCCGACCGATATACGGCCGCCATTTCAAGCTGTAATTGGTGTTAAATCTTAATGGGAATTTTCCTCAACGTATTCGCAAGGTCACGCTTTATCAGTGCCGAAGAGCAAGATGGCGTCCCCCGGTGGTAAGAATAATGTAAGAAGAGCCATGAATAATAAATGAATGATTGCATTATTCTATTGTGAGGAGAGAGTTAATATGCAACTGGTGTTAGGTTTCAGTCAGAGGGGAATCAGTGCTGGAGTGTTGGTTAACAAAGAGCATCAGTTAGTTCTTTTCTTTATGAAATGCTAAGTAGCAATAGTTCAGTCTTGATTATCAGTGTCATAAGCAGAGTAGAATGGAGAAGTGTCATGTATTGGAAAAATGGGAAACTTGTGATTTCATAGATAATAATGAAAAGGTCAACAAACAACATGGAGGAGGAAGAAGAGAAGAGGAAAGAAGAGGAAGAAAAAAGAAGAAGAAGAAGAAGAAGAAGAAAGAAGAAGAAGAAGAAGAGAAGAAGAAGAAGAAGAAGAAGAAGAAGAATTCTGCGTAATTATGGTACGCGTCGCAGTCCCAGTTCATTTCTATGGTGGTTGTTAAGATGTGTTCTTATTTATGAATATTAATGAAATCCTTAACCTGCCAAGCTCTAGCCCTAAACTTACCTTTACATCCTATGTTACAGGCCCGATCTCACAAGAAAGCGTACATTTACCACGACATTACACAGTATGTAAATTAGGTATGATTAGCACTAGTTCACGGCTGTTTCGCGTAATTACGCGTCACAGTCCCATTCATTTCAATGGTGGTTGTTAAGACGTGTTCTTATTTATGAATAATAATGAAATCCTGATTCTAATCTTAACCTGCCCAAGCCCAGACCTAATCTTACCAATTTTAGTAACTTATCTAACTTACCCGTTTCACCTGAAGAAAAGTCCCACGTGGCTGCAACCAAAACTCGTCCTTTTTTGACACTGGTAATCTTGTGTCATTTTTACGCTTTTTCATATCGTGCTAAATGTACGGCGTAACATAAGTACTAAAACAGCTGTGAACTTGTGCTCAAAATACGCTGATTTTGTGTCGTGGTAAAAGTACGCCATCTAGTGAGACTGTGTTGGTGTTACACAGTCGAGAAATTTAACATTTGTTTTAGTTGTAGTAGCCTAATGATTTTATTTTGACAACCACTGGATTCACTCACCCACGCTTGCTTGGTTTGTTGTTTGTCATGTCTTCTTTTAACAACTTCACCAAAAAGGGATCCGGAGTGCTCGGAAGTCTGGAAAAAGTTCCAAACGGATCGCTGTGAGAGAGCCTCTCATTGCTTTCAAGAAACAGGTTACGTACTGGATGCAGTCTAAGCCCGGCGAGCTCTTTGTCAGTCTCTGAATTATGTTTATATCGCAGATAAATGTCAGGTTAAGTTTCTGAAAACATACCTGTATTTAGTTTAAGTCACTCGGGACCATAACGCGAACTTTGCAGTGAACACCTGTGGTAAATAATCTGACAACAAATATCTAGTGTTTACTTCAAAACTGTTGGTAATTATACATAAGTCATTATCATTTAATTTAGTTTATCATAAGTCTGAGGCTGACTCTTCAACTGGCTGACCCTCTACTCAAAAATACCTATTTCAGAAAACAACATTCCAACATCTATTACACTTTAAAGGGAAACATTTCTGGTGAAAGGTCTGCCTACTTTTGTATTTTTGTGCTTGTAATGTTCCTCTAAACTTACTATCAAAAAGCAGGATTTCATTTCACTAATAATTGTGTTAATCATATTCTTCTTTTTGTATCGGAGCAGCCGTCATGAAACCAAAACGACAAACAGAAGACAAGAAGCAAAGTGAAAAAGATGTATTGTTACTTTCTCTTTTTTTCTGTCCTGAACTGACCCAAAACACCTGCAACACCACAAGAGTTCAATGTCTAAAGTATATGTTTGTGTGAAGCTTCTGCAAGAGTGAGAGAAATATAATAACAAGATCCAGTGTTATGTGACTCAAAGGGTCTGACACCTCGCTGTACTTCTGTCCTCCCTCCTCCATCTGTGAGTTAAAGTACACTCTACACAAGTACACACTACACAAGTACAACACACAAAGAACACACTAGCAAAAACACAATACTGTCAGTTTTCTCTTTCCTCGTGCGGCTTTAAGTGCATAGGCTTTTGATTCTTTGAGTTCTCCAAGTTTTGAACTCTTCTTAATAGAATAAAATAAGAATGCTTTTTAACTCTTGTATTCTCTAGTGAGTGAGTGTGTCCTCCATGGTTCTGGACAGTGTGCAGGCCCCCGGTGATAATGAGATTCCTTCCTCATATGATGAGTGTTACACCTTTATATCTGTCCAGTTCCTCTGAACTGTCTCAAGCACATATACTTGAGACTTCGTGTTAGCAAAGCTGCGTGTGTGGAGCAGTAATTGCGAGTTCAGATGACAGGTGATACATTGAGTATCATAACTACAACTATAGAAGAAGATATGTTCTTTTTGTCTTAGTGCAGGGCTATTCAGTTTTATTTTCCCAAGGATCACATATTCCTGCAAAGGTCAGGCCACACTTTTAGCATAATTTGGGTTCACACAAAACTTTATAATACAATATAAGATACTTTACCAACATTACTCTATACTGCCAATTTATTTCTGAACCATAGGCACGACTAGACACTATCCAGGTGTGAACAAAGACTAACCCAAAACTAAATCTAAAGCAGAATTTGGACTCAGCCGGGTACAAACCAGGTTTAAAGTAGGTGGTTGCAAAATAAAGAAGAGATATACAGTATTTTCCAATGTTTCAAAGGTGGGTGGAGAGCTTGATTGGACTGGACCTGTGTTAAATAGCTTTCTCATAAGGTATGCAGTGAGACCACGAAAATAAAAGTGTGACATATAAAATTAAGAATGACAATTAGTAATTAGTCTTTTGAGTGTCTCACAAAAACATAAGTGGGGAGGTTGATCTTTGCGTCCAGCTCTGCTGCAATGAACTCACACACACACTGTATCACGCTCTATCTGCAGCTTGTGTGATTCTTTTCAGAGCTCGAGTCATTTCACAGCGCTAGCTTCAATTTAGCCTCCGCACTTTGTCCCCCGTGAGAGACTTTGCTTGTTTACATTCGCTCTCGTTAGTTAAAATACATCGCTGTCTCCTCCGCTGTGCTAGAGCTGGAGAAGCGTGCCGTCCGGAATAAGTTCTGTGTGAAACAAGCACTGCCTAGTTCCAACCACAGATTCACGCTGTTTTTATTAAATTTACAAATTGAGCGAGTCATCGAGACAAAAAATAATGATCGCAATTTTTTTGTGATCAAATGACTAGATTTATTTTATGAATGGTTTCAGCCCTAATTTCCTATGTACACTTAAATATTTGTACTGAGATTAACACCTCAAAACTCCAGTGAGGCTTGAACCTGTGATCTAGCGATTTCAGGACCAACACTTTGCCTAACTGCCTACAATACTCGACATACTGTATGTGCTATATCTAACCCTGCTATAGCAACAAGTAGCACAGTTCACCTTTAATCCAAAAATGACAGTGGTCTGCATGCTCTTGCTCCTTCCTCGCAGTTCTAGTCTAGACTTCACAAATCAATAGAGAAACATTTACAGGTATTGGCCCTTTGCCTGACATTTAAAACCACTAAAAATAGCTCACAATATGTTACACAACAGCACTGCACCGGGAGTAAAAAAAAAGCCACGCGTTTTACATCCCGGGACCCAATTTCTACATTGTCATGTCTTATTCTAATTGGACGACGCAGCTTGTTGTGGCTTTCTAAACTTAATTGAATTGTGTATCTTCTAAGCAACACAAGCTGCCAGGAGAGCACTTACCAAGGTCCCAGAGTCTTAGAGGTTTAGCGGAGCGGCGTACAATCGCAATAATATGGAGCAGATTTTTTAATATTGCCCCTCCACTGCTCCCTAAAGCAATCACAGACAGCTCACGACGCAGGGTGGGGAGTCCAAATTGGATTATGGGCCACAAGCACTTTAATTTTCCTCGCGGAGACGCAAACGGAACAAAAGAGAGAGCATCTGGAAAAGTTTGTATCCTCGAGAAAAAGGCTGGGAAATGGAGACAGACGGAAGGAGGACCTGTGTTTGAAAGTGAAAGTAAATAAAGGATGTGTTTTTTGTATTGCTTTCGTTTCAAACTAGGCCCGGGTTCAGACCAAACTGACTGAGGGCGCATCAGAGTTAGGTGTGTGCTTTATGATAAAAAGTCAATATGATGATTTTCCTTGAGCCAGATCACAATTTCAATTTGATTATGGTTCTTGTAGATTGTCTATTTTTAAATTGTTTTTTAGGTAAAAAAAAAAAAAAAAAAAAAAAAAAAAAAAAGAACGTTTTATGCTAAATAGTCAGAGCTATATTTTAAAATGTGGTCCCTGACCATCTCTGACTTCGATCATTTTGAGTTTGAGACCCTTGATATACTCTCAGGGAAAAAAGAAACGCCACATTTTAATTTTCAAAAATTCCTTAGAAAACGAGTACATTTGTAAAAATGGGTTAGCATCATGATTTGAGTCCATAGTAAGCTGCAGACAGATGAACAGATTTCTTGGTTTGGCTCGACTGATTGTGAGAACAATAAAGAGTGCATTACAGGGTCGTTTATTCACACAAAATTATGTTTGTAACTCAGAGTTGACTTTTACCGCTGGTTAACTGTGCTCAAGTCTTCTCTATAAAAGGCACCACAATGAATCTAAAAACACACTTCTTCACGATGCCACGATTGTCACAACCAGAGAGGGATGGAGCTATTGGCTGCTCCAAGCTGGACGGTGTTGTCTTGTGTCCCCAGGGTGTTTGGAGTCCATCGCTCTACCATTAGTCGTCTTGTGGAGCGATACCAGGTCACTGGTTCCTCTAAAGACCGCCCTCGTACTGGTGGCCCCTGTGTAACGACCGCTGCACAAGACCGCACCAACCGCCCCGCACATCTCCTTGACAGGTTTCGGCCCACCACATCGCTGAGCTCGGGGATGTCCTGCCTTGGCCAGCCATGAGTCCGGACTTAAATCTTATTGAAAATGTCTGGGATCTGCTCAGTGTGCGCGCCCGCCAATGTGAGCATCCTCCCGAAACTCAGCAGCAGCTGAGGGCGGCAATTCCACAGGATCAACTCAGACACTACTGCCGATCCATGAGGCGACAAATAACCGCTGTCCAGGAGCCAACGGGGGTCACATTAACTATTGACAGTCTGATGAAATTCCTGTCACTTTTGGTTTTAGGGTTGCTCTGTTGTTTGGTTGTGTTTTTGGACTCGAAAATGTGTAAACACCGCAAGAGTTGGCCTGAAGATTAGAAATGGATGTAGGGTTCATATGAAACAGGCAAATCTCAAAAATGAAATGATTCTGTCCCCCAAAACTCCGAAAACAAGAAAAAAAGTGTTGCGTATCTTTTTTCCTAGTGTTGAAAATTTCACAAACAAAACCGCCGCCAAAGTGCTGCACAGATACAAACATAAAAACTCATCGAACCTCCATTACACTTTGGACAGAGTCAAACTGGTAAACTTGTATTTCTCTCATTAGAAAAGATTGCTTGATTACACGGCCTACCTTTCTTGCAACAATTATTCAAACAAACAACCAAATTAGAAGTCTGACAAGAATATAATGACGCGAGACATTTAAATTGATTGCAATTACCTAATGAAGAAAACATCTTTGACAGCAAATTAATAATGATTTCAACAAAACAAATTAACCGTTTGTACTTTATCCTTTAAAACACATGATCCCAATTATTCCTCATTATTCAGATTTGATAACGGCTTTTTAATTACGCCGCACCTGTTACGGTTATTAAAAGAAAAAGTGAAAAACGGCGCTCTTGCACTTTGAGATGAACCACGCAGTCAGGAGATTTTGCGGTCTTAAAAAAAAAAAGCGTGTTTGCAAACTCAGGAGCTGTGGTAAAAATGTTCGAAGCACAAGTTTTGCCTGAGTGACTTCTCCAAAAGCTGATCCGACGGTTTAGGCCGGCACACCTGAAATAAACGTCTTTTCTTTTCTTAATTACGCCATAATCGCCTCTGCAGCGAGAGGAATAAAAGTCTTAATGTTACGCACGGCCGAGTGTGACAACATCCAGAGAAAACACAAATAGAAAAATGAACATTTATCGAGTTGAGGTGAGTTAAAATGGGGTTCTGGCTGGCTATAAAAAGCTTGTGATTATTGGGAGTCTTTTTGGGGCTTTTGGTAGGGCTGGAACTAACGGTTATTTTGGTAATAGATTAGTTTAGATTAGTTTATTAGTTATTTATGTCGTAATTTTTTGTATGAGTTGTTGTTTTTTTTTTTTTTTATTGGAAAGGACCCAATAGGGCACACATGAAGTTTTTAGAGGTGACACTTCTTCCTTGTCTGGTGCGTTTTTGTACCCTTTCTTGGCGTGGTATAAACACGTGACTTGGTTGAGGACAAACAGGAGGTTTTAACGCCTAAGTTTAGGTCTGAAGTTACTAAAAGGTTTAGGTCTATATCTCGGATTTGGTTACAAATGTGTTAATAACATGTCTTTACATCCACCATAGAAATGAACTGGGGCAGCAAATGGTGAAAAACACAGAAATTGGGTTAATATGTCACACTATTTCAAATTGTGTAGTATTGACACACATATCTGTGGGATAAGGCTGCAAAAATAAATAATAAATCCCTTGATTATCCTGAGGGCAATAAAAGACAGAAAGTTGCAGAATAATAAATTAGACCTAAAATTTACAAGGAAATTCATATAGACATAAATACACGAGTCTATGTTTAAAGTGAAGTGTTGAGGAAGGGACGGCTAAGCAATACGACGCTGAAGAACTGAAGGCACAAAGGTTGCCTTCCTCCCACACAACGCACCCTGCCCCCTAAAGACAGCCAGTCAAACGCAGGGAACAAAACATGTGAGTGGTAGGACTGGGCGATATAGCAAAAAATGTATATCACAATTTTCTTGGAGCCAGATCACCATTTCAATTTTATCACGATTCTTTTTTTTTTCTGGTTTCTTCTTCAAAAGTCAATCCAGCCGTTATGATCAGTGTTGCCAGATTTTCAGAAAAAAACAAGCGACCAATCCCAACCCTTCAATTAAATGTTAAACATAATCATTTCATTAGAATGTTGTGTTTCTCCACAAAACAAGCTTCTCGCAATTCTTAACTTTAATAATGACTTTTAGACATGATAATATGCTTAAAGTGCATTATATTTTCAAATCAGACCTGAAAAATAGCTAAAATCCACCTTTTTATGATTTGAAAGTACAGCCCAAAAAATACAACCTTCAAAATTCATAAGAGACTTAAAAAAAGAAAAAGTCCAATATTGCTATAAAGAAGAAAACTTGGCAACTCTGAGGCTAAAAAAAAGTAGGTTTGAAAAAAAAAAGTCTGTGTTTAAACAGATCTCGATTAGACGATTTCATCAAAAAAGCAGTTTGCCACAGGGCTGAGCTCACGATTTGATTTTTATCACGATATTGCCCAGCCCTAGTGAGCCCAGTTTTGATAACAATACTTGCTTTTCAAGGCCAGTTCCTTAAAGTTTTTTTGTTTGTTTGTTTTTTGTAACTTTTACCCTTCTCTTTAACTGTCTCCTAAACATGTCTTCATCAAAATGCAAGAATACAACCTGCAGAATCCATCATAATTGTCTTGAGCTAAGTTCTTTAAATTCCACTTGCTGTTTTCACTGTTGCGCTTCAAATCAACACTTGTCATTTTCAAGCAAACCCTCCCACTCCGGGGGCATACCAATGAACTTCAAACCAATCAATGATTAATCTTAAGCCTGCAAAAGCTTTAAGTACTTTTTATCTCAACCATAGCCTTCCAATTACTTTGTTTTCCCCTTTCGGCTCTTATCGCTCCATACTTTTTTCTAATTCGGGAAGGCTGTGGCGGACAAACAACGACTGAGACTGCTTGGCGTAGTGTTTGTAGTGCAGATTTATGGGTCGCGTCACAAAGGCGAGGGTGAGTGAAAAAGGGGGAGAGTGTTAATCAGCGAGACCACTGTGTAGCTTAACAAACAGTGCTAATTACAAAAGGATAGAGACATGTTCCTCAGCCGGCTTACCAGACACGAGTTAATTGCTTCTCTGTAGTCGGCCTTCCGTCGCAAACTCAGCAAAGTCACAGGGTAAGTCACTGCTGTTGGTTTATCGGCAAGTTTATCGTTAAAATCTTGGCGAATCGTTTGAATCACATCGAATGAGATCAAACCAGGAGAAATGCTGATCTCAAGTGACGTAGGTAAACTCTTTAGCTGAGTGTTTAGTACAATGCAGCGAATAAACCTTTCATGCACAGTTTGTAATCGGAATATTAGCAAAAATCCTTTAGCGTAGTCCCAGTTCATTTCTATAATGGTTGAAAAGGTGTGTTCTTATTTGTGTTCTTATTTATAAATAAGAAAGGAATCCTTATCCTAATCTTAACCTACTCCAAACCCTAGTCCTAATCTTACCCGATTTAGTAACTTGATGCACACTCTACTTGGTTTCAACCAAATCTAATGTCATTTTTACGCTCTTTCATATTGTGTTACATCTACGGCGTATTATAAGTACGCAAAAAAATAAGTGAAATCGTACTCATTATATGCTGTTTTTGTGTCGTGGTATATGTTAGTTTCTTGGCCTAACCTATTCTTTTATCCTTATCCCAGACAGAATTAACCTGGCTCACGCCAGATGGATCTGTGTTGAACTCCTAGTTCTCACTATATCCATCTGGGACTTGACTCGCTGAAAGCGTTCGAAAAAAGGCGGGGCGTTTAGTGAAATACTTCGATCTGATTGGGCCTACCTTACAAGTACGCGCCACACATACGGCTCTTCTTTCAAAAAGAAATGACTCCGTATTTCTGCTAAAACTGCATCAAAAGCAGCAGAAAACCCATACATCCACAAGAGCTGCCATCTTTGTTTAGCTTGAATGCAGGGTAGGGTTAGCACCGAGGCGCTAACAGCCGTCTTAACACCGCTGGTTCGGACTCCCAAACCAATCGGGCAGCAGGAAGGCCAGAAGGTTTATCTCGTGTTTGTGAATTCACAAATATCGCGAGATAAACCATCTGGCTGACCAGGTTAAGACAGAATACATAATAAAAAGATTTCTACTGTTCTTTTGGTGCAAGTATCATCAACACAACAGGTCCTGGGACAACTATCATTTGAAGGAGCCAAGCCTTAGAAAACTGTCAATTTGAGCTTTCACATTTACTTTTGAAAACTCTGCGTGTGCTGTGATCAGACTGTCCAGTCCAATGCGTTAAAATGAACTTATTCATGTGATTATTTTCATAGACAAACCAGCCAAAACAGCTTTTCATAGTAAAACACAGAGGTAATAAGCTCATACGTACAGCAGTGTGGATGTACAGTTGTGGTTTTACGAGCTTACTCATGTAAACGCTGTGGTGTGCAGATTGTTTGAGCCCCAATAGTGTGCACAGACTGGAGTGCAGTGCTACTAAACGCCTGTGTTCAAAACCTTTGCCAGTCTCGAAATGCACTTTTAAACCAGACAAAGAATTAACCTGTGCCATACATAAGAATATTTCTTTTTCCAAATTTAGACCTTAAGGTAACATGACCTGCAGTGAGGAAAAAAAGGGGAAATAGTACCGTAAGTGTCGGAAAAGTGAAGACCTTAACTTACACATTTTTGTAACTTCCAAGCTAAGCGTAGTCGTTAACCTCAAATAAAACCTCCTGTATGTCCTCTACCAAACTGCGTGTCTATACCACACCAAAAAATGGCCACGTAATTTTAAAAAAGGCATAAGCGTCGTCATGACACTCTGGTGTGACATAGACATACAATATATGAGAACACTTTCTACCTTTCAAGGGATAGTTAACTGAAACATACATGACACATTTTTTCTGTAAAGTATGATTCATTAGTCAAATGCATCACGACCTTCAGACCACAGACCATTTACTTGTATCTATTAAATGTAAACGTCTGACGCAACATTCGTCTCAATGTTTTTCTCATTAATGTGTTACTCTGGTCCAACACTGCTGCTGGAACAGGTCCAAACACACAAACATATACACACACACAACGACCCACTGCCGATCGATCATCTTCTCCAGACAACATTTGAATGTGATATTTTAGACTTGTGCTCAGTTAGACTCACATCAGATTCATCAGAGGTCTGTTTCTCTGTCTCCAGGCGTCGGCTCCACCTGTTTGTGCCACTGATTTTGGAGTATGATTCATGTGACGTGGGAACAGCTATCAGGCAAATGTCAAGTGCTGTTAATATGAATTCACACTCTCGGTTTCACCTCCAAGGTCTGTCATTGAAAATCAGGACCACCTCCAAAAAATGTTGCCTGGAAAATACAGAAGAGTTTTTGGTATTTTAAGGCGAGACACTGAAGGTGAATATGAAAAAATATAGAGAGCTTTCAGTGTGAAAAGTCTGCTGTAGTTCACTCACATAAATGTTAATGTATCAAGGTTTTCTTTATATCTTGTATTTAATGTGAGGAAAATGGCCAAAATTGCAAAATGAGAAAAATGGACATTAACGCTTTTGATTTGATCGATTAATTTTGCTGACACAAAGGACACAAATGTCTTTAGGTGGATTTTTTATATCTTCTTTAGTTTTAGAGTAAACTAGATCTAGCTAAAAATTAGCAATAAAAAAAATCTAATTTTGATGCATTTTTAGACTGAAAACATGAATAAATCAGACTTAGACTTAATTAAATATTAACACATCCCTCAGTAAAAACCTTCAAAATCTGATACTGACAATCCTGTGAAGGAAAGTGTATTTTAAGAAAACGGTCTTTGAAGTACAATGTGGTATAGTAGTCAAGACTACTCAATGATCTTATTTTTCAAACTGTTCCTGGAACAGGTCAGCACACTGGGTCCATGAACTCTGGGACAAGCTTAGTAGTTTAGGATGCTGGTGATAATAAAATGTGGTCTCGATGTCAGACCTCGAGAACAAGACAAGGCCTGGGCCAAATGCACTAGTCTGAGAAAAGACCAAGACGGTGTGAAATACTACTATTACAGTGTTCCACAAGGTGGATGAAGTGGGTTGAATATGGTAATAAAACTATTTTAGAAGTTCATAGAAAAAGAAAATAGTATTATTCCCACATGAAAGCCAACGCTAAGAAAGCAAATAGACAAAAAGAAGGTTTGCCTGCTGTGTCTCGCCTTAATGCAGAAATGCATTGTCCTGTCACTATATGTGCATCAAGACTCCGTGAGCTTAAGTGACTGATGGATTTGCCAGTCAGGCAAATCCATCAGAGCAAACTCTGTTTATATCAAGACAAACACAACTGTTTAAAAGAAAAAATATAAATTAAATACATCAATATTAAATTATCATGAGCAAACCACAATACTTTCAATGTGACTTAAAAAGTTTGACTTTGATCGAAATGACAAACAACCAATCAGATTCTTTGTTTCATATGTGTTGCACAAATAAACTAATTTGATTGCAAAGTATGTTTTCGGTTTGATTGAGACGCAGCAGAGAGTGTGGTGACCAGACTCTCTTGCATTAGGTTAAGTTCTGGCAGGCAGCCTCCAGCTTCTTCTATAGGAGGTACTATGTGAAATTCATGGTTAGAAGACAAATTTACCCATGATTTATTTAAACCTACTACATAAATACTCAACCCCTTATGGCTGTATATGTCAGAATTGAGCATGGTGCCTTGATCGTGTGTCATATCAGAAAACAGGAGTGAGCCAACATGACTGTATCGTTAACCAATATTTGCATATACCAAAACTAATATTTCAAAGTGGAAACAAAAAAGAATTTTTACTTAGTTAATGTACATTTTAATGAAAGAAAAAAAGTGATGTTGTCAGGTTGATACTAGTATTTGCACAAGAGAACTGTAGGGAGAGCTCTACTGCTGAAGAGAATATAGAAGTCTGTTCAAGCTTATTAATACATCTTGGATAATTCACTAAACAGCTAAAATATGTCTATAAACTGAGGAACAAACAAAAAAGAAGAATCACATGCTTGAAAAGATCTTAGCGACATTATCAACAATTTTTATCTACAAAATCACACCATATTTTGCTCGTGAAGAAACTAATGGTCCTTCAAAAGTTGCTTCAGTGGTAATTCTCTAAATGTCTCCATTAAAACTGTGAACTTGATTTGGATTCATTGTGCAGTCCTACTACAAGATGCCACATTGAATGACATTTCTTTCCATTTGACCCAATCAGATTAGCTCTTTTTGAACAGTTGACCAAGCCTGTAAATAGATATACAATGAATGGATGGCAAAATGTAACCCAATATTAAACAAAAATAGCAATCGCATGTTCATATACTTCTTATCTTATCTTCTTGCTCTGAGACAAGAACTCATCTTCTACCAACTGACACAATATCCGTCCGCGGCACTTGCTTCACTTGTCTATAGGCTCAATGTATGGCTGTAGTTATTTCTCTGCGAACCCCAGTGCCAAATGTCAGCGCAAAACATTTCCCGTATAGACTGACTTGTACGAAAACAAGCGGCTAACACAACAGCCCCAGCCACACTCTCTCGGCTGTCATGGAGACGCATACAGAGCAGTCCCAGCCCCAAATGAGACATTGAATTTATGCCATTCTAATTTGTTCCACTGAGAGTATCTTTAAGTATAAGCTAGGCCCCCAATCAATATGCTAAAAATACATTAGCAAACATGGAGCTGTTAGGTTGTTAGGATGGAGAGTCAAACAATGGGTTACTATATTGTATTCACAAGGTGTTGCACTGGATTTTTTAAAATACAGAATTTAATCATTTGACATATTGGCGTATATCACATTTTTAGCATTATAATAACTTACTATAAGATTATACACATGTTTCCCAACTGTTTAAGATTAAATTATGATTTAATTTTGGGTTTCAGGTGCAACATGGTAATCTAGCTCTGTGTTGAACAGTATCCATTTGGAACTTGACACACTGAAAGCGTTTGGGAAAAGGTAGGACGTTTAGTGACAAAAGGTTGGGCTGATTTGGTGTGAGGCCGACCTTATTTGTGCTTAGCCAATCACAGCAACAAATTGTAATGGTGTATCCAATGTCCGCATGCATAGAACAAGTACATGTCACACACACTGCTCTTCTTTCAGAGAACAACAAAATCCTGACTTCCCAGGTTAAAAAAGCACATGAATGTAAACTCTGACCTCTCATGCTCCTGTTTGCATCTTCAACAAAGTTTGTAAAACTTACAAATGTAAACAAATTCCAAGTCTTCCACAGCTACAATACAATGGCCTCCATACATTTTGCAATATTTTGTTCCTGTTCAGTTCCAGTGATAACAATAGTCGACATGTTTTGCTTCTAAAGAGAAGCTTTATCATAAAACATTAACCTTAAACTAAAATTATATTTGTTTTAGGTTTTCAGAGTTGAAAATAGTTGATTTAATCATATTATGTTACATTTTTCTAACCCTGCGGCAAGTTGGCCACTGTCCAGGGTGTTCCCCGCCTAAGGCCCAAAGTCACTGGGATAGGCTCCAGTCACCCGCGACCCCTAACGGGATTAAGCGGTAGAAAATGAATGAATGAACGTTACATTTTCAGTTCAGAAAAAATAACAAACATATGCTAACTATAAATACAAGGTGTATTTATAAGTTAAGTGGTTCAATTACTTGTAGCCGCAGCAGGACATCTAGTGGTTAATCTTTTGATCGAAAATATTTTTCATTTGAAGAGCAGCAGTAAGACTAGTTGTACTTCTGTGGTCATGGCAACAGCAGTAAAAGAGGCATAAAGCTGCCAAAACGTCCTCTCCAATACTCATTCAATTCATTTTTCTATCTTTCGAGCTTCTTGTTCAAAATGACATTCTTCATACAAGAGTCCAAAATGATCCATCGCGACTGAAGTGAAAGTGGAAATCCAGATGAGAAATCTTTTAGAAGACTGATAGATCCGTCTGTCTGAGCACCATGTGTTTGCTCTGAAAGCTTCGACCTCCATCATTCCCTTTCACTGCTACAAATGGAGTGGAGATGAAGAGTAATGATGAAGATAAAATGAATTTAATGCTTTAAATAGATAATTTATAACATTATTTTAAAAACACCATTGTACCTTTAATAATTACATTACTGTGTTCAATAAAGACAACATAATCTATATGTGACATCTGCCACGTGACTCACAGAGGCGACATCACCCACGTTTTGTTTTTCCAGTGGGTTGTCACATCCACATGCTTACGTCTCTTTAAAGGGACTGTACCTGATTTTTGCATCCTAAAAATGTAAACAAACAGAAATAATTAATTTTAACCTTTTTCCTTCAGGCTACATGATTTACTCACTTAGCAAATGCATTCTGAGCTTCAAAATTGTTAATCGTGATGAGTTTTAATGTTTTTTCACAGCTGTTAGCAGCGAGGTGAGTCACCATGCACAATTAGCCACAATGCTAAAAACAACAACAGAAAAAGTTGCACACAAACGGGATTTTATTAGACATAGACAGGACTTTGGGGACTAATTTCCACCTGAATAGATACATTAACAAGGCACCAGTGCTAGGGAGAAAATGCTTTTAAGTTATCTTGTTGCAAAAAAATCGAGAACAGTCCTTTAAGTACTTTCAGATCAGAGTTTAAGTCAAATCAAGCACGAATACTTTCTACATTACTACATTCTCTGGAGCACTTCATTTAGAAGGTTTTTGTTTTACTTTTCTTTGAAGATACTAGATTACATGTCAAACTCAAGGCCCGGGGCCAGATGCGGCCCTCCACCTAATTTCATGCGGCCCTCAAGATCTTATAAGGTTTACTTGAATAGTGATAGAAGTAATCTGCCTTAATGCATGATGAAATGATTCGTCTGAAACTTCAAGAGAAAGTCATTTTTTAGACTAATGCAGATGTTTATTCAGTAATTTTCACTAAATATACAAAAGTAAAAAAACAACTGTTATTTGTAGTATGTCAAAGATCAATATGGTTCATTTGAGTTACAACCGGTTCTTGGAGGACAATCCCAATGCTAATATGGCCCTTTGTCAAAATGAGTTCGACACCCCTGTGCTAGATCATGTTGGATGCGTTAACGCTTTTAGCTGAAACTGTTTAGCACACTGGATATTCATCAGCTAGGGTGGGGGGGGGGGTGCAGGTGACAAAAGTCTAGATGCCTGCAACATTTGCGGCACATAGCGCAGAAACAGAAACCTTAGAAACACTTTTAACAAAAGAATAATGTTCCTCACATCAGGAGGCATTGAACAGTCTTTAATCCGTGTCAATCCGTCCTATATTGGCTGAATAATGACCAAAAACACCCGTTGAACTAATAGATCTGCAGATTCAATCAGGTAATTACTTCGACAAAACACATTTTTGTTAAGTTCTTTTAGAAACCACGCAAAACAAGAGTGTCATGACAAAAGTATCTGACTTTCTGTCGAGAAAGTCCACTGCGAGGCAAAGTGGGAAGTCAAGAAGCGCGTGTGCGTAAATGTGGATGTGTGTAGCCTGGCGTATGACGTGCAGCACAGAATCTGCAAGGTGTCAGTCGGGGATAGGATGAGTTTCGGGCATGTGGGACAGGATTCGGGACACAAGCGAGACGTCTGGTCACCCTCTGCCTCTGCCTGGGGCTGCAGGGATATCCCAAGTCGGATCGCTTTAGGGTTTTTTTTGTCTTTATGTATGTTTTTGTTGTACACAAATTGACTTTGGAATGACTGAAATATAAACTTTCTAGACCTTATCTTAGACCTTATCAACGTTTCGCAAAGAATCATGACCCATGCATGAAGAATTGTAGTAAAACAGAATCATTATATCACTCAAACAAACTAATAAAAAAAAAAATTTTACAAAACACAACCTCTCCATAAGCTCCTCAGAATGTTACACCACATGAAAACAACTCATAATACCGACTTGTCTGAATGCAACACCATATTCTGAGCGCCACTCCAGATGTATTGTTTGTTTACTTGAGGTGACCTGGAGCTGGAGCTGTGTGTGCGCTGTTCGGTGTGTGGCCCTAAAAGCTTTCTCCTGCTGAGCCCGGGCCCCGGTGGAACAACAGTGAGCCGGCACAGACAGGTGTGAAAATGCCACGCCGCTTCAATCTGACAAACACCTCGGCGACCATTCACAAACATGTTACAATAGTGATTTCTCAGCTCGTACAACGGGATTTGCGCGGAGCTGTACAAGGCCACACAGGATCAGAACGCATACTGATGGGAAAATCAAGCACGGCTGCATACGAACGATAGGTACACATGGCAACTGCAGGAATGCCCAGGGAACAGTTATTTTGGAGGGGAATAGGAATATGCTACAATCTCTTTGTTTCTAATAGAGAACGGAATATTCATCTACTTTTCAGTAAATGTGGACTTAAAGAGGATCTATTCTGAAAAATCCACTTTTCTGAGATTTTAGTGTTTAATATACCAGTGTTGCTTAGAATGCATAGAACATTTCAGTTTTTACCAACCATCTATTAACACACACATGTCTTTATGTCTTTGTGACTACTCAAGAAATTCAGATTACAGCAGACTATGAAGACCTCAGGAAACAGCCTCCTGCTGGTGCAGGACTAAACATGGACCAGAGTCAGGACTAAACATGGACCAGAGTCAGGACTAAGGGGCAGTTTATACGACAACGAGTTTTCACGAATCCGTGACGTTTCCATGTCAAATTGGCTTCTCTTTTACACGACCACGAGCTCCGTGTTCATTGAATCGGCGTTCCACTGGATACGATTCAAGAGGTAGTTTCACCGAGAACTTTCAGTGGAGACACCGCGGTGTAAACAGGAAAACACGGTTTCAATGAAGACGGTCACGTCACTGACGTGCAGTAGCCGCTACTTTCACACAGTAGAAGAAGACTGCCCAGTCACCAAAAATGTCTCTTAAACCAAAGCACCTTATTCTCATAAAGTAAAGCCAATGCGTCCAGCTTTCTTACATGCGTATTGCAGAGGAGACACAAAACTAATCCAAGGCCTCTCCGGGTGTTGATTCAATGAGTCCATTCAAATCCGTGTGTTCAGAAAAAATAAATAAATAAAGTTTGCACGCCGTCTTCCCCTTGTTTGTGTCCAGCTCTCGGTGATCTGTGTCTTTCCTCGCACACTGGTCCTCGAACCTCTGTGTTTGTTTCAAGCAAGCAATCTCCCTTTTTGCTCGCGCGCTGGTCCTTGTTGCTTCGTTTGTCATTTTATTTATATGAAGAACTTGTAAACCTGTCAATGCTCCTGTTATCATAGGCTGCGTGGGTTCACGGTAAGGTCATCTGGAGTCCTAGCACAATACCGCCACCTTCTGACGCGGCATAAGAACTACACCATTTTGGGTCTATCTACGTTTCCATGTAAAGGAAGATTAGCTCGCCACGACACCATATAAACTGTGAGCACAAAACGTTACGACTGTGACGGTTTTCTTGGAACGTTGTCTTGTAAACTAGGCCTAAAATGGACCAGAGTCAGGACTAAACATGGACCAGAGTCAGGACTAAACATGGACCAGAGTCAGGACTAAACATGGACCAGAGTCAGGACTAAACATGGACCAGAGTCAGGACTAAACATGGACTAGAGTCAGAACTAAACATGGACCAGAGTCGGGACTAAACATGGACCAGAGTCAGAACTAAACATGGACCAGAGTCAGGACTAAACATGGACCAGAGTCAGGACTAAACATGGACCAGAGTCAGGACTAAACATGGACCAGAGTCAGGACTAAACATGGACCAGAGTCAGGACTAAACATGGACCAGAGTCAGGACTAATCATGGACCAGAGTCAGGACTAAACATGGACAAAAGTAGGGCTGGACAATCTGTGAAAAAAATATAATCACAACTTTTTCTCATAATGCTCGATCTCAATTTTCAATTCAATTTTAACCTTTTCAAAAACAAATGAAAAATGCCATTCATTAACATAAACAAACAAAACCTTTTAATATGTCCCATTTGTTAGATTTTTTTGAAACTCTATATCAAAATTCTACCTCAAAGTTTGACTTTTGCTCCAAACTACACACTTTTACTGACAAAGGATTGATTTGCAATCTTTCAATTCATAACCCACCACCAAATAATTGACGATTGCTTTCGTTTCAATCTCGATTTCTCGTTCTTTCGATTAATGGCCCAGCCCTAGACCAAAGTCGGGACTAAGATAAGCCTCCTGCTGTTGCCAGAGTCAGGACTAAACATGGACCAAAGTCAGGACTAAGCATGGATCAGCCTCCTGCTGTTGCCACTAAACATGGACCGGCCTCAGAATCAGGAATAAACATAGACCAGAGTCAGCATTAAACATAAACCAAAGTAAGGATGGACCGGTCTCCTGCTGGTGCCAGAGTCAGGACTAGTTAGTTAGTTAGTATCTTTATTGTCTCCATAAGGAGTAACTCACATTGGACAATCAATCAATGGGCATATAGACTCACAAAGACAAGACATACAACCAACATGTGACAGTCATCATACAGAAAAACCCTGACCAATCCATACATTTTAAATAATCAAAACAAAACCAGTCTGAGGCTCTCAGTCTGATTCTAAACAGAACATGCACTGTCCAGCACATGTTCAAAAATACATCCCACTTTGTCCAACAACACAGTGCAACTACTGCACCATACATGAGTACAACACGTAAAGAGGAAGACAGCCTTCACAACAACTTCTTATGATTTAGAAGAGAGATCGACATGGGGACCATTGAATGTTTAGAACTGATAGTTATAAACATTCTATATCATTATATTGTGTTTATGGGAGTCGGATCAGCTGCCATTTTCTGACCCTGTTTCACCACTGTCACCACTAAGATCTGCTCTAGAGCGCAGGGCAGAGGCAGACCTATAATCTTGCTTGCTTGCATTAGCCAAATTCAAGATTTGTGAATTTAACTTAACTGTCAAATGACCAAACCAAGTCGTCATGCCATACCGAATAATACACTCATGCAAGTTCTGTGAAAGAGAAGCTGTAAAAATTGTGCCATAAACTTGCTTTGCCTTGTAGTTATTCCATAAAGACAGAAAGTGAAGCTGATTTTTTTTTCAAACATTCCAATTACAAGACACTGCTCCACCACTTGACCTTTAACCTTTTAGACCTGAGCCAATGAAATACTGTCATCATTAGAGTCGCTAACGTTTAAGAGTGGAGGAGTATAGTATAATTCCTCTCATGAATGACACACTATTCGTTCATGTTTCTGCGTGTGAGTGAAGTGTATTGGGACGTGTGTGTGTGTGTTGCGATCCGTTGCGTTCCTGCAGTGCTTTGTCGTGCAGCGGTCCAGTGGAAGGTGTTCTCTCACAGATGGGCTTCCCTCAGGCTAAAGAGATCATCATTCAACACCCAGAGCGACTGTTTCAGAGCGGCTGCTGTTCTCGCTGCGGTGGATGGAACAGGAAGTGCTCCCAATATGGTCCCGGGATGGAAATTATAAAGTTCCCCACAACTGTGTAATGTTTGCTGATCTGTGCATGTAAATACAAATGTGTTTTAATCATTTCTTATTTTTTACCATATAAACCAAGGTGCCCAAGGTTTTCAGATACCTAAATATTTACATTATTTAATTAATTAGCAATGTGAAAAATTAATTTAGATTAGTTTACACAGAGATAACAATTTTTTTTTTTTTTAAAGTGGATTGTTTAGGACTAACCCAAATCCCTCATCTGATGTCCATTGCATTTGGAGTAAACATCTGTGTCACTATGACAACTAAACACCGGATGTAGTGACTGAAGTTTGTTGTTGATGACTTGTTGTTGGTTGTTGTTTTTGTTTTGTTGTGGTAGCCACAATCATTTCTTTTCAATATGTTGGGTGATTTTGTAGAAGGTTTATAACTTGTGTTTTAATAAAATATTATTAAGAAGGTTTAACTGGGTTAAAAAAGTAAAAAAAAAAAAAAAATATATATATATAAATATATAAATATATATATAATATATATAATAATATATATATATATATATAAAAAAAAAAAAAAAGCTTGGGCTATGGGAATAAACTTGAACATTTTGATTATGATGATTATATTTGATTATTCTCGGAAGCTTTTGAGAATATTGTTGAAGTTTTAAAAAGTTGTATTTATATGACAATAAAGTAGTAAAACTTCGAGAAAAAATTTCAGATTTGTCAGGATAAACCAAAAAGTTGTATTTTTTTCGAGAAGAAATTTAAAAAGTTAGGCAATTAAAGTCAAATAGATTTCGAGGAAAAAAACAAAAAACAAAGCCTTTGTATGAAGCCTGTCATTGGCACTGTCCTGTGTTGTAGTGAATATGATCACTTAGGTTTCACTCTCGGTGAATACGGAGGCTTTTGGTCCCACCAGCACCGTATCATCAGTGTAAAGCGACACTGCAACCTTTTAGATGTATTCTTGAAAAAAAAGACACAATTTTTTGCTTCACTTTATTCTCACAAAGATCTGACATTTTTTCTCGATTTTTACAACATTATTATAGTTTTTTTTTTTTTTACTTTATTTCATAAAAAACTTTTAAAACTTCGACTTTATTCTCAAAAACTTCCGAGAATGTCAAGTTATTCTCGTTGCTCAAGCTTTTTTTTTTTTTCCCTTGCCCTTATACTCCGTCGTATAATCTATAGTGAAACCCAGTTAAACTTTCTTTAATAATAATATTTTACTAAAACACAAGTTATAAAGCTTCTACAAAATCACACACATATGAAAAAATGATTGTGGCTACAACAACAACAACAACAAACAACAACAACAATAGCAATAAAAAGCTGAAACAAAATTTCTAGCTCTCATCGTCTCATCTCAACGTCTTACGGACTCAGATTGACATCAGTCTCTACATCGGTGGGGTAGTTGCCATAGTGACACAGATGTTTACTTAAAATACAATGAAAATCAGAAGCAATTTTGGGCAAGTACTGACGCAATCCTCTTTTTAAAAAAACAGAAAAGCAGCCTCTGAAAAAGTTGTAAAAGTGAGTGATCTAGCTATGCTTATTTTAATCTGTCAAGATTTGAAGATCTAAAAAAAAATGTTTATGACTTTATTTCAGAAATATGCAACTTTTTTCTTGCATTATATGATAATGTTGCTTTTTTCTTGTACAACAACGATTTGTCTTTATTCTCATAACACAGTTTATCTAGTCTGATATAGAATGACTTTGCCCCACTGACGCACATGGTATTTACACTAGTCTCCATCCATCCAAGTACCAGACACAAACAGATGTAAAATATAGTAAATGGTTCTCAAAGATTTTAAAGAGAATTTAAATTTGCAGCTACAGAGAGAAACTGAATATCTATAAATTGAAATGGCAATCAAACTGAAAACCGGATTTATGTCATCTTCTGCTGTTTGCAATTTTATTTTTTGTATTTTCTTCACTGGGTTTCACAATGCCTGAGACCTTCTGACTCTGTCCATAGCATGAAGCTGAATGATGAAGAGTCAGCCTGAGGGAATGAATGTTCACGTCTTGTATTCTAGCTCAGGACAGTTAATATTTCACCGCTCAAGAGACAACAACCAGCTCGTCTTATCAATTTTAAGTATGAGTGTATTTCACAACTCTTTTAACCGTGTAAATGCTGATCTCTTATAAAAAAAAAAAACATACTGTCTTTTGTTTCATTCACACATATTTAACACAAAATTCTGACATATTTAGACACAGTTTGTTTCTCAAAGTAAACAAGGACTGGTGCACCTTGTGATGTCATTAAATGGTACTGCAAGTGATTCATTGTTTTTTGAACTACCACACACTTTCACTAGAATAACTGTCATCATTTCAGACTATGGATTTAATCAATGCTAAATCGTCACTTACTTGACTTATTTTTACAAAAACAAAAAACTTCAAATACAATTTCTTCCCAGCACATACTGTATATCTTGTTAACATATCTATTCAGACTGAAATGAGTCTGAAATGCCCCTAAAAATGTTTGTTCACCCATCGTTTGTATGTTGTTGTTAGCACTGTGGCTAACTGCTGTTAGCATACCAACATGTCTCGCTTCTAACAGCTGTGAAAAAGCTTCAAACACATCATGATGAATATTCGGAGAAGCATTAGTAAGTGAGCAAAACATGTGGAAATCTGAAAGAAAATTAATGATTTCAGTTTGTTTACATTTTAAGTAGGACCAGTCTTGTCATCTCACTTGGTCCTTGTTGTTCCAATGGTCTCCCATTCTTTAAAGCTGGTAAGTCCACACAAGCAGGCGGCTACATTATTTTAAAGCTTCATAGCTTTTGTTTTAGTTTAAACTACTTCACTTCTCAGTGAAATGAATATATCTCATCTGAAAAATAAAGTCAAACTAAAGAAATTACAAAACAAGGCGACGACTCAAGGTTATTATAAGAAAATTATGCTGTTTTATAAAATTACATAATGACACCACAAGATCGATAGAGCAATATGAGCTTTGTTGTTGTAGACCAGGGCCATATATAATACTGTAAAACATTGAAATCGTTGCTTTTAGAAGATGTTTAATTGATCCTCAAAACATTTATTCAGACCTAGCATACCATTAGTACACAGTGCTTTATTTTTGCCTAAACAGATTGATTTGAAATTACTATACTTATTGGTTATTGGGCTAAGTGTTCAGGAGGTTTGAGGGCCAACAAAAATTTATCTTAGGGCTACATTTGGCCCCCAGGCCGCAGTTTGAACATGCCTGTTGTAGAATTACTCAATTACACAAACATTTATGAATGAAACAAACTTTTTTGGTGAAATAACTATATTAAAACATGACTAGCTAACAAAAGGCAAATATGTGTAAAACAGGACCTTTAATAACACAACTCCATGCCTATAATTAAATAGATTGTGGGATTTGTGTACAAAAATAATCGAAAAACTTATTCACCAGAAACTACATGTGTTCTGTATGTTATAACCAACTTGTTGCATCATTTACTTAACTTGAGCTCAGTAGAAAGGTTGTGCACATGTCTGTATTACGCAAGATTTTTCCTGGTTGGTAATTTGAAACATGTGGCGCAGAAGAAGCAAGTTTTCTTTCTAATAATGGGGTTATAGCAGACCTACACTTCAGCAACAAATGGAATTATGAAGAAGAACAAATATATCTTGCATGTCACACCGAACCAAGGACAATACCATGACACAACATGACTGGAGACAGAGGTGGGACTAAGTCAATGTTGTGCAAGTCTCAAGTAAGTCTCAAGTCTTTCACCTCAAGTTCCAAGTCAAAAAGAGACAAGTCCAAGTCCAAGAGAGGCAAGTTCAAGTCAAGTCCCAAGTCAGTGACCCACATGTCCCACAGACAGGTTAAATTTGACCAAGTGTGTGGCTAGTTTTGGATAAATTTGGAAGATTGGGGGTTTGGCTGCAGCCTTCCATCTCTCCATGACCTGTACGTCTCCAGGACTCGGGGGCGCAGGTCGGATAGCAGCCGACCCTTCTCACCCTGGACACAGACTTTTGAGCCACTCCCTCGGCAGGAGGCTAAGGTCCATCCGGACCAGAACCTCACGCCACAAGAACAGTTTCTTCCCTCTGCTGTTGGACTCATGAAACTCTATAAACCTGCACTCTGTTGATCTCCTGCATTGTCACTTTAACAGTCATATCATACCTGTCACTTTATTCACTTTATTCATTCGTTCATTTATTCAGTATGTAATATCTTAGTAGGGATGGCGATATATCGGTATTGATATCGGTATCGGCCGATATCCACGATATTTAAGATATCGGTATCGGTCCGATATCGGGTCGACGGCCGATATTGGCGCCGATATTTTTAGGGAGGTTCTCCAGTCTCTCTGTGCACATATACCAGCCTCAATTTGACCTAAAAGCTTCATATTTGCAATTTTGAACAAACTAAAGAATACAAAGTATACATAAACAAACAATTAAGCTAAAATTAGTCATTATATTTACATAATAAATCCACAAAATATTTTTTTATCTCAGATAAATATATTGTTTGTAAGTTTTTGATCTTGTGAGTTGTGCTGTGGATTTTAAAGCGGAACCAAGCAACTTCAGCAGTAGAGCTCCCCTACAGTTCTCTTCTGTAAATACCAGCATCAAACCTACAACTGAACTTTTTCCTTATGTATTTTTTTTTTTTATCAATTTATAAATGTTTTCAAATAAGACAAAGAAAAGTACATCACAATATTTCACACTGTCAAATGTAAAAATAAAAGCACCAGTGTTTCTCAGAAGAGCTGTCAAATTATAAGTGTAGTTTTTCCAGCAGGAGGCAGCAGAGAGCAGATGTTTGCTTAAAATGTGAAGAAAATACATTTGTAACCATCAACAGACTAACAAAGACATTTAACAAAGCCAAAATGTCCCTTAGATCAGCTTTAAAATATACCTATCGGTATCGGCAGTTATCGGTTATCGGCCAGAGCAGAGGGCTAATTATCGTTATCGGTATCGGCTCCAAAATTTCATATCGCCCATCCCTATATCTTAGTATTGTCCTACCTCTTGCACTGACAGATTGCACTGTTGTTTTGATTGTTCTGATTAATGTGTTATTTTTATTGCCTATTTTATTGGCCTATTTTTGCATGCCCTATACTTGATATATCTTAATATTTTACTATATTTGATATTTTATCTTTAGATTCTTTATCTTATTTGTTTTCTGTGTTATATGTTGCACATTAGCACCGCAGCAAGTTCCTAGTCTGTGATTCTGTTTGTTCACTGACAATGGCAATAAAATTCTTTCTGATTTGATTCTGATTCTGATTCAAGATTAAGAGGTACAGAGAAAAAGCAGGTGGAATCAGTGTCTTCTTTTAGTAAAGAGACAGAATTTTTCCGTGTATGGCATATGCAGATAGGGTTAGGGTTAGGTGTTCATTGTAAAACACAATAATTATGAAAAATGTCTTTGAAAAAAAACAGTTTGACTTCTGTCAAAACTGAAAACTAAAAGTATTAAAGGTGGGGTAGTAACGCAATTTAGGTTATAAATCATGCAACTTCCTCTTATTAATCTTAGGACACATTGTTAACATCGTATGTATACACTTTGGCTGCATTTATAGTTTATAAGCTTCTTTTTACAAACAAAAAAATGAAACTTGAGAGACCACCCAAGCACAGCCAATCAGAGAGTGGCTCCTGGTTAGAACTAATTATTTTTCAGTAGAGAGTTTGAGTGGTCTCATTTTTCAGAATGTGCTGCAATTATAATTTACTTTTGAGTAGAAATCACAAAGTTTTTTTGACAACTAAAAATGTTAGCTACCCCAACTTTAACGTACTTTTTTTGTTGTTGGAAAGTAGCTACATGACCATTTTGAGCCCTACATGTTTTATTCTAAATCAGAGTAAGTTGGTGGGGATACGGTGGGATGTGCCTCAAAGCAATTATGTTGTGTTTTGTACTTTTTTAGTTTTTGTTTTCAATGACTTGGTTACTTGTTGCATTTAAAATCTGGCAACACTGATATAATGTTGCAAATATTGACCATTACATTTGATAGTGTCGAGGCCTGGACCTTGGAGGCCCTCTGGTTTTCATGACCTGGTCCCTCCCTGCATGGTTTCCTCCCCATCTCCCTGTTCTGTGAAGTTCTTTGAGATGACTGTTGTTGTGATTCTGGGCTGTACAAAAATAAATTGAATTGAATATGTTCTCTAAACAATAAATGGTGATTGGTTTGCTTAAACTAAACTAATGGGAGAACACTGTTGAGACTTGGTTAAAAAATAAGAAAAGTAGATTTTACACAGGTCTCCTTTAAGTCAAGTCTCAAGTCATCCAAACAGTGACTCAAGCCTGACTCAAGCCCACACCTCTGACCGGACACACCACCCGTCCACATCCACACGTCTCCCTCCTCACCCACCTGCCGTTGAGCAGCGCCAGCAGCTCGCCCGCGTGGTACAGGTCGTTACGCGTCACCCGGCTGAAGCGGAACGAGTTGAGGTTGCAGAAGGTGACGGCCGGGAACCGTATGAGCGCCGCCGCCACCTCGTCCAGCTTGGTCACGTGGGGGTACTGGAAGTAGAACTGCACGCGGTCCACGCACACCATGGCCAGCACCCCCAGCGAGCCCAGGAAGAACAGTATCCACAGGGTGCGCTTGATGTACACGCGCTCGTACGTGAACATGTGCGAGATCCCGTGGAGAGTGGAACGGCTGGCGAAAACTTCTATCGGCGCCGGACGCTTGTACTCCATTTCTTCGGCTTCGCTTTGATATCCATGCTTGCACAAAACACGAACTGAGGCAAACTAGTCCCCTTTTACGCACAAGAAATAAAAGGAGGTTCCACGAGTTCACGCCCTGCAGTCTGGGGGGTTGCGTCACTTGACAGCTGGCCAAAAAAAAATCAAAATATCCAGATCGTTTTACGCGGGGAATTCACCTCCGGAAAGCGAACTCGTGTTGACAAAAATCACACGTTTATGGATGAATACGCGTGTGATGTTGCGAGCTAAACCTCAGCTGGGTCACACATCCAAATAAATAAAAATCCACAGCTTTTTTTTTTTAACGTTTCTTCGGAGCGCGCGTGGACAGATGCCAGCGTTGTCCTCTGTACTCCTCTGGTGATGTGCACGCTCCAGAAAACAAACTCGCTTTCTGATGTTACAAGATGATACCTCGGAGAGCGGTCCTGTGGCTGCTCACGCTGCTGGTTAGTTCAGTTCTTGAACCCGAAGCGACGTTTTTCATCACCGCGTATTCCTTCTTCTCCTCGCGTAATTCCAACACGTGCGGAATGCCAAATAAGTCTCAGGTTTCTCGTTGTCGTAAAAAGAGAGAAGTGTTGGTGTTTTCAGAGTCCTCGTTGGTTCTCTCTCTCACGGCAGCTGCATCGCACTCGCATCACATCTCCGCCTCTGCCTCGCATCCATCCCCCGAACTGCTTGCTTGCCTGCTGCTGCCACAACAATGCGGGCTAATTACGGCGTTTAACAGCTCCCCGTTCCCCTTTTGTGCTTTTATCCACGCGTACGGATGAGCTACAAACACAAGGAGAGCCCGTGGTGTGGAAGCAGCGCAGCGCCTGTCCGTCTACGCTGGGAGCCCAATGGGAATCACCTCTGTGCGTGGCGCGGACGTGCTTTTGCGCGGATCAATTCACTTCGCCCCGGAGAGCAGGGATGATAGGACGCCATGTGTTTAGCACCGGGGTCTAACTGCAGTGAACAGCGTAGGCTGTGTGAGTCTGCCCGGTGCACAGTGAGGCAAGTTTGAACAGGAACAATCTAGAATAACGTGTTAATTTAAGTGTGTAGAGTTGGGTATTAACTAAATTGCGTATGATTATGTTGGTAATCAATAATTCGGTCGATTAGTTTTTTGCAATTAGCTGATTATGTCACAAAACTGTCACAATTTGACCAATACAGCAACCAATGGGTAATTTCTATTGAATTTGATATTATACAAACCTTGAATATTAAGTACCCATATGTTTATTATAATAAATCCCAGTGAGGATGACCTTATCACCGACCTTATCACCGACTGAAACTACAGAAGTTTCATCTGATCCACTTGGACCTGTGTCATCTGTTCTCTCACTTCGGTTTCCACCTCCAGCTGCACCTGCTCCTCCAGCTAAGGACCTGACTGAGCCAACCACATCATGAGATGGTCCCTGACCTGTTCCATGAACCAAGCTCCAAACCCAGAGCGACAAAGCTTTCTCCATCACTGCCCCACCTTCCTATCGTTTAAGACAAATCTGAAGACCCATCTGTTTAAACTGCTTTAATGTTTAATTAATGTTTGAATTACTAACTGTTTGTACATGTTGTACCTTTGTTTATTTGCCTTTGTTTGTAAAGCAGCTTTGAGTGTCCAGACAGAAACGCGCTGTAAAAAAAAGTATTATTATTATTATTAGTAGTAGTAGTAGTAATGCAAATGGTAACATTGACCTACTGGTTCTCTTCAAGGATAGGGCATGAATTTAGATCATGTATGTTTCCATATGCGGGCAGATAGTCTCATTTTTGTGATGGTGATTGTGATTCTCTAAATATGCACAAACCTTTTTAGATGAAAAACTAATATAGAAATAAATCTATCCAAAATGAATCCATGAAAGGGCCAAGGTAACTGTAACACGTTGCATTTGCTCCAGATGAAGTTGGCCATGTTTGAGAATTTTTCTTTAATTGTATTTTTTGTGAGACTCACAATACAAGCAAAGTCTTCTTCACATCTTTGTCCAGAACAAAAACATTAGATTATGTGATGTAGAACTTTACAGCTCAAAAAAAGTATGTTATGCTGTGAAAAGTTAACTGAAATGCCAAATGTCTTTCCACTCAAACAGCAGGTGGAGAGATGAAATGAGCAGGTTCTGGAAGGTGAACTTAACCTATTAAAGCGAACACAAAAGTTTTTAATAGGCATGTTTTACACATTTCTGTTGGATTGACAAAATATCATCTGAATGTCGTTATCGAGACATGAAAGAAATATCCAGATGTTCTTTTTGTCTTATTATCTTGGTTTGAGCAGATTTTGCTTGTCAAATAAAATCTGCCATCAGATCAAGATATTCTTTCTTGATTCAGGTGACAAACGAAATCTAAACCAGTTCTAAAAATATCCCATTTGAGTACCAGCACTTCTCTGAGTGTTCAGCATTGATGGGAGCAAAAGTCAAAATGAAAAGGAGAGTACCAGCACCTCTTCTTACCCACTTAAAGCACTGTGTTAAGTTGAAAGATCTATTCATTTACTTTTGTTTGTTTTTTATTTTTATGAAGAACAAGATGTGCTTTTGTATTTGTTCCATTGGCGCTGGAATCTAACCTGGCTCACACCAGATGATATGTGTTTGGTCTTAATTGAGTTCTACACATCATCAGTCTGGAATGACGCTTAAGACATTTCGGGAACAAACGAAATGCCATGGCAATATTTGAATCTGGTTGGTGGAAGCATCTGAACCCGGAAGTAGTCATGGTTATTGTTAGATACAGTTAAGAGAAATGAAAAGCACAAACATCTTTTCTTTCTCAAACTATACAAATCTCCTGTGTGCAGGTTTTTAAAGTCAAAATAGTCAGTTATTCTGCTAATATCAGCAGAAGTATGTGTTTTGATTGCGCTCACATAACAATGGTGCATGTGATTGGTCCGCTGCTGCGCTGTGATTTGTCCGGCTAACAATGACCATCTCTAATGACATTGACATGTCTAGTGTCATTTTGAAGCATGTACCTTTTGTCTGATTCCAAAAGCTCCTTTTATGAACTCTTAACAAGCTTTAGGCTCTGTGTATAGTTAAGTAAACAAATAACTGTATAGATAAGTAACACATAACTGTAAGTTAAGTAAACAAATAACTGATTACAATTAATCAATGATGAACTCTAGATGCATGTGATCAGACTAGCCAGTGATCAAACATTTAGGAGCATTTAGCGTAGGTGTGTTAAACTCATTTTGTCAAAGAGCCACATTGGCATCCTTGTTGTTCTCGAAGGGCCAGATGTAACTAAAAGTAATTAATCACTAATCTTTCTCTTACTACAAATCTCTCTCTGTTCTGTGTTCAATTTGTGTGTGTTATTGACGTGACATTAAAATATACATCTGCAATGTCTGAACAATGAATAAATCTTAAAGTTTCAGACAAATCATTTCATTAGGTGAAGATAGATTACTCCTATTGCTTATATAAGATTGAAGTTAACCTTGAGGCCGCATAAAAGCCAGGGCCTTGAGTTTAACACATTTAGAAAAATAATAATAGCAATAAATAAAAAATCATGGATAACGTTGTAAAGAAAGTTTTAGCTCTATGTGCCCAACTCCCACAGTGCTGCTTTAACCAAAGGTTCCATGCAGTGTTTCTGATCTGAACTGTTTCCATTCTAAAGTAACCTGAACCTATACTGTACATAAACATATGGGTCATTCTACAGAAACAGTGCCTTTTGGCTCAAAAAGTATCTAGAGTCATTCTATTTTTTACATACATACAACCAAAAGACCATTTAAACAGACAGAAAAAATATATTTGTCCAACTCAAGCATGATTTTTTTTTTGTATGATTTTGACACATTGATATTATGATGGGGTGGTATGTGACGGGCTGGTAAAATTGGACCTAACATAGTGGCAGGTCACTGTGTGGTTTAGCTAGCTGAGGTAGAAATCATTTAAACCACATTTTCAATGCATTTAAAGGTATGTTAGAAGCAACTAAACAAGATTTCTTGCTGTTTATTGCATGACGGGTGGTGTGGTTATGCTTTATATTAAACCATCTAAGATGAAAAATGTAAATTTAAAAAAGAAATGTGAGCAGTGCCTCTAGTGGCTCTAACCATGTCACTTCAATCTGTGTCCTGTTATTTGAAGAAACAGCACACATTCTGTAGAGACAGGTTAAAGGTGAACTGCACAACTTTTTTGCCCAAAATAAACTTATTAAATGCATATTTTTGTTATTAAATGCCTTAGTTAAACAAAACAATCCAAATCCGTGTTTTTATTTTGAGTGGGCTTGCATGGCCACAAAATAGTCTATTATTTGGCTTGGAGGAGCCCGAACACGTCTGCTTCTGCAGAAAAGCTGTTCCTTTAGCTGATTCTATTTAATGTATTCAAATGTATTCATCTCCATTCAGAAAGACCCAAAGTATAGCTTTACAAAGCATAGTTTTATCTTTCAAATTTTACTGAATTGTGGAGATGACTTTTCACCTCCAGAAAGTTACACAGTGCACATTTATAGTGATAGGCTGGTATGTCAGACTCAAGGACACACACAAATCCTGACTTTGTTGAAAAAAACAATCATTATTTGCCAATAAAAATGCATGATGAGTAAAATGACATAAAACTTAAACACAAAAAAGTTCTATAAAAATGTCTTTACGTGCAATGCATTACATTGCGGACATGGCAAAAATGGTCAAAAACAAAATAAAATGTGTAAAAAATTCATATGTTTATTTTTATAATGCACTGGATTTATACAGCGCTTTTCATGACACTCAAAGACACTTCACATTCTGCATTATTCATTCATTCCACACTCGATGGTGGTAAGCTACTGCCACAGCTGCCCTGGGCAGACTGACAGAAGCTAGACTGCCTTTTTGTGCCATCGGCCCTCCGACCATTCACACTCACACCAAATCCATATTAGGCAATGTGGGTGAAGTGTCTTGCCTAAGCACACATTCATGAGTTTCTCCTCTGTTCACCCTGTGGCTCCTGAGGTTCCTCCACCAGTCTCCCATCCAAGTACTTCCCAGGTCCAACATGCTTAGCTTCTGAGATCTGACAGGGTCAGGTTTTGGCATGCTGGTTTTATGAAAAATGTACATGATCAAGTTCATTATCTGAAATTGAACACTGTAAATAAAACATTTAAAAATCAAAATACACACTTTGATGATACTTTTGTCTTCCCCTAGTCTCAGAACACAAAAGGCACTGTTTTTGCGGAACCGATTTATTTGTTGAAAAAAAAAAAAAAAAAAAAAGAAAGAAATCTGTGATAATCTAATTTCTTAAAGAAACACTACACAGAAAAACAACAAACATAAGTTGTTTTTTTTTGCTGATATTTTAGTATGTATTTAGTTTTCCTGTTACTAAGATTAAATAATATAGAGTCACAGATAAAAATTTAAGACAGAAATTGTGTTGTTGTTTTGTTTTTTAGAAGCACTTGAAAACAGTTGCTATCCATCTCAAAGTCCAACACCATCTGAAATATGAAAACTCACCTTTTCTTCCAACACAGCTGCACGGAGAGTCATGCCAGCCACTTAAGGTTCAAGGTGAATAATTGATGATGCTTTGGAGGTGACCGGAGATGCCCTTGAGGTCGGAGCCCCCCGAGGAGCTGCCAGGAGGTGACTTTGTAAAACTGATACAGGAGCAACAGTGGCTCTGAGAGAAGCACGTGACCGACCCTTAGGCCATTACGGCGCAGGCTACACGTGTTATATGTGTGCTCTTCTATCCAAAACAGGGCTTACAGGTGGAACAGCACTCCAGAGCTGTTCAATATGTAAGTGTGTGTGACAGGTTAGACTATGTAAGACAGTGAACATTGATTGTATTTAGGATTTTAATAAACGTTTTTGCTTGTTTTCACAGTTTGGCAAGGTTTATAATTGTCTTTTACCAAGAAAATACAGTATGACATATGCAGGAGCAATTCCACAACTGTTACCTAGCAAAAATATTGTAAACAAGGTCAACATTCACATAAATGACACAGATGTTAGAATTTTACAAAAGATATTATCTTGATTGTAAACAGTATATTTTGCTTGTGAAAATTTGGATTCTGGAGCTTTCTTTGACAGTTTTGCTAGTCAAATTCCTGTAATTTTCATTTTTTTATTCGCAACAGGACAATAACAACGAGCTAAGTAAAAAAAAATTAATAATTTTCATATAGACCATAAGTAAATATACTGTTAGTGAAGTTTTTTTATGCAGAACAAATGTTCTTGTTTTCATTGGTTGAAAGGATGTTAGCTAACTGTTTTCATATAGACACTATTATATGTATAATTATATTGTGACTATTTCCAATTCCTTTACAGCAATGGTCCCCAACCTTTTTTCTTGCAAGGACTGTTAGAGTCACAATTTTCTTTTCCAGGGACCAGTCAAGGTTGAGTAGAACCGAGAACAACTATTACAAATTTAAACAACCAATTTTTCTGTATATAGCTCTCTTATTGCTTGAATTTGCTGTTTGATGGACAAAGTGGCACTATTTTGTCATAGTAAAGCACAAGAAAGTAGTGATAGACTAAAATATAAAGTAAAAAGTGGGGACCCCTGCTTCACAGTATTCGTGGATGAGTGACCGTTGTCCCAGTGCTGAGCACACTTGGCCTTAAGAGCTATCTGCTTGTCAAATTCTACTGTAATAATAAAGGAAAGATTTGGGCCTTGCTTTGATGTGGTGAAAGTTATGGAGTTCAATTACCGCTATTACCCTGCCATACACTGAGTCCGAGTGATTGCGAGGCGGGCCTTGCAAGACTTAGAAAGTGCTTAAAACCAATGTGCTCTTGTTCACAGACCCCGGTGCAGTGTGAGCGCACGTCCAAGAGTTGCACGAGTGTGAGGAAAGAATCTGTAGAAAGTCTATTTTTGTCGGAGGTTGCAGCGGTCTGATGCTGAGGCTTTGGGCAATAATGGACCACAGTGGACTGGAGCTGGTGGCACATCGCAAGAAACACGGACATGTCTCGGGTCGAACTTGGCTCTCAGTCTGTGTACGGGAGGCGTGAATGTTACATCTGCAGCCTACATCCTTGCCAGGCTGGCACCACCTAGTGCCTTTAATTTTCACTCAACTATAAGTCAGGTATTGTGAAAACCAGTACTATCAGCCAATTGCAGAAGTGAAGTGTTGAGACAGCAGGCTGTATACGTCTCTTATTTGACCATGTCCCAAATTTTAACTTACAATATAAGATTTATTATTTTTTATAAATTAGACATAGACCTATATATCAGTCGGCCGATATTTTAGGTTTGATATTTTGATTTTTTTTGTATATCGTTCATATCGACATCAGCCTCAGTTTGGGCCGATATCTGATCTGGCATTGTTTGGGCTTTTCCTCTGTGGGAAAGTCACACTCAGTGATCAGCTGAGTTGGTTTGGAGAGAAACAATAAGACTTCTTTTAGCTCTCTCCATTCCAAAGTCTGCAGTTTTTATTGTATCATTCAGAACACAGTAGTGTTCACTACTATCATGTGAACACGATAGAAAGCTTGTACTCTGTTTGACCTGTCTCTTGATCCTTCCATGCCGCGGAGCTGTCAGAAGCAGTGAGAACCCATCTCCAGTTCTGACATGTAGTCTGGACTACTTTAGTTGGAAGATGTAGCGGCAATTTCCTTGAATACTGTAAAAAATAGTACTTTTACTTGATTTGCATGTAGGCCAATAACTTGCATCACACCACATACACGACTCACCTCAATTTCCATCTAAATTACCCTATTTCCTACACGTACGCAGCTTATATGAGAAGTACACCTTCCACAAATTCTCGAGTGCGTCCTTCATACAAGCTCGGTCCGCCCAAATCCCGAGCAAATAATTTCTCCTCCCTGACCGCTTCTCTTAGCTAACTGAATTCCACCGCCGAACATGTCAGCCCGTGTAAGCGAGCCAAGCGTGCCACGGCAATAAGGCAGACGCGTCGCCGGATCGGTGCTGCCAGATCCGTCGCAGATATCTCAATTGCCAAGAGGCTACGCTCGCTCACCCATGAAATTGTCCATAATGCGTAGATAATTGCCGTTTGCCGTAGTATTGACCGTGACAATGTGGTAGTCATCTATAAAGTCTGCATTCGCTTATTGATCAGCAGTGTAGGGAAAGAGATGAGCCACGCTGGAGGGTGTTCTTAGCTGCAAAGGCTTCTGGGTAAGGATGGTGCAGTGTAGTGACACTTTGATATTACAGGGGAGATTAAATGACCAGGGTGATGCGGGGACGTACAGCATGCTGCTTACTCAAGGCTTTGTTTTAGTAGGTTTCTGGAAAAAGCGCTGACATCAGATTGTGATGAGGTGTTTTCATAAAATAGTAACTTTTACGCTAAGCAATGTTCTTGGTCATTATAGACGCATAATCAGCAGGTCTGCTCAGATGCTACAACACAGACAGCGTGGTGTCATGTTACTCCGGTGTGTGTGATGACAGAAATCAATTGAACACAATGGCATACATTAGAGCTTTAAGGATAAAACACACTACAACCAGCAATTACATTACAAATCAGTGAATTTCAAGACAAGTTAAAATGGCTTTGATTCTAGGATTTGAACCTCATCTCAAGGACGAATGAGGATTGCATCGTCCTTCTTATCCCATTGGCAAGTCTTTGTTCTTTTAAGCCAAATTTTCTTATAACCAGTCAGAAACGTCTTGAAACAAGTGAAATATTCCACATTACATAAGCAATTAAATCTTAACCAGTTCAAACAACTCAAATCCAGATTAAAATTCTGAATCTAAATAAAATAATGTTTTCTTTTTTATATTTCTCTAAATGATGGACTCAAAAAGAACACTCCAAAGATAAGTAAAGCTGAAATATACAGCTTGTATTTGGTGATCCATTCATTTCTTTTCTACCACTTGTGCCCATTAGTGGTTGTCAGTGACACTGGGCCTTAGGCAGGGGAACACTCTGGACAGATGCCAGCTCGTCTCAGGGTTAGAGACTGACAGCTAGGGATGCACCGATACTGGGATCAGATATCGGTGCCAATCCAGGACATTTTGCTGAATTGTATTGGCTCCATGATATCGGTTCAGCTGATATTATAGTTGTGCTTTTAATTGAACATAATAAGACCAATCTATTGACTGGTGTTGATCCGCATAATGATTAATTTTGGTTGCGCTATAAATAACAGTTGTATGACACTATGTGACAAATGTTTTTTTGTTTCGATAAGAAAGAAAAGCAATTTTTCCTTACATTGGTATCAGATGATATCGGGGATCGGCAGATACTTAAAGACAAACTATCGGAATCGGTTACGGAAAAAGCTGGATTGATGCATCTGTACTGACAACCATTTACTTTCTCCTTCATTCACCAGGAGAAAATTACAGTAATGCCCAACTAACCTACAGCTGTCAAAAAAAAAAAAAAGGGGAACATATGGACAGTAGATTTGTAAATGACATGACTCTAAGCTTGGCAAAATTGTGAGTTGATTTTTTTTTAAATATAGCTCAAACTAAGGCTTGTTGCAAGAAATCATTGAAATATCTCCAAAACTGTAGCAATGGTAGACAATTCAAAAATGTAAAACGTGGACAAAAAGTGGATGGGACACAACCTGTAGTAGGCAAAATGTATCAAAATGGCATGAGTTAGTTCCTATCTATGACTAAAGAGACAATTTAATGGACGTAGCTATTACCAACACGCTATATAAAATACACAGGACAAGTAAAACTATATTAAGTGGCGTAGAGGACACAGACTATAGCTTATCAATATTTTTCCTCCCAAGGTATTATATTCTATTGCCCTGCAGCTCACCCTCAAAAAGATGTGTCTTAACCTTGTGTCTTTCAATTCTCACATCAAATGCACTTTGGGCCAGAATCAATAGTCTCGCTTTAAGAAGCTCTATCCAACAGTCAGGCGGCCATTTATTTTTAAGTTGAAAAAAGCCCTTTAAAAGTATACCTGGGATAAATGCCAACTTTCTGTTGTTTTTCTGAGCTCACAGCTTGGCCAGCGATGGACTCAAAGTTTTCAGAACATCAAAACCTAATGCTGACAGTTTAGTATTTGTAAATTATTATTATAATATATTTATCTTTTTAAATCAATTGTGTGGACGTACTTTACATCGTAGGCGCATAACTACTTTGCATGTATTAATTGGAAAAGTAAAATCACATTAAGCTGCTGTCATTTTAGCGTCAAACCAGCTCCAGTCTTGGTCAAACCTAAAGTTTTCTGTCATACCTAAACCTGTTCTAAAATAAATAATCATAGCATCAACAAGATTCAACTCGAAAAAAGAAGGCACATTCTTACAGTTACATTTATTCTTAGGGTCTTGCGAATATTTTTGGTCTTCACAAAGATAGTTTAGATAATATATTGGTATTGTTGTTTTAAAGATATCCAAAAATTGAACATAGTATATCTATAGTATATTCTGAATAGTAAAAAATGCTTCAAAACAATGAGCATTTACATTGTCAAACAATATGAATGTTTGACATTCAGTAAATAGAATGTGAGCTAAATTAGTCAGGTAATCCTGCTTTCTTGATGCTACCAAGAGCAGGCCATGTGGACCAAGGCATGACTAGGAACTTCTGCTACTACTCACTACTACTACAACTACTCACACACAACTATGTTTCATCATTTTACCACTCATTTTTGTCATATCGTGTCATTTTTGTTGACTGTTGGTGGTCATTTGGATTGTGTTTGTGTGAATGTTCTTTTACATCGGCGCGCCCCAACGAGACTTGAACAGATGCTGCGTCACTCCACCTGACCAGCCAGTCTTCAAAGAAAACTTAGATATACAACGAAATATCAACAAAGTACGGTGATTTTGGTTGAAGCCATTTTATTTGGGTTTAAAATCTTAATTTTAATCTTAACCTACCCCAAAGGTATAGTGTCAAAGCCTGACTTGATGAGACTTATCGCTGCAGCTCGAGTCCTGACCAGAACCAGGATGTACCATCACATTAGTCCTGTGCTTAGGTCTTTGCACTGGCTCCAATGGCTCAGAGAATAGACTTTAGAACAGCTCTGCTTGTGTTTAAGTCGCTCCATGGACTAGCACCAAAGTACACCTCTGACATGTTAGTGCCTTATGAACCATCTCGCACTCTGAGGACCTCAGGGACCGGCCTCCTGCTGGTGCCCAGAGTCAGGATAAACGTAGACCAGAGTCAGGACTAAACATGGACCAGAGTCAGGACTAAAACATGGACCAGAGTCAGGGACTAAACTCATGGACCAGAGTCAGGACTGAACATGGGGAATCAGCTTTTTCAGTTTTTATGCAGTTCAGATCTGGAACAGTCTTCTGAAGATGTTGGCTTTTCGAAACATATTCAAAAAAGGCATGAAACGTGCTTATTGTACATTTTTAACATTTCGTTGTATATCTATGTTTTCTTCGAAGACTGTGTTGACCTTACTGGGGGTTGTGTTGATGTGGAAAAACATGTGAAAAAAGACAGCTAAGACTTACCTACTGATTCAAATCGCAAAAGAAAACTGCACCAAAATCTGCTGACCAGACGTCATCGCAACATCATGTACTTCTGATAAAGCAAGCAAGCCAAAACGTGTCATTTCACACACCAATGGACAAAGTGTGTAGAATTTAATCATATCCAGTCACAGCTTGTCCATGCATTTAGACACCTGCGTAGAATAGAGCTGTGAAAGTAGAAGCAGTGACGTAAAAGGTCTGTTTCTCTCGCAGATAAAACTGATACGAGTGGAAGATGGATGGGAATGTTATTGCTTTGATGCTTTTGATGCATCAAGTGAAGCGCAGAACTCACCTCGCAAGCTCTAATGGAGGGAAGAAACAGAAGGGGAAAAGATTATAGTGGAGTTTGTTTGTTGGGTGGCTGAAAAGGTCCAGATACCTTTTTTCAGATTTGCTACATCAATTCCAGAAGCATTTCCACATGTATCAAAGATTAAAGATTTCCTTTTGGTACACTTCAAAAAGTTGTTATCTAGCCTTGGTTGAACTATTAGAACTCAGAATATCCATCTTATTTTTTGTTGTTTTATCCAGATTAGATGAACATTTAAAAAATATGTGGTAGCATCATTCACTGGTTTGAAAACATTTCTGACTGTTTACAAGAGATTTTAGCTTGATTTAAATGTGTCAGTGGGGTGAGTAAAATGTCTTCCACCATTGATGGACTTGAAATTATTACAAAGCAGAAACACATCGAAACAAATGAAATTATTCAGGTCTATCAAGTTCATCTTAACTAGAAAAAATACCAAAAATATAAATTAAAGACCATGGCACACTACACTTTTGCTTCCATGTTGTCCAGAGTGAATTAGGTTGGTTGTGTGTTGCTGTATGTGTTAAAAATGACTAAAAAAAAGGGAGGCAGGGATGGGTTTACCTCCAAGCCACAAAAGAGTCTGTGTTGGAGCAAACAATTCCACTCACAGTAAAGACATTGATGAGCCACGTTTAGCCTGGATCTCCAAACCAGTTCACTGTGGAGCGGTTTGGGCCGCTTATGTTAATGATGGTGAGCGTTTCCACTGCAGGTTCAGGCTCCCGAGGGTCTGCTACGACGTGATCAGTTGACATCGCTCACACATCACGTGCTTTCTCAAATAAATAAGAAAATGCACTTGAATTATAGTTTTTCTTCCTAATTCACAAAAAGACGTCTAATAATTCTATGTTTGTATCTGTGACACGAGGGTTAAGCTGGTGTAAAACAAGGAACTCCGGTTTATCAACTTTTTCACTTTTCTGCAAAACCTCTGCGACTCTATGCTGCATTTTAAACCTATTTTATTCAATGTTACAAGGCTGGATTATGTTGGATACACTACGCACAGGATTACAATGTTTTACAGTGTTTTGCCTCGACAAACAAAACAGCTGTTGCTAATGCGCTAGCTTTGTTTTTGTTAAGAGCAACCAATAAAGTTTTCATCTCTTGAAATGCTTCGGTTTGTCACAGGATCAAACCAGCATTTGGCGAGCAACATTATTTCATGTTTCTATCTGCCTTTTTTGTCTGGTTTTCAACTTTTTTTTTGTCCAATCTTCATGCTTAAAGGAGGAGCCTCAGTGAAGTCTGCTCGAGGGGTCCACTGTGAAAGCACGGCCAAAAGTGTCTCACTACAAACCTAGCAAGCGGGGCGGAACGGGATGCTTTGCGCTGTGGAAACAACATGGGACTGTACTGTTCTGCCCCAAGCCTAACAGGGCTTTACAGTGTTTTCAGATCCAACAAACAAATGAAAATAAAACATTTTTGTTCCAGTTTGTTATTTCATAAAGAATATACTGAATGTCGCTAAAGCTGCGAAACACTATATCAAGAAATGTTTGTGTGTCCTTATGTTTGAGCAATCTTGTATCTCAGTGTATTTCTCCATACCACATCTTCCCTATAGATTATCCGTACAATTCTACACACTCAAACATAAATCTTCACCTTCACTGTCGATTACTTGTCTGCACCATTCCAAAATCACAAAGCCATACAGTTTTAACAGACACTTACAAAGCATCATTTCTTCCTTATCGCTCCCTGGCGCTGAACTTTTTCCTATATTCTCATTTGCGCCTCTGCTGCAAGACTGATTCTGCTCACTTTTACAACCTGGCTCCACTCACCGCCCGAGGCCCAAGCGCAGACTGTTCATCAGATATTTGGGGAAAAGTACTAAACGCCAGACCTTTACACTTTGCTCTTAATGGTGTTGACATTTGGACAAATTGAGGTGGCAGGCAGAGGTGTTAAAAGGTTTTAATGCGATGTAGCCCGTGTTTTGCCTCGCAGCTAGATCTTCGGTCTCGTGACGCTCGGAGAAAAGCAGCTATTTGCGTTACATTAGCAGGTAATGACTGCGTGATGTTGTAGATTTTTTTTATTCATTGTTTACAGCGGTGGGACTTTTGAGCGACTGGTTATTGTCCGCGGTTCAAACCACATTGTTAGCATACTGAGTTCACCTCACTGTCCATCTATTCTCATAAAAACACGGAGATAAGCTGTAGAAGAAATAATCCTAATGACTTTTTCATTTAAATCTAATTAGGACTTCAAAAGCATGCATCTTTCTAACATCTTAACCTCATTTCCAACCACTACAGTATAGTTCATTGGTGGGCCACTAACACTGTGATATTAGTGAAATGGCTGTGCTAATTTGACGATTACAGCAGTAATAACACTAAGTGGCTGATATAAAGGTAATGTAGCCTACCCATTTATTGCTTCCTTAAAACAGAAATAATTCATTTTAAACTTGCACTTACCTAATGCATTCTGAGCCTCTGAATAGGCTCTGTGCAGTTGGCTTGTTTTCGTTAAAATTACTGTACATACAAGCATTTCCTGTTCAATTCATTTCTATGAGGTTTTCACTACATCAGTTTAAAACAATAAATACTCTTTAGATCAGACAGTTGTGGTGAATGTTACAGAAAACATGTTAAAAACTTTAGAAACACTTTAGTGTTTAAAAAGAGACATGATTGTGTCTAAATGCTAAACAGGAAATGGTCGTTGTAGAAGTTAGCTATTTTGAATGTACATAAGCCAACTGAAGTTCTGTGCACACAGCCAATGTTCCAATGTGTTTTAAGCTTTTCTCACAGCTGTAAGGAGCGAGACGTGTCGGTATGCTTACGGTAATTAGCCACAATGCTAACAACAACAGAGTGGGTGAACAAATGCCAATTTTTTCTCTGACCGTTATGCCCACACCAGGGGTGTCGAACTCATTTTGACAAAGGGCCACATTGGCATTATGGTTGTCCATGAAGGGCCGGTTGTAACTAAAATGAATCTTACTATTCTTTGACATCCTACAAATAATGTATTTGATTTGTGTGTATTTATTGAAATGACAGTTACTGAATCTACATCCACATTAGTCTGAAAAATTTATTTATAATAATGAAATTATTTGTCTGAAACTTAAAGAGTAAGATTACTCCAGGCACAAATATAAGATTTAAGTAAACCTGATAAGACCTTGGAGCAGCATAAAATGATGGGATGTGAATTATATATATATATATATATATATACAGTATATATTTTGTTAGTATAAACACATGTGGGTGACTATGCTAGCAAAAGTAAACTTTAAAAATATTTACTTCTGGATTGGGTAAGGTTAAGGTTAGGATTACCCAAAACTAGGCACACACTTTTGTTCCAATCTACAGCCAGATAAAAGACTTATTGTGTTTTTTTCCCCCATGTATTTATGAAGAAACTGTAGAGCTCCTGCACCCATGTGAATAAATTCACTGCAGTTGCCCTTACAGCAGTGACCGCTTATGGGTCTTATCATACATTGTTGACATTTCATTGCATATCTACGCTTTCTTCAGAGAATGTGCACTTATTTAAACATGATTTTGTAAGTATATTCACCTGAAAAAAAAGTTTGTAAAAGTGTGAGGTTGTATATGCAACATGATTAACAACAAGTTAATCATGTTGCATACAACCTGTAAATATGCTTGTGTGGTCAAAAAGTTTCTGGTCTGACTAGAAACTACCAGGTCTTCAGCAGGAGATAAAAAGTCCTGAGTATGACCTCATCCATATTTGCTAGTTTCTGTGAACGTGTCTTTAATGAGGAATGGAACTTAAAAAAGTACTTGGAACTAAAAAAGTTACAGTTCAAAAAGCCCTTCATTCGCACTTTTTGACACGTTCCTCTTTGAACTGGATTTACCTTCACTGGACAGGTATGACACTTCTTTTGTAGATTATCTGGTCACGTAACATTCAAAGTGATTTCTACTGCTGCACTGTTACAGATGTAGTGTAAATTGGGGGTAACGAGAGGCACACTCAGCACATACTTTTTTTTTTTGCCAGACTGCCTGCTATGCCAACTGTTGGTGCACCGCTCTAATAAAAGGTAAAATGTGCCAGAGGGTGTGCAAAGACTGCTACTACTTAGTTTGAGAGCCAAGTAATACAGCTTTAGAAGTAAATATAAACTGAATTTGCATGTTCTGCTCAAATCTGTCATTTCTTTTGCACTTTGGAAGCTCGTAAACATGATCTGGTTTCTGCAAAAAATGTGTATAGAACATGATATGTTTCAGTAACCTTATAAGCACTGCTAAAGTGCTATACTACTACTACGACTACAACTACTACTACTTCTACTACTACTATACAACTACTGCTAGCTGTTAGTAGTAAATCGCTCAGAACTAGAATTAAACAAGAACAAGAACAAGAACCAAATCACGATCTAAAGCAGAATTGAACTTAACAAAGTCTACAGAATTAATACTGCAAGGTTTCCACTTTTTCCAGGACATGTAATCATGATAGCTTCATTTTTTATTCTCTTTACTCAAGGGGGGCCCAAAAAGTTTCATAGTCAAAAACAATTGGGGTCTGGGGGTCCTCCCTCAGGAAAATTGAACCAAAATGATGTTGCTTGCATTCTGATAGATTCAAGCAGTCTGACAAGTGGACTATATATAGGGCTGGGCAGCATTGTGATAAAAATCGAATCATGAGCTCATCACGGTGACCGCTTTTTGATTAAATCGTCATATTGTGATTATTGTGTTCAAAAAGACAAGCATTAACCAAGTGTGTTTTTTGGGCGGCATTTTCAAGTCATAAAAGACTGAATTTTAGCACATTTTCAGGTTTAATTTATGAAAATATATTAACCTATAACTGAAACAAAACTTTTTTAGCATTTTTTCATGTCTAAATATAAATAGAAATAAATATTAAATATAGAAATTATTATAAACTTCCTTTGCAGAGAAACACAATGTTCTAATATTTTATTATTTTAATAACTATATGTGTTGAGGTTACTTTTTCTTTCAAATGTTTAATTGCTTGTTTCTCTCTGAAAATCTGGCAACCCTGGTCAGCCCTTGACAGCTGATTTAGCCACTGACAATGAAGGAAGAACTTTCTGAAAAAAGATGATACTTGGTTCAGAGAGGGTAGCATATGTTACTATCAAACTTTTCATAGGACAAATAGCTCACCTTACATTAGAAGGTCCATATTTTCTATGACATTTTACTGTTTTTCTCATTTGCCATGCATTTTTTTCAAAATTTCCAAGATGTGAGAAAATCCTACACTGGCAAACAAGAAAAATATATTCTTGTACTCGTTGGAAAATGCTGATGTACACCTAAACTTCCCACAACCCTGATTCTTTTCACTTGGCCATGCAGTCCTCATGGTCATCCCTCGGCCCCATCCTTTATATGTGGCACTACTAACAAGGTTAAGGCCACTCTATGTGACTGATTGGATGCAAGTGTAGGTTTGTGCATTGATCTGCTGCCAGTCTCATTACGCTCCTCTCTCTGCAGCGCCTCTCTTATCTCACACATTATTTGGACCGAAACACTGCACTGTCTGTTTTAAGAAAGAAGCAGAATCATAAGAGGCATGTTTCTTGGCCTTATCACATTATGAAGACAGCAGTCAGACTTGAAAGAAGCACTGACACTTTTAAAGAGGAGTTTTTGGTTTCACAGCTAAATTAAGAAGACACGACCATCAATGGAGGGTCTTGTTTAATAATAGTTGTCAAAATGGATTATATTTTTACCGTTCGAGGACTGAATTTTTGTTTTAGCTGTACTAAACAGAAAAAAAACTCCTAATACTTTTATAACAAAGACAGCAGCAGTACATAAAAAGCATCATTAATAGATATTCATCTTTTATACATATACGTCTCTTTTTGTTGTTGTGATAATGTGTTTTGAGTCAAACTAGGTGACACTTTTGAAGGTTAGCCTGCAGGCAAAACTGTCAAGGCATGATCAATACCTGTTCCACTTATTTATTTCTGGTTAAAAATTCTTTATGTCAGAATATGAATCTTAATTTCAGTTGTTTTGACTAGTTAAAATCTACATAAATAACGTAAAAAAAAAAAAAAAAAACACTTAAACGACTTCCACAAGAGAGGCATGTGAGGGGAAAACCTAAATGGTCCCCTGACTGCCATTAGGTACTGTTATGAGAATGTAAGACCCAATGGTGGCTGGGATGTGTCCACAGTTTCTGCATGATCTGAATCAATCTGAGCACGTCTGGGACCAACACTGTCTCTCTGAAATCCGTATGCTACATGCTTCGTTAGCAAGGACCATGCCAGACAGATGTAGATATACATTATTTAGTGAACAAGATATCGAAATTGACAGCCTGTTCTCACGGATAAGCGTGTCAAAACCACGCTATTGTAAACAGCGTGTCATATGAACACAACTTCTATTTTTTGCGTGTGTATTTGACGCGTTTCTGTCCCAGTTCATTTCAATGGTGACTGTTATTCATGAAACTAACACAACCCTAATCCTAACCTTAACCAACTTCAAGCCTAAGAGCTAAACTTACCCATTCTTATAACTTCAGACCTAAACTCAGGGGTTAATCCCTTGAAAAACCTCGTGTTTGTCGTCAACCACTAGGCGTGTCCAGACCACGCCAGAAAAAACAAGCGTGTAATTGCACGCCAAAACAGGCAGAGGGCGTCGTCATGACACGCAATTTGTCATGGCGTGCTATTTTACGAAATCCATGAGAACGCGTTGATATTGAAGTTCCATGGGGTCAGTTGAACTATGGTCAGGCAAGGAGACTCAGTGTGGGGGTACTGTCTCAATCTGGCCAGTTGATTTCTTAACTGAATGCTGATAGGAGTATTGTGAAGAAGAGAAGTGGGTGGTTGAGAGCGCAGGGTCAAACACACGAGGCACACAGTCAAACTGAGACATGTGAGCTGGGATAAGAACAACAAAAGATGTAGTGTAGCAGTACACCAGTGCAAACTGCCACAGTGGCTGCATATTTAGTGTTTCCATATGTGTTTCACTAGATAAAGTTCCACAATGTTAGTGCTTTATTCCACAAAAATCCACAATTTCAGACATTAAATAAAGTTACAGTGCCACAAAGTAGCAGGGTAAACACAAACCAAAATGGCTCGTAGTCCTGCTCACGAAACTCAATTAATCAATTTAGCATATCATGAGCATGTTTCTACCTCTTTTCTTCTCTTTATTTCACGTTGTGAAAAACATTAAATAGAGAGGCTATTTTCTTAGTGTCCATGTTTTGTTTGAAGCCATGTGTTGACATTTTCTTTGAGTTTAAAGGCTAAGTTTAGGTCTTAAGTACAAAGATAAGGATTTATCTAAGATAAGGATTTATTTATTCATTCATTAATTACGTGGTATTCTCATGCCTTTTACTTATACATTTACACACAGAATGGATTGCTGCACATCATCTTAATCCATCCACCAAAGTCACGTAGCACCACAGACTGTCCAGGAACTGGCTGATTCCAATGTTGCAACGCACAGTTCAAGGACAGAAGGGAAATAGAAATAGAAACATGCAACAAAACAAGATAATAATTTTAAAAATAGACTGAGCAAAAAACAATGGAGGTAGAAAAATATCAGATCAAATCAACAAATCTACATTCTCCCAAGACATTTCTCACTTTTGGCATTTCTCACTTGACAAATTCACTTTCCAAAAGGCTGTTTAAATATTCTATCCAAGCCATGTTGAAAGGACTGTTATGGAGTGTACATCAGAATGAAATCTTGATCAAACAAAAAACAATATAAACAACAGAAACCTATAAAACGACTACAATGACGACTTCAAAATGAACAGCAAAAAAGATCGAAAAGTTAAATTTGTGCGAAGGAAATAATTGAACGCATTTAGGCATAATTGTAAGCCATTATCCGCCTCTTCCCACACAACGGAGCCGAGACTCTTGTTGCTGCGGCGCGTGCTAATTGACACATAGTTTTGCCTGCACTCCTCGGGGGAATAATTAGGCTGACAGTACGTGGCAGGTATGAATGTGCTCCGAAAACACGCCTTACGGAACAGCTGCGCGGGCTCGGCGCTGTGTGCAAAGACGATTCATTAGGCTGCTCCCGATAACACTGGTAAGAACGCTTGTTTGGATCTGACTTTAGGTTTTGAAGAAAAAAAGTATGATGCATTACTTGTAGTGTCAGTGGTATTTAAACCTGTTCTTGTAACTTTGCTTTGGCATCTTATATTATAGAGCAAAAACATAACAAACGCTACCAGCACAGTCTCACAAGAAAGCATATATATTATACCACGACAGAGTAATTATAGTTTGGTTTAAAGGACACATATTGTGCATTTTTTGTGTTGTTGTTTTTTTTCCATTAAACTTGCTATGAAGCACCTCCACATTGGAATCTCATGCACCAGAACTAATAAAAAAGTTTAGTAAAGTCACACAAGGGTTGTGTGTGTTTTCTACATCAAAAATTGAGTTAGAGCTCTATTTACTCACTCCAAAGAAAATTAGTTAGGTCATGCAATCAAACCAACCTTGCCTGACATGCTAATCCTGCAGAAATGCTCAAAACAAGACGATTTATGGACTTAAAAACAGAGCAGAAGATCTCAGAGATCTATCTATGACATCACAGATCTGGGACATTCAGAACAGTGTTTTTGGGAGAACAAAATATATCTCACAAACAAAATTTCAGCAGCCTTTTTGCTGAGGAAGCAACTTTACAATAGGATTAAAAACTCAAAAAAGTTGATTTTGCATTATATGTGTCCTTTAAGTTAAAAGTCATGATCATCACACATTTAAATCAGTTGCACATACATCAAGTTACGTCCAAAGTTCATTAGGTTTGGGACTAGCCCTGAGCACACTATTCACATATCAGACAAAAGCACAGTTTCAGGTCCAAAGAAGGGGAGGTGGGCAGCACTGGAAGATCCTAATAAAATAAATAGGCAACTAACCAAAGTCTAACATCATTATGGACAAAGACCCTCGTTGGAACCTACCAGAGACGTGGGCTTAGCTCTAAACCCACAGAGACCCCCAACGCTCTTGTTCAGCTTTGCAGTAGCTCTCTCCATGGTACAGCGGACACGCTACAAACATTTGCATTAGCAACGCACACAATAAAGACTGAATTTGTCACACAGCGGACGCTCACCAGCAATGCAAGGCGTTAGTTGTGTTATTTGTGTTGTTGGCTATGATGGCTTTCGTTAGCTATCACAACAGCAACATCAGGTTTTACACGCTAGCCCCAAACCTGCACAGCGGTGCGGCGTGTGACGTCAGAGGATGGAGAGGAAGCACCAGGTGAATGACTCCCCAATTTATAGGGCACTGTTAACATTGATTGGCTAAAGAACGGCTGCTTTACGTCATATCACTATCAGTGTTCATAGTGTAGAGCTTCAAGTTACTAAAATGGATAAGTCTATGGTTAAGATTAGGATAAGGTTTTCATTAATGTTCACCAAAAAATTACACATCTTTACAACAACCATAGAAATTAATTTGGGCTGCAACTCTTGTCGTATTTTAGCAAAAAAGATGTGAAATCGTGCTAAACATACACTATTGACTTATTGACATAGTCCTGATATGTCGTGCTAAATGTACGCTTTCTTCTGAGATCGGGATGAAGCTACACATGACTTTATCAGGGTTCCGCTGCTGGCTGCAGTGGAAATGACATGCGTGAGTGTCTGCACACCGCAAAAGCTTGAGAACCAAAAGGACCAGAACATCTGGATTCTATCAAGTTATATAATTTCTACATTCCAAAGGCTCTGGTCACAATATTTGTTATTCTTTCTCCATCTCAACTTCAACCCAGACAAATGGTCTGTGATCCAACAGAGAGGCATTGGAGACCCCCAGTGGTCTCAAAGATATCATAACAAACCTATTTTGACTTGAACATGCTGACATTTTAACCTGCCTCGTGTATAACACTTGAATAAAGTTCTACACATTATCAATGTGGAATGACTGCCCCTGAAAAGCTGCCGGGGAAAAAAAAAATTGAGCATCATGGCAATATTTGAATCTGACTGCTGAAGCATCAAAACCCAGAAAAAGCCAAGAAGTCAAGTTTTTTGTTACATACAGTTGAAAGAAAAGCACAAACATCTTTCCTGTATACTGCGAAAATGGAAAATAACCACAATTTTTTGTTGGAAGCCACGTGGCAACGTTGGGGATCAGGGTAGGTTAAGATCTACCTGTTAAACCCAAAGAAAATGTTGCTATGTGGTTTAAACCCAAATTCGTATTTATTTATTTATTTATTTTTTGTCTCTATGTAAAAAAGGCATGAAAATGTACGTAGCTTACGTTTTTGACATTTCACTTATATCTACGTTTTCTTTGAAGACAGAGCTGTGAAATACGCACCACCATGTTTGTTTTGGTTCTAACAAGCGCTTCCCCCATAACAATGGTGCGCTGTGATTGGTCCATTGCTGCGCTGTGATTACTGACATTATATTAGTCGTGTTCAAGATGGTCAAGGCGGTGCAGTCGGCTCGAGGCGTTAAGGGGGGTTGGGTCTGACGACAGCACTGTCCGTAGCGCTGATTGATCTCTTGCGCTGTCATCTGACCCGACCCCCCTTAACGCCTCGAGCCGACTGCACCGCCTTGACCATCTTGAACACGACTATTGTACTGATAAACATGGTTTGGGCAAAACCCATATGCAGTGCCGAATTTGCATCTTCCTGTTTCAGCAAAATTTGTTCTAAAATTTTTTTTATTTTTTTTTACTTTTTGCAAAAGGAGTTGATTTCTCAGCTTCTTTCTGCATTATGACATTTGACCAATGAGCTTCAAAAGTTTGTTATGGCATTTCACTTTTTCAACTTTTATTTTCAGAGTCAGTCAATCTGGTATGAGCCAACTTTCTATGACATAACACAGGTACAGTTAGGGTGCATATTAGCAAAACACATAGATCAGGATCTTCTTGTCTAGATTGTTGTGTTGTTGTGATTATTGTACGTTTTTGACATTTCATTGTTGTATCTATGTTTTCTTTAGAGAAGGTGTTGCTCTTATCGGACTGAGTCTTGTTCAGTTATTGTGGATACAGCCGCCGAAGAAAACGTACAACGAAACGACAACAAAACATCAAAAACACACAAAGATGATGTTTTTATGTCTTTTTTTGTCAATATGTTACAAAAAGCCAAAACAACCACACATTTGGTTGAAGCCACGTGGTGACATTTTCTTTGGGTTTAACAAGTTTAGGTTTCAGTTAACATGAGATGACTTACTGGGCTTCGAGAGGTAGGTTAAGTTGTTTACCCAATCTAAACCAAAGAAAATGATTAGGTTAGTTAACGTGTCTTCAACCAATTCCGAAGAGGAAAACCATTAACAATACTAACATTAAAGTCAATAAGTCAGTTTTCACATGCATCCAACAAGATAGTTTGGATATCTTGTTCACTGCAATATTAGATCTTTAAGGTTAATGGATATAACAACAGCCTGAAAACAATCACAATAAAGTGGCATCATAAGACAATATATATAACACTTGTCATTTAGTCACATAACGCTGACGCTTGCAGGTTGCTTAAGACTGGAGCTCATCCCAGATACTTATAAGGCATAAGAAGGTCTGACACAGCGAGCACCTTGGATCACTGCCAGCTCATCTCACTGCTGACACATGCTCACATCAGATCGATAATGGGCGATTTAGGGACACAGGATCACTTGCAAATGCATGTTTCTGACCCCAAACTCTTCTCAAATATGCGGAACGGCTTCTTTGTCCTGCTCTGAAATGACTTAAATTTGTCATGGTCTCAAGGGACAAGCGCGTTCACAGTTATTAACAGTGATAAATAAAGCTGTTTTAGATGTTGTTTTAATATTTGGAAATGTTTGGGGAAGGTTGTGAAATAAAAGAACTTCAAGATGATTACAAAACCATAGCCCACTATTATGGAAAGGTAAATATTTTAACTAACAATCAGCATGAAAATATTATTATTGAAGCAAAAATCTATGTTATATGATCCACTATATGATATTTTAGGTGGAGATGTTATACTGTATAGAGGTCGACACTCCACACTTATTTTAGCATTTATCTCAAACCAATGGATCTGCCACTTGCTTCCATAGAGATAGATTTTTATACCATAATGTTGGATTATTCTAGGCAAATCAGTAACAACTACTGCAGATGAGTCTGCTCCTGGTGGCTCACGTCTGATGTACGAGACCTGTGCTGCTGTGTAAAGGCTGTTTGTGCAGCAATGTTGTGGTGACTGACTTGTGGAGAATCAGATACTGATGTGGAGGCAGTGCACTGAGAATCAGAATCAGAATCAGAAAAGATTTTATTGCCATTGTCAGTGAGTTACAAAATTCACAAACTAGGAACTTTGTAACAGCAGGTGCAGGACAAGTGGTGTTTGGGAGGGGCATCCTGCTGCTGTCTCAGATTGTCTCAGCGCTTGTGATTTCTGTCAGAAAGAATGAAAATCTGAGTGTGACGTGTAAAAAAACGTGCTAACACAGACAAAATTGATTTTGTATTCTTTAAAAATGGAGTAGGATGGACATCTGAGTTGTATTTTTAGGCATTTTCTAAACCTCTATGTTCAACATATTGTGTTTGTTCAGGTAAAAGTTCAACCTTGTCTGGAGCCCGTTCCAAAAGCCACACTTTGGTTCCGGCAACGTTTGATTTACAAATTAAGCACTATATGTCTCTGACTCGGTGGTGGTTTGGGTTTTTTATTGAACTGTAAAAGCACTTTGTGTTACATTTTACGCGTGAAAAAGTTTTTATAAATCTGTGTCTCTATATATTCTTTAATATTTTTAATAATGTTGTCTTGTATTTTTGATGTATATTTTCCTGCCTTGTAAGCACTTTTAATTGCTTTGTGTATGAATTGTGCTAAACAAATAAATTTGCCTTGCCTTGCCTATATTTGCATCAGATCAATGTATCAGGTTTAATCAAATTCCATAAGCACTGCAACTGGATGAAAAAACACATCTTCTGGTGTATTCCAGGCAAGCATAAACATCACGTCAATCAATAACCACCTTGATTTATTTTTTTTCAAGGAATAATTATATGTATAGAAAAATAAATAAATATAGCTAAAATCCAAATACTAGTTAGATTCCTTACAGTCCTTACTCTGAAGTGTCCTTTTCCTCTCCAGTAGAGCTCATGAGTGGAGCTGAGGGCCAGGACCCTGCAGCAGGCCGGCAGCTGTGGCCCAGAGCGGTGCGACCGGACTGGGCAGGAGAGCAGCTGCAGTGTGGGCCACTGGAGGCGAGAGATGGATGAACAGAGCACTACAGGATCAATCAGCCACTCCAGGAACAGCAGCAGCACACCATCCTTCTCGATAGCAACAGAAAGCCAAGTGCTGCTACTGCTACTGCTGCTGTGATGAAGAGGCTGCGACCTGTGCCTGTCCCTGCACAAAGTCAGTCTATAATAAGGTTTGGAGAATTATAACCTGTAAGGCAAATTTGCTCTTCTGGGACCTATTATGTAAAATCCACTTTTCTGAGTTTGTAACCTTATGCTAACTGTATTGCCTTGATATTAGTTTACTCAAGGTTGTATTGGATTGATTCTTGCATATTCTTTGTTGGGAATCAAAAGTAACTTGTTAAGTGAAGACATTGCAGGGCCAGCAGAAGAGTGTGAGGGAAGGAGGAGGTAGGCTGCTGGTTCTTAGACGGGAAGAAAGAGGTAGCTGATGGAGAAGAAATATCTACAGTGTACCACCGTTACATATTCAGAAACTATTTTTGAGTACTATTCCGTTACGTTACTGTATTTAATTGAGGTATTTAAATACAGTTACTTTTACACAACCAATGGAACATAGCATTTTTAAAATATAAACTTGTTAAAATCACTACAGAAGACCAATGCATAATGTTTCACAGCTGCTTGTTGCGCAGTGCCGCACTACTTAACTGCGCTTTATGGGCACAGAAAGTGTCCAATCAGATTTGGCGTTGCTTAGGAGGCATTTATTGCCTGAAGACAGACTGACCAATCAGATTGTCCCTTTATTGATAGTTACACTAAAAGTTTATTGATGGCTAGCTTATCTGTTAAACTTTTTCTGGACTTTTTTTATGATAAATAAGGATAAAACACCTGGTTTGGATCTTTTGTTTTTAACTATTGGTTATTAATTTTTCAAAGAGGAGCAGCTTGTTTTCACTATGATTATTAAAATGAAACATTTACAAGTGCACTGGACTATTAGCAAAGGATTTCTGACACTGGAACATGCTCTGAAGCTCACAGAGGACACGATGAATGAAATGTGGTTGGACTAAACCCACGATGTGAAAATCTGAAGTAAATCTTTTTTCGGCTCCAATGAGTGTGACTGAAACAACGCTGTGTTCAGAAGTTTGAACGTTTACCTGGAAATTACTAGCATTAGTTACTAAGAAGAAACACATAAGTATTCAGGATACAGTACCTAAATGTATCCATGTAACTGGATACATCACAAATACTTTTAAGATCATATTCCGTTTTTGTAAAGGAATATTTTTTCAAAGTATTCTACCCAACACCTGGTATGTGTGGGGGACTCATTCTAACCATGCCTGTTGTGTTCATTACAACTTTGTGCTTAGATTGCAGCCAGTAGACAGAGCCTTGGGTTTTGGTCAGTTCCTATGGGAAACAACTCGCGGATATGACTAATGTATGCTTTTGTGAACACATTTATCTTATTCTAAAACACAAGATGCCAAAGAAAGGCTACAAGAGCATGATTAAAGCCAGGACACTAATACAGATAGATGTATTGCTTCTCTGGTCCCACAGAATCACTTCCAATTAAATACATTAGTCTTTGTAATGCCACTAACGGCCACTGTTGCACAACCAATGTCTTGCCTAAGGGCTCAGCAAGTGATTTCAACCCAGTCAATTTCCCAGTAACAGGATATCTGGTGTATATCCTAAACTACACCACAGCCTCAATGATTTTCAGATGCATTGACCCATTTTTATCCATTTAGACCCATTCAGAGTCTTCGCCAGCAAGAAGCTGTGTTGCACATTTGCAACTACTGCACTTTCCCAGTTATTTTCTTTACAAGATGAGTAAGCAGTACAAAAGACATAAAACGGTTTGTAAACTCATCAAAGGCTCTGACCTCTCCTAATGTGTTCCATAGGTTTGCACCAGTTGACACTTTTAAGATTATTTATAACTTGCTATTTCTGCTGGCTATTAGCTAGCCACTAAATTCTAACAGATATTGACCATTTGCGTGTGTCGTCACGTTCATTTAGGGAACGCCCACTTTGCATGATGTAGGGCAAAAACCTGTTTGTGTGTGTTACAACAATGACACATTGCCAAAAACTTAATTTATAAGTTAATTTTTCAATTGTAAAATACATCTTGTTGTTCAATTGTCTGCACTAACAGGCAAAGTGGTCAGCCTATAATAGAATTTTGTTATGAAACATAAAACACCTGATGAACCAATGACTACAGTTGCCGCAATCTACCGGCGACAATAGAAAGTTTTATAAAACATGAGGTTTCACAGGAAATTGTTTGCACTGTGACAGTAGGCGCCCAAAAGGGCTAAGACTGGGCCTGGCCTCAGTAAAAGACAAACAGGTTTTACCACATAATGGTACAAATCACAAGGGGTAAAATCAGTCAAAGTTGAAGAATGCTGCTTTCATGCACTTTTGCCCTTTCACATCATCATATGACGTAGATGCAAATGTCAGTAGGAACAATAAGGGATCGTAATGGTCAGATATAATGTAATACTTCCAGTTAAACAAAAACAGACTAAAACAAGTCATAATTGTAAAATTACATCTCATCTTGTGAGAGTTTGCTTTGCGACTCCTACTTTGGGAACCACAGACTTAATTTAATTTGTTCAAATTATATAGTAAATCTGTACTAGAGCAGGGCAGTATTTTGAATATTAGATAATATCATGAATGATTTGTTAAAATGTGTATATATCATTCATACACAAATGTACAAAAAGAGGTTTATTAAAAACAAAATGATAAAAGTGTATAATAAGGTATAAAAGTTATCTGCTCTGGATTGAAACATTTTCTGAGTAAAACATTTTTGTTCCATTGGTATTGGTTTAAACATTCAAAAAATAATACTATTATTTAAATCTTTTACAAGTTCCAATAAGATTTCTATTCCTGTGTAAACCTCTACACATTTTTGTTGGACTGACTTACATTGTCTGAATATCGTTATTGAAACACGCCCAAAAACTACATTGTATCTGTTTAAAGCGTGCTATTGAAAATGTCTCCTTCTCCCAGAACCGCCCTGTATAAAGTAAATAACTTGAAGTACAAGTAGATCTACTCCCTGCAGATCCAGAGCTCCAGTGTTCTTTTCTCTGTGTTCTTTGCTCTTCCATCACCAGCTGCGTCGTGCCACCATTTTGCCAGATGTCGACATGCAGTGCGAGCAGAGGAACAAGGGAGTGGAAGTCATTTTGAAAGAGGAGATTTGGAGTAGCGCCTGGGTTGCAGTGGCTGTAATGTATTGATTGTTTTCACTGTGGTGTGGTTGCAATTAAAGGTTGCAAACAGCTCAGTGGATCAGTTTCGCTCCTGTCACGCAGCAGGGCACACACAGAGAACAGCTAATACTCCAGAACTCCCCGTAGACTGCTGAGGATTAGTGACACCAGCGGCTGCAGAGAGAGAACTGTGGACAGGCAGACTGGTGTATAGATATTTACACCTCTCACTTGGTTTATGCAGATGACATCACAGCATTTTAAATGTCAGTAGTGAGTGGTGAAAATGTAATAGAGTCAATGGAGACAAAATACTATTTCTCCTGTATGGTGTGTTCACATATGGAGCGGCAAATTTGAGCCCCGTCGTGTGCTCTGAGACGCGACCATCTTCCAGCATTCAAGTGTTAGCTTTAGTGCACTCATGTACCTAAAACATCTCTGACAGTGTCTGATCTGCCGTCAAATGGATAGGCACCTGTGGTGTTGGAGCGATCAAAGACCGCACATGACTTCTGAAGAAAAAAACAACCCTAACCTTATATCTGCTGCATATGTATAAAGCAATCCACATGATAATAATGATATTAATAATAATAACATTAATAATAGTAATACGTTCAATTATATAGAACAGGAGAGTCAAAGTCATCTTGACAAAGAGCCACATTGGCATCATAGTTGTCCTAAAGGCCTTTTCCCAGTGTAGGAACTTATTTCAGTTCTTTTACTTTTTTGGTTCCAGTCCCCATTTTAGGCATGTCCACACAGAGCAGAAACTATGGACTGAGGCCACACTTAAGGGACTTTTTAAACTTTTTTGGTGACACCAGCAAGTTTGCAACATTAGCTTTGTTTAGAAATTTTGTAAATAAGTTACTAATATTAGGATAATAGTGAACAGTTGTGTTTTATTGTTGATTTCATTGATGATTTTAGTTTTTGTACATCATAGTTTTATGTAGAAGGGAAAAAAACTTTTGTTTTTTTGTTTTTTTTATTAGCCCCACTTTCAGAAACATTGCTGTGTGAACACAAACATGGGTCCAGGGTAGTTCCTCTGACTAAACAGGGACTAAAGGAATGTCTGAATGTCTGAATGGAAGAAATGCCTTAAGAGCTGGTTGTAAAAACAAATCTTACTAATCTCTTACATATTACAAATCATAGTCTCTGCATTAGATTTTTAGAGTAAAGTACTAAATATACAATTAGAATAAAATTTGTCAGAAAGATGACTAAGTTTACTTCACTATGGTATCTAGAGACTCTCATCCATGTAATGACCAGGCCCAACCTGCTTAGCTTCTGAGATCTGACGTCATTGACAAGCTGGTAGGACCAAAAAATCATGTAGACCCTATTGAAAAAGAAATACATCATCCTTAAATGAGAGTCAAAAAGTATTTCAAAATCATTAAAATATGAACTCCTATAAAAACACAAAATCCAAACTATCTTCTTTCTATCTTTTGAGAATGTGCTATATTTTGTATCACCTGCCTCCAAACATGAAATAATCTCGTCAAACAATTCCAATGCTTTCTGGTCTCGGATCCCACAAAACTATAATTACACATTCAAAATCCTGATTAAATTCTCAGTCAATTCAAGCAAACTCCCCGCACTCGTTACAACTGACACGCCGGCTGAAGAGATGTGCATCTGTAAACACTTGTCAACAACATGACTGAGGCTAAATTTAACCCAGCTTTAGAGACCGAATCGTCACGTCTTTGATAACCCCACGGCTTCCACAGACCCAATCAGTGCATCCGATTCTTTTTTCTTTTTTTTTGGGACTCAATTTCCTGACCCAGCTTGACATCTTCATCAAAAACGTAAATCGACTTTCCATCAGCTCATCACCAATCAACATGACTAATTAACGCATCTGTGGCATTTCCGGGCTCTGCTTATATCTGATTTGAATGCTACGTCTATTAGAAAATTACAAGTGAGAGTTACTCAGCTAAGTGGGATTTAGAGTTGGAGTTTTGAAAGATAAAGTAGACCGTGGTAGGGATGTGGATAAATTATCAGAATATCAATTTATGGTAAGAACAAACTTGGTATAAGACTGACAATAAGGGAGGCTGTATGAATATATCGAACATTATACATTTTGTAATGTATTTAATGGATTATTTATTGATTCATTCATTGATGATGATGATGATGATGATGATGATGATGATGATGATGATGATGATGATGATGATGACGATGACGATGACATCAACGACAATGACGACGATGATGAAGACGATTAAGATGATGTTGGCGATGATGATGATGACGACGGCTACAATGATGATGGCGATGATGATGATGACAACGACGGCAACGATGATGATGATGGCGATGAAGATGATGATAGCGATGATGATGACAAATGACGACGATAACAATAATGATGCAATGACGATGATGATGACAATGACAACGGCAAAGATGATGGCGTTTATGATGATGACGATAATTTCAATGACGATTATGATGATGATGATGACAACGATGATGATTATGATGACAACGATGATGACGACAATGATGGCGATGACGATTATGATAATGATGGTGATAATTATTATGATGGCAATGATAGCGATGATGATGATGACAAATGATGACGACATGCATGATGACAGTGGCGATTATTATGATGATGCCGATGATGACAGCGATGACGACGGCAGCGACAATGATGTTGGAATGAGGATGACAGCGACGACCACAATGATGACAAATATGATGATGATTTTGATAATGATGGGGACAGCAATGATGATGGTGATGATGATGACTACGATGACTAAAATGACGATGATGGCAACGATGATGACAATAATAGCAATGACGATGATGACAATGACAATGACAAAGATGATGATGGCGATGACAATTATGATGCTGATGCTGATGATGGAAGTTTGATGCACCTGTCTGGTATGCAGACGAATTGCAGATCGTTCCCAAAAATAAGGAAGTACAATCATCCAATCAGCAAACAGATAAAACCATGTGTTGGCCTGAACCAACCTCAGCTGAGATATCATTATATTTCTCCTTTGGTTTTGTACCTTTAATTTGAAGCTTTACCGCACAGAAACGGTGATTATGGAAATACGTATAGAAACTTTTTTTATGGCATTATGCAATGGCCATACTATATCACAGGCACGAGAACACGAAATGCATAAATATATCTACAGTACTTCACACAAGTTTGAACCTGGAGAACTTGGCCTGAGCAGAGATACCTTATCCTATGTGTTTGCCGTCGACCCTGGTGTACATTGATGGAGCGTGGGAACAACTAGTACTCAGGAAATTCACAGCCATGAAAGCTGTCTTTCACCTTGTAACCATACGCTGCAGACCCCTGTTTCTGCTCTTTGAACTTTCTAAAGATGAGCGTCAGAAGTGAAAGTCTAGTTGGACTGTGAAACGTTTTGGTTCTGAGCAAAGCTTACACCTGTCTCTACTATATCGCCTATTTCCTTTTAGTGAAATGGATGGCAATCGGACACATGGGTTTGTTGCAATACTGTTTACAGTAAATAGGCTCTTTTTGTTGATGAGGTTTCATTTTGTGCAGTTTATTTGAAAAAGCAATAGATATTGTGGCTTCTTTGTTATATTTTTCTTGAGGTTTTAGTGCAGGTGTGTGAATTTGTATACAAGTCTTCATACACAGATTTTCTGCAACTTTTCCAGATTTGGTGATTCTACCTTATGTAAAAATGTGACAGAGAAAGGACACTTTAAACACTGGATCTTTTGGGTATAGTGGGTCATGCCAATGTTGTACAGCCTGTGGCTGAAAAAGACACACTTATGCTAAAATGTGTATGGTTCTTCAATCCTGTAAATGTGAATTCACACAAAATGACTGTGCTCTAGTGTATTTTAATTCTCAAGTAAGAGTTTTGGTCCAATTTGTTATGTGGTTGTGTGATTCCATCATTTATGGACAGGAAGTACATTTTTAAAATTTGTGAAATGTTAATAAATATATTAAATATAATTTTCTTAGATTCATCTTAGTGAAATAAGTAGTTTATTCCGTCATAGGCATCGTCATTATTACATTATTGTATTAGGGGCAATGTATTGTGTATTTTATTGCAGTGTAAGAAGGAATTGCTGGCTTACACCGTACAGTGGAACATTCCAGACAGAGCAATAACAGTCAGGACACAGACACAACAGGAGGCACACCATCCACCAGAAAGTTACATTAAAAAAACAAAATGAACTAAAAAAGATGACCTACATGAAGACGAGAGTGCACAGAGCGTTGAGACTGCTGGACCTAGTCTTGCTGCATAAGGGCCTTTAGCCGTGTGCCTCGGGACCAGCTCAATTACAAGTCTGCGTGGCTATCTCTCTAATAGCCCGATAAGGCAATAATCCAAAATCCATACACGTTTAATGACTTTCCCACTAATGAAGCACTTTTAAAATACGATGGGCACATCATGGCAGCCCCTCTTTGTCTGGTGGACTATTGTTTTAACATCACCCAGGACTGGGGAAGCACTTTTATTAACAAAATGTTTTAGTTTGCACATATCTTCTTCAGTAATCTATGTCCAATGTCGAAGGGTCAAGAGAAATCTCCTCTCAGGCAGTTCTCACACTAGATTTGCATATTTTCATTTCCAAAGATGCGGCTGGACTGTCTCTCTATCCCTCTTCTTCAGCGCAGAATCCGTCAGGCTAAATGGATTGTTTTGTTGATATTAAAATGAAAATTTCATGGGTGTAATTCATGTGGACCATGAGAGACTGAGTCAGAGGCATGTGGTCATGCTGTCGAGGAGTAGTATTAGACTTTAGCACCACCTAGTGCTGGGATCAGATCTGTCCAAGTGCACATGAAGACAAAAGTAGTTCCTAACCTTTTTCTCCCAGTAAAGCCTACTAACCCAAACATTCTTCTGCAATTGAGAAAAGTGCTGTTTTATTAGGAAAAATAATACTAAGACTAACAATACTATGCATCAATAATACTTATGACAGCAGTCTTTCATTGTATTTCCAGCACCTCTGTTGGACCACCTGATAACTTCAGGGACCCAACGTTATTGTGACCACTAAGCTTGGAATAGATTTCCGTTATTTCATTGATTATTATCATGACTTCATGATATAATAATCAATAACTTATTGTGAATTCAAGTTGTTTCATTAATTCATTCTTTCATGAATTACACCATTAATTCATGTCATGAACTAACATAGAAACCCTGTTAAAATGAGACTAAACACATGGTCAGAGACTTACTCTGCCAGCAACTGAACTCCAGTTTGCACAAAAAAAAAAAAAAATTCTATTTTACTTCATACACAAATTTGATTGTGAAAAAAAGTTGATTCTGGGTTTCACTATAACTATGCTTATTAAATCGATGCTTTCAAAAATGATTTACATGTTTTTACAGTAAAAATAATCATAGTCAACATAGTAAGTAAGTCAGTAAGGTTTATTTGTATGGCGCTTTTCACAAGCTCAGTCCTGGGGAAGTTCAGCAGAAGTGATTTGCCTAAACACCTGGTGCCTCAACCTCCAACCACCACCAAGATTTCCTTAACCTGCATGTAACCTGCATGTTATGAACTCATTTTTTTTTTTCCTTTCTGCTGCATTTTTTTTTTTTTTTTTTTTATGCTTGCTTTATAGTTGTTTATTACGGGAATTAATGGTGTAGTTTTTATGATTCAATAAATTAATTAAACTATTCAATTCGTGGTGAATTCACGCTAATTCTTAATGACTCATGGTGAACTATAAAATACATCATTAGTTCATGCTTTAATTCCTCATCAATACAACATTTAGTCATGATCAATCAATTCATGTCCCTGATTAAAAATGGTGACTGATGTATCACTTAAACCAACAGATTTTCGTGATTTTTTTTTCTTTTTATGGTAACGTACATTGTTATTAAAGCCCTTTTTCTGGATTTAGGACATTATCAAATCAAGTGAGGGAATGGAACCTGTAGAACTAGGCAAGCAATAATAACAAGAACAGTTACCAAGGAAATAATGTCTATACTGCCTAATGTTTTTCTAAATGTTCATTAAAGTAAATGTGTTTACACTTGGTTAACATTATGCCAACAGAAAATCCACTCATATAGATTTCAATTGAGTCATATTTGGTTAATATGTTAACATTTAAGTACATTTCAAGAATCCATAGCATTTACAAAGACAAGCCTCAATGCACAACGCCGTAAAAAAGAGTTTGAGAGCTTGAAACCTGTGCTCTGAATAATAACTGTTAACACACTGAGCATTACTAATGTGTGCAATAATTCCCAGCTTCTCTACTGACTCACAGCACCAGGCAGTTACTTTCTGTTTACCATTAGCTGCACTGACCATGAAGTGCAGCGTTCCTTTGACCAGGCGACAGCAGTGCGGTTCCCACGGCTCCTCCACATCCAGGCTCCTCTTCCACACATGATCGGGCCGTGATGGAAATGTTCATAAGAAGTTACGTCCGGTTACATCAGATTGGCTTTTTCCACCGAGGAGAACAGGCAAGAATACGGATTGGAGGAGCTGTCTTTAGGAGATTGCATCATTACTGTCTGAAACTACTACTAATAGGCTACTTTTACTTCGACATACTACACATACTCATACAGCTGCGAAATGGTTCATGTTAATTATCAATATGCTGTTTCTAATGCTACAGCTTTTTCTGCAATTATCAATTTTTTTTTTTTCCACATTTTATCACAAGGTTGTCCAAAACACACAACTGATTACCACCTGGTGAGTTTAAACTATTGGCAGTTGAATAGGATCTGTTGGGAAAGTCCTGCAAAATTCTCTTCAACTCAGACCTCAATGTGGTTATTAAAGTCTCCAGTGGTTGCTCGGGACTGTATTTTTTGGATTGGTAGAATGAAGTGGTGGTCCCTCTGTTTTAGATTGAAGTGTATGTTCCATCAAAAGGGATTTAACACTCTTCAGTCATCCCTGATTTATTCCAAAGTTCTAAAGAGAGTTCATGAAAGTCACACCTCAAATCAGTTTTTTTAATTGTTTTTGTAGATCTCTTTCACAAGGGAAAAATCAGGATTATTGTACATTATTGCAATGTCTAAAAAGGGTCATTCTGCATTCTCACCTATGGTCATGACATTTGGTAAATCTATGTTTCTACTCTCACCTATAGTCATGAGCTTTGGTAAATCTATGTTCTGCGCTCACTTATAGTCATGAGATTTGGTAAAGCTATGTTCTACTCTCATCTATGGTCATGAACTTTGGTATATCTACATTTCTACTCTCACTTATAGTCATGAGCTTTGGTAATCTACATTTCTACTCTCACCTATTGTCATGACTTTGGTGAATTACGTTTTATCTCACCTATGGTCATGAGCTTTGGTACATTCAACTCTCACTATGGTCATGAGCTTTGGTAAATCTATGTTCTACGCTCAGCTGTGATCATGAGCTTTGGTAAATAAACTCTCACCTGGGATTCACGGTGGCAGAATGGTTAGAGCTCTGGCTTGCCAATGAGGAGATCGTGGGTTCGACATCTCACAGTCTCTCTGGGTGGAGTTTGCATGTTCTCCCTGTGTCTCTGGGTTCTCCGGTTTCCTTCCACCTCCAAAAACATGCATGTTCAGGTTAAATGGGCATCACTGTACATTTCCCTTAGTGAGTGAATGAGAGAGTGAATGGTTGTCTATCAACGAGTTGACCAGTATCCACGGTGTTCCCCCGCATAAGGCCCAAAGTCACTAGGATAGGCTCCAGTCACGCGTGACCCCTAACAGGAATAAGCGGTAGAAAAAAAAAAAATGAAAATGAACAAAAGAGTTACCTCTGCGGGGAGGCTGGGTGTTCCCCCTACATCATGAGCAGCCGGCGGGCCTCTGGCTTCTGCAGCAGAGACACATGCACTGAATAAGCAGAACCAAATGTGTTTTATATCCAGGTATTGTTTATTCATGAAAAAAGGCGTTGAGCTTTAGGTCATGCACAGTAAAACTGCTGTGCATGAGTGTTGTTTTGATACTTAGAGAGTACAAACTGTCCTGGGGTCTCATTTATAAAACGTTGAATCCTTACTGAAAATGTCTCTTTTCTCTCGGCTCAAATATCTTTCAGCCTCATCACTGAAACCTCAGAGAAATTTGGGATTGGATAACTTATTTCTTTGTGAAGTCATCTTTTTTTATAAATCACAAAATAATGTACGTAACATTTTTGTACATACGCACGCTTTATAAATGAGACCCCTGTTCCGTATAATGTTAAATTATATGTTATGTAATGTTGAAATTTTGAGCAAATTGTATGTAATTTGCTGTATTCTGTTGCATTATTGCAGCTTTATAATCTCAACAACATATTTGATGGTTGGACCACTTAATAATCTTCAATCATCCTGGGGCCACATAGAATCATCTGGAGGGCTGCATTTGGACCGCCCCTGGTGTACCTATGGCATCAGGTATTTTCAGAAGATGTAATGAGGAAAAACGACATTACATTCTAAAACTTTTACCATGTTATATAAAATAGCGTGTCATGACTGGTTGGCTTGAGTGCAGTCATGTCATGTCAGGCTTCTCTGTTTAATCGACACACTTGTTTTGTGATAACAGTGTGAGAGCGACCACAGGTGTCTTCTTGGCTTCTGTCACACACTCCACCTTCATGTTTCCTACAGCTTTCCACATTCTGAAGGTCGGACTCTGGTATAAAACTGCGGAGGGGACGTTTTCGCTCTTTGCTGAAGTGTTTTTGAAGCTGTTCAGACATGCTCAGGTTCTTGTTGTTGACGAGCCTCGCCGCCATGGGTAAGAATCAGAAAACACTTCACATTTTTAGCCAAATCTGTGAAAGTAGAAATAACTTGTGAGCTAGTTTTAACATTCATAGTGTAGTCACATATAACTGTAAAAATACTAAGGCAACAGTTAACTATTATGTAAATCTTATATTATGTTATATAACTTGACAATATAAGTCAAAGATTTTCAACTTAAATTTTTAAGAGAAAGGAGAAGACAGTAAAGAGATAGAGAACAAAGGAAAAGAGACAGTAGAAGACAGACAGGAGAGAAAGAGAAGAGAGAGGAGAGCAGAGACAGGAGAGAGAAGAGAGAAAAGATGAGAGAAAGAAAGAAGACAGGAGAGAAAGAGGAGACAGAAGAGAGAGAGACAGGGAGAAAGAGAAAGAAAGACAGGAGAAAGAGAGAGAAGAGAGTGAGAGCAGGAGAGAGAAGAGACAAAAGATGGAGAGAAAGAAGAAGACAGGAGAAAAGAGGAGACAGGAGAGAGAGAGAGGAAGGAGAGAGAGACAGGGAGAAAGAGAGAAAGACAGGAAGAAAGAGAGGGAGACAGAAGAGAGAGAGACAAGAGAGAGAAAGAAGGAGAAAGAGAGGCAGGGGGAAGAGAAAGAAAGACTGAGAGAAGAAGGAGAGAGACAGGGAGAAAGAAGAAAACAGGAGAGAAGAGAGAGAGACAAGGGAGAAAGCTAGAGACAGGAAAAAGAGAAGGAGAGAGAGAGAAAGGGGAGAAAAGCGAGACAAGAGAGAGAAAGACAGGAGAGAGAGACAAGAGAGAGAGGAGAGACAGGGAAGAAAGAGAGAGAAAGACAGGAGAGAAAGCTTGGAGGCAGGAGAGACAAAAGAAGAGAGCGAGGGGGAGAGAAAGAAAGAGACAGGAGGGAGAGAAACATAAGAGGAAGAGCGACACATACATGAGTTTAATCAACATAAAACTTTGAGGCAGAAATTGTGCTTACATTTTTAAGTTAAACTGCTTCTATTTTTACAGTGCATTTTCATTTTAGCGCCATTTCCTCAAACCTCAAAATGTTCTATTTTATAATGCATCTGAATGAAGTTTTGTGTTTGTTTTTTGAGCGCTGGCCGAGCCCAGGCTGATGAAGGACATGGATGAGAGGGTGGTGGGTGGAGAGGATGCCAAGCCCAACTCCTGGCCCTGGCAGGTAAGACTTGTGCAGGGAACATCCAACAGTGAGCAGAAAGTTCATCTCTGAGATTACAACACTGTGTCTGTATAACCATGACACATCAATAGTGTATGACAAGCATTATTTCAGGCCTTTTTTTGATTTGATGCATCTGTTTGTTCAAATATAGACTGTTTTTAGTCTCAGAGTTTGCAAGTCCAAGTCCTTTGAGCAACTTTGAGCTACTTTTTTGGAAGTTCCTTTTGGACTGCGCTTTTAAAGGGGTCCTATTGTGTGTGTTTTTTTTTATATATATTTAGTAAGAATGTAGAACATACACAGATCAGTAATTTACCTTTTGTTCATCGTAAAACACAAAGTTGATCTAAAACAACTTAAAAATAGAAACAGCTTCAGTGACTTTCTGTTCAAAACTGCAGATCTGATAAGCCCCGCCTCTTCATTTTAAAATGTAACTGTAAAAAGCAACAAATTTTTAAAAATATTTTTATTGTTGGAAAGTGAAGATGGCACAGTATTGAACCTAAGCTTCACTTTGGGTTTTAATCTTTTTAAATATACCAAGTAAATGGAGGAAAGTGGGAGGGGATAGGTGGTAGGTGAGAACGGGGATTTTTGAGCACTTGAGCTGCATCTGAAGAACAATACAAGATTACTCCAACATGCATGAATCAATTCAAATATAACTTTGAGTAAACTAATGGTGAAGGGAGACCATCATAACAAGGTTAAAAACTTAGAAAAGTGAATTTGACATAATAGGTCCCTTTAAGTCATAAAATTTTTCCGGTTTGATTTGTTGAAATATATCAATTTATATAACTGAAACATGGATCTTTTAGCATGTTTCCATGACTAAAATCATTATCAATGTAAGAAAAACACATGATATGGCAACAACACACAACGTTCTATTTAATCGATTCTTTTATTAACTTTTTGTTGAAAGGCTTGCTAGTTTCTCTTTCTGGCAACACTGGTCAGCTTTGACAGCTGGATTTAGCTGTTGATAGTGTTTACCTCAAGGACGATAGGAAAATAAATGATCTTCAAAAATCTAAATCCCATATTTACAAGCACCTACCATGTTTAAAAATCAACACCATTTTGACATGTCCTGTTATGTCGTGGTACATATACACCTTTTTGTGAGATCGTGTTGGAGATTATGGAGTGACAGAGGTATTTGTTGTTCCCTAAAAGATTAAAAACTGTCTTTGAAACAACATAAAACACAAAAATGATTTGCACTGTGGATGCTGAAGTCGTAAAATGTATAATGTGGACGTTTTGAGTCTAAAAACACATGCATTGTTCTCAAAGTTTTGTATGTAGATTAATGACATGGGTTTTTTTGTGTGTTTGTAGTAAATAAATACATTTCCAGAGATGCAATACAAAGTTCAGAAGAAACAATAAATTAAATTAAATAAATAAATAAATTCGAATAAACATTACCATGCAAAGCCGTCTCAAAGCAGCTTTTACATTCACAAAATAAAATACATATACAATTATTTTACTTTGTGCAAAAATTGTGTGAAGTCCATTTGTAACTATTTAACTTGACGAATAAATAAATAAATAAATACATACATACATACATACATACATACATACATGTAGCCATTGGTATCTGCATTATATTATGTAGTCCTTACGTGAACTTAAGTAATACACTTTGTCTTGCAGATCTCTCTTCAGTACCAGAGTGGGTCCAGCTTCTACCACACCTGTGGAGGAACCCTGATCAGAGCCGGATGGGTCATGACCGCTGCCCACTGTGTCGACAGGTACTATACTTATTTTGTACATTGTGAAATAATAGGGCAGTTTTACTTCAAAATGCATCTCTCTCTCTCCTCTCACCTGTCTACCCCCACTCTCTCATCACTTTTTTCTTCTCTTTCTTTCTTTCTTTTCTTTTTTCACCTTGTCTCTCTTTTATCTTTTTCTTTCTCCTCTCTATCTCTTTCTCTCTTCATCTCTCTTTCTGACTTTCTTCTTTCAATCTCACTCTATTTGTCTCTTCTATCTCTCTTTCTTGCCCCTCTCTCCATATTTTTCCTTTCCTCACTGTCTCTTTCCCCGTCTTTCTGTCTCTCCTCTTTCCTTTCTTTAGCTCTCTCTTTCTACTTTTTCTTACTCTCCCCCCTTTCTCTTTTTCTTTCTTCTTTACGTCTTTCTCTCACTTTCTCTCTTTCTCCTCTCTCCTAAACTCCTCTATCCTTTCCTTACTCCTCTTTGTCTCTCTCTTTCTCTCTGTTTCTTTCTCTCTCTTTCTCCTCTTTTGCTCCCCCTCTCTCCCCTCTTTTTCTCCATTATTCTTTCTCTTCTCTGTCTCTCTTTCTCTCTCTCTTCTTTGTATTTCTTCTCTTTCTCCTCTCTGTCTCTTCTTTCTCTTATCTCACTTTTCTCTCTCTTATTCTTCTCTCTCTCTCTCTCTCTCTCTCTCACTCTCTCTCTCTCTTTCTCCCTTCATTTATCAAATCTTACAACTGAACTCTGCTTTCCTGCACTTCCTCTTTACCACTGTTGTTCCTTCTGTTTTGCCATCAGTAAACATTTGTTGGCTCTTGTTCCACAGCGCTGGCAGAGTTTACCGCGTTGTCATGGGAGACCACAGTCTGAGTGACAACAGCGGCACAGAGCAGATCAAGTCGGTGTCCCAGATCTACATCCACCCCAACTGGAACGCTACAGTGTCTCTAACGGGTGAGTTCTGTTCACGTAGCATTAGCGCATGGCAAGAAGGTTCCAAGTTAGTGGTAGGTTAGCCCAGTGAAGAGTCAATAGAAGACCATAGAAATGATCATTTGAATCCTTTTACATTGTCTTCTAAAAAATAATAATAATAATAATTCTATGACATTGCATTGAATTGCATTCCCGAAGAGTTTTGGAATAACTGGGTAGGTTAGCTTATCCAACTTAGGTGTGATATTTTCAATCTTTGTCAAACAAATAACCAACAGTAAACACAAGTGCGTATTAATGGATGTTTTTTTGTTTGTTTGTTTGTTTGTTTTTTTCATGTATTTAGGAATAAACTATAATGCATGTAGATCAGCAATTTTCATTTAGCACGTTGTATAACAAAACTGATTTCAAATGACTCTGAGATTGAAAGAAGTTCATTAGGCCTTTTCCCAGTGTAGGAACTTTTTTTCAGTTCCTAATGCTTTTTTTAAGTTTCAGTCCTCATTTTGAATGTGTTGGCACAGAGCAGGAACTATGGACTGGGGCCACACTTTAGGGAATTTTTTTTGCTCCTGTTCTGGGGCAGGTGCTTTCCAGTCAGACCAGGAACTTTTTTGGCGACATAAGTACATTTACAACATTAGCTTTGTTTGGAAACATGTTTTTTTTTTTTTTTTTTTGTTAACATTTAGACAAACTGTTAAAGGGGAAAAAACAACAAATGACATATTTAAATGTTCCAAAACTTTTTAGCCCCACTTTCAAAAACTGTTGCTGTGTGAACACAAATATGGGCCCAGGGTAGTTTCTCTGACTAAACAGGGGCTAATGGAATGTGGGGACTTAGTTCTTGGTACTTTCATGTGGGAAAACGCCTAATGACTTCTTGTTCAAAACTGGGTACCAATTTAGTTAAGCTTTAATAAAGCATGAATAAAGAGTAATAAGATAAATAAATAATCTTTAATTGTCANTCCAAGGCTAGTATGCTGACACTTCAGAAGAGGATCCTAACGACCTTCAGCAGACCAAGGAAATAAGCCGAAAGCACAGGGAGGCCCGGGGCAGATGTGTGTTCAAAGGGCTGAGGGGATGAGATTTTGAAGTATGTTGTATGTTTAAAACGTGAAACGGCTAACGTGTGGGAGATTGCTCGGTAACGTAGAGATGAGTCTTATCCTATTCTATGCAGAGTTAGTCTGGGTGCTCATTTAGCAGGTGGAGGAACCAACGAGATAAATGAATGACCATATGGTAGCTGACACATGTAGCTGCCTGGATCCTCTACTCGAAGCCAATGGAGCCACTACAGCAGTATGGGTAATTTAGGATGTACCCCGGCTAAGACCACACTATCAAGACCAAGACAAGAAAAACTTTGAAAAGTTGAGACTGAAACAAGAACAAGACATCAAAGCTAAATCAAGACCATCTTTAGCAATTTTGTCAATTTCTTAATTTTTTGGTGTCTTGCAGAGATTTTTTAACCACTGTGCCAGGGAATACTAGTGTGCCTTAAAGTGAAACTAAAAGCAGAATCACTTTTCTTCACAGTTAAGCAGTGTTCATGGGGTCAAAATTGAAATATCTACATTTCAGGCCTTTTTCGGACATTTTTGTCCAAACTCTCTCATTTTGCAGTTACATCAAGTTGACGCTGCAGCCAAGCCGCCAAGTGGGCACTAAAAAGTCTTCCTCTGACATCGCTGCTGTGGCAAGTTAAAAAGCAGTCACCCGCTGCGATGAGACATCATCAGGTATTTGGCTAAGCTAGGTGAGCGAGTGGTGCAAAGTGCACAGTGTCGCAGGTTTGAAACTCGTTTCAGTGTTTCACTTTTCTCGTTGTCAATTTTAGAAAATACATCATGTGCTTATGTGGGCTAAAGCAAAGGTTTCATACATACTGTATGTCTGCAAAGTAAATAAAAAAATAATCTTGAAGTTCCAGTAAGCAACAGACCTGTGTTGTACCGCCTCAGAGCTGTGAACCTGTGAGTGAGTTGTTGATATGAATATTTGATGTTTTTTTTGTTTTGTTTTTTCCTAAAAAAAAAAGGTTAGATACTTTACAAATGAGGAGAATATTTCACCAAAATGTGTTTATAAAAGATGTGTTTGTCTGTCAATGCTAACGCTAAAGTCTCACAATTAGAAAATTAAAACTTGTGCTTGGTCCAGAACAAGGCTTAAAAAAATCAGTTTCATGACCATTCGTGAGATCAATACTGGTCTCTAAAACTACTACACTAACTGTTACCTTTAATCACTTGTTGTGTCTTTTTATAGGTTTCTCTTGTCATTCGCTTACTCACAGCTGTATTTGGACTGTTTCCTGCATGTTTGATTCAATCACTGATCTATTTCATAGCTTATTGCCAGTTACATAGAAAAAGCACAATATTTCTGCTTAAATTTCCACTTCAGCGTACACATTCATTATTCTGCGTGTGTTTTTGTTTTCAGCCTCTGACAGTCTGTAGGTGGCACTTGACCAGATAAAACACTGTGGTCACCTGAAGTCACCGTCCAGCTATTGTGGTTACTTGAATCAAAGCCTTGTTTGTGTGTTGGTGCACTTTGTACTTACTTGAGCTAGTGCATGCAGAGTGCTCAGCCTGGGTCGTGATGCTGGATGTTTTTGGGTTAGCTACATGCCTTCTCTTTGATCTGTTTGGCTGTTTTCTGGTCACTTTAATATTGTTTCAACTGTACAGAGTGGATACCTTTTTTGTACACATTCCAGTATGTACAGTATATTGCTATAGGCTAGACCTCCTCCATATATCATGCTTATTTGTGAACACAGGCTAGCAAGGGAAGCGCTGTGGTTTATTCAATTGCCCAGCATTCTGTATAGTCCTTCTTACTGGGGGCGAAGTCACGGAAACACGATACATACCGGAGCAGTATGAAAAGTGTCTCAGTTTATAAGTTAAACAAATCACTTCCAGCCAACAACAGTCCTATCACAAACGCAGTAGTTGACTGTCAAATACTGTAGTAGTACCACTCAAATACCAGTATGTGTCACTTTAGAACAGGTCCCGTTGTTACCAGTAGTTAACTGTCAACTACTGTAGTAAGTACCATTGTAAGTACCACTATTTACCATTATGTATCATGGTATTTGTCTATAAATGTTGGAATTAAGCTAAGATTGTTGTAAACTGTTTTCTGTTGTTTTGTTTACTGAAACAAATTGATGTTTTTTTAACATTTGCATTTTGTTGTTATTCATAATTTATAAGCTCTACTTTATTATTTAGTACCAATAATACCACCACTGAAACATATGTGTGTGCAAGATATTCATTTTTGTCAAAAAAATAATGTTTTAAACGTGCACGTGGTCTTAAATTTTGCTATGCAAGGTCTTAAAAAGTCTTAAGTTTTGTTCTAGAAGGTGTGCAGGAACCCTGTGTACTAATAGTTACCACTGTAAGTACCAGTCACTGCTGACACAAGTACCACCTTAAGTACCAGCGTAAGTACCAATGTAAGTACCACAGTAAGTACCAGTAACTATCAGTGTTATGTACCAGTAACTGCTGGTACAAGTACCACTGTAGGTACCAGTGTAAGTACCAGTGTAAGTACCACAGTAAGTACCAGTAACTACCAGTGGTATGTACCAGTAACTGCTGGTACAAGTACCACTCAAAGTACCAGTGTAAGTACCACAGTAAGTACCAGTAACTACCAGTGGTATGTACCAGTAACTGCTGGTACAAGTACCACTCAAAGTACCACTCTAGGTACCAGTGTAAGTACCACAGTAAGTACCACAGTAAGTACCAGTGGTATGTACCAGTAACTGCTGTACAAGTACCACTCAAAGTACCACTCTAGGTACCAGTGTAAGTACCACAGTAAGTACCACAGTAACTACCAGTGGTATGTACCAGTAACTGCTGGCACAAGTACCACTCAAAGTACCACTCTAGGTACCAGTGTAAGTACCACAGTAAGTACCACAGTAAGTACTAGTAAGTGTCACTGTTAGTTACTAGTAACTGACACGGTACTTAACTGGTAGGTACCGTGGAGGTCTTTTAAAGTGCTACCGATTAATTTGTGTAAAAACTGTCTTTGAAACAATATAAAGTCGTAAAATGTATAATGTGGACGTTTTGAGTCTAAAAACACATGCATTGTTCTCAAAGTTTTGTATGTATGTAGATTAATGACATCATGTTTTTTTTAATGTGTTTGTAGTAAATAAATACCTTTCCAGAGATGCAATGCAAAGTTCAGGAGAAACAATAAGTAAAAATAAATAAATTAAATAAATAAATAAATTCGAATAAACATTACCATGCAAAAGCCGTCTCAAAGCAGCTTTTACATTCACAAAATAAAATACATATACAATTATTTTACTTTGTGCAAAAATTGTGTGAAGTCCATTTGTAACTATTTAACTTGACAAATAAATAAATACATACATACATGTCAGGATGGGTATCTGCATTATATTATGTAGTCCTTATACATGAACTTAAGTAATACACTTTGTCCTGCAGATCTCTCTTCAGTACCAGAGTGGGTCCAGTTTCTACCACACCTGTGGAGGAACCCTGATCAGAGCCGGATGGGTCATGACCGCTGCCCACTGTGTCGACAGGTACTATACCTATTTTGTACATGTGAAATAATGGGGCGGTTTAATACAAGTACAAATTCTGCCTTATCTGTTATTCTCTCTCTCTCTCCTCTCACCTGTCTACCCCACTCTCTCACCACTTTTTTCTTCTCTTTCTTTCTTTCTTTCTTTTTTCTCTCTTTTATCACCATGTCTCTCTTTTTATCTTTTTCTTCTCCTCTCTATCTCTTCTCTCTTCATCTCTCTTTCTGACTTTCTTCTCTCATTCTTTCTCAATTTGTCTGTTCTCTCTCTCTTTCTTGCTCCTCTCTCCATATTTTTCCTTTTCCTTACTGTCTCTTTCTTTCCCCGTCTTTCTGTCTCTCCTCTCTCTTTTCCTTAGCTCTCTCTCTCTTTCTACTTTCTCTTAATCCTTCTCTCTCCCTTTCTCTTTTTCTTTCTTCTTTATGTCTTTCTCCTTTCTCCTCCTAAACTCCCTCCATCCTTTCCTTTCTCCTTTTGTCTCTCTCTTTTCTCTGTTTCTTTCTCTCTCTTCTCCTCTTTTGCTCCCCCTCTCTCCCCTCTTTCTCTCCATTATTCTGTCTCTTCTCTGTCTCTCTTCCTCTCTCTCTTCTTTGTATTTTCTTCTCTTTCTCCTCTCTGTCTCTTCTTTCTCTTTTCTCACTTTTCTCTCACTTTTCTACTTCTCTCTCTCTCTCTCTCTTTCTCCCTTCATTTATCAAATCTTACAACTGAACTCTGTTCAACATTTGTTGGCTTTTGTTCCACAGCGCTGGCAGAGTTTACCGCGTTGTCATGGGAGACCACAGTCTGAGTGACAACAGCGGCACAGAGCAGATCAAGTCGGTGTCCCAGATCTACATCCACCCCAACTGGAACCGCTACAGCGTCTCCAACGGGTGAGTTCTTTTCACGTAGCATTAGCGCTCGGCAAGAAGGTTCCAAGCGGTAGGTTAGCCCAGTGAAGAGTCAATAGAAGACCATAGAAAGAAGACTATAGAAATGATCTTTTCTATGACATTGCATTGAATTGAGTGTGAAATTTTATTGTGAGGCTTTTGAGGAATCTCGGCTTCGAAGAGTTTGGGAATGACTGGGTGGTTAGCTGATATTTTCGGTCTTTCTCAAACAAGTGACCAACAGTAAACACAAGTGCGTGTTAATAGAGACCTAATGTGTGGGGGGTTTTTTTAGATTTAGGAATGTATTTAGGAATAAACTACATTGCAAGTAGATCAGTAATTTTCTTTATTTCAATGATTCATTGTAAAACACAAAACTGATTTAAACAACAATTTCCATTGTTGCTACGAGACAATTTTACCTTACTTGTTTTACTCAGAATGTCATTATAATTATTTTTTTGACAAGCACATGTAATTAGCAGCAAGAGGATGAGGATATAATCTCAGCCAGATGAATTCTCTCACCATTTCACATACTCGAGAGAATCTACGTATCTGGTCCCCACCAGCCGATTGGTTTGAAGTCCAAGCCAGTGGTTTAACAGACCAATCACGTTGCGGCAGAGGGGTGGAGGGTTGTTAGTAAGTAGCGTCTGAATCAAGCAAAACAAAGACGGCAGCAGATGCACGTATTTCTGCTGCTATCAATTCTGTCATTGCAATTTGTTGCTGTGATTGGTTAGGCACAAATTATGGTAGGAATGAGTTGACAAGTTACCCAATCAGCTCCAAGTATTTTAATAATCGTCCCGCCTTTTCAACACACATTCATCTTCCCTTCAGAGTAACACAAGAGTTCATACATGAACAGTACATCATCTTCTCGCTTCTTCTCTTTGTAATAACTTTTACTATTCAATATGTAGAGTGACATTTACAAATCTCATTAGACAAAAATGTAATGTTCTTCAGTGGTTCTGATTCTGGCGTACTGTTGTGTTCAGGTTCGACATTGCCCTGCTCCGCCTCTCCTCTGATGCCACCCTGAACTCCTACGTCCAGCTGGGAACCCTGCCTCCTGCAGGCCAGATCCTGCCTCACAACAACCTGTGCTATGTCACCGGCTGGGGACGCACTTCCAGTAAGTGCTACTACACTACACATGCACCGCCACAGTCATATTACACTATACATGCACCACCAGTCCAGTGATATTACACTATACATGACACGCCACAGTCTTATTACACTAAACATGCACCGCCAGTCAGTCCTACTACACTATACATGTGGACGACACTAAGTCTTTACTATACTATACATGCATGGCCAGTCAGTTATTACAGTGTACATCTGCAGCCACTCAGTTATACTACACTATGAGGAAGACTATACTATACATGCAAATTGCATGTGTAGTGTAGTAAAACTGAGTGGCATATTACCCAGTCATACTCAGTCATTTGTATTGCATCAAACTTTAAAGGTGGGGTAGCTGAATTTCACACTGCAAACACAATTTAGGTTTTAAATCTGACAACTTCCTCTCATAAATCCCTCGACACATGGTTAATATAGACATGTTTTCATTTTGTTTGCATTATGGATTATAAATATCTTTTTACAAACAACAAAGTGAAACTGGAGAGGACCACCCCAGATCAGCCAATCAGAGCGCTGCATTCAGTATTCAGTTCAAACAGCACTCAGAGGTCTACGATTTTTCACAAAGTGCTGTATTTACTATACTTTTTAGTGGAAAGCACAAAGTTTACAAATTTACAACTAAAAAAGTTTTCTACCCCAACTTTAATGTTTGATACAATACAAACAATAAACTACACTGTTCAACTTTCCTACTGGGGAGACTTATCACAGGAGCATTATACATAAATAAACTAACAATAAAATTGAATTCCTGCAGCTGGTGGGCCTCTCCCTGACATCCTGCAGCAGGCTGTGCTCCCTCTGGTGGGTCAGAAGGAGTGCTCTGCACCTGACTGGTGGGGCAGCACTGTGAAGGACACCATGGTGTGTGCTGGAGGTGGAGATCAGTCCGGATGCAATGTGAGTCAATCTAGGACTATTTTTTTTAACTCGTTACATTAGTTTTTTTTCATTTTCTATTTTTTGGTCAGTTTGTTCTCTCAGTATATTGGCTTTCATGTGGAAACTAAAACATGTTTCTAATTCTAACCTTGATTTATGCAAGTTCTGAAGAAACAATTCATTTTCAACTTCTAACTAAAGTCTAAAGCATTCTTAGCCTCCAAATTGTTCCATCATTATGTGTTTTAAGCTTTAAGCTACACAGCTGTTAGGAGCGAGACTTGCCAGTATACTAATGGCAGTTAGCCACAATGCTAACAACAACAAGAGACAGTTTGTGGAGTTTAATGAAGAAACAGGACATTATTAGGTGTAGACAAGATACTGTGGTCTGATTTCTACTTGAATAAATACATCAATAAGATATCTGTGCTAGTACTAGGGAAATTTTAAGAAAAATTTATTTATAAAAAAAATATATCAATTTTACTCTAATAAGATTTTCAAAATCACCTCTGTAAAATCTTTGTATCTAATATATCAACAAAATGTATCTGTAATTTTGCTCTATATGAAAATTTGACTTGATAAAAATGTAGAATAATTTTAAACAACAACACAAGTTTTACATCGATAGCTGTGAATTTAAATAGTTTTGTTATTTTCAACTATACACCACTACTTTCTTTTCTCAAGCTTTAAGCTTATACAACAGATTTACTATTTACTATAAACAAAGGAGGCCTATATATGTACTTTTAAAATGTTCTTTCTAAATCTCGACTTATATTCAGGTTCACTCAACAATGCAAAATGACTCTACCTCCCGTGTTTAGCCTTAGAACAACATTGTTATAATTCATCTGTCTTCTCTTCTAAGGGTGACTCCGGCGGCCCTCTGAACTGCCTGGTCAACAACAAATACGTGGTCACCGGTATCGCCAGCTTTGTGTCCAGCTTGGGATGCAACTACCCCAGGAAGCCCACCGTCTTCACCCGAGTGTCCGCCTACATCGACTGGATGGACTCTGTCAGTTGCCTGCACTCGTAAAAGCGTGAAGAATGATCAGTCATAAAGTGTGTCATTATAATGTTTCTGCTCTTCCCTACAGATCATCTACTGAAGAGTTATGGATCCTCGGAGATACGGTTTCACAAATATCTCACAGAAACAATAAACTGTTTCAAATACTGGCTCCAGAATGCATTTTTCTTCATTAATATTACACACAATTGACTGAGTTTTTAGTTGTATTACAATGTTGTTATCTGAGTTCCCTCATTCACATATGTCTGAGTAATCTAGCATTCTACTTCTCCAAAGCTGCAAGTATGCCGTTCCATCTTATGACGTGATTAATGGTGCATGGCATAAGTGTTAAAGGTTTAGAACAAGGGCGCCATCTTTGGCGTTTTGTGGCACTGCACCCACCATACTATCAGCAGCTGAAGACGTATTTTAGGCTTAAAAGATTCTTTTGACACATCGTTATTTTCTGCTAAATGTTTTCTGAGTTAAGAGGACAAAGTTATTTGTATGGAAAAGTAGATGCTGACTATTTTATTTGTTCTTTTTGAATGTAAAGATTATTGAGAGTTTGAGGAAAAGCTTTGTTTTAGCGCGAGAGAAAATTGTAAACAAGCTCTTTACAGGTCAGGACTCATTTCTCATAAACTAAATGCTCAATGACAATTTATTACTCTAATAAAACATAAACCTTACCAAGACAAACAGCTAAGCGCTAAGCTAATAAATCTGTGTCTAACTGTGGATGTACTTTGACAGGCCTGTGTCTTCTAAGGAAAATAATCACCAGATGAACGTCTTATTGATCTCCAGCACAGTTCTTTCTCAAAAACAAGTCCAAGTGCTCCTCGGCTCTGACAGTCGGCCTCATGTCGTTATTCTTCTGTGTGTTGTGGGGGTTCGGAAGCTAGTTGGCAGTATTTACCATTACCACAGATTAATTATTTTATTTTTTTATTAAACAGTCTTTACAACATTCGTCTGTTGTATAAAACTAAAAGCTTTTGCGAAACAAATATAAATAATGACAATTATGAGCCTGTCTGCACTTATACAGGAAACCTCAGTAAGTTTCCAAAATATCATGACGCATATTCAGGCAAGTATCAATGGACGGTAATTTGATATATCATAATATGAGTATTTTAACTTACACATTGCACCTTTAAGTGAAAGTGTAACTTAGCAGCTTTTTAGCCTAAGTCTAACTGGTTTACTGTACAATTCTCCATTACTAAAATCAGTAGACTGTCTTTAAGTTGTTGCATATTTATTTGAATCTTTCTTTCAGTTGTGATTGCCACAGAAAGTTTTCATAATTTTGGAGTGAATTGTGTGGCAATAGTTCAAATAAGCCAAAAACAATAGATGAAGCTTAGAATTTGAACAAATACAGACCAACTGAAAGTGAATGGGGGTACAAAACCACAGTGAGGCACGTCTTGTATAACCACAGAGGTGGGAGACTGACTTGACTCAAGCCACACTTTTCATGACTTGTGACGTAGTTGGCTCATGATCCGCAAGACTGGACTTGATCTTTATGACCCGCTAACTTGGACTTATTTGTGGCTTGGATGTTTTGACTGAGACTGTGACTGGATGTTTGACTTGAGACTGACTTGTGACTTGGATGTTTTGACTTGAGACTGACTTGTGACTTGGATGTTTTGACTTGAGACTGACTTGTGACTTGGATGTTTTGACTTGAGACTGACTTGTGACTTGGATGTTGTGACTTGAGACTGACTTGTGACTTGGATGTTGTGACTTGAGACTTACTTGCAGGGGCGTGCAGAGTCCTCTAAAACAGCAGGGGCTCAAAGTAAAAAAACGGCACGAGATGAGACTTTGATTATATTTTATTTATCTATTTATTTTATACATTTTTTGCATTGAGACACAGATCCTTGAAGAGCTGCACTATACATGATTTACTCCTACTACCACCAGACAGTAAATTATATTTTTATTTAGTTGTCATTCACAGTACAACCCCTTGAAGTATTGGGACTCATAAGGTCTTTATTCCAAAAGGATTTCAACATGATTAGGTTTTGATGTAAATTTGGGGGTGTGGGGGGCCCCTCACCTACGTAAAATTGGATTGAATCCTATGCAATTTCCTGTAATCTAATGCATTTGAGGAGTGATGTTCTTATTTATATAGTTTTTAATTGAAAAAAAGAGGCCCCTGATATAGGGTGCCTCCAACCTCTGATTTTTAATACCTCAGCTCCGGGCCTGACAAACTCAGCTTTAGCAGCTCTCTGTGATGGGACCTGAATATAAGCCTCACGCACTAGATTTAAGTAAGAAAAATACTAAAGTACATGTACAGGCCGCACATGTTAATAGTAAGTCAATGAGAATCTATAATTTTGCTGCATTGCCTTATAAGCTGCATAGTTAAAAAAAAAGTAGCAACTTATAATCCAGAAATTACGGTATATATACTGTATATACACAGGTATGTCTCAAAAAATTAGAATATACATTTTTTTGTACATTGAGTCTGAAAGCCAGAGTATACATTAGATTTGTGACACATCAAGTGAAATAACAAGCCTTTGTTCTTGGACATTTTGATTATTCAGGCTTAAGATGGCAAAAAATAAATAAATAAAATACATTAAAAAAAAATCAATGTCTCAAAAAAGTGGAAATATTACACAAGATTATTACAGACATTGTAAAAGAAAGATCAGATTGAGACACTGAATTTTAGATGTTTTGTCACTTCATTCATGTTCACAAATTATATTATGCACTGGGTTGACATTCAGAATTACAAAAATATTGAACTTTTTCTTGATATTAACTTTTTCCAAACCTACCTGCAGGACAGTAGCTGTTCTGTCACATTCATGCAAAAACGGTATAACTTAGAAGATTTCGCGATGCACCACAACATGCGCATTTAGTTCTTATTTGAGCATGTCAAATTTCTCCACGTTTTGAATGTTTCCTCTGTGAATATAAGACAAATTTGTGTTTTATGTTGCCTAATTATTATACAAAATATATTTGTCCTGTTTGATCATAAGCTCTCTCCTGTTGTTCTGTCTGTTCACTTCTCTTTCTTACCAACGCTACAACTCTGATGAGTGAATGCAGATCTGATGTACAGTCACTAAAGCAAATAAACAACCCAAAAATGCCCCATGCGCGGCCGTTATCGATCGCCAATTAGTCTTGCGGTAAATAAATCTGCTGTATTTGATGTCATAAACAAAATTTAACTTTTAACTTTAACCCTTTGTATTTAAATAACCACTGATCGTATTTCCTGCTTACCACGGCGGCTGCAGGTGAACTTGGTGAACTCCCGCGTGAGAGGTTAAAGGTGAAAGTGTTTTAGAAATTTTATTTTGGCAAACTACTGAATTTGTATTAATAATAAAGGAAAAAATGACGACCGTAACCGCATGATAATTTATTTAGTTTTTTTTTTTTTTTAGATTAAAGGGGCACTTTTTATACAACATCAAAAGGGGCGGAGCCTCAAACCCCCTAGCCCCCCTCTGCACGCCACTGGTCTGGTGTATTCAATAGAGTATAGTATGTGATGTGTGTTTGTGGTAAAGAATAGACTTTTAGCTAAACTTAAAAAGTCAGTCTTGTTTGCTGACGGCATTTGGGGATTTTAGTGACACACAACAACACATTTTCTTATCCAACTGATCCAGAAACGTCTATTTCAAGGACAAAGAGGTACTAAGTTTATCTAAGTATGATTCCTACATGTGTATCAGTGGAAAATGTAAGAGAAGTGTTGTTTTTTTTTTTTGTTTATCTGTTTTCCCACCACTGTTTACTTGATTCTTTTCTCTATATATTTCAGACACAAGCTCAATGTGCAGCAGAGTTGTTTATTTGTTGTCAATAATGACTAACTGCGTTTCCACCCCTTGTTTTTAATGTGCATTAAGAAGTATCGAATAAGTCCTGGGAGGTGGAAACGGCAAATATCGCATTTAGAATCCCTAATGCGCATAAAAGTTTATACGCTCTCTAGAGGTGGATTTTCTTTTATGCGCATAACGGCTGAAGCGAATTTTGAAAGCTGGAAACGCAGTTATTCGCATTAACTCATGAAGCGAATAAAAACCCACGGGACCCTCGGGTTACGTACCTGCTGGAGGAGGGATTTAGGTGATAAACAAAGGCAAAATAATCCATACAGACTGAGTAGTTTTGTCCAAAATGCTGCAGACACTGCAGACACAATTAAAATTAACCCGTAGAAACACAGCGCTGTTTGATCAAAAACTCCGTGAAAGTTTTTCTTTGTCCAACACTGCGGTGATTCAGAGCTCGTCCTTTCCACGGCGGAGGATTTGTGTTAAAAACAAACACAGCAGCCTTTTATTTTCGCTGTTAAACAGATCCATCGCATTAATAAAGTGATAACCAGGTAAAGTTTGCAGAAGACGGAGCAGTCTGCCGCTAACAACTTAATATTGAAGAATATGCGGCTGTGAAAAAGAGTGAAACCAAACAGACTGTGCACGTATCGCCATCTGCTGGATCAGCGTGTTATGACAGCTCATGTTGCCATAACAACACCCATTATGCGCTTTGATGGAAACGATCTTTAATTCGCCTTTTTTATTCGCTTTACTAATGCGAATTTAGACAATATGCGCATTTTATAAGGGTGGAAACGCAGTTATAATGTTATCTCAATACATCTTCCTGTTTGCTCTTCACTGTTGACATTTGAAATATAGTGGAATGTTGCCGTCGCCATAGTCTCTATAGAAACAGTGATGTAATCTGCTCACATTCTACAAGTTCACTTAGAACCTCTCATGTTAATCCAGTCATTTGTTGAGTGAGTTTCATTGGTGGTAGTTGCATTTGGAGACAGTCGTTACACTAGCGTTTTTTGGCTGGTTTTTACACTGTTGTTGTGTTGTTTCACACTACTGTTTGTCGTGTTGTTACACACTGCTCTCTGACACACTATGGATGTCCTTAAAGAGAGCAACGGCATCTACCAACGCATCAAGGTAAGTTACATTTCCTCTTCCTCACACTGTTTTAAGCGCCAACATCACCATTTAATAAACATTTACTCTATTCTACTAAAGACTAAATGTGTTTTAACCTTAATCTGTTTTGTTTTTGACAGATGCTGTTTGAAACTCCTGTGTATAAGCGAGCAGTTCAGCTCTGCTGGGTCCAGCAGATCTACAAACCAACATTGCTGTGGTGTTGGAGTGGTTTAATCTGCAACAACAAGGGCTCTTGTCTTCGGACATTACTCACGACCACATGAAGGACTTTCTCTTGGAGAAAGACATGAAGTCCTTCAAATACATGTAAGTTACACACACCGTTTAACATTGCACTGTACTTTAAACATGGGCTCATGTATGTATGTCAGTGTGAATGTTTATGTACATTTGATGTCTCATTTATTATTCTGCATCTCTCTGTCTGTCTTTTAATCGCCCCTCGGGGATAAATAAAGTTATTTATTATTATTATTATTATTATTATTATTATTATTATTATTATTATTATTATTATTATTATTATTATTATTATTGATCATGTGGAAAGTACTGGAGATTTACATCATATGTTTTCTTTACAGAATGTGGACCAGTGAGCTCGAGATGATAGATGAGGAAGTTCTCAGACGCCTTCTGACCTTGGTAAGTATTAATGCTAGAGTTAAATCAAATCAAACTGTGGTGCAATCCCACTAACCATTGTCTCTTTTTGTCTTAGACTTGGGACGTCATCAACGATCTCAAAATGGCAGACGTGATGTTTGAGGCCAGAAGACTTCTCCAGGCTCCAGCAAGAGTTCCCTCATCTTTTCTGTCTCCCAAAGTCATCAGCATGGCTCGTTCCTACTCGTCGGAGCTGTCCCAGAAGGATCTGGACCCTCTCCGCTGGCTGACACCCAGGAAGGTGGTGACAAAGGTGGTCACAGATGTATTCACCCGTCTGTGGCAGCCCTCTTCGTCATCCGCCCAGTTCAGCATGCCCTCCAGTGAGCTGAGCGCTCCTGCAGTAGCCTGACTCAGGCCGTCCTGCACAAAGTGCTCAAGGGTCTGAGTACGATGGATGTGGAGGTCACCTTCTCTCATTCCATCAGAGACCAGATGGTGAATAATATCCTCCACAAAGTCTGGGACATCTTCCCAGAACACGAGCTGCAGATGAGACTGAGCAGGTTCTCCAAAGACCTGCTCATGTTTGTGACACAGGTCACGGCAGCAGAAGTCTGTGAGTTCATAGAACCACAGACAGATGCTGCTACTGACCCAGGGACAACCTTAGACCAGGAGGTCTCACCTCAGTCTGAGGACCAGACTGTGCTTGAGACCTCCCAGTCTGAGGACCAGACAATGACTGTTGTGGAGACCTCACAGTCTGAGACCAGACTGTGACCACTGACACCTCACGTCTGAGACCAGACTGTGACCTACTGAACCTCACCGTCTGAAGACCAGACTGTGACTCTACTGGAGACCTCACCGTCTGAAGACCAGACTGTGACTCTCCTAAAGACCTCACAGTCTGAAGAGCAGACGGTTCCAGTCCTAGAGTCGTCCTCAGGGTCTCAAGACCAGACTGTCCCAGTCTTGGAGACCTCACAGTCTGAGGACCAGACTTCAATAGTCATCGAGAGCTCTTCACAATCTGGAAGAACAACAATTCCAGTTGAGGAGTTCTCAAAGTCTGAGGAACAAATTGTTCCAGTCTTGTTGTCTCAGCTGGAGGACAACACTGTCCCTGTTTTGGAGTCGTCTTCACAGTCTGAGGACCACTCTGCTCCTGTCTGGAGCTCTGCTGTCAGCAGGATCACAGTACCTCCTACAGCTGTGAGAACATCAGTGGACACTGGTGTCCAGACTCCAGTCCACCGTGGACACTGGTGTCCAGACTCCAGTCAAACATCGGTGGACACTGGTGTCCAGACTCCAGTCACAACATCGTGGACACTGGTGTCCAGACTCCAGTCACAACATCGGTGGACACTGGTGTCCAGACTCCAGTCAAACATCGTGGACACTGGTGTCCAGACTCCAGTCACAACATCAGTGGACACTGGTGTCCAGACTCCAGTCACAACATCAGTGGACACTGGTGTCCAGACTCCAGTCACAACATCAGTGGACACTGGTGTCCAGACTCAAGCTAGAACATCAGTGGACACTGGTGTCCAAAAAAAGGAACTTCCAGACTCAGCTAGAACATCAGTGGACACTGGTGTCCAGACTCTGTTTGGAACATCAGTGGACATTGGTGTCCAGATCATCATAATCATGGACACTGGGTCCAAACTCAGCAGAACAACAGTGGACACTGTTCCAGACAGTGGACTTGTGTCCAGACTCCACTCATAACATCAGTGGACACTGGAGTTCAAACATCTTCACCACCTGAAAAAGGCTGCGTCTTCTGCCGCTTTAGAAAATGGCTTCGCAGAATGAAGAGAAGGTACTTTAATTAGGAATGGGACATTTCTCATTCGACTTTCTTCATTCATTAGCATAAAAAAAAAAAAAAAAAAAAAAAAAAAAAGGTCAATGACCTCAGTCCATTGTGGTATCAATATCGGCATCAAGAATGGAATATTTTCCTTGGAATCCAAATCCAGTTTGATACTTTAGCATCGTGACAACACCACTCTGTAAAGAGCATCTGATCAAGAGATAAGATAAATTAATTATTTTATAGTTTGATCAGAAATAGTTTTTTGCTGGTTCTGTATAAATGTGACAATACAATACATATTATAATTCATTTTTAAGGCAGAAGACGCTAAAGCAAAGACACGCAAGAGCATTTCTGAACACTACTATGTTCAATGCATCTGATCAAGAGATAAGATAAATGTAATTATTTTATAGTTTGATCAGAAATAGTTTTTTGGTGGTTCCGTATAAATGTGCATATATCACCAACAACAATACAATACAAACTATAATTAGATTTTTAAGCTCTGAGGCAGAAGACACTAAAGCAAAGATCCTCAAGAGCATTTCTGAACACTACTGTGTTCAATGCATCTGATCAAGAGATAAGATAAATGTAATTATTTTATAGTTTGATCAGAAATAGTTCTGTATAAATGTGCATGGATCACTCAGACAGAGCAGCGAAGCCAACTTAGACCCAACGACAATACAAGACTTATATAACTAATTTGATTTTTAAGATTTGAAGTAGATTCTCAAGAGCACTTCTAAAAACTATAAAACTATAAAATTAAAATTATAAAAATCTAAAAATAAATTAATGATAAAAATATAAATATAACAATAAAATTATAAAAATATAAAAATCTAATACAGAATGTGTTTTTATATCTGTATACATAAACATATACTTATATACATACACATACTCAAATACATATACTTACAAATACATACATACTGATCCTGATTTATCCCAAATAGCTTTTGTAACTGAAAAAACTTTCTTTTTCTCTTTAGCATGTCCAGGATAGTTTACTTTAATCATGAGGTGAACTAAAAAGAAAAAAATGTTTTCTGAAAAATCTACCGGCTCATTCAGTGGTCTGGTAGATTTTTAGAGATTTTATTGAATAAACATGTTGTTACTGGATTATTTAGTCTCCGTGTCAATAAATTAATTCTTATTTTTGAAGTGTAATTTAAAAAATAAAGATCAAGATCACCTGTCGTGTCAAATCAACAGTTTTCTCCAATCAACTTTGCTTAAATAACATAACACATCTTTAACTTTTTCTTCTCCAGCACTGCCTAGTTTGACAGCTCTGTTTGAAATCTGGTTTAGGACAGATTTCTAAGCATCACATGACCTGCTTCAGAGCTTCACACCAACCCAAAGAATTCCAACAAATCACTTTTTTTTTTGTACTTTTTAGTTTGTCTCCTGCTCCGTGTCTCCTTTTGGCAGTAAAGCGTGATCCGTGGGTGGTCAGTAAGTGAAGCCATCATTCAGAGAGGTTACTCCTTATGTGGGAGTGGTCTTGTCCGCCACCCTGTTCTCTCTCTCCTCTCGCTCGCCCTGGTGCCGTTGGGTGTCAGGGAGGAGCGGATCTGTGGAGAGGCTTCACTGTTGTCGGGATGGATTGGCCGCCTGACTTTGGAGCCGTTTGTTCTGCCCGTCTTTGAATGCACCGCTGTATCACCTCCCGCCTCTTTCTTTTCTCTCTTAGTGCAGCATGTCTCTCAATATTTGGGATTTTTTTTTTATTTTGGAAGGGTGTTGGGCTGGGGTAGCTCATTAGATGCCCAGCTCTCACCTGCCCCCAAACTTCTTCCTACAAAATAGAAGCTTCCGTTTGTATTTCACAACTATACTTTTCTGTAACTGTTGTCTTGTAGCTCTTTTGAATGAGAGTTCAGAAATAACATTTTATCCGAACAACTTGAGCTTCAGTTGGGCTTAAAGCTGAACAACTGTGTGTAACTTAGGGAGTTAGTGCCTGGTTAACCATAGCCTAATTCAGTGGAAGTTTTGCTAAAGGCTGCATGAAGGGTTGTTGTAGTTTTTTTTGGTGGTCCTGTTCAATGATGCACAATATTTGAGAGATTGCATGTTTGGGAGGTATTTTGATCAGCCCAGTCTAAAAAAAAAATTAGATATATAACCAAATGTCAAAATTGTGACTTGGATGTTGTGACTTGAGGCTTACTTTTGACTTTGAGGTTGTGACTTGAGACTTACTTTTGACTTTGAGGTTGTGACTTGAGACCTACTTGTGACTTGGATGTTATGACTTGAGACTAACTCGTGACTTGGATGTTGTGACTTGAGACTAACTCGTGACTTGGATGTTGTGACTTGAGACTTACTCGTGACTTGGATGTTGTGACTTGAGACTAACTCGTGACTTGGATGTTGTGACTTGAGACTAACTCGTGACTTGGATGTTGTGACTTGAGACTAACTTGTGACTTGGATGTTGTGACTTGAGACTTACTTGTGACTTGAGTGTTATGACTTGAGACTTACTTGTGACTTGGATGTTGTGATTTGAGACTTACTCGTGACTTGGATGTTGTGACTTGAGACTTACTCGTGACTTGGATGTTGTGACTTGAGACTTACTCGTGACTTGGATGTTGTGACTTGAGACTTACTCGTGACTTGGATGTTGTGACTTGAGACTTACTCGTGACTTGGATGTTGTGACTTGACACTTACTCGTGACTTGGATGTTGTGACTTGAGACTAACTCGTGACTTGGATGTTGTGACTTGAGACTTACTCGTGACTTGGATGTTGTGACTTGAGACTTACTCGTGACTTGGATGTTGTGACTTGAGACTTACTTTGGACTTGAGTGTTATGACTGAGACTTACTTGTGACTTGAGTGTTATGACTTGAGACTTACTTGTGACTTGGATGTTGTGACTTGAGACTTACTTGTGACTTGGATGTTATGATTCATGCTTCTTGTAACTTGGATATTATGACTTGAGAGTTACTTGTGACTTGAGTGTTATGACTTGAGACTTACTTGTGACTTGGATGTTGTGATTTGAGACTTGTGTAATGGATGTTGTGACTTGTGACTCACACATAGATGACTTACTTCTAACTCTGGCATTTTTGAGAGTTGAGATTTGCTATTTTAATGTCTGGATTGTGGCATATTCTGAAAGTCTGTTGTGTCAAGTCTGATCCTTTTCAATACAGAACCTAGATCCTAATGTATTTTAGTCTTGTGCAATCACCACATATTCTGGCAATCACTTTATCAACTTGGTCAGTGCAATGGCTCTCTTCTCACATATGTAGTAGTGAGGAACAAAGGTGAATAGAAAATATTCTCCATAACACTTTTCACACAATTCATTGCCACAACTCTATCTTATGATTACACAAAAGACTGTTATGTGTCCGGTATCTACAAAGTAACAAAGTACTTGTAGAGCCGTGGGACCAGGTCAGCTGAGGATAAAGCTGAATAATATGAGCAGACTTGAGAAATGTCACAGTGTCCAGGTGTGAGTCGCTGTCACACAGACACCAGCCTCCTCTGGGAGAGAATGTCATGTTGTTACATAAGCTATTACCACGAAAAGCTATTTTGACACTTTGCAGGTAGTTGATAGAAGCAACTGGTGCTTCTCATTTCTTTGGAGCTGTTTAACTGGCATAAAAGAAGAGCACAAAAAAAGAATTACAGTCAGAATTGTCATGGCTTATATAAAAATAGACTGTATTCAGGTGCTTGTATACATAAAATACACATTTTTGCACGTACACCTGGCACTTATTCACTTTGAATACACATTTCCATACAGGTTATTATCATAGATTGCATAATCAATCAATCAATCAACTAAATTACAGAAAACATTCAATAAAACACATATGGTTAGATTTAAGCAAAAGTGCATTTTGTGTAAGAGACACCCGAAAGCTTACAGTTTACAGTTTACAGTTTATAAATGGCTTCCTGAATTATTTCCATAAAATGAATTAAAACTATTTTATGCAGTTCTAATGCTCTACTAGTGCCAGCTCTACCTACGCTAACTCTTTAAATCCATATTTACAGTTAAACTCATTTTACTCATTACATTTGACCCTAATTTGCATACAACTGTGTTAGCTTCTTATTACTAGTAAATGTAATTGTACACATCAAAATACACACAAGGGCTTCTTTGATCAAATAAAAATCTCGATCAAACAAGATCCGTCAGTTGAACAGAGTTCAAGGTTCACTGTGTTTCCCCTACAAACAAGATTTTAGTTTTCTTTTGAAAATGAATAAAGATAGGGAAACTTGAATGTTTCCGTCCTGCTCATTCCAAACTTGATTCGTATGATTTCACAGGTTTTTTTGTGTGTAAATATGTCACGCGACAAAGTCCCAGTTCATTTCTATGTTGGTTGTAAAGCCGTGTTTCTCTTTATGAATATTAATGAAAGCCCCAACCTAAACTTACCCGTTTTAGTAACTTGATGCTTAAACTTACCTGTTAAACCTAAAGAAAATGTCCCCACGTGACTTCGACCAACACTCAGCAGTTTTTTACACTGTGAAATCTCATGTTATTTTTACACTTTTTCATATTGTGCGATATCTACGACGTAATATTGGTAGGGCGTGAAATCATGCTCATAAAATGTTTTTTTTGTGTAGTGGTATATGTACGATTTCTTGTGAGACTGTGTTGGTTTAGTATAACAAAAGCACGTTTTGGGTTAGGATTAGGGTTTCTCTCTTTGAACCCTAACCGTAGTAGGGTGAGGTCTAACTTATTAGGGTTACCCATTTTAAAAACACCCACTACAATGTGATCTTAAGCCACTGAGAAAATTAGATGGTGCCACCGGACCAAAGAACGGAAGGAAAGCATGATCAAGGTATTTGAAATACAAGATTTAATGCCACACTGTAGAATTTTTCAAGAAAAGCAATGATATATGTAATGGAAAGAAGTGCATACCAATAACCTTTAATCTCAATTCTAAAAGTAATCCACAGATAATCAATATCAATAGCCTGAGCTAAGTGTGTATTATTGTTGTTTATGCTGACATTTATTCAAACATGTTTAGTTATAGTTTTAACTTACTGCCAAGTTTTTACCCCAAACATTTACAATTATAATGATTTGTGCTTCCCTGGTGACAAAGAACCAAGCTGTTTTCTTGATTTATTTTGCTCTATTATCTTTGTCAGAGTTAGTTGTCACCAAAAACTCATTTATTCAACGATAATTCAACTCCTTTTCTCCACTCCACATTCTCCTCGGCAAAGACTGTTTTCACAATCTTTGTCTGAAGTGACATTTTGCTTTACAACACTGAATAAAACAATGATCTGAAAGAGTTGTCAACATGTTTTGAAAATCCCATTGTGAACAAATACTTTGACAGGTCTTCACAAATATTTTTGACATTTTGTGTTCTGAAAACTGGCAGCAATTTAGTGAATGAGTGTAGTGACTGCAGGTGGTAAAAAACTGCCAAACCTGGATGATCTGTCACATCTGAGGAGATAATGTGTTTTGTTTAGGTGACACCCAGTTATTTGAGTCCACTGTGTACAATCAGAAAAGCGATTGTGTTCAAAGGATTATTTATTATTTTTTTTATTTCCTTCTGTTTCAAAAGGCATTACATAATATTTTCCCCAATGGAGCTCAAATCTATCTGCGTTATGGATTATGAATTAATGTAGAGAAAAAAATTCAAGTTAAGAGGCTTTACCTGAACGCATCCAGAGAACCGACCCGAGGTGGACACAACCCTGCGCTCGTCTGTATGCAGATTCCGCTCGCATCATGCTTACCGGCAGTTGTCTCATTCAAATTATAACGATAAAACTTTTCACGCACGGATCAAGATTCTCAGGTAATATCATTTTTATTATAAGTTTAGGTCTTGTATTGTTAATATAGAACAAACTGAAGCTACTAAAAAGCCATGCCTAATTCAATAACTGCATTTAACGTGGCTGACAAAATTAGAATTGATGGCTATGATTGTGAACTTCTTGCACTGGGTTAAGGTTCACTGATTGAACTGGCATCAGACTTGAGCTGGAGCTGCTCTCTGGAGCTCATAGCGGCCAACACAGAGAACTGTTTGAGTGATTGAGACACTGAGTCCACTAGTGACTGTGTTCAAAGTATTGTTTCAAAAGGCGGAGCTAGACCTGTCGTTATGGATTATGTTAAAGTATTGCAAACTGGCTGATAGAAACGTAGCACTGTGAGTGGTGACTAGACCCTATTTGTAAATATTGCAAACGTGTAGGCTAAGTTAGGAAAACCTGAACAGCTATGTAACAGCAACAGCTCCAACACAGTCTCACGAGATGGCGTACTTTTACCACGACACAAAAACAGCGTATTCTGACCACGACTTCACAGCTGTTTTTAGTACTTATGTTACGCCGTGCATTTAGTACGATATGAAAAAGCGGAAAAATGACACGAGATTTCACAATGTCAAAATAGGACTAGTTTTGGTTGCAGCCACATGGGGACATTTTTTTCAAGTGAAACGGGTAAGTTCAGGCATAAAGTTACTAAAATTGGTAAGATTAGGTCTGGGGCTTGGGGCAGGTTAAGATTAGAATCAGGATTTCATTAATATTCATAAGAACACGTCTTAACAACCACCATTGAAATGAATGGAGACTGTGACGCGTACTATAATTACACAGGACAGACGTGAACTCGTGCTAATCATACCTAATTTACATATTGTGTAATGGTAAATGTATGCTTTCTTGTGAGATCGGGCTCACCACTCATAGGCTATAGAGGGATTTTTTGTTTATCAACACTGGCGATGCGCTCACCCGACCTGCAGAAAGAGCCGCTGCTCATTGACCAAGTTGAAGAAACAACTGGAGCTAAGGCTGTTGTCAGCTAACTACAAGATTTTATCACTGTGCCAAAACAAAAGTTCTGCTGCTGAATCAACATTTGTGAATGAAATCTGACTCTACAACCTTTAAAAGTTACATTCAGTTGAATGAAAAAACGGCAAGAAAAGCATTGTCTCAAGCTTCAGGAGACAGTCGTCTGTCAGACTGGTGACGTTGTTTAGGACTGAGGCTTGCTTCTTTGCTTGCTTGACTTAAGTATTTCTGTTCATAAAATCCTGCACAAGGATGAAGCTTTTCAGCTGTGTTTAATACTGCAGAGGGAACAGTGGCGGAGGAGAGATGGGAACACTGCAGGGCGCCAAACTATTTGGATTCTGGTCAGGTAAAATATTACATGTTGTAGTACAAAACTACTCATGGTAACAAATGTAAAGGATGCATTTCTTGGTCAAAACTACTCCTGATTACAAGTAATTGCATTTAGTTTCTTCATAAATAATAATTTAAAAAAATGCCCTGCCTTCAACACTAATAGAAAATATTATGAGGAGAAATGTTGAGAAAATGTGTTGTTTTGGCTCCCATAAAGACTAGTATCACATTAGTTGATCCCAGTTATTTGAGTGCACAATCAGCTGCTGCTACTTCACTGCTTTAGGGGAGTTTTTCTAGTAGTATTGTATCTGCTTTTGTTTCAATAGGCATCGACACTATATTCCCCAATGGAGCTCAAATGAAATATAGCTGTATATAGCCTTCTGTATAGCAGATGCACAGAAATATATTCAGGGAAAAAAAAAAATCTTGCCTCGGACGGCAAGAGTCGGCACAGGTGTGAATTCAAAACAAGTGGACATGATTTATAGGTTAATACACTTAAATGTGAATTATTATTGGACATGCTTCATAAGCAGTTCTGTTATTGAAGGGCAGTAGATTCTACAAATACTTATTTGATGTATTTTAAGCCATGAAAGATTGAAACAGTCTGAAATATAAAAGACAAAGCCATTTGTGGAGAACATAGCGTCTGTACAAAGTAAAGAAATATGGCTGTGCCTTATGCTTCTTTTTTAAAACAAAATGTCACTTTCTCTCACTGAAAAATCTATGTTTGACTCTATTATATTTCATTATTTTACCAAAAGATCAATTCATTCATTTAATGCTATTATTTCATAAATAACAGAGACATAGTTATTTATGACAACCATTAAAACAAACAAATAACTACACACAAATATACTTTTTATGCAACTAATCCAAAAATAGAGTCTTTCTCCAGTTGAAAGAAGATCACATTAAAACAATCATGTTTATGGATCTTTTGTAAATAATATAATGGTATTATATAACTCAACTCTACACTAGAAATACATACTATTCCCCCTGCAAGTGATTTGACTCAGCATTTCCCAGAAACATACAGCACTGATAAGTCTGGGAGAGTCGCAGGTGGACCACACAGATCCATAGGTTCACACATGTCCTGTACACTGGTATATAAAGAGCAGAGGAGTCTCTCTGTGCACTGAGGAACGTTCAGCGGACCACAGACATGCTCAGGTTTGTCCTCTTCACCACGCTCGCAGCCCTCGGTAAGAAAACTACAACTACAGTTATACACTTATGATTTGTTTGTGAAAAATCTGTGTCTCTCCAGCCATTTTACTGTCACTATAGGTTTAATAATGTGGATGTGGACTTTTGTATTATTTGTTTGGTCAAAGTCAGTGATGTTTTGAAAAATGGACAATTGGTTTGGAATAAAATACTGTGGTGTGAAACTTGTACATGCTAAGTTTGTTCATGTCCATCAGTGCTGGCTGAGCTGGAGCCTCAGCCCAGGTATCTGGAAGACAGTGTGGAGGAAAGGGTTGTTGGAGGAGAAGTGGCTAGACCTAACTCCTGGCCCTGGCAGGTACACTAAACATGGGTAGTTCTACACAGACTACTATAATACGTTTTCTGATTTACTTATTACTTAGTCTTTGGTTTCCATAGATCTCCCTTCAGTACAAGAGTGGCTCCAGCTTCTACCACACATGTGGAGGTACCCTGATCAAGAGAGGATGGGTCATGACTGCTGCCCACTGTGTTGACAGGTAGCACATTAAAATCTATTTCATTTAAGGATTCCCCAGGGGTCGTTCTTGGGTCCACTTCTGTTCAATAATACACATCCTCTTATTACACCATGTATTTTACATGCCAGTGTTTCCGCTGCACTCATTTGTGCAGAATTCTGGTCGCCACAGCAAAAAACTTCTCTTTAAAATTGAACTGTCCTGCAACTATGGAGTTTACACGGTGCAATAGTGTTGGTAAACCAGAAATAAGCTTTTTTGTGTTTCTTTTTTTCACGTGAAAAACTGCAACTTTATTAAAAACATACCTGAAGTAGTTTTTGTCCATCGAAGGAGTTGCTCTTTTTCTCGTTCTTCCTCCTAGAGCTGGAGGAAAAGCATGTGCACCACGCACATAAGCGCGCACACACAGGAGAAACTTACTTGGCTGCAGTGAGACCATGACAAGACAGAGATGAGATGAACGATAGCGCTTCTTATGAACACTTTTAGTCAGTGGTTTGCTTTGTTGAGACTGTTGCTGTTGTTAGCGGAGAGCAAGCTAAAACTGTGCTAGCTCTAACGTATCAGTGTTAAAGGGACAGAACCATATTAAGCAAAAAAGTAAATAATAAATAATAATACTTTTCAAACTAGCTATTTACTTTGATATTACAGCACAAAAAAAAAAAAAAAAAACACTTAGCAATGCATTATTTTAATACAAGAATAACCCCCTCCCCTCTTCCTGCTAGCTCCACGCACCACGCCAAGCCTTTGAGGCCAGTGGAAACACTACATGTAGAACATATTCTTTCACAACCACAGAGATTCACAGTATCTACAATATCTCACTGACATCAGGCCTGCCACTACATGCAATAAAGCAGAAAAGCAAACATGTAAACCATGTAATCCACTTTGCAAACTGTGCTTTACATGCACTTTTCTCTTACTTTCTTTTCATTAGCCACATCTGTACAAACAGATAACTAAATGATCCATTTGTGTGTTCAGATCCAGGACTTGGCGCGTCGTTCTGGGAGAACATAACATCAACAGCCACGAGGGCCGTGAGCAGTACATGAGCGTGAGCCGTGTCTACCTCCACCCCAACTGGAACTCCAACAACGTCGCTGGAGGGTCTGTGGAGTTTGATCCTGTGCAGACACAGTAACATAAAGTGTCTAACATATATGTTTGTGATTTTACCTAAAGCTATGACATCGCCCTGCTGCGTCTGTCTACTGAGGCCACTCTCAACAACTACGTGCAGCTGGGAGTCCTGCCCCCTCTGGACAGGTCCTGCCTCACAACAACCCCTGCTACATCACCGGATGGGGACGCACCCAGAGTAAGACATGCACTTCTTATTGTATTCAGAATAAAGTACAGTAAATGCTGTACTTACTTTAAGTACTGTAAAGTTATTTGTTTTAGCTAAACCATGATTGATTAAAAATTAATGACTTATTACTGCATTTTTGAAGCCAGGATTTGTAGAATTTTACTGAACCGACAATATAACATTATTAAATACACATGACTATTTAGAACAACAATTTTGGATTTGTTAAATGAAAACTTTTACGATTAATGCAACAAACACTAGGAAGAGTATGCCACATTTAATTACGTCACATCTAAATGTCGAACTATAACGTGTAATGCCTCTTTTAACATTTGACTGTGTGTAGCTGGAGGTCAGCTGTCTGCCCAGCTCAAACAGGCCTACCTCCCTGTTGTGGACCACAAGACCTGCTCCAGCTATGGCTGGTGGGGCAGCACTGTCAAGAACACCATGGTCTGCGCTGGAGGTGGCAGCGACTCTGGATGCCAGGTAGGTTTTGGGAGAATAAATAGCATGTTGGAAGAGAATAACAAGTGTAGCTACAGTTTCTCTGTGCTAAACATCCTGCACCCCTGAGCCTCTGGTCTGACCCCAGTAGTTGATATTTTACTGTACACTTTCACACTGTATTCTTGCAGCATCAGCACATATACAGTGCTCTGGGCTATTGCTTAAACCACACAAAGTGTCAGGAGTCTGGTGCACTCATGCTCTGCTAAAGACTGCTGGAGGCAGTTCTGAACACAGGGACCATGAGGAGCAGGTTTGAATATGTGTTGAAGAAACAATGGTTTATGTTTTATTTTTAGGGTGACTCTGGCGGCCCTCTGAACTGCAGCGTCGATGGTAAGTGGGTGGTCCACGGAGTTACCAGCTTTGTGTCCTCCTCTGGCTGCAACGCTTACAGGAAACCTACTGTGTTCACCAGAGCTTCTGCCTACATCAGCTGGATGAACGGCGTAAGTACTCCCAGACATCCCACTTCACTAAATACAACCTCACAAAACAACAACAAATAAAGTTTACTAAAATAAAAGATGAATAAATAGTTATAATTATAGGGATGCCATTTTGTGGCTTACCTTCAAATAGACAAGTTTGTTGACCATAACTTACAAAACTCAACAATCCTAAATAGCAGAAGGTTCTTCAACTCTCTGTTTACTTTTCTGACGTAACGCCATATCAGCAACCTTAATTAAAACCTGGTTGTGACTCGACTCGAATTAGTTGGACTAAAAATACATTTAATTCGCCAGAAGACGTCTTAAAAGAGTGAAATAGTTTAGTTTGTCATAGTTATGAATGGTAAGGCAAGATATTGTATGCTTACCCCCTCAGAAGGCCACGCCCGTGACACGTTGCCGACTGCATCTGTGAAACAAACTCAAAATTAGAGTGCCATTAACAGACTATTGAAATATAAGCGTCTACAAATCCTTTCAAGTATAATGTGTTTGGTACTGAGATAACTAGGTTGTCCCTTTCATTTTGATTAGCCAGTGAAATACACAAATGTTAGCATTGTCAGTGTCATTACTATTTGGTCATAGGTATGAAATGATCTTAGTCTTGAATGCAACTAATAATAACAAGCTAAACACAATTATACATTTTGTGATTGTACCTCATGTTGTTTTTCTGTTGGTTTTTTTAGATCATGGGTTAAACAGAAAAACCATCATCTCAAACCACCAAACCATCTGTGTTTGCCCTCTGTCGGAATAAAGTTTATTAAAAAGTGTCTTCTGTCTAAGATTATTTCTCCATACAATAAGATAAATACTAAAGAATGATAAACAAATGCCTACAACAGCTTTTTCCACCCTGATGGAAAAACAGAGACCTTACGTGACCCAGACTTTCTCAGAAGCGACGCAGTGATAAGTGTGGGAAAGCCACAGGTGGACAACACCAGTGCTGCAGGGCTGTATATAAGAGCGAGGGGGGCATGACGGGCCCCTGAGGAACATTCAGCGGACCACAGACATGCTCAGATTTGTTCTGTTCACCACGCTCGCAGCCCTGGGTAAGAAAACAGAAGTGCAGTTTATTTCGTTTGTGGTAAAAAACACAGCCAAAAATGGGGTTGATTTTCAGACAAAGTATGACAAGTATGAGCACAAACTTAAATTCTTTAAGTTTTGTAAGTATTTAAAAGAATAGCTCCTTAAGATGTAATATTTCATGTATTTCATGACCACCTAAGAGGTGGTGATCAACATAACAAAATAAAAATAAAATAAAAAAGACATAACAATTGTAAAAGTTGAGAACCCTCAATTAACATAGACATTAGAACAAAATACTGCCCTACAAAGAAAAACGCAGTCACTGCACTGTATCTAGACTTGCTTAAAATGACTTGGAATCAGAATTGTAATCTAGATTTGAGTTGTTTTAGCTGGATAAGATTTAATTGCTTATGTAATATAGAATATTTCACTAGACATTTTTAGTTGGTTATAGCGGAATTTGGCTTAAAACAAGAACAAATATTTGCCAATGTTGCAAGAACAGTTTTCTTAACCCATTGGCAAATAATTTGGCTTGAAATAAGAAGCAATGTCTCGAAACACTTTGAATCAAGGAAAGTACAATAAATCAAGGTTAAATTAGTCAAAATGCTTGAAACGAAGTTTAAATCCTAGTTTCAAACAACTTTAACTTGTCTTGAAATTCATTTATTTACAGTGTGCGTATTTTGTCAAAATTGAGTTAAGACCAAAAAACAACCTGTTTTACTTACTGTCAAATTTGTATGGCTCCTCTCTGCACTGTTCTTGAGAAATCTTAATGTTAAAATTGCAGTAAGTGCAAATTCTTCAGTAAAACCAAGGAAAAGTGCAGTAACTGTGTTTGATATGGTCAGTTAGAACTTACTGCACTTTACCTTGGTTTTACTGGAGAATGTGGCTCAACTCACAGATACTGCTAAATGTTTTTATGTCTCATTTAAAAAGGAAAAAGAACCTAGACTTGAAACTTTCACAATTTATTATTTAGCACATAAAATATAATACTTATCAATTTGGTTGGTAAAAAATCTCCCCAAATGTGTTGTCTCAGACGACCTCATTTACTGTTTTTAAGTTTTATTCCTTTTACATAAAAAGTACCAAGTATGACAGAAAAAAATAACAAAAAATAGAGCAGTGGTTCCCAAAGTGGGGAAGCAAAATCTGGGGGTCGTGAGATGATTTAATCATGAACTTTTACACTTTTGACTTGGTTTTAAAGCTGTTTTTTGAACTATAAGCATCATATTTGACAGAACTTTGGTCATATTAAGCAAATACATTTTAGCCCAATTTTATTGGTTTTCCATCTTGAAATTATTCTAAACATTCATTTTGATTTTACTATGGGGGTCGCTATTGGTTACATGGTTATTTAGGAGGTCTCGGTCTGAAAAGGAATCCTTGAAATAGAGAACACTTCAGTTGTTTGAATCAAGAGCGGGTGGCTTATGTTCAAATGTGTCCAATTTCATTATTTTTTAATATTATTTATATTTCCTAATTGATGATCTTTCTACAGAGGGATTTTGTGTTTCTCAACACGGGGAATGTGCACGCCACCTGCGAGCAGAAAGAGAGGCAGGTGGCTGTGACCAGCTGTAGCAGCAACAAAAAACAAAAACAAAAGTTATACTTCTAAATCAACATTTGTGGGAAAATTCGACTTTATAAAAGTGAAAATGACAAGAAGAACATTGTCTCGAGCTACGGTTCATACCTGATTGAAACAGCCAGGCTCTCATCCTGTTTTGTTCGTATATCTAAGCGGTTTACAGCCAACATGTAGGCTACTGTATAGCGGATATTTCTGCAAACGACATTCGCAGTAGAGAATGTTGACTGATACCTCATCTATAAATGCATTCTGATTTCTTTCAGTGTAAAACCTTTGAGAATGTGTTCACACTTGCATATTCACCAACATCACAGCCAAAATCTAAGCCTGGACGAGATCACGGAATTTAACAAGAGGTATCAAAGTTTGGCTTAGTTTAAAAATAAATTAAAATCTAAATCTCCACCAACAGATTCAGTTTTTATGCAGCTCCTAGGCAGGTTTATACCAAATAAAGCATGCGTTTAGAAAATATACTGTATATGTTTCTGATACTCCAACCCTAAACATGCAAATCTCAGCATTGTGCAAACACAAAGACGACAACTAATGTTTCTATCATTTGTTACCTGTCTGTTTCCGTCAGTGCTGGCTGAGCCCCAGCCCAGATATCTGGAGGACAGTGTGGAGGGGAGGGTCGTCGGTGGAGAGGTGGCTCGACCCAACTCCTGGCCCTGGCAGGTGCACAACCTTTCACTTCAAAATCGTTGTTACTTGTTGTTCAGTATTAGACATTCAAAATCAGACACAGCACTATGATTTTTGACTGTCTTGTTATGTGTGTTTTTGTTTGATAGCAGTTTCCAGTAACACTTTATAATAAGCACACCTTATATAGCCTCAATAAACCCTTTATAAAGCACGAGTAATTACTTAATTCATCATGAACAATTTAATGAATGAAAAAGTAGTAACTACTTCATTACTCCGTCCTCCACCCTAAATCCCTGCTTCTTAATTAGGCAGTTACTTTAAGAAACTTTTCATCCATTAATTGATCATTTGTTCATGAATATACAAGCAGACATTCGTGCTTTATTAGGGTTTCACTAAAGTTAATTAGGGTGCACTTATTATGAAGTGGCACATTTTTGTCCCTCTATTTAAAAATAGATTAAAAATACATTTTCAAAACATTTAGGCAATGTTGCCATTAGTTTATCTACATTGACATAGAAGATTATGGCAAAGCTCTGGTGATATTACAATGGCTTTAAAATTTGCTAAGCAAAATATTTGTCGAAAAGTGACTTTTGCGCAACCCAGTCTCTGAACAAAACTTAGATATATACAACAAAATGTCAAAATGTAGAATAAGCACATTTTAATTACAAAACGTAAAATAATCACAAATTTTGAATGAAGCCATATGGCGACATTTTCTAAAAGGGTAAGAGACTAGGGGTTGGGGTAGGTTAAGATGTACTTGTTAAACCCAAAGAAATTTCACAACAAATTGACATAAAAAAGGCGTTAAAATGTGCTTATCGTATATGATTGACATTTTGTTGTATATCTAAGTTTTCTTCAGAGATAGAGCTGCTTTTGCAATTGCTATGGCTTTTGAATTCTCACTTTTACCATTTTTGGTTCCATATTTGCAACTTTATATTTTACCAGAGTGTTTGTTCTTTCTGCAGATCTCTCTTCAGTACCTGAGTGGTTCCAGCTACTACCACACGTGTGGAGGAACCCTGATCAGAGCAGGATGGGTCATGACCGCTGCCCACTGTGTCGACACGTACATACATTTAGCTACATTTACCATGTTATATGTATAGACATACATATGAAGGGTAACCTTGTGTGTGTTCAGTGCTAGAACTTGGCGTGTCGTTCTGGGAGACCACGACATCTACAGCCAGGAGGGCCGTGAGCAGTACATGACCGTGAGCAACGTCTACATCCACCCCAACTGGAACTCCAACAACGTCGCTGGAGGGTCAGTGGAGTTTGATCCTCTTCATTTGTCTTGACACACGTCTTGTTATGTGTGTAAGTGTAAAACTTATGTATCTTTGTAAAGGTATGACATTGCCCTGCTGCGATTGTCTTCTTCGGCAACTCTCAACAACTACGTGCAGCTGGGAGCCCTGCCTCCTCTGGACAGGTCCTGCCCAATAACAACCCCTGCTACATCTCTGGATGGGGACGCACCCAGAGTAAGACTTAAAGTACAGTCGTACTCATTAGGTAAGTCAAAAGAAAGATTAATATCTGCTCCTGTGTGTAGCTGGTGGTCAGCTGTCTGCCCAGCTCAAACAGGCCTACCTCCCTGTGGTGGACTACCAGACCTGCTCCAGCTATGGCTGGTGGGGCAGCACTGTCAAGAGCACCATGGTCTGTGCTGGAGGCTACAACGAATCTGGATGTCAGGTACAGACAAAGAAATAAATGTGTTTTAAAGCAACAACAAACAAACAAATAAAAAGCAAAAATTTTTACATCAATGAAAATGATCCCAAATATATGAACATCAAGGAACCACTAACCCATTCTTACAAATTCATATACTGTATGTGTCAGTGGAACTACCAACAAGAACTTCATCGACTGATCTACTGTCACCACACTAGGACAGGGCAAGATAGCCTAAATGTTTTATCACGGTATAAAGTTGACAATATACCTAAGAGTGGCGTTTATCATTGTTATAATTATGTGTTTCAGGCTGTTTTAGTTAGTGTATGGTTCCCCTTCAAACATCATGATTTACTTCTTTCATTATTTCTGTTTTAGCCTCTGCAGAGCCTCCACTGTCTGGGGATAGGTTACTTTTGTTTAGAGAAATCAAATAAAAATTGTTGTTGCAAAGTCTGCATCTTTTTTAGGAACTTCGGCAGTCAAGGGCTTTGAATTTTAGCCAGTTTTCAAGTTTGATCCACGAAAATACTAGACTAATGACTGAAATATGAAGCACAACATGTGTTTTAAAGACTTCATTAATGATAAGATGGTTTGTTTTGGCTTTTGTTGAAGGCTTGTCCCTTGTTAATCTCTGAAACTTAGTCAACACTGGGAATTAGTCACAATTTCTGTTTGCCTCGGTTGCAAAATGAGACGTGGTGCACATGCAATCATATCACGATATTCTAAAGTTCAACTTTTCCACATGATTATTGTGATATATGATAAATTATATGATATTACCCAGTCACACCACACAATAACTTAATTAAGAACTTACATATTATGCATTGCTGGAGTTCATAGGTGTGTCAGTTTTTCTCTCAAAATGTGATGCTCTCTTAAGTCTGATCTTGCCATACTTTATATTGTGCTCATGTTTTCTGACAATCGTTTTGGTTCCTTAGGGTGACTCTGGCGGCCCTCTGAACTGCAGTGTCAATGGTCAGTGGGTGGTTCATGGTGTGACCAGCTTTGTGTCCTCCTCTGGCTGCAATGCTTACCAGAAGCCCACCGTCTTCACCAGAGTGTCTGCCTACATCAGCTGGATGAACGGAGTAAGTGCTTTACAGGCAGAATGTACACAAAGAAAGATGTATCTGGTAATGTTTGATTTAAATTGGTCAAATTCAGGTGTGACCTTATGAACTCATGATGCAAGCAATATTTCTCTCTTTTTTTACAGATTATGGGCTAAGTGGAGGAAGAGCTATTGCCATGGAGACGCACCATCAAACTGCATCTGATTAAAACCATTTGTACAATTATACACTGTCTGCTGCATATTTGAGCATTCGAGTTTGCATTTTGAATGTATTGCATTAAAATGATAAATGGGATGATTCCACTGAGAAGACAATTTTTATGAATAACCCTAGAATAGGGGTTATGCGAAAGTCTCCGTCTCAGATAACATAGGTTGCTAATCCGGTGGCGTAGTTGCTAGACACAGTTGTTAATCCTGGCTCTCCAGTCACATGTTTGTAAGGTTTATATATCATTTATTAGTTGTTCACAGAAAGTTATTCTATAAGGGGTTATCAGCATAGACATTAAATAGTAGATAGTCGAACAGCAGCTCGACGGCATTCACTCTGATGCTAAGAACATTAGCATCTGAGCTAGTTCGGTAAGATGTAGCTAGTCCGGAGCATTCCGTTTTATTTCTTTGCCAACATTAGCCTTAAAAAAAACAAGTTATAAATTACAGAGATGTCAGCTAAAACCTATTTAGCAGAGTCAGAGCCTTGTTTAAGTTAATGTTAGTTTACAAATCTTTTAGTATTTTATTTAGAAAATGTGTATAACAGCTAACAATAGCGAACTTAATAGACATTCTATCTTGTGCTTTTTAAGACTCTAATGACATAAACGTCTGCTTAATTCTTTGTGGAGGAGCGTCTGTCGCATCGGCAAATGATTTAATTTCCAGCAACGATATACAGTAGTAGTTTGAGAAATATCATATATCGCCATGTTATTTAAAAAAAGATTCAAGACACAAATCAGTCAATTTTGCTCATGGTTTTGCTGAATCACTTGTTAAGTGCATTTAGCCATTAAAGTGCACTTTTCCATCGTGTTGAATTGATTTGCATAATGGCTACGGGGAATATGTGCCTATCGTGTTGTGCAGCTGAAAAGCTGCTGATGCGGTTCTATAAAATGTCTATGGTATCTAGTTGCTAGCTAGGCTAAAGCTACATACATCTAGTAGACATAGAAGAGTTTAATCCTTTGCTGTTCATTTGCCCCTTTTCTCTAACCAGTTCAGAAGCAGCAGCTGCTGTCAACAGTTGACAAAGAAAGTGTTATTTTTTAGAAGTTGCCATCGGATTTGGAGTGAACACTGTGTCACTATGCACCGATGTAGTGACCTATGTCAACACATAACTCCTACTGAGTGGTGTGTGATAGCCGAGTGGTTAGTTCACTGTCCTACAGCACCGGGGCGCTATAGGTTTTTGGAGTACAGAATGATTGTGAAAGATATTCAGCAATAGCAACCATTACTGATTGACAACTCAAATCAGTCTCTTGGTTCAAGTCAGTGTGCAAAAATGTCTTGTAACGACTAAACTTTCCAGCATGGAATTAGTCAGGGGTTAGTTTGGGGCCTTAACTATTCTCTATTTTTTTCTTCTTTTAAATATTCATACTTCATCATTCCAAAAACTATACAATACTTTATATTTTCAATGAGCTGCAAAGACTCCAAAAACATTTCAAGCACTACAACAGTAAATTATGAATAGTTAATAAACACCAGACACTTCTTTAGATCAAAATGGCTACAATTACAGATTGACACTTAAGTACAATTATGAAACTAGCTTTACACAACAATCACACTGGCACCTAGTTCTACAAATGAAAAAGTATATATAAGTTTATAAATGTCTGAATGATTAATCGAGTAGCAGATAAAAAAAAATAAGCCACAAACATCCAATATAAACAGCCACAAATGTCAGTGGTGAGTTATGAAACTGACTGGAGATAAGCGTAAGATTGAAAACGTTTGCTTGGCTCTAAATGGAAACTGCTGCTATCTGAAGGAAAGCATTGCCTAATCCTGCACCCACCTCTGACATCCACAGCACCCGAGGGACAACACTTAGTCTACACTGTATCTCTATCCCCGTCGACAAATCTTAGAGGAGGGTGGATGAATGAGCAAAGGGTGAAACCGGCTAACCTTGCTTTTGTAAAGTCTCTGTATTTATCTACGAACGATCTGTCCAAAGTGACTCAAGTTATTGTTCTTGTAGAGAAAGTTGCCACCATTGGCGCCATTATCTTGATCTCTACAGTAAATATGCTATACAGAATACAAAATCATTTTCAAGCCAGCAAGAGAGAGGGTGCATTGTATTATATACTTTAGATATTATTTTAAAGGTGAGATTTTTTTCTAGTTCTTTGTTGAAATTAATGAAATCCCACTCAAAGCCCATGTGACATGTTTTCTAACTAGTACGAGATTTGGTGAGAGATGAGTCTTATGTGGTGTACATACGTACACATTTCCATGAGATTGAGGTGAAATATGCAATAACCACAGACAATGGATAATATGTCTATGGCATCAATAACAGACAAACTTAGTGGAGTTTGGTGAACAAACAGGGGCGAACAGTCACTAGTGCGATAAGTGCGACGCACCGCCAACAAACGGAGGAAAAAATTAGCAAGGTGTGTAGTTAAAATTGATCAAAACCGATTAAAACCTGAATAAAAATGCCATTAAACATCCTTGTCCAATCAGAGGAGCTTATTTTCGTCTGCCAGTACATACGTAGTTCTGCCTTTTTTATGCGATTTCAGCCTGACTTAAAATAACACCCACCGTTTACAATGAATCTAATGCAAGAGCGTTTTTTAATACGTTTCAGCTCTACCATGCAAACTAATGGACTCATGGGTGCTTTCATCTACGCTGTGTCGTCACGTACGTCTGCGTGACAACGCAAGGCATTTCATCTGTCAGTCAAACAGTTAAGAGAGCATGGCTGTGATCCGGCATCCAACTCTATTCGACCTCAAACAAGTTGTTTTTAACAGCTACGACCCCCGAGGACAAATTTAAACACCAGACAAGTTACAACAAAAGGTACGGAGAGTGTATAATTTTTTTTTTTTTTTTTTTTTTTGCCAAGTTGGACAAGTTGTAAATTTTCTGTACTTGTTTTAAATCATGCCATCCATGGCTCTCTGGCTGTTTTTTTGTGTTAAATATGAAAAATAGATATTATATTATAGTATTATATTAACAAATACTTATGCCTGCTTATGCATTTTACTGGTTTAGATCGTGAAATTAGAGAAAAAACATTTGAAATTAGGTTAGGCTATGTAATTGTAAAAAAAAAAAAAAAAAAAAAAATGGGTAAGGCGTCTATAATTGCAGTACAGCTTTAATGGCGTAGAAAAAAAAAGTTACTTTAATTTATAGCATTGATCTTTTTGGTGTTCCTTTTCAAAATATCACACTATGATTATGAGGCTAATTAGTCATTATTGTCAAACCGATACTGACATTTCCTCTAATGTCCCAGTGTAAAGGTTATTTGAGAGTCGAGCCTATACCGTAATGAGAAATAATTCACTTCTTGCATAACTTTTTGCAAACAATTCATCATTTCTGATCCATTATTATAATGCTTTAATCTCCCAAACCCAATTTCACAGTCTAATAATAAGTCACTTCAAATAATGACTGCTGGGAAACGTTTGATGATTCTTACTTTGTCAAGAGCATCAAATGTTCAGCTGTTGATTAATAGTTTGTTGTGTGGACAAAACGATTAAATTAGCAATCCCAAGCTTTTGAAATTAATTATGGAACATTTTGTAGCAGCATGCTGCTTGGTTGTGTGAAAAGCCACTTGTCTATTGTTTGTCATGATTTCAGAGTTGCTGAATTGGAGTTTTCACATCAGTGGTATAAACGGCGACTCAAAATCAGAATAAAAGACACAATTATTATACAACTTGGTTCAGTTCTTGCTTATCCAGTTAAATTGACGTTGAGATTGTGACATCACACATAAATAGGCTCTTTTCACATTGCTGCGGCTAGGCTAGTTCTGGTTTGACTAATACATGTGGCTAGTTCTCTCTCTCTCGTTCCGTTCATTCTTATGGGGGATGCACAAAAATTAATCAATATTTAAACATTTGTGGATTTCAAATAGAAAATCCCAACAGCAAATTAGACCTTCTAATGACATAAATAAATACTTCACAAGGTAAAGCTATGTGTTCATAAAATCTGTATTTTTGGTGCAGTGCTAAATGCTAAAAAATAAGAATGAACCTGAATAGAAAGTAGACAAGTAGCATTAGCTTCAGGCACAAACAGCACATTTTATTATGTAACACATGGGTTTTCTCTGGTGAAGTATTTACCTTGTATGTGAAAGGCTTAACATGCAGAAAATGATTATCTGATTGGAACTTGTTGTCCGCTTTGTGCTGATTACAGGGCCGACCCTGGGTGTAGGCAAACTAGGCGGTGCCATCTGGTGATGAGGGCGCCAAATTGCAGCTCTAAAAAAATAAAAAATCAATCCATTAGCCAGTTTTATTTTGTCTGAATAGGACAAATTCATTGAGGTAGCTGCCACTCATAGACAAAACATTGAAAACAAATCGAAAAAGCACCGTTGTCAATTAAAGAAGAATAATAAAACAATTTTAGGGCGTTTCAATCAATTCAGGTGTTTTCAGACCAGAATTAGTCTGGCCTCAGCGTGAAAAGGGCCCATAGAATTTTCAGTTGCACTAATGTTAAATCAATGGGAAATTGCTAATAACTGAAGTTAGAGGATTCAGCAGTTTATCGAATTGTTTTTTTCTACATTGTTTTGGATAGTTTAATTGCAATAGTTTAGCTACAAATATGGCAGATTTCTCCTTATTTCCATGGCAACATTATCTTTTGACATTCTATTTGGAGGTCTAATCCCATTAATGTGCAGTCCACATCTCTATCAAACAATGTTGAGTTACCTTCTTTCCTTTGGCTTCAGTGCCTTGGAAGAATAAATACAGATGTGTGAAAGTAAAAAAAAAAAACAGCACATTGATAATGCACTTCTTCGGCTCTCACTTTCATTTGAATTTTAAATATGGCTGGCGCTTTGTGGCTGGAGTGTCTCTTTTGTTGTCTTCGTCTGAACTACATTTGTAAATCTTTCCTGCTAAGTGATCAAAGCCATTTATTCATGCTCACACTCACAATCACTAATTCATACCATATTTGTGTGTTTCAGTGTCCTGTTTATAAGAGATTTTTACACGATATTATATTTAGTTCTCAATCGTTGATTACTATAGCAACGGTGAGCTTTTTCATCACTTTGAAATGCAACACAATAGTCACTTTGTATTGGTAATAGGCTGGCCATGCATATTTTTGATTGTATGGTTTTCCCAAATCATGGAAAAGTTAAGGTTAGGTTTAGGAACAGTTCATTTGCTAACTGACACATGGCAAAAATGGAGACTAGAAGTAGGAGTCAAACTATGAACTTGTAGGTCTGCTACATGTTACACATTTAATTAAACATTGAAAAAAATATAACTTTTTGGAACTTCACATTGGAACAACAAAAAAACATGCCTTTTCTTTCTTTATTTATTTTTTTAACTAAAATATATAAATATTTATTCCTGCACTTCATTTTATTATTTTGTTACAGTTGTTATGGTTACAGACCTATTGTGATTTTTTCATATATTTATAGAGAAACAATGGCATCTACAGATCAATAATTCACATTTTCTTCATTATAAAACAAAAAAATTATTTAAAACGCATAAGAAATAATAAGAAAAACAGGTCCACTGACTTCCTATTCAAAATATTACAGATAAGTCCACCTTTCATTGTAAAATGTAACTTCAATAAGCCACAAATTTTAAAATAAAGTATTTTTTGTTACATGACAATTTTGAACCTACATGTTTTACTTGGAATCGAATTTTTGAGTAATCGCAAGTACATGCAGATAAGTGGGGGGGATAGGTGGTGGATGAAGACAGGAATTTTTGAGCCCTGGACATCAACTTCAGAAAAATACAAGATTACTCAAACATCGTGATCAATCCAAATACAACTGTGGGTAAACTAATGGGTAACACTTTAGAATAACTACAAAAATTAGACTTAATAAATCATTAATAACACCTTAATAAAGACTTAATTTATGATGAACAATGATTAATTAACAGATGAAGACATTTATTAAGGCTTAGTAACTCTTAATTATCCAAATCCTGCCCCCTAACCCTAAATCTAACATAGGTCTTAGTTTATTAGTTACTAAGCATTAATACACTTTTTCATTCATTAATTCACCATTTGTTACTGAATAATTAAGGTTTTATTTATGCTTTATTCATGGTTTATTAAGTCCAATTAAGGTGTAGTTAAAATAAAGTGGTACTTGACTATAAACACCGTTGTAACATGGTTAATCATAATAGGTCCCTTTAAAAAGCAAACAAACTTGAAAACCATGAATTAAACCATATTAATTATTTCTATATTAATTTATCCAACAGCAACTGCTTACTCTACACAGCCTCTGCGCTGAGCCATTTATCTGACAGAAACATAGCAACACCTCGTGGACACTTGAGAACTGCACACCACCTTCGTTTGTGCTCTCCATGCAAATCCTTTCCATTACCATAATTACCTTCAGTAGCCCCTGTATTAATTGCCTTTGTTGTTTTTGGCATCTATTAAGCAGAACAAAAAATAGAGCCTTCAGAACTAATTCAATATCGGCCTCCTTCTCGCTTTGCTGCCGCTCAATCATGAATTCTCCCTCTTAGAAAGCGCTCCTGCTGAATATTTCATAACTAATTAGTGGCGGCATGAAGCACTGACTAATGTAATAAAAGGCAGAACAAAGCGACGGGTGACTCGTTAATCACGTTTGGGCTGAAGATGGTGACTGGTTCAAATCAATTTTACATATTAATTACTCAGGAGATTTGCTGTTTATGTCGATGTATTTATTAGAAAGAAATACTGGGAAGTGTAATATTTTCTTCTTTTTGTTCTAAAAATATGATAAGCAAATACATTTTTCACAATAATACAATTTGGTAATTTAGAAATATAGGTAAATTAAAAACAAAAGCTGGTAATTATACAAAATGATTATGATCTCAATTAACTGGTACATTTTTAATATTTCTTTGAGAATTCTGTCCATAGAAGTCACATACAGTATATGTAACCAGAAATGATCGCTACACAAATCTCTTCAAACAAGCTTTGAAACATATTCTATAAGAATGTCAGTCTCAGAAAAGGACAAACATTTAAGGACAGTATTTTTGTCTTGATGCCACACTGCAAGTTATAGCTAAATAGCTTAGTTTAAAATAACATAGATTCAGATTCACAGCGTAAAATGTAATCGTTAACGTAATGTAAAACATCTTATTATAGGATATTTGGCTTGAAAAAAAGACAAGTATCTGAACCTGTTGGTAAAATATCTGGCTCAAAATAAGAACCAATGTATTAAAACAAGTTAGAAATATTGTCCAAAAAAAATCCAGTCTGTCAAAAAATAGATCTTAAAATGTTGAAAGGTCTGAATTAAAGGAACCATATGTAAGATGTTCAACTAGTGGTTTAAAAAACAGTATAAGACTTGGGTTGCCAGAGAGTGAAATGGCCCATACACTGAAGATTAGAAGCTACTGACCAATCAGGATCAAGGTTTGCTAAAATCATGGGAAATGTCATTTTGTTACCAAGAATGAGATTTCTAAACATTCTGGGTGGAGATTAATGAGAACTGTACGGAAACAATTGCATAATCCTCTCAGAGATGTTCCTGAGTTATGCTCAATACTTTAGGCTCTAAGAAACCAAACTGACCCAAATGAGAGAGTCAAGTTAGGCTCATTCTGCTTTCTAATTGGATAATCCTGTTCAAAGCACTACACGTAAACATCAACAAATGAACCTCATGTCTATTACTTTTTTTTTATTTTAATAACTCAATCGACGACTTTCAGTAAAAATCAGATTACATTTGAACATGTTTACATTGTATCTGTGACATATTTAGGTCATTAGAGATCGACCGATATGTGTTTTTCTTGAAATGATACCGATTGTTTAAATTTTGTCAGCCGATGCTAAAATCAATGGCCAAATTTCAAAGCCGTTTTCTACAATTTTTTTTTTTCTTTTTTAAACATAGCTGAGATGAGATAGTATATTTAAAAAAAAAGTTTAATCTAAACTATTATTTTGTCTCATTGTTTAATGAATACAACATATTTATGCTCATTACAGATCATTTTAAAGAGTAATTCAAGAAAGTGCTCCTATTCAAAAACAACAAAATGGAGAAATATAAAAAAAAAACATTTTTTTTTCTCTCCAAAACAAACTTGGAGGTAGCTGATCACTGTGAGTTCGGCTCTTCCATGCAGACGACTGTTCAAACAATTGCCCAGTCAAATGTCGGCCAAAATGAGGTGATATGCAAAAAAAAAAAAAATCTAAATATCGTCCGACTTGCTCGATGTTTATGAAATCTGAAATCAAAATCTTACATATGCTTCCTTTAAGGTTAAAGCTCTAAAACCTAGACATTTGAATTCATTTTTGCAGTGCATTGCATATTCATACGAAATATCCACAAGGTAAATGTTGAACCGATCTTACTACATATAAAAGTGCATAATACCAATAGTCCGACAAGACCTGTGCCCCATCTGGCCTGTAGTTCTTAACCTGCACCTAATCTGGGCTGATTTAGTCTTTGGATAACACTGGAGACGTCACACCATGTCTTCGATGGCGTCTATTTTCTGTGACAGCTCAGACTCCGGGTCCAGGCTGCAGACCTGCTGGTACTCCTTCAGTACAGCCACTACATCCTCGTGTCCAAACTGCAGTGCGTCGTCGATCGGCCGGTTCCCCCACCTGTCAAAACACAACAGTCACATCTTTCTGCAGCATAAATGTTTCTTTAGCTCTACGTGTCCAGACAGTCTAAATCCTTAAAGTTGATGTACTTTTTAGTTGTAAGTTATTACATTTAGCATTTTACTCCAAAAAAGTATATTGTAAATAGCACTTCAGAATCAGGCTGCTACTGTCTGATTCAAATAATAAAGTATTTTGTTTCTCTCAAGATAGCCAAAAGCAGATCTCTGATTGGCTGTGCTTGGGTAGTTCATTTTCACTTTAACTTTGCTTTCTGTATAAAGATATTTTAAGTCATTAATTGCAGTCAAAATAAATGTATGAGCATATGAACCATGTGCACAAGATTTAAGAGAGAGGACGATTAAGGAAATAGTTGGACCTACTTCTTAAAATGAAAATAAGGCACCACAGCTTTAACATAAACATAATACATGTCGATCTCAAATTGAATTATATATAAGGTTGGTCTCATAATAATATAGCAAAACACAAATGCCATGAATAAGTAAACAAATACACTCAAGGAAAAAAGAAACGCAACATTTTAATATTCGAAAATTCCTTAGAATACAAGTACATCTGTAAAAATGGGTTAGCATCATGATTTCAGTTCATAGTAAGCTCCATAGTAAGACAGATGAACAGATTTCTTGGTTTGGCTTGACTGATTGTGAGAACAATAAAGAGTGCAGTACAAGGTTGTTTATGCACACAAACTCATGAAGCCTCATAATTGTTTATCACAATGTGTTTTAAGCTTTTTTTTTTTTTCACAGCTGTTAGGAGCGAGATGTGCCAGTATGCTAACAACAGTTAGCCACAGTGCTAACAACAATAACAGATTACCTTTATCGATTTAAATGAGCAAAAAGGACATTATAAAACATCACACACATTTTCACAAATAGACATTTCAACAAGATATCTATGCTGGGGTGAAATTGATTTTATTGCAAACAAGGGCCTTTAACATTTCCGATCAGTGTAGAACGCAGAAAACATATAAAACTGATTTTAAATTGCTATTTTGTTGTTGTTTGAAAGTGGTTACATAACAATTTTGACCAGTCTGGAGCACAGGACAGACCACACTTTTGGCTACAACCTGTGGCTGTGCGTAATCATCCATCATGAATCCAGCCCATCCAAATCGGTGCGTAAAATCGTGCACATAGCTATTCAATCTCGTCAATAACTGTTGTGTTCAAAGTGCCCAGTGTTTAGAATGGAATGGAGTAGAATGACTCCGGCAATCAAAATGGCCAATCAATAATGTTTTTCAACTTTATCCGGCTTTATCCTGGCACTGGCTTTATTTTGAAGGCCAGATGTCTTTGTTTACATTGTGCTGCTTCCTTTTTCAAAGTACATATCTTCAATTTGAAGAATGAAATTAGGAAAAGCTGCTGCTACGAGTATTTTCTTTCTTAACTTGCAATAACAAAAATGAATTATACTTTGTACACGGACCGTTTTACTTGGAATCTGAATTTTGGAATCTGAAAGTGGCCGGGGATTAGGTGGTAGGTGAAAACAGATTACAAAAAATATATATAACCACAAAACGTCTCTTCTGAACTAAGCAAAAAAAACAGAATATTTTTCAAAATAGCTTACCTGTCTTTTGTAAAAGGATCAACTTTACAGGTGCCAGTGAGAAACTTAACCACGTCTACATGACCTGATGAGACAAAAGCATGCAGAATGAACACACACATACACTGAAAATGTCTATTATTGTCTCTTTTATCCACTGTTGGTGTTTGTTGTCTTTTGTCTCAGTGATTCTGACCCCATCACAATTCATAACTTTTTTTTTTTTTTTTTTTGCAATTATGGGTCACTGCAAAAGAGAAAACCATGTTATGGATTGGGATGGAACCAGAATAGGGCTGCAACTAATGATTATTTGAGTAATTGATTAGTTGTTTAGAACACAAAAGTCACATGATTACAAGATTTTTGCCAAATTTCAGCTGTGGTAATGTTACTTGAGAAAGTCTTAGAGATGTAGATTTTAGGATTTTATAAAATATAACTACAAATTTGATAATCAACAATACAACTCATATTAAAACTAGGTACCATACAAAACAACTAGTAGGACAAAATATATTTTCTGAAGAGCTTTTGAACAATCTTGCGCTTTATCAAAAGCAGATTAAAATCAGAATGTTAATACAAAAAGCATTTGTACAATATTTTGTGCTGAAAATGTCAGTCTATTGCATATAAATTTCATGTAACAAGAGCATTTTTAATTATAATTGTGGTATTATGTTTAGTATCAAGAAGCAAGTCTAAAATAAGTTTCAAATTTAGTATTATGGCAACACTAGGCTCAGACAAATAAGTTAGAACTGAAAAAAACACAAAATTTACACAATTTGTATGTAATTTCTGTCCAATCTGAAGTTTTCCAGCTCATAGGTTGTTTGGAACTTGTACAAAAAGTAGTTGGCGATTATTTAAAGAATTGATTTGTTGCAATTAATTGATTAACTTGTTGCAGCTCTAGACCAGAACGATTGGGACAGGGAAAAACAAACACGAACACTGGATAAAGAAGCAACCGAAATACGGAAACGTGCCCCTGCTACTGTAAACCGAGATGAGGGGGCTTTCTTACTGTCTCATACTTGGGATTCTGTTCTTAAGAAGTTCTAGAAGGAAAATGGTACCAAAGTCTGTTTAAATCAGCTGCCAAGACACGTCACAGAAACATGTCACGCTTCGTAACATGTAATGGTATGAAAAATAAACAACCATTGATCTGAGAGTGAAACAAAAGTTAATAAGAAGACAAAATTAATCTTTTTGGAGTCTAACAAAATGTGCCTTTAAAGCCATTTCATTTGTCTGAACATCTATTAGGCAGTAAAATACAACTTAATATCTAAACAATCTTCCTTGAAATCGGATTTGGGGCAGGACTGCTCTGCTTTTATCATTTTAGACTTAAAAAATATGGCTCCCAGTTTTATCTTTTTGAACAAATGAGTTGCTTGCAGGCTTTCTTAAAAGATGTAGAAGTGGAGACTAACAACTCTGCAGAGACCTAACTTTATAAAGTGAACAAATAATGAGCATATGGCATTGTGCAGGGATCATTAGTGACTTCTTTAACGCGGTGCAGACGTAGTGTGTCTCCACATTTATCACCAAAACAAATGGAGTGGAGCGTCGCACTGATTACAGCTGTGAGCGGTGGGATGGATCATTTTCACTTTCTCATTTGGAGATAAACAGGCGCTCCTATTTGTCAGTTTGGCAAAAGTATTAAAAAGAAAATGTGGAATAACATAAATAAGAATAAATAAAGGACAAGGTAACATGCTATTTCTGTGGTGTCAGCTACATGTGGACGCAGCTAATAAAACAAGCAAAAAAAAAATGATGGCATGTGTGTAATTTTACAAGATCTACAAAATGTATTTACAGTCAAAGAACATCTACAACAGCCACAGAGGGGCATAAATCATTAAACACCATATCAAAGTTAAGACAACTCTGCAACAAAGCATGTTAGAATACTTTTTTGATTGTTTTACAGATGTTGGCTGATAGTAAATTTAGTAATTCATTGATTTACTGTAAGTCTACTGATATGATAGAGAGAGAGAGAAATAGACAGGCAGAGAGAGAGAGAGAGACAAGCAGAGAGATAGAGACGCAGAGAGAGAGAGACAGGCAGAGTGAGAAAGAGAGAGACATGCAGAGAGAAATTGACAGGCAGAGAGATAGAGAGAGAGACGGCAAAGAGAGAAACAGTCAGAGAGAGAGAGAGAGAGAGAGAGTGGCAGGCAAAAAGCAAGAGACAGGCAGAGAGTGAGAGACAGGCAGAGAGAGACAGGCAGAAGAGAGAGAAAGACAGGCAGAGAATGAGACCAGGAAAGAGAGACTGGCAGAGAGAAAGAGAAAGACAGGCAGAGAGAGACAGGCAGAAGAGAGAGAAAGACAGGCAGAGAGCGAGACAGTTGAGAGAGAGAGAGAGGCTTCACTTTTGACTCTCAATCCCTGTTGTTCAGAATGTGCATAAATGATTCTAAGGAGGCCAGCTCCCTCAACACTATGTAAATGTAAGATAACCCATGTAAATATGAGTAAATTTAGTTTTGTGTGGAACATGGGACACATACGTATAGTTAGGAGTGTTGGCCAGGACCAGTGTCGAGATTGTATAAAGGGATTTTTTGTTTATCAACACGGGAGATGCGCGCGCAAAGAGCTGCCGCTCATAGACACAAAACAGTAGAAACAAGTCGAAAAAGCTCCGTTGTGAGTTTACTACAAGAGTTTATCACTGTGCGGAAACAAAAGCTGTGCTTCTAAGTCAACATTTGTGAATGAAATTTGATCCAACAAACCTTAAATGTTACATTCAGGTGAGTGAAAAAAATGACCAAGAAAAACACTGCCTCAAGCTTCAGGAGACAGACGTCTGTCAGACCAGTTCATACCTGATTAAAACAGCTAGCTGTCGTCCCGTTTCGTTGTTTAATTCAAAGAAGTTTCCCCAGCTAATCAGATGAAGAGCAGCTCTTTCTGCATAAAGCATGCGCAATAGGGCGGAAAGTGACGTAGACCGAATTTCTCTCTATAACAACTCCTTTTTTAATCCTGTGTCAAATATTATCTCAGAATCTGATTTTGTACATTTAATTTGTTAGCTTAGCTCACAGTCAGAAACAGCAACAATCTCTGACACACATATTAACATCGCAAACTTCGCTTGCACAAAACATGCTAATGTAAGCATGCAGTTGAATGAGTCTTTTATAGACATAAAAACAGCACAAGAGTTCGACCTAAGACGCCAAAAATCTGACAGTGATTTTGTAAAGATCAAAGGGGAGATGACTAAAAACAACCATTATAAAGCAGTTCACTTGTGTGTCAATCTTACCCTCTGCTGCAGCGATATGAAGGGCTGTTCTGGCGTCATAGTCTTTTTGGTCCATATCCATAGAGGACAGCGGCAAACCTGAGAAAAACATGAATTCAAATTTACCGTTGATATAAACATGTTATTTAACTTTGCCTCAATAATATTCTCGACAAATTGAATGTGCTACCGTCTCAAGGCCGACACGTCTCCGCTGTAAGCTGCGAACATCAAGCTGAATACTGATTTGTTCTGCAAGGGTAATGAGAGAAGGAGAAGATTCAGAAGACATTTAGAATTAAAAAGCAATGGATTAATAGCGAGAATCTAAGGACTAACCCTGTCGTCTCCATGTGTTCTGCGGGGGTCCTCCTTCTTCACAAAGTGCCGGAGATTGTCATAATTGTGGAAGTTAAAATGTGAAACAAGCTCCTGGACACACAAAACAGAGAGAAATGCTTAACTTTATTGAGAGTTTCAAGCTAAATCACAATGTAAATACAATCAATAATAATAATAACAACTGCAATATTAATCAGCCGTCACAAAGGCTGCAATAAGCCCATTTAGTCATTCCGCAGAGAACAATTTTAATTTCCATGAAAATTAAAAATTGTGGAAAATATTCAAAACTGCAAGGAGATGTGACAGATCCCCTGTTGGTAGGTGAAAATGTAAAAAAGTGATTTCTCTCCACTCCTACTCTTTCTACGAAAGCCTTATAAACACTTTTGGTATTGCTTTGTCCAGATGAAACAATGCTAATGTTTTAAGGAAGTATAAACTCTAAAATAACTGTACTACTGTGTGTATCTGTCCGATTTCAGTTAGCCACCCTGTATTACTGATGAACCAGATTTTCAAGCTGCAAAACAAGAAAGTATGCTATATCTACTTAACTAGTTCCCAGATCCCACATAACCTTTCACAAATTGTTAATTTTTCATTAATCCATGCATACTGTATGCAAGGATTGACCATGAATTTGGATGTATTTGGGGAGATGTGTGGCCATACCTGCTTGTCAAGGCCTGATCCCGTCAGATTTCAGAAGCTAAAGAAGTTAGAGCCTGATTAGTACTTGGATGGGAAACTGCTGGAACATCAGGTGTCACAGTGGGACGACAAGAGTGTCGTTGTGTCCTTGGGCAAGACACTTAACCCCCATTGCCTCAATGTCCGCGTACACTGGGTGAGTGCATCCATGACTGTAAAGGGCTTTGAGTGCTTTTGGGTTATTAAAGGTCTGTGAGTTTACGCATGTGATTCCATTCCAATTGAATTCATTGAACTTAGCAGGTGCTAATGTATTTTTGACAATTTTTAGTTTTAAATAATAGCGGCGTGTTTATACTTTTTATGGTGTGGCTTTAAAACTTTAGCACCTTAGTCATTTTAATCAAACCCCATATGGACTTGGGTCAAAATAATTAAAGTCAGAGTTGGTCGAGGGCTGCATTTAAATACAGGCCTCATGTTATATTCTATATGAATAAGGATATTCATATATCCACATTCATTATTTTACATTTTACATTGTACACACATAAGTAATGAAGTAAATAAAAGAGATTAAAAAAATACCCAGGATTAGACTGTCCTCCACAGGAAAGTTCTTTATATATTTTAAGTCTATTTTATGTCTATTATCTTATTTGATTGCAAGTTTCTATTTTCCCTGCTGTTCTTAAAATGTGCGTTGCAACACTGGAATTTCCCCATTGTGGACAAATAAAGGATATCTTATCTTATCTTATAAGTAATGAAGTAAATAAAAGAGATTAAAAAAATACCCAGGATTAGACTGTCCTCCACAGGAAAGTTCTGGAGAAATTACTTCTTGTATGGTAGCTCATTTCAGAGGTTTTATAGACAGCAGTATATTTGATATGTGGGTCACTATCAATAATAATCAGAAATCATCTTGAGGGCCACATTAAATCATCTTGAGGGCCACATTTAGCCTCCGGGCTGCGAGATTGAGATCCCTAAACTAGACGTTTTGATACATTTAGAGGAGCTTAAAAGTATAACTGCTAGTACATATTCACATATATTTTGTGTGTTGTGCTTACTCAGTGTATCGTACAACAAAATATCTTGCCTGACAGAAGTGTATCCCCCGAACACTGTTCCCGACCCTGTCCAGAGGAGGAGACCAACACAGGACCCCCATCACATTTGGAATCACCAAAAGTATTGCACCAGACACACCAGATTTAGCAGGCAGACCCACCTTAAACACAAACACAACACATACCATTTTTATTTTAGCGTTTGTACTGATAGTTGGCATCAGGATGAACTTAGAGCAGCACTCACATGGAAAGCCATTTCTCCAGAAAAGTCGTACATCCCACAGGAGTACATGAGGCTCAGGGTGTTCCTCACGGCCTCAGCACTCAGCACGCGCTCACCTGTGATTGGACAGATCCCTCCGTTGGCCAGTGTTGCAGCCAAGATGCTTCCTGACTNCACGATAAACAGGAAACCAACGGAGACTAGCAAAACCCCGGGGTTTGAAGTGAATCCGGCTGTTTTCAATAATAAATATTTACGTTACTGCTAATAATGCAAAATACGACATTTCACCACGATTACGTAACACCATAAAATCGTAATAAACCTCCGTTCACCCATGTGGCGGCGTAAACAGAATCCCAACAGAAAATCAACTGAATAGTGAAACAAACCACCCAAACTGTGGCCGCGTGCTCGTTGTTTACATACATGTTTTCTCAGCGCAAGAGAGAGAGAGAGAAAAAAAAGAGTGCTCAGCGGTCCGCGGTAATCTCCACGTTCTGAAGCGGTGAACCTCTCGTGAGTCGGGGTCTCCGCGAGGTTCGGCAGCAACGCTAGTTGGCTGGCAGCAGAACTGTAGACCACGTAGCTAATGTTTGAGTCCCACCGTGCTATTGACCGGGAGTCCGGTGCTGAATCGGAGTTTGGACTGGAGGACCAGTGTGAGCCCGGGGTCACACTACATCCAGTCCAACTCCAGTGCGTCACCAGGAGTCTTACTGTAACTTGAAAAGTCGAGAGTCGGCTACTACGGCGTACAGTCCAGTCCGGTGTCTGCGGTACGGCAATTCACCGGCGCTCTGAATCCGTTTTCGTTTGTTTCAATTTTGGGCCGGTACGCCGGAGTCGCACCGTGAGCCTTTTTGATGAAAGTTTGTGAAAACAAGACACGATAAACAGGAAACCAAGCGAGCGCGAAGTGGAAGTGAATCCGGTGTTTTCAAAATAAAATCTTTAGTACAAGCTAATAATACAAAATACGAACATTTACACGCATTACGTAAACATAAAATGTAAATAAACCGCAAAGCTTCTTCGGAGGCTGGTACTGTTTCAGCGACAATATTACCAATCGAGTTCTGGGGGCGAAAACATTGTCGCTTCATATCAAGCAAATATATGCAGACTGAGGAGGTAGATCAACCCAAACATTCTAAAGCGCGTTGACCTGGCTGTTTTTATCACATTACCAATGTGCTAAGTCCGAGCCCATGAAGAGCAGTTAGAGGCAAGAATACATAGTAATGAATGACTCAGCGAGTGAGACTCTACGGAAATAATATCTTGTTTCGTTACGGGTTGACTATGTAATTCGGACTAAGATATCCCGACGGTTTGCCAGAGGGAACATTTTTCATCCCATTTCCAAAACCGGGTAAGATCCGCGACAACATGACACAATGGGAAAGAGAGCGAGCCAAAGCCAAGACGGAGAAAGCAAGACGATGGCAGTATTTGTGTGGCCGTGGAGATTTCCAATGCGTGGATAGAATCACCAGCAGCACGCATATTTGTTCGTTGCATTTTGACGGTGGGAAAGGACCTAGATCCGAGAATGGACGAACCTCTGCTAGCTCACGCTAAACAAGACGCGTGAGCTATCGCAGGAAGCAGGTGCGATTAGAACGGCGTGGAGAAGGCCTCCCACGACTAGTATTATACGTCCCTACACAAAACAGTGTCTCTCGGCTCGCACACGGTCGGCACGCAAGAGACTGTGCTGCAGCGACGAGAGGAAGGAAGTAGCGAGAGGAGCCCAAAGCAAAGCACAGACGTCAGTCATTAAGTGAGCAGAATGTTCACCAATGCACGCGCTAGTAGCTGTATGACTCGGAGGACACGTCTCTCCAGAATCGTGCCTCGTGTGCTGCAAGATTAAAGCCGACAGGAGCTGTATAGGATGCTACAGGAGGCAATGAGCCCGTGAGTAAGTCTTAGGGCTGGGCACCGAAAAACGTGTATTCTACTTGGAACCGCAAAGCAGTATATTCCTGTCAGTGACCGCTAGCTACGGGCAAAGAACAGTCGAGAACTATGATATTAAGAAATGATTGCCATTGCAGTGAACATGTCACCTAAGGAACACACAGAGAATAACGAAAGACTACGGCAAACAACATTTATGACGCACTTTCGGTGCCATTGTTATTCGGCTATTATCTCTTATTCTGTTTAAATCTTCGACAGATGGAGAACGAGCAAAAAATGAACGCACACAGTTTTACACATTATGCTCCAGGCTATTTACCAGAGCAGCTTTAGAATGCGTTGACACATTTTCTTGGTCCAGGCTAAATACTCTCTTAAATATTGGGATTCAAAGTCGAATACCACGGTTTGAGACGCCCATGAAGCCATGGTCAGATTTTTTGACAAAGGAACAAGGTCACTTTCCCACAACGCGTCATAATATAGCAACTCCACGAGGAGCTTAATGAACGTTGTCCATATTCGCACTCAACCACTTCTTTACATATGATGAACCTGCAGCAAGATCTCTTTCTTAAAATCTTATTGCCCTAATCACATACTCTGTCGGACATCGCACACCTCCGAATCAATTGATAAGACACAGAGATGTCTTAGCATCAACACTCATGGATGTCAATTAGAGTATCTTATATTCTAGTCCAAGTTCTCATCTTGACATGATTTCACCATAGCTCAGTACCCACACCAGACCAGCAGATCCACTAGATTACAATAGCGATACTTTAGTCCCACAAAGAGTGTTAACTCTCGTATAGGAATCTACCAGAAGATGTTCGGAGGCTGTCTACTGTTTACTTGAGAGACAGCAATGAAACGAAAACAGAAGTATTTCTGTGGAACGTGTTTGCAATGTCACATGCACAGTCTCGCGCGACACTCTCTGTCAAACGCTCTGCGCTCTCGCTTGAGCTTCATAACTCCTTCGGTGTAATCAGGTCAAAGCCTGGAACATGTTAACCGAGTTATGGCAGAAGAGAACAATATGGTAGCACGAAATGCTATCAATATATTCAGTCACTAATTAAGCAACACATCATTATCGCCAGCTAATCGAAAGGCACTGATTGGCGTACTCCCATACGTGCTGCATCGTGTGTCGTTGTGTCTGGACCGTCTATGAGGGAAGTGCAAGTGTGATTGACTTGAATATATTAGAGAAGCAGATGTAGGGAACCTGCTTTGTGGAGCGCACTGTATAGGCAGAGCCACAGGGGCACATATGTATCTGCTTCCGTATGATAGAAAAATAGAGTATTTTCACAATTAGTAATCAGGATCTGCTTCTGCCAAGCACAGACGGCCCTATTCTTCATTTTCACTATTGTATCGAATCTCCCACTAATGCATAGTGATCCTAGAAAAGCTGAAGAACAGTGTCACCAGGAACGGAAATGCTTGAGTAGGTGCATCACTATAGGATGATTGGACACTAAGGAGACCTGAGATCCATGTTGAGCGCTTCAATGAAAGACCTGGCAAAAAATAGCATAGACATATGATTAGATATGTACTCATTTGCTCCTCACAGGTCGTCGTGTCACGATGCAGAACTATGTGCATCCCTGAAATGGTTCATGTATGTTTTGGAAATGTGTCTCTGTTTTTTTGGGAGTAATAGGTTTAATCTGAAAAACCTAAAAGTGTGTTTAAAATATTTTAATGTTTGTATCCCAGAAATATTAGACGCATTAGTGCTATATAAGGAGAATGGAAAAGAATAATATGTTAGGTCTGTGTTTATCTAATTAACCTCAGTAATTACACGAGAATAATTTATACGCAACTCCAAGAAAAGCAACCCTAGTATCCTATGAGTAATGTGTGTAAAAATCACGTGAGAAGTGACACGCGAATATACGCAGACAGTATTTTTTGAAGTTGATCAGTTTTTAAAAATCATGTACTTGATTTTATCAAGAAAACATTTAAATGTTAAGAAAAAATCGTAGACGGGTACATCTGTGCCTTGGCATTGCCATTTATTTTGAGGTGTATGTATTACATCGATAAAAAACAAACAAACAACAAACTGATGAAGCAACCATCTCAAGTGTTATTGTGAACTCATGCTCAGCCCGGCCCAGCCATACGCAGACTAGAGCGGACTGCTTAGGGCCCCGTGACGCACCCCAGCCCTGCTAAGAGTTGCCCCCATTGAGCCCTACTTGCTCATCGACACACCATGTTTTTTGTATTATATACTTTTACTTACTAAATTGCTAATACTCTGTGAGTATAACTTATGCTGTATAATATCTTTGCTATTTAGTTCTGACATAAGCACAAGAGCTTATGATGATTCACTGAGTACATTTGTTTCAACAAAATATGTATACATATGAAATAATGATAACAACTTTGATATCGTGTACTTCGCAAAATCATGAGAACCTTGCGCTCATGTGTTTGCATTTGTCTCATATTGGATGTGTGTCGGCGAACATCGGAGCGTCACTCTAGCGATGATTACCTTGAGGACGAAAAGGACAGCGTGAAAATATCTCTTGGTGAGTTCGATGTTAGCACAAGCTGTGATGATAGGGGTCCACCGGCTTTCACTAAGATCTTGTAGGGAATAAGTGTTGATGCTGCTTGTGTTATGACAATATCTACGTAGCTCTGTAGCGCATGGAGCCCATCAGGCTCTGAGCAGCGCAGTTGGACAAAGTTATCATAAGTCTCACTTTGAGATTGTGACTGACTAGGTTAGTTAAATGGTACCTTTATTTCACTGTCAGACTGAGGTGATGTGGCTAGGAAATCCTATTATTATAGATTTGTAGTGTAGTAAATGCACCTACAATATGATCACCAGAGTGTATTATTGTGAACGGCACGAAGATGTTTTTTGTGTATATAGATGGAGCGAGCTATGTATTTAGAAGGAGTGCTCGAACAAGGCATTACACGTCTTTTATGGATATTACGTGTATGCCTATATGTGTGGAAAAACGCTTGCCAGGATAAATCGCTGGGACATTTGTTTCTTCATAAAATGCACAAAGGAGAGTGACATGAAGACAAACACGTGAGTGTATTACACTAAACTAGCTGTGTTTGCGCGTTGGTTTTTATGAGTAAGTTGTGCTTTCTGTTTAGAGCTTAATCTTAATGAATCTGTCTGTCAACAGCACGAAATTAAAGACCCTACGAACATAAACGAATCTATAAACATGTTCTACAAGGTCTAAGCTTTTTAGACAGTTTTTATTTTTTAGCAATCCGCCTTGTTTTGACGAAGTTATGAGCAAAACAGTGAACAATACGTGAACACATTTAATAGCGAGAAATACGGCGGTGAACCGCGGCGCATTTGATCAGCTAAATTCTTATAAAAAAAACACAACACATGAGTCCAGGTGTCTGCACAAAGGTTTTAGTCAGGTTGTTGTTTGAGGCGTTTTGCACGGTCCGATGTGAGCCTGCAACTTAGAGAAGAGACTGCGCCAAAGAATTAGACTGCAGCCTTGGCACCTGCAGTGTCACACTTTGTTTTGGTTTTTTAGGCTAAACTGCTGAAAAATAAGATGTATTGTTACCTAAACATAGTCTAAATTGCAGGAAATGACATCTATTTTAGCCAAAATCTCCTGGGGAGGACCCCAGACCCCCGTTTTAGGCTATTTATCCAACTCCTACAAATCTTTGCAGCAATAACACAGGCTGCACACAATGAAAGCTTATTTCTGAAAAAGCATAACCGTATTTAACACCTTTAAATAATAGGTTTGAGCAACTGGGATTATTTCAATTGAATGTTGTTAGAATAAATATAGAAATGGATGACGTGATGAGATCAGTGTATGTTTTGCAATGTGCCGCTGAAGTGCAAGGGCCCCAAAGTCAAATTCTGTTTAGGGCCCCCTGAAGGCCAGGGCCGGCCCTGCTCATGCTTTATAATGAATTTTATAAATGAACTTTTGCCCCGAACATGAGCAATCTGTGGTCATCATGTCACTGTTTATGAGGTTTTACAAAACAAAAGGTAAAAGTCGCCTTGGTACACGCATTTCAAAAACCTCTGGTCCCATCACTTTATGCTTATTCTGCTTATTCTGTTTAGAAGATGTTCATCTCTTTTTATCCTTTCCACAGCTGGCGGTCCTTTAGGAGAGTGCAACACAAAGTCCCACTGATCCAAATCTGTTACCAGTAGCTGCATCTGTACTTGGTAATAGTACATGTGGCTTTCACGCAGCTTTAATTGTCCATTGGTGATTTTGAAACATTGTCTATTGAGTGTTTCATTAGGGAGAGTGTTATCTTTGTATTGCTGCAGAAGGTCATTAACAGAGTTATTCCTTAAAATTTTGAGACATTTAATCTCAACACCAATCATGTTACCATCACAATCTGTGACAATACCGTCTGGACTGGCACCCAAAAAAGGGAACTTTGTGTTAACCCAGAGGCCTGTTTCACTGATATTGTTTTTAGTAGCTTTGGTGTATGCCTCTCTGGCTTTGGGTTCCTCTGAAATGCCATACTGCATATCACTTGTCTGAATAAATGTCGGAGACCAAAAATTACTGGAAAGCCAATGAAAATATTTCCAAGTCATATCATTGCCTTTGTGTTCTAATATTTTGTCACCAAGTAAACACACCTGTCTGCATTTTGAGGCAGTTATTCTATACTGTCTTTCCTGATACCACAGATGTGATGTGCTTTGTCCTTGTGTTCCCATAATTTCAAAAGCACCATGAGCTGACATTCTTTTAGCTGTTGTGTCATTTGGTGTAAGAGAGTCTTCCAGTTGCTTTACATGGAGAAGAAGAATTTCCATTTTCTCTGGAGTAAGTCCATAGTCTTCATAAAAAATCCTGAGAGATGTTTCCCACATAGACTCCTCCTGACTTTTTGCACTGATTTGCTGAAGGTTAATAATGAAGGCATTTATGTCACTGTTGCTCAATGGCCCCCTGTGTTCTTTTGGTCTGAGATCCCACTCATAAATTCTCCCATCACTAAGTCGTTTTGATTTGTAGTGTGTCTCATGCAAAGGTTTGGGGGTTTTTAAACGTTTTTTACCTTTATTCCACACACAAGCTTTTGAAGTGGATGGCGTTGCCACCTGGTGGCCATTGGCGTTTATGTGGTCCACTAGTTTAAGAAGCAGTGCTGCTATATGCGCACATCTCCCTAGAGCCGAGGACTTGCAGTTACACGTGGCCATTGTCACAACTCCACTGACATTACTCAGAACTACCAGTACATTTAAAGGATATTCATTCTTCATTGAGTGTTGAATGTGTGCTCGTAAAAAGTAGTGTTGATCGTTTTTAATGTCTTGTAAATCTTCTACAAACTCACTCTCCATCAGTTTCCTCCCTTTTCTGAGTGGCTTCATTGTTGTAAATCCACTGTCCTTCTCCACATCCTCATCCTCACTGCTGCCAAAATCCTCCCCAGGACCAATGTGAGCACACGACTCAACCAGGTAGTGGTAAACATTTCCGTAGTTGAACATTTTCGGGATATCCACAGAAGGAAACGTAGTCCAGCCGCTGACAGGCGTTGCCACGGCAACGGGTGTTTGCGTGCCTCTGAGTCCTTTCTTTTTCAGTTCGTACCATTTTCCACCATCCACACCAGGGTAAACCTTTATTTTCATTGCAATACATGCCCGAACTTTTTCAATTGCTTCCCGTAATGACACATTTTTGCTTTGTCCGTGGCATTCTAGCCATCTCTTTAGTTCCGGTAAGCGATAATTAGCTGGGTCGCTAGCGAGCAAAGCTCCCGGTATGTCCTCCTCCGTCAACACAACCCCCTCCATTTTCAGTTCTAAGCACAAGTAACATGTAGTCGTTGTTTATAACAGTGACTCTGACCTTATAGAGCATTTACATGATGAATGTTTGCCTTTTTGAATTTACGCGCGCCGGTGGGGCGCCTGTTTATTTGTCCGACATTTGCTCCCAGCAGCACTTGCGCGCCAGAATCGTGACGTCAACTGTGAAGAGGGCTATTAATTGATTAACTTGTTGCAGCTCTAGACCAGAACGATTGGGACAGGGAACAACAAACACGAACACTGGATAAAGAAGCAACCGAAATACGGAAATGTGTCCCTGCTACTGTAAACCGAGATGAGGGGGCTTTCTTACTGTCTCATACTTGGGATTCTGTTCTTAAGAAGTTCTGGAAGGAAAATAGTACCAAAGTCTGTTTAAATCAGCTGCCAAGACATGTCACAGCAACATGTGACACTTCGTAACATGTGAAGGTATGAAAATAAACAACCATTGATCTGAGAGTGAAACAAAAGTTAATAAGAAGACAAAATTAATCTTTTTGGAGTCTAACAAAATGTGCCTTTAAAGCCATTTCATTTGTCTGAACATCTATTAGGCAGTAAAATACAACTTAATATCCAAACAATCTTCCTTGAAATCGGATTTGGGGCAGGACTGCTCTGCTTTTATCATTTTAGACTTAAAAAATATTGCTCCCAGTTTTATCTTTTTGAACAAATGAGTTGCTTGCAGGCTTTCTTAAAAGATGTAGAAGTGGAGACTAACAACTCTGCAGAGACCTAACTTTATAAAGTGAACAAATAATGAGCATATGGCATTGTGCAGGGATCATTAGTGACTTCTTTAACGCGGTGCAGACGTAGTGTGTCTCCACATTTATCACCAAAACAAATGGAGTGGAGCGTCGCACTGATTACAGCTGTGAGCGGTGGGATGGATCATTTTCACTTTCTCATTTGGAGATAAACAGGCGCTCCTATTTGTCAGTTTGGCAAAAGTATTAAAAAAGAAAATGTGGAATAACATAAATAAGAATAAATAAAGGACAAGGTAACATGCTATTTCTGTGGTGTCAGCTACATGTGGACGCAGCTAATAAAACAAGCAAAAAAAAAATGATGGCATGTGTGTAATTTTACAAGATCTACAAAATGTATTTACAGTCAAAGAACATCTACAACAGCCACAGAGGGGCATAAATCATTAAACACCATATCAAAGTTAAGACAACTCTGCAACAAAGCATGTTAGAATACTTTTTTGATTGTTTTACAGATGTTGGCTGATAGTAAATTTAGTAATTCATTGATTTACTGTAAGTCTACTGATATGATAGAGAGAGAGAGAAATAGACAGGCAGAGAGAGAGAGAGAGAGACAAGCAGAGAGATAGAGACGCAGAGAGAGAGAGACAGGCAGAGTGAGAAAGAGAGAGACATGCAGAGAGAAATTGACAGGCAGAGAGATAGAGAGAGAGACCGGCAAAGAGAGAAACAGTCAGAGAGAGAGAGAGAGAGAGAGAGTGGCAGGCAAAAAGCAAGAGACAGGCAGAGAGTGAGAGACAGGCAGAGAGAGACAGGCAGAAGAGAGAGAAAGACAGGCAGAGAATGAGACCAGGAAAGAGAGACTGGCAGAGAGAAAGAGAAAGACAGGCAGAGAGAGACAGGCAGAAGAGAGAGAAAGACAGGCAGAGAGCGAGACAGTTGAGAGAGAGAGAGAGGCTTCACTTTTGACTCTCAATCCCTGTTGTTCAGAATGTGCTTAAATGATTCTAAGGAGGCCAGCTCCCTCAACACTATGTAAATGTAAGATAACCCATGTAAATATGAGTAAATTTAGTTTTGTGTGGAACATGGGACACATACGTATAGTTAGGAGTGTTGGCCAGGACCAGTGTCGAGATTGTATAAAGGGATTTTTTGTTTATCAACACGGGAGATGCGCGCGCAAAGAGCTGCCGCTCATAGACACAAAACAGTAGAAACAAGTCGAAAAAGCTCCGTTGTGAGTTTACTACAAGAGTTTATCACTGTGCGGAAACAAAAGCTGTGCTTCTAAGTCAACATTTGTGAATGAAATTTGATCCAACAAACCTTAAATGTTACATTCAGGTGAGTGAAAAAATGACCAAGAAAAACACTGTCTCAAGCTTCAGGAGACAGACGTCTGTCAGACCAGTCATACCTGATTAAAACAGCTAGCTGTCGTCCCGTTTCGTTGTTTAATTCAAAGAAGTTTCCCCAGCTAATCAGATGAAGAGCAGCTCTTTCTGCATAAAGCATGCGCAATAGGGCGGAAAGTGACGTAGACCGAATTTCTCTCTATACAACTCCTTTTTTAATCCTGTGTCAAATATTATCTCAGAATCTGATTTTGTACATTTAATTTGTTAGCTTAGCTCACAGTCAGAAACAGCAACAATCTCTGACACACATATTAACATCGCAAACTTCGCTTGCACAAAACATGCTAATGTAAGCATGCAGTTGAATGAGTCTTTTATAGACATAAAAACAGCACAAGAGTTCGACCTAAGACGCCAAAAATCTGACAGTGATTTTGTAAAGATCAAAGGGGAGATGACTAAAAACAACCATTATAAAGCAGTTCACTTGTGTGTCAATCTTACCCTCTGCTGCAGCGATATGAAGGGCTGTTCTGGCGTCATAGTCTTTTTGGTCCATATCCATAGAGGACAGCGCAAACCTGAGAAAAACATGAATTCAAATTTACCGTTGATATAAACATGTTATTTAACTTTGCCTCAATAATATTCTCGACAAATTGAATGTGCTACCGTCTCAAGGCCGACACGTCTCCGCTGTAAGCTGCGAACATCAAGCTGAATACTGATTTGTTCTGCAAGGGTAATGAGAGAAGGAGAAGATTCAGAAGACATTTAGAATTAAAAAGCAATGGATTAATAGCGAGAATCTAAGGACTAACCCTGTCGTCTCCATGTGTTCTGCGGGGGTCCTCCTTCTTCACAAAGTGCCGGAGATTGTCATAATTGTGGAAGTTAAAATGTGAAACAAGCTCCTGGACACACAAAACAGAGAGAAATGCTTAACTTTATTGAGAGTTTAAGCTAAATCACAATGTAAATACAATCAATAATAATAATAACAACTGCAATATTAATCAGCCGTCACAAAGGCTGCAATAAGCCCATTTAGTCATTCCGCAGAGAACAATTTTTAATTTCCATGAAAATTAAAAATTGTGGAAAATATTCAAAACTGCAAGGAGATGTGACAGATCCCCTGTTGGTAGGTGAAAATGTAAAAAAGTGATTTCTCTCACTCCTACTCTTTCTACGAAAGCCTTATAAAACACTTTTGGTATTGCTTTGTCCAGATGAAACAATGCTAATGTTTTAAGGAAGTATAAACTCTAAAATAACTGTACTACTGTGTGTATCTGTCCGATTTCAGTTAGCCACCCTGTATTACTGATGAACCAGATTTTCAAGCTGCAAAACAAGAAAGTATGCTATATCTACTTAACTAGTTCCCAGATCCCACATAACCTTCACAAATTGTTAATTTTTCATTAATCCATGCATACTGTATGCAAGGATTGACCATGAATTTGGATGTATTTGGGGAGATGTGTGGCCATACCTGCTTGTCAAGGCCTGATCCCGTCAGATTTCAGAAGCTAAAGAAGTTAGAGCCTGATTAGTACTTGGATGGGAAACTGCTGGAACATCAGGTGTCACAGTGGGACGACAAGAGTGTCGTTGTGTCCTTGGGCAAGACACTTAACCCCCATTGCCTCAATGTCCGCGTACACTGGGTGAGTGCATCCATGACTGTAAAGGGCTTTGAGTGCTTTTGGGTTATTAAAGGTCTGTGAGTTTACGCATGTGATTCCATTCCAATTGAATTCATTGAACTTAGCAGGTGCTAATGTATTTTTGACAATTTTTAGTTTTAAATAATAGCGGCGTGTTTATACTTTTTATGGTGTGGCTTTAAAACTTTAGCACCTTAGTCATTTTAATCAAACCCCATATGGACTTGGGTCAAAATAATTAAAGTCAGAGTTGGTCGAGGGCTGCATTTTAAATACAGGCCTCATGTTATATTCTATATGAATAAGGATATTCATATATCCACATTCATTATTTTACATTTTACATTGTACACACATAAGTAATGAAGTAAATAAAAGAGATTAAAAAAATACCCAGGATTAGACTGTCCTCCACAGGAAAGTTCTTTATATATTTTAAGTCTATTTTATGTCTATTATCTTATTTGATTGCAAGTTTCTATTTTCCCTGCTGTTCTTAAAATGTGCGTTGCAACACTGGAATTTCCCCATTGTGGGACAAATAAAGGATATCTTATCTTATCTTATAAGTAATGAAGTAAATAAAAGAGATTAAAAAAATACCCAGGATTAGACTGTCCTCCACAGGAAAGTTCTGGAGAAATTACTTCTTGTATGGTAGCTCATTTCAGAGGTTTTATAGACAGCAGTATATTTGATATGTGGGTCACTATCAATAATAATCAGAAATCATCTTGAGGGCCACATTAAATCATCTTGAGGGCCACATTTAGCCTCCGGGCTGCGAGATTGAGATCCCTAAACTAGACGTTTTGATACATTTAGAGGAGCTTAAAAGTATAACTGCTAGTACATATTCACATATATTTTGTGTGTGTGCTTACTCAGTGTATCGTACAACAAAATATCTTGCCTGACAGAAGTGTATCCCCCGAACACTGTTCCCGACCCTGTCCAGAGGAGGAGACCAACACAGGACCCCCATCACATTTGGAATCACCAAAAGTATTGCACCAGACACACCAGATTTAGCAGGCAGACCCACCTTAAACACAAACACAACACATACCATTTTTATTTAGCGTTTGTACTGATAGTTGGCATCAGGATGAACTTAGAGCAGCACTCACATGGAAAGCCATTTCTCCAGAAAAGTCGTACATCCCACAGGAGTACATGAGGCTCAGGGTGTTCCTCACGGCCTCAGCACTCAGCACGCGCTCACCTGTGATTGGACAGATCCCTCCGTTGGCCAGTGTTGCAGCCAAGATGCTTCCTGACTCACAGTTCACCTCTATGGAGCAGAGCTAAGACAAGACAGTATTGTTAGAGATATCAAAGTTAATGTGTTGATGCACTGTAGTCTCTTAAAAATTTAAATTAACAGAAACTTTTTGCAGCAGTTCACATGTTTTTTAAAGTGCTTTCAGAGGCCACAATGTGTTTTGCTATTACAGAAAAGCTAATGGCAATAGGCCATACTAACAACAACAAGCAAGCAAACAACACATTTTCTGGGTTTGGGGAACAAAATGCTCAGAAGATGGGACAATGCAAACTAAGTGTTATCTGAAAATGATGTTCATGTGTAAGAATACTGAACATTGGCACGCTAATTTGAAGAGCAAAGAAAAAAAGGGGCTTTAGAGTAGAGTACTGCATGTTTGTAAAAGAATCTAAACTGAAGCACAGAGATATTGAAGGTACTTGTTGTAATAAAATGGATTTTCAAGGAAAGCACTTATCTTGAAGGTTGAGGTTAAGGAACTTAGCTTACAGTACACATATTGCTCTACTTTATCTACACTAATTATCAACAGCACATTTTCTTTGATGTATTTCTATAGGTCTCCGTAATAACCTTAGCCTTAAGTATGAATTCTTCGCTATGAATATGTATTTACATAGATCTTTTCATGTTAGCCTTTATGTGCTTTTACCTGAAAGTAGAAGTCTAGGGCATCTATCATATCAGCTCCAGGAGGGAAACACTAGTGAAAGAAACATCATAAGCTTTACACTTGTAAAATGAGACTTTGCTTCAGAAATACCAGAGACATTTAGGGTCAAATCATTGCAACATGGAGGACATTTATTGAGAAACTTTAATGTTACATTAGTTTAATTTGCAAATGGTTTTAAAAAGACTAGACATGAAGTAAAGATGATTGTTTTGCGTACATAGCAAAAATGTTCCTTAGCTGCTGACCTTCTTCTCTTTCATGTAGTATCCAATAGCAAAATTTCTGTCACCCGTTTCTTTTTCTGACTGGAACCTGAGACAGCGACAGAGCGGGTCAATACTCAAACATAAATAATGCAAACAACAGTGGAGGCATCCAGGATGCTTTGCTGAACAGGGAGACAGTACTGTAAAACTATGTTGTTGTCAAGGTTGTTCTAATTAGCACAAATGTAAACAAGAAAATAATACAGCTGACATTAATGTGGTGAATCCATAGTACTTTGATCAGTCTCATCTGATCTGGAGTGAAGCCTCGTATGTACTTGGATGGGAGACTGTCACAGTGACTGGCTCTAGTGCAAACTGGTGTGGTGTCTTGTCTAGCATGGCAGCACAATGTCAAAGTGGATAGCACTGCGAGTTCAACTCCTACTGTGTGGTGTTTGCACATTTCTCCCCTTGTCGGAGGTTGTTTCCAACATAGGTTTACAACATAGGTCAAGTCCTTGTTATGACAGTTCCAGGAGCTGGAAATAGCACTGTGGTGATCACTTCTCCAGGTTGTCCCAGTGGCACTGAAAACTGTGTTAAATGTACAGGACACAACAATATTTATCTAAGAGAAGTTTAGTCAGTCAAACCCAGGGCAGCTGTGACTTGTATTGCTTACCGCCACTAACTGTAGAATTAATAAATGATGCACAGAATTTGTAACAGTTGTACTTGCAAAGCAAGACAATTAAAATAGTGTTTCTATTACAACTGAAAATTGCTTCTTGCTCAAAAACATAGCAGCAGTTTGTATTATATCAGACATGGATTGGTAGTGGTTTAAATAAGAAAAAAAGATTGTGAAAAATACATTTACCGATACACATTATCATGTTTCTGAACCATTAAATGGCAATTAGCATTTTTCACCATCTGTGTCACAATACTCAATAACTAACATTAATTTTAAACAGTTGATTAGTTGTGAGTAATCAGCCACATAGCAAAAGAGGTTTATATTAATATATAAAATAATATAGATGTATCAGCATAATCCTAGTATTTAAGTATACTGCTACATGTTTTACACTTATGGGTCTAACCTTACAGAACGTTTACCAAGTCAAACAAATGTAACGTCAATGTAAACTCACGTGGCATTGCTAAAGCCGACATACTCCTGCCCTGCCATCCTCTTCACAAACTCCATAACCTTGGACAAAGAATACAAATGCATTATTCAAAAGTCAAAGAAAGGTCATGCGTGCATCACTGTACTCACATAGTCGAACTTCTCCGCTTTGTTTGCGCAGGGCTGTGAACAGAGCAGAGAAATGGGTTTGCTTGCATACAAATACGCTGATTGTAATAGCTGCTTTCAAACAATTGGCACGATAATGAAGAGTGGCGGGATTGTGCAGAAGCAATCACACACAGAAAGAACGCGAGTCGCTTCATGAATATGGCTGATTGCATAATTTAGAGCCATTATCTGTGTACAGTGAGTGGGAGCGATAGGAGGGCTTGTGAATTACTCCCAGGTACAAGTTAGTTACATGTTACATAGAAATACAGTACATGCTTTTGAATTCACTGGAATTTATAGAGTTTTATGGCCTAATGAAAAAAAACATTTGGATTTTATGAAAGATATAACAATGGATTTTGCCTGTTCTTCAACACAAATTGTAAATGTAAATTGTTTATTTATTTATTTATATTTACTAACTTAATACTGAATTACTTACTTACTACTTACTTTCTACTTAGTTGCTTACTTACTAAGTAAATACATAAGAAAGTGAGTAAGCACTTATTATTTATTTACTTACTTACCGACTTATTTACTTACTTACTATTCACTTAATTATCTACCAGTCATTTTCTTACTTATTTACTACAAATTTACTTTCTTACTTACTTAGTTGCTACTTATTTGCTTACTTACTAAGTAAGTACATACTTAAGTAAGTACTTACTATTTATTACTTACTTACTTACCTACCAACTTAATACTTAATTATTTATTTACTACTTTGTACTTGTACTTATTTACTAGTCATTATCTTGCTTACTTATTTACTTACTTACTTACTGCTTATTTAATTACTTACTTACTTACTTACTTACAACTTCTATTTATTTATTAACTTACAACTTACTATTTATTTACTTACTTACTTACTTACTTACTTACGTACTACTTATTTACTTATTTATTTACTTTCTTACTTTATATTAACTGCACACTTTTAAGCCTTAATAAATCATTTTATTTATTCATTTTAGCCGTCCACTATCTGGAGAATCTTTTGGTGTCTTGTGAATGCAACTTATTGTTACAACATAAAACTAAAAAAAGATGTATTGACTTTGTATGAGAAAATACAACATGCTAATCTTGAACTGTGTCAATCACAGCATCGACATAAAAAAAAAAAAAAAAAAGATCAAAATCGTTCTGTACAATTTTCAGGAAAGGTCACTTTTTGTTAGTATCTGATTTATTTTTTTTTTTTCATACTTTGATCACTTTACCTTTAAAAGAAGTTCATGTTATTCTGTATTTTATCAGAAAGTAATGTCAAAATTAGTTTTTGTATGTGTGTAAAAGTTTGTACTGTGATGATTGAATAATAAAATATAATTTGTGCACTGGTGTTTGCGATACTTTAATAAATGAGGTATAAGCTCACTCTAATTACTTTATTAATAATTAATAAATGATTTATAAATACCAGTTTTACGTAACAAAGGTTTCATAAAGCATCTAGTAACTGTTAACAAAACTTAGTTAGTGTACTGGTATTTGGTAAAAAGCTGTTAATTTCAAATACTTAATTAAGTGTCTACAAATGTTTTGATATCAGTTACAGTATTACATATTAATAATCTGTTTTTATTCATATTAGCATTAGTAGATCTAATAACAGTTTATTAGCATCTACTAATGCAGTCTTTATAAATGATTTATAAGGCTTTATAAAATATTAATATTAACTCATTTTATAAAAAATGTATTCATCATTTACTATGCTTTATTAAGGCTGTGTAAGTAAGAAAGTGTTACACTTACGTACTTCTTACTTACTTACTACGTACTTCTCATTATCATATTTTAACACTGTATGGCAACTAAGCACAAATTGCAATATTAAGAAATCCACGGTAACACAGGGACAGTTGTTGCAGATGTGCTGACTCAGTATGTAACCTGTGCAGTACATTTACAGTAGTGTTTACCTTGATAAGTGAGCTGATGACTATAGCTCCGGCGTTCACCATGGGATTGTGGGGCTTATCTGAAACAAAGACCCCACGATAAGATACTGTGTTATAAACAGCTTACAACAGGAAAAAGCCTTATCGACGACCAAAGCTTTCTAAGTAGTAGTCGGGTGATAAAATACTGCCGATTGTGACAAACACAAACAACGTGTTTACAGCTTGAGTCATTTAAACTTAAATAACTACAGACAAAATATGTGGTGTGCAAAAATGTTGGACATATTCTGTGGGTAGAACTGGGCAATATTGACAAAAATTATCTCAATTATAATACTGAGACAATATATAACTCAATTGTTACAAAAAATGTTTTTCCTATTAAAAATAATGTACTTTGACCTAAAATTTCCAAAGAGTAATTCTATAAATTACTCAGGTGATTTCTATAAATGACTCAATGACTTTTTATAAGCCTTTTTCAACAAAAACTCACTTTAAACAAGATTCACTTGAGCTTCAAATATGATTTCGTCCCGTAAACACAATTATAAATGTAAAAAAATAAATAAATAAAATAACCACAAAAGTGTCAAAACATTACATTTATTCCCTAATGGAAATTGTATATATATATATTTTTTAATGAATTATTTATTTTTTGTTGCTTTGTTTCGTGGTAGCATTATTTATTGCAACCAAAATACAAAATTAATACCATACTTGCCTTAGTTAGTTTACACTTACTATAAAACTACAATTAGTTTTTAATTGTAGTTTTATAGGATTCTTTTTGTTGCATTTTTGACTCAAAATGATATACTAGATATTAAACTTTTGGACATCATGAGAACAAAATTACAATATTATTATATTTTACAGATACTTTTTTTTTTTTTTCAATTTAATTAATACACTACATTTGATTTTTTTTTTTCCCAGGTGGTTTAAATAAAAAGTATGATATATTGTGCAATAGGCATGTCAATATCAATCATCTTAGTAGTATACAATCCAATATTTTTTTAGTTAACTATAGACAAATGATTAGTTCTATTGTACATGTGAGATTATTCAGCGTGTGAGAGCTACCTTCATCGTCGAGTGAGAGCATGTTGAACTTGACCCCGCTGGGCTCCATCCCCACATATCGGTGCACTCTCTCTGTGCCCTCCTCATGGACAGCGATGGCATACTGCAGAGGTTTCACACAGGACTGGAGACAGAACGGCTGCTTAGTGTCGCCCACCGAGTGTCTGTCACCGAGGGCAACAAACTCGAATCAGTTACAAGAAGAAACAAGACCTTTCATGCTGCACTATCTTGTGAAAAAAATAACATGTTGTTTTATTAAAGGTACCATGCTAACAATGTAACAGAAAATGCATAACCTTCACTAGTCTATGCTGATATTACCTATAGGCAAGATGTTGCCGGGAAGCTTTCTGTTAGCAGACTCTGTATGCAATTAATACCACAATCTACAAAACAACAGACAATCATGCGCTAGAAGGATATCGATTTTAAACCTTTTTATTGCTAAAAAAAAAAAAAACGGCGCTTGTAACAATTGGTTGATCTTTTTTTCTTCTCGGAAGAAAAAAAATATATTTTTTTTAGAAAATTTGAGTTAACTGTGTTGAATTAAATTAAATTAAACGACACTGAAAAAATAACCCATGTGATTAATTAGCCACTATCCCCGGTGTTCCCCTACCTAAGGCCCAAAGTCACAAGGATTAAATGGGATCAAGCAGTAGAAAATCATTGAAAATAAATAAATAAACAGACTAAATAAAAGTAAAATTTCTTTATTTGGAAGTGTTTAAGCCATCTCATATTTTCTCCTTATTTCAAAGGAAATCTCCATTAGAAAAAAAAATACTAGAAAGGAAAAAAAATTGTAACGAAAAGTTACAAAAAATTAAAAATTATGAAGTTATTATTTACAATAGCAGCAACAAATTTCTGACCCAGATTTGATTATGTCCCATTGTACGGGACTGACGTAAAACAAAGAGACATTACACAAGTCACGTGTGTTTGCTGTACCTCTGACCGTCCACTGTACACAGAGAAACTCCCCACAGCTCTGGGTTAAACTTGGCCAACTGCGGAATGTAGTCTGCCACCTGAAGACCAACAAAAACAACAGATGTATTAGCTATGACTGTATTACAACACCAAATATTTGTTTTTTTCATTCTTGCCTTTCCATCCGTTTGCTTCTCCACTTGGCTGTAGATCTTGTTTATCTCCTTTACAAAAATATCAAACTCGGGGATAATGAATTTCTTCCTGAAGGCTTGTATCAGCAGGACCATGTTTCCGCCCATGCACCTGCCAGCACAAATGTAGAACCACACATAGAAATTAATGAGCTATATTCCAGTATGTGTGGGTGTGAGATCATTATAAGATATGAGTAAAAACATCTTTTACTGGGCCTACACATTTGCCCTCTGTATTCAAGCACAAACGTGTCTCCAAGCAAGGTTCATTGTAAATTCTCTGAAAATGTTGTTTAGGACATATCTAAGGCAAAATGATATTGTAATTAACATTAAAGGTGCACTGTGGAACTTTGTAGAGGTGAAAAGTCAACAGAAACAAAAAGCTATAACCATATTTTAGGACATTCTGAATTTGGTACCACTTTATATTAACTACACCTTAATTGGCTTTGTAAACCATGAATAAAGCATAAATAAAGCCTTAATTATTCATGAACTAATGGTAATTAATGAATGAAAAAGTTTATTAATGCTTAGTAACTTCTTAACTGAGGAGCTAAGGTTAGGCTTTAGGGTTAGGGGGCAGGATTTGTAGTAATTAAGTAGTTACTAAGCATTAATAAGCTTTTTCATCTATTAATTAAGCATTTGTTCATATTGAATTAAGTCTTTATTAAGGTGTCATTAATGATTTATTAAGCCTAATTATTCTGTAGTTATTCTAAAGTGTTACCCTGAATTTTGATTCTGGGATGAATATGTTTATAATAATATGAACAAATATAGCTAAAGAAACAGCTTTTTTATGGAAACACACACAGGAAGCCCTATAACACTCCATTTTGTGGCCATGCAAAAGTAGACATATAGCATTGGACAAAGACCTAACTCATAAGTTCACATTTAATAATATTTAACTTAAAAAATAATTATCCATTACATTATATTTATTTACTATACATAAAAACATGTATAATATTACATGTGTTTAATCAAAAATGTATAAGGGTTGCACATCTCCATCAAAAAATAAATGTTTTTGGAGAAGCAGCTATTTAGAACTTACAAATCTACCTACAAATCTAAAGTTTGCAAGATAATGGCTTTTTTAGCTTATATTTATCCATCCCGATTTTAAATTTGACTTTCCTCTTTAATAAATAAATACAGGCAGGCTTACAACTGTTTTTATTTGGTATAGGACCAGTAATGACGAAGAAATCCACATCTAAGTTTTATGTATAATATTAATGGTGCATAGGTTAAAATGCTCAAAGTTGTGATTTATATCGAATTAGAGTCAATTAGCAATTGCCTGGATGTGTGCTATTAAGTTTTGTAAGCTCAAAGAGGTTGCCTCTATAAGCACAGGCAGCCTGTTATATGCGAGTGGCTCGAGTTGAATCCTCCTGTTCTATTTTTTGTTTACTATTATTGTCATTGTTTGTTTTTATTTTGCATAAGCTGTTGGTTTTATACATCAGACTAATGTTGTACATTCATTGTTTAACAAAAAAAAAAAACTTTCCTTGTCTAACTTTTTGCAAATTGATCAATCAGTCAAAAATAACAAAATTGCCAGCATTATTTTCATCGTAATGCAGATGCCCTTGTTCAAAAACTTTGCCACGCAAGTGTTACTGTTTACGACAGAAAAACATGCTTATTTTTGTGTAGTTACTGACACATGATTGGCTGATAAATTTGTTGAATAAAATATTGATTTGTGACATTGAGCAACGCTAGGATCATGATTTTTTGGATTTTGGCCCAGTCCTGATGACAAGACGAAGCAAGATTATTTAAAAATATAAAAATACTAGTTTGCAACACATTTAGAGCAAGGTTTAAAATACTGTATAGTCATTTCAAATTCTCACAGTGATGATCAGAATAAAGTGTATTTTACGGATTCGAGGTAGAAGGTCTATACCTGATTACTTTTGTCAGAGAAAGTCAAGGTAGTAAACCATTTTCAATTGGCAATGGAAATGCTCTGTTGACAATACTGTAGATGAATGTGGAGACAACAAGACAGGCAGAGGCTGCAAATCCTTCATTAAAATAGATTCTTGTCGAAGGTCAGACTCAAAATAGCTCCGCTCATGCCCACACAGGGAAAAACAAAATCACACCTCAGATCCTCGTGTTTATAAAGGTCATGCATCCTAGCAACTACAACCGATCAATAAATGTGTAGGAAATGTACAATAATGGTAGTTAAGGATCTGGAATTAATAACATTTCACCTTTTGAATAATACAGAAATTAAGTATTCGTGATTATTATTCATAAGAGAGTGAAAGGAGCAAGTTCACAAAGCCAAGTGGACTGTAGAAACAAACTAAAGAATAAAATAACACATGTACGATCACTAATGAAGCTGTCTCGGACTCTGAAAATGTGTCTGAGTATCTGGGTAAGAAAGTCTGAACATTCTTGATGTACATTCTGATTTAAATGCATCACATTTATTATTTTCTTCAAATGTCGCTCGAGCAATCATGACCAACATGGAGATTAGTATAACAGTTCCTTACCTCTAATGACCCTCCGTTTCTTGTGACCTGCATTAATCTATTTCATAATTGTTGTTGTTTTTTTCACTTTCATAACCGCACACGTGAAAGAAAATACCCTGCGCTGTTCTCCGTTCGCTGCCACGCTCCCCAAGTCTGTGTCGTCTATTTTCTTCCTGCCATATGATGCGACTGTCAGACATTCTGTTTGGTTAATCAACTGTCTAGTAAAGTCAGTGTTGTTGTGATTTTTGACTCAACGAAATAAATGGAATAGAATGGAACCGAATTGAAAATATAGCCACAAAAAACGGAAAGATTTGAACTAACTGCCTCACATTTGTTATCGTGTAATAAATGAACAAATACATCCTGTAACAATGAACAACTATGTCGACTTATTGTTCAACGTGTACAGTCATTTTCATTATAATTTACTATAATAAACACAGTAACGCACTTTGAGAATAATGACAATACTCTACGTTATAGATATTTGAAATTTGTCATGACTGTACACTGAAAACTCACAATATCAAGGCAGATGCAATTCAGACGGGATATTATCACATATACACAATCTTTTCTATGTTGGAATAGGTTCTGCCATAGACCTGGATGGGATCTGTGCTACTTGTGGTGTGACGAGTATGAGATCTACTACATTAGTGTACATGTACGAAGGTTAATTTGTCTTTGTGCCACCTGTGGAATAGATCTCTGTCCATCATGACGTCCCCGACTGACTCCTTCACCGCCTGACGCAGCTTCTCCATACACTCTCTGAGGCGGGGGTCTGAAGGTTGCAGACCAGTCTTTTTTAAGCCTATGTACAAGGGCAAAGAAAAAAAATCATATATTCTCTACATTTGACATGCATCGAGTGTATAAGTATGAGAATGTACTGGGATTTATCTACCTACTGAGTTAAACTGTGCGATGGGGACTTGCTCTTTTCCTCCAGTGATGGTGTAGAAGAGCATGTCTTCCACTCCAGAGCTGGGAGACTTGGAGTGGATATTTCTGTTGGAGAAAAACAGAAAGTAGTTAGATAGCAGAACCGACTCCCTCTGTGAATGCACTCTGGCTCTACAGACTTAAACTTCAATCTGCAAATGCATGTCATCTTAGATGCGTCTTTATTTTTCCCAACACAGTTATGCCGCTTCCTGGTTAGCATGCCTTTCCCAAATCCCTAAACTTAACCAAACTAACTTGACCTAACCCTAACCTTACCCAAATCCCCAAAGTAAATATTTTAAAATATAAACTTTTTCTAGCATAGCCACCAATGCAAAGTGATGGTGTATGGCATGGCTATTCCACTAGGTTTTTCCAGAGGGCCAGATTTTCCAGAGGACCATCGCTTCTGGGCCATAACACAACAAAGGCACGAGGTTGCACCAAATACTCACAGAATATTTAGTGATTTAGGTTTAGAATTAGGTTTATTTGGGCGCATTTTAACTGTCTTTAAATAAGATTTGCCAAAACAACAAGAGCAAAGTGGATTGTTTTGCTAAAAATATAAAAAAAAGATAACAATTTATCACTGGAATCTAATAATAAATACAACTGGAATTGACAACAAAAAACACAAATCTTATTTTCAGACTGTAAAATACAATAAAATCAAGATAACTAGTGCTTTGTAAGATTAGGAAAGTGATTTGAGGGCCGGATCAGATTCTCGGAGAGCCGATTTGGTACCCGGGCCTTAAGTTGAATAGGCCTGGTGTATGGCATAACTGGGTTGGAGAAAAAATCAGGCGTCTTAGACACATCTACAGGCTATTTGTTCATAGTTTGGATCTTACTTTTTCCTGCTAAAAAAGAAGGAATAGATTGTTTTTGCTTGTTTCTAGTGAAAGCTAAATCCCTCAGATGGAGCAGGTATTGTGATTTTCAGTATTTCCTTTCTTTCTTTCTTTCTTCTTTCTTTCTTTCTTTTTTCAGACATATGAACAGATTACAAAGTGCTCCAATACTAGTTATTACTGTAGAGCAGGTGTGGGCAATACTTTTTATCAATGAGACATATGCGAATCCAGACAAATGACGGAGGGTCAGACCATGGTCCAATTCTCTCAATATTGCAAGCACATTTCTGTAAAATATTGGTAATTTTAATGTATTATTGTCATGATAATTACTTAGAACACTGGTGCAGACACCAAAGCCAAGCCAATAAAAAAATGTATAAAAAGACACGTCTTATAAAAATGTGCTTCCGGTCTGATCAGGGGTCTCATTTATAAAACTTTGCATCAAATTCTTACTGAAAGTGTACGTACAAACAAAACACAAACTTCCACAAACTTAAAAAATGTCTCATTTCTCTCAGCACAAATCTCTCTCTGCCTCATCACTGAATCCTCAGAGACACGAAGTTGAGACATTTGGGATTGGATTCCTTATTTCTTTATCAAGTTGTCTTTCTATGCATCACAAAGTAAAAGACATTTTTGTATGTACACCTTAAGGATGGGACGATTCATTTAAGTCACAATTTGATGAAGTTTTTTATTTTGCAACCACAATTTTCAGTTTGTTCAATTTAGTTAGTTTAGTTTTATAATAAATTACTGTTGTCAGTACTCAGAACTTGTATTGTTTTCCCAACATTTGAACAGTCAGCATTAATATTTAAGTATTATTTGGTGTCCATAATTTGAGGTCTATCATCAGTTGTTAACGCAACATAATAAAGCACATAAAGTCAGGCACAAGTTTACATATTGTGGCTATTATTGTGTTATTGTGTGTAATATACAACAGCAGAGTGTGTCTGTGTGTAAGTCAGTCGATTCTGGCCTTTCAACTTGATCACTGCATACTTCAAACAATTTTCGAAGTTTTCGATCGATTTTCTATATCTAGTATGCACGCTTTATAAATGACCCCCCTGAACAGATCGAGGGACACTTCTGGCATCTGGCCCTGGTCCGGTCTAGCACTAAAGTACATCTCTGACATGTTAGTACCTTATGAACCACCTCGGACTCTGAGGACGTCAGGGACCAGCCTCCTGCTGGTGCCAGAGTCAAGACTAAACATGGGGAATCAGTGTTGTAAGATGTAAGACAGGCCTTTACTGTGACAATGTTTAAATCTAACCTCAAAAACATTTCTGTTGGTCTGTGCATGTGACTGAAAAAGTTTTATCTGTAGGCCTACTCTTTATTTTATGAAAGGTGCACTGTGTAACTTTTTGGAGGTGAAAAGTCATCTACACAATTCACTAGAATTAGGAAAGTTAAACTTTGGGACTTTCTGAATGGGGACAAATACATTTTTTGCCATAATATGAAAAAAAAATCAGTTAAAGGAACCATGTTTCTGCAAAAACACACGGGTTCGGGCTCCGAACAGATTTTTGTATTTATTTAGTGTAACTAAGGCATCTAAATGACAAAAATATGCATTTATTAAAGTTTATTTTTGGCCAAAAAGTTGCGCAGTGCACCTTTAAGTACATTTTTGATTATCAATATTCTATTAATGTGTACTATTATTATACTTTATAGGCTATTGTTTTATGTATTTTATTTATTTATTTATTTATTTATTTATTTATTTAAATTAAGCCATTATTATTATCTTTTTTTTTTTCTGGCAGACTTTCTACTTTGGAATGGTGCAGTTGACACTTTACACAGCGGCTGATGTCACCAAAATAAGTCCTTGACAAACACTCACAGTTTGGACAGATCCAAGTGTGCAGCCGGGCGTCGATCCGAGGTCGAGCACAGCGGATGAACCGCGAAAAGCTTCTTGGCGGCTTCCACATTTCTGGAGACGAGCTGTGATCTTTTGGTAAGACGCAGCGCTCTAAGGCACAGCATGGCGAGCGTGTGAGTGCCAAAAACGTGGGTCAATATTTCAGTCTGCAGGCAGCCAGGGCAGGGGTCAGAAAGAAACAACCTACAGTCAAAAGTACACGTATGGAAACTTTACACGCACTGACTTTTACCTGATAAAACTCTACAAATCCAAGTCTGTTTTACGTAGCCTACCTTATAACGAGAGTAGGTCTTTAAGTGGACACAAAAATGCGTCCGGAGAAAACAGCACGGGCCTGGAATAACTCTTACAACTCTCAGAAAAGACGAGCACTTGTGGATCGTATAGCCATAACATTGGACATGTGCTGCGTCAAAGACGTGCGCCGCAGCCAATCAGAGGGGAGCAACGCCGTGACGCATTAGCACGACTCCTAACCTAACTGTTAATAGAAAGAAAGCCTTTGACCCGTGGCGTAAGATTGCATTTTCTGAGGTTGCACAATCAGCTCAACTGTTGCAAAGATACTAAAACAAAAAAAGACATATTAATAATGTGTTTAGAAATAAATAATTGGCAAAAGTGCTCTCATAAACTATACATCTGGGGAAGTTATTACATTATCCCGCTGCACATAAAGATAGAGAAGGTTGATACCGTAATATTGGGATTAATAGCTCCATCTAGTGGATTTAAAATGCAATTTTATTTGAAATGTAAATCTGGTTTAGTTCACGCAGCAGAAACTATAAATCTAGACTTGCTTAAATTGACTTGGAATCAGAATTCTAATGCAGATTTGAGCTGTTTTAACTGGATAAGATGTATTGCTTATGTCATATAGGCTAGAAGAAGAGAATTTGACTGAAAATAAGAACAAACATTTGTAAATTAGGGTTAAATACCAGAATCAAGCAACTTTAACTGGTCTTGAAATTCATTTTTTGCAGTGCAGTTTGGAGAATTCACATTTTTTTATCAGAGATGGCAAAATAATAAAGTTCACGACTCAACAACTCTGGTAAAGGTAAAGTGCTGCTGTAACTCCTTTACTTGAGTAGAAGTATAAAAGTACACCAGTGTAAATGTACGTAAGTAAAAAAGTAAAAAGTACAATCACAGCCTCTAGTCTTGGTTCAAATTAAAATGTGGAATCTTATTTCACTTCAAGACATTTGAGATTCCACAGATTTGAGCTTGACTCAGATTTGTCAACGAGGTAAGTAAACATGTCTCACTTCATTGGCTAATTCATGAACAAATTTAGTGAAAAACGGCAGAAAACACATCGAAACTTAATCTGGGCAAAACCAGAAAAAAATACCAAAAAGAAAGATTAAAATCAAGTTAAGACTTTTTAACATCTAAAAATACTTTTTTTTGCGACGCATTAATTTGTTTGTAATGTTGTGAAGTGAGAGGTGGACTTTTTATAATTCATCAGATGTTAATCATGTGATAAATATGTAATTGTTAGAAATGATAAAGCTTTTGTTCATTTTCACTTGTTAAGTTGTTCACAAAGCTCTGATAGAGGAAAAATGTTTATGGGCTTATAAATTAAGTTTTTAAAAAAGAAGGGAGTAGATATTTCTTGAAAAATGTGAGACGTAAAAGTAAAAGTCACCAGAAGTACAGATACTTAAGAAACTACTGACATATAGTACTTGAGCAAAAATACCTCATTACTTGCCATCTTTGCATTTTATTATGATGCATATTTAAGGGTACATTGTGTATTATTTTGGCAAAGATATTTACTATACTAGTTGTTCTAGTTTAGATGTCTTTGTGACAAATAATACAGATAAACATTATACAATAATTGAATAACATAATTAATAAGGCAACAAGGTATAGGCATTTAATATTTCTTCATTGTTCCATATTGACAAACAAAAGAAGGCACTGAATAGTATTGATAACAAACTAGTTACACAGTAAAACGATACAGACATAAATACACATAGATACAACTCTTTTGCATACTGTTAAGGTTAAAGTTTAAGTTTAGGCTTCAAGTTACTAAAATGGGTTAGATTAGTTGTGGTGTTGGATTCACCTGTTAAACAGGGTTAGGGTTAGTCACACACAAGAGCCACACTCCATCTGCTTAGCCGGGGAAACTTCTTTGAATAAAACAACAAAACAGGACAGAGCAGCTGTTTGGATCACGTCTAACTGTCTCCTGAAGCTTGAGACAGTATTTTTCTCGCCAATTTTTCACTCACCTGAATGTAACTTTATTGGTTGTAGGGTCAATTTCATTTAAAAATGTTGGTTTAGCAGCATAACTAACATTTGTTTTTGCACAGTGATAAGCTCTTGTAGTTAGCTGACAACGGTGCTTTTTCAACAGTGGTTTCTGTCTATGAGCGGCGACTCTTTCTGGAGGTCGGGAGGAAACAGGGATTTTATGAACATTTCAAGTTGCAAGAGAGTACAGAAGTACTCAAACATGCAAGAATCAATCAAGTACAACTGTGAGTGTAATGAAAATGAGGAAACACCTTTGTAACAAGGCTAAAATCTTGCCAGTTAATTTAGCAAAATAAGTCCCTTTAACCTTTTGAATTGACACGAAACGAAACATTGTGAATCAGATCTGGCTCAGACGCTTGTGAAGGACGTGGCAGCACTAGCTTGAGTCCCAGGTCCACCACAAAGGAGGGCATGTAGGAGAGGGGGATCCAGATGAGCTTGGCGTCCCAGCCGGCGCTGTATCTGGTCCTGGGGTAGGCGGCGGTCACGGCGTGCTCCATGCAGTTGGTCACTTTGGAGAGGTCTGCGTCGCACACGGCGTTCATGATCAACCGCTGCACCTTGATGTCTGGAAAGAACAAATGTTTTATTTAAAGGTGGAGTAGCTGATTTTCATACAGCACAAACTGTTTAGGTTTTAAATCTGACAACTTCTTATAAATCCTTTGACACATGGTTAATATTTACATGTATTATTCATTTTAGTTGCAAATATGGAATATAAACGTCTTTTTACAGACATCAAAGTGAAACTGGAGTTACCCGCCTAAGCTTAGCCAATCAGAGTGCAGCATTCGACTCCTGATTACAGTTGGTTTATGTTTATGTTTACTCTATTTGTCAGGGACCATGTACAATATTCATTAATCTTATTAAAAGAAGAGATGAACTACACCCCATTAGCTATAGGGATAGGACCATATTAGAATTTGCACTCACGATTATTGTGACCAAATAATTGCGATTAACAATATCATCAAATAATTTACTAAACATATAGGTGTACAGTTTAAAGTCTCTAAAACATTTATTACTGCACAATTTGCATGTGTTTGTACAACTACTTATTAGATAGATAGATAGATAGATAGATAGATAGATAGATAGATAGATAATAGATAATACTTATTGATCCTCGAGAGGGAATTCATTCTCTGCATTTGACCCATCTGCAGAGCGCTGGGGCGTCTGTCAGGAGCAGTGTGCTGCGCTGAACGGCGCTCGGGACAATCTCCATGATGTTGTGCTTGGCTTCGTCAGGGCCTTAGCTGGAGGAGCAGGTGCAGTTGGAGTGGAACCGGAGTGAGAGACAGATGACAGTCAGGTGCAGGTGGAGCAAGTAGTTCTGTAGACACTCACAGTCAGGTCCAGGTGGAGGAAGGTGAACTTCTGTTGTTTCAGTCGGTGATAAGCCATCTCCACAAAATCTTCCTCTGCAAAAGCTTCGGCTGCAGCAGATGTAAAAGTTCTGTAGCATTTCAAAAGTCCAAAGCAGCAAGTTAGCTTTAATAGCTTCATGTACCATCTCCATGGTTACAAACAAATATATCCATTCATAAAATCCTGACTTGTGTCTGTTGAGCATCACAGGGTGGATGAAATCTCAAGAATCAACTATTTTCACTGCAACTCCTCTGCTGCTTCATGTGTGAAAGTCTGCATTTTAGAGGTCCAAAGCTAGCGTAGGTAGCATTAGCTTATGCATGGTCTCCATGGTAACGAGAAAAACAGATGTCTTCTTTCACAAATCTGACAGTACTTATCTCATTTTGTTGAACATCAAGGCCACACGTCTTAGTTGGTTGAAGTCCGAATTTGTCTTGCAAAAACTGAGCTAAAAACCAAAAAAGTTTCAAAAAGTGCTCAGTGCTCCAGAGAGACAGCAAGAGAGCAGCCAACCACTCGTTTCAAAAGATGCAAAAAAAAAAAAAAAAAAATTTATTATAAAAAAATATTATACAGTATTTTGGTCTAAGTGGAACCACAATGATTCAAGTGAACACAATGTTGAGCAAAAATAATTTAACTTTGTCTCAGAGTCTGTAAATAACTCTGAATAGACTCATAAAAGCGATTATCATGATTATGAAAAACTTACGATTATTTAATTGCAGCTCTTAATTATCACGATTAACATTAATATTGTATATCGTCCCATCCTTATTTAGCTATACCTACTTTCCCTCTGCAGGCCCTGGGCAGGTGAGCACACAATAGACAATTTCTAGCTCTTGTACTTCATAAATACACAAACAGTACAATAGATCATTTCATTAAAACGACAACAATAGTCAATAGAAATACTTACTAGTTTTACAGTTACAAATGTTCATTTAATTTATCTTACTAATGTTAACATGTTTGATTGTCTGATGCTTTTTTGCTTTTTGAAGTTTTGCGTGAAATAATAATTAATGTTTACAGACAATTTTAGACTATCTGGAAGCTGATTCCATCGTTTCATAGTTTGAAATGAAAAAGTCATCTGTGCAAAAGCAGCAGATCTTTTCAGATTGCACATCTCATTTGAAGTGGAAGAATCGAGTTGTTTGTTCGGACAGAGTTTGATACATTTTTTGAAGGGAGGTGAACCAGCATTATTAACAATCTTAAAAGAGTTCTTATATTTGAAAAAGAATTACATTGTCAAACTGAGCATTTGTATTTATTAAGGATAGTGCAATGATGATAAGTGCCTTTAGCTGATTATAGGCAGATCTGAAAAGTTGGTATCACTTTATAGTAATTATACCTTATTTAGACTCACTAAAGCCTTATTAAAGCATGAGTAAAGAGTTAATAATTAATGGACAAATCATCAATTAATGAATGTGTTTATTAAGGCTTAGTAAATTAGGATTTTGGGTTGAGGGGTGGGGCTTGTAGAAATTAAGTCGTTACTAATCCTTAATAGCCTATTTTGTTCATTAACTTCTCATTTGTTCATCAAGAATTAATCCATTATTCATGCTTAATTAAGAGTGTATTAGGCTAATCAAGATGTAGTTTATATAAAGTGTTACCGAAAAGTTTAAGTGAGGTCTCATTAGAACTGAATTTTTTTATTATTCAGTTCAGACAGTACACAGTGATCTAATTTTTTCACAAAGTGTTGCATTCATCACGTACTTTTAATGGAAAACAAAAAGTTTACAAATTTACATCTAAAAAGTTCATTAGCCCAACTTTAGTGTCACATGGACTTATAAGACACTAAGTATAAAATAACACAAATACCATTATTTCTTCTTCGGACATCCCTTCCTATCAACTTATACAAATCAGTTCTTACAAGGTTATACAGTGGACTATTCAAACATCAAATGAAGTTCATCTTCCAAAACACATACAGTAAATCACACAAAATACAAACAACAGATCCTCGTGGAAATAAATAAAAAAGTTAGTGTTTAAAAAAAAGTCCAAGGCTGCTCAATATGTAAAAAAAATCCTTTTTTCTTTACATTTCTCATTGTCTCAACATTTCAGGGTTTCTGCAGGTATCGAAAGGTCAAATTTAAGACTTTTTAAAGCGAACCCTGGATATAATCACAAGTTTGCCCTAAAACACTTATAATATCATCACTTATTTAAATACAGGACAAAAACCTGGAAGTATTTGTAGTTCTATTAAAATAGTGTTATGAAGAAATGACATGGAGGCTGCCATTTTGCTGCAGTCATGACATAAATAGTGTTGTCAAGTAACAGGCAGAACAGTAACTAAGCAACATGAATTCCTGGGTTAAACCTTTTCAGTTTGAGTCAAATACAGAACGATTATGTGGAATCTAGTAAAACTGAAGATAATCAAGAGGAAGAGGCAAGAACTGGACACTGTCAGTGGTGTTTTGTGGCAACTGTTCAGAGACGAAATTGTGGGAGTAACCATGGAAACACTATTTTATGTCATCAACCAAAATGGCGGCTCCCAGTGGCTTGAAAACAACATAAACAATGACAATTTTATAAAAAATAGTAAGCAGTTATATATTTGTTTGTAATGTATTTTAATAAGCATGACCAGTACTAGTGTTTTAGCCAGATTTGTCTTCATAACCAGGGTTCCCTTTAAGACTATAAAACATACACATTAAGAGACCAATTCATGAATAGTGATCTACAGTGCTTATTTTCCAGAGTTTTTTTAAGATAGAATTTTATACTTTGTTACAATTATGAAAAAGAACACATTTTATAACAACCACGCATTCCATCAACCAAATAACAGTAGAAGAAACACAGTTTAGCTATATTTTTGAAAATATTATTGAGAATTTTTTTTGACAAAGTTGCAGTAGTGTGAAATAGACCGGGGAAATCTGACAGAAATTGCTTCATTAAGTCAAATGTTTCCTCTCAATAATAAAAACCCAAGCTGATCATTAAAATTGATTCAAATTTGATCAATTACCCAACCCTAGTAGTTAGTTAGTTTAGATTCAAACCTTGCCTAAAATTAGGTATGTGAGTTGGTGTAATGATTGGTGGAAGCTAAGCTAATGAAAAAATGTCCACACTTATGGTTAAAAAAAAAAGTTATTATTGTCTCGATACGATATTAGTGCATCTTGCGTTTAACATTTAAATGAAATAAATGCATTTCTCGGTGCATTATTCAGTGGTCTACTTAAACTTTTTCTGGCTGTCGTACTCACACTTGTCCAGGTACTTGTCTCCGTAGCTGGCCTTCACTTCGGGGCTGAGCTGGTTCCAGAGGCGGTGCAGCTCTCTCTCCTGAGGCTCCAGACTAGTCACCGCCGTCTTGAAAAACCCTGGTTCAATGATGCACACATTCACGCCAAAGTAGTTTATATCTCTCCTGAAAACACAAAATGAATGGGACATCAGCAGGAGGTAAGAACCAAGTTTAACAAAGAGCAGAGGAAGGCCAGTCATGCAGTATAAAAAATATATAAAATGTCCTTTTGTGAGTTTAAATGTGAAGGCTGTCCAAATTCAGAACTGCTTTCTAAAATTGTAAACTAGTAGTTTAAACTCATTTGAGCAGTTATGAACACTATTATTACTTTTCTATTGTCATATTTTAAATCTCAGAAATATTTTTTTCCTAAAAAAATTCTTAACATCTTTTAGTCAGTGTGATCAATGAACAATAAAAAGCACATTTGACAAAAATAAATAAACTAAACTTTTTAAAGGCTATATGAACTATGCTGTGTTATTGGCAACTTGGATATTTCCCAATTGAAAAATACCCTTCCAACTGAATCAACTCATATGTAGACATTATGGCCCGTTGATAATTTAGGGCTCGAAGCATGTGTGATTTATATTGGCCCCCTACATAATTAATATGAAAAGGGTACCATTCTAGGTCCCTAAGACTCTAACCCAGACTGTTTGAGAATTATATGACGAACTATAAGGGACGAGATGAAACTTGTGTGTGAGAAAAAAAAAGTTGCGCTTTTCTGAGAATAAAGTCAAAGCCATAAGTAGCACATTTTTTAGATTAAAAAGTTTAATGTCCACACACCTGGGATATCATTTGACTCATCTAAATCCCTTCTTATGTATTCTGACGGAAAGTTACAACACATAACTACTGAAGACTTTTTCAATCTCTAAAAATTTGAAAAATTGCCCTTTAAATTATTAAATTAAATGTTCTTGTAAAATTATGAGCTTGTTCTCATATAATTAGAATATTCTTAAATTATTAGCTTAATCTCATAATGTTAAAGATTTATTCTTCAATCTTTTGTATAAACTTTGTTGCAGAAATATGTTTGCTAGAATAAGAATTTGTCCTACCAATGTTCGCAGTCTGGCCCTCCTTCACTTGTCTGGGTTGAATATGGCCCACTTTTTGTGGTATGTTGATTTCTTGGTAAACTGGAACTACCTCGACCAGGTCCCAGTTCGCAAGTGGCATTTACAGTACCAGTTCCAGTGCATTTTTACAATGGGAGGCGGGATCATGTCTGTGTTTTTTTTTTCATGCTATTCAAACATAAACAGGGGTGCCCCACTAATTTTCATCAATGAGCATGTATTGAAGGCAGCATACAATCCTGTTTTCTTATGTCTTCCTCAAAAACCTTATTATTGAGGTTAAATTGCAAAAGTAGTTTGAATCTTAAGATAAACATTACTAACTACAAACCTGAGACAGTCAGAAAACGACTCCACTGCAAACTTGGAGATACAGTATCCTCCTCCGTTAGCAGCCACCCGTCCCAACACCGACGCCACGTTCACTATTCGCCCCTGGCTTTCTTGATGAGGGGCAGAAAGGTCATGGTCATGGCGATCACTCCTTCCATGTTGACTTTGAGAATGCACTGGAAGTCTTCTATCCTCATCCACTCTGACGGACCCATGGGTAATGCGCGGCCTGCGTTGTTCACAATGCCCCAAAGTCCTGGAAGAGACATCCAAAGAGAGGACATTGTGGCTTATTCTGGCAAAGGTGGTGGTAGTAGGTTTGCAAAGTCACTTTTTTAGAATACATATGCAGTATTTCATTAGAACAGATGCCTTTTTCTCAAAGTTTTAATTGTTTGTTTTCACACTGCTAAACACATATTCTTTAGGACATGGTAAATATCCTCATGCATTCATTTTTGGATTATAATCAAGTTGATCTTTTTACAGACAACAAAGTGAAACTGGAGAGAACCACTCAAGCACAGCCAATCAGAGCACTGCTTTGGCTATTTTTGAGGAATAATTTGACTTTTTATACAATTTACACTGCTTAGTGATCTAGTTTTGTCATTAAGTGCTGCATTTATCTATACAATTTAGTGGAAAAGGTAACCACAACAAAGTTAAATAACTACAATCACATCTATTGGTTTCAATTTACAGATAAATGTGCTGTTTTAAATTGTACCACAACTGCATTCAAAATATATATTTTGTTCAATTATTAAGACAGTTAATCAATACTATGGATATCTGTAGAACTTCAATTTACCGTAGGGTCTTCCATTATATCCACCTGGAACTTACCCCGCTGAAAGCTCCTGGAAATGATGCAACATTTAAAGGCTAAGCCCTGATGAAGCCGCCCTGATTTGATTTTTGTCTGGATGTCTTAAAATCTTTACAACTTAAATGTCACTATTCTTTTATGAAGAAAATACTCTGCATTTGTACTAAAACAGAATATTTGTAGCAGAAACACGGACATCCACAAGAGTCGTCATCGTTCTTTTGCTTGATTCAGGCGCTACTTGCTGTCGTCTTCGCTAACAACATTCCTCAACTCGCCCTGCTGCAACGTGAATGGGCCATAAAACCGCTGGTTCAGACTGCAAACCAATTGCACTGTTAAGGGCCAGATGGAGTTCTCTCTAGTTTGTGAATTCACAACTATCGCAAGAGAATCCATCTGGTTGGTCAAGTTGTCCTTCTTTTGTATCATTCTGAAATACATACTAGACCTAAGAGTGGATACCATTTGCTTTGGTTGCTTTGGTTCATTATTTAGCACCAACATATATTATTGTTGTAGAATGCTAAGCTGCTAGCACTAGTAAAAGTTGTCGAATAAATGCAGTATCTTAGTTTTCTATAACAAAATCTAGTAGACAAACTGAATTGATGCAACCCAAGTAATGTCATGACACGTATAAAAATTGAGTTATAATTTTGTGTTTAGGTAGTTTACAACAACAACGATGCAATCTTTCTCACCTTTATCTCCAACTTCCTTCTTGGTCCACTCCATGGCTTTCTGTATACTGTCCTGGCTGGTCACATTTAGCAGGACAGTCTTCAGTTTGGGGCCCGCCACCCTCTTCAAATCATCTGCGCCCTTTTCCGTCAGACACCCGCAGCACGCGAAGCCTTTGCGATCCAACTTCTTACACAGGAGGTTCCCAAATCCCGAATCGCAGCCGGTCACAAAGACATACTTCTCACCGATGTCATCAACTTCAAGAGTGTCTCTTAGAACCAAACCAGCACCCACAGGACGAGATTGTGCTGAAAATGTACAACCAAGCATTTTCCCTACAGAAGAGAAGCAATGTTAGTCTTTGTGATAAGATATACATATACGCCTAAATCTATAAAAGTGCTCAAAAAAAAAAAAAAAAAACAGTTCCCAGCTCAAAGCATTCCAATGTAATCGTACGCTAACATTATGGCTAATGCTAACCTTTAGGCTAACAAAAGAAATGTTAAAACACATAATGATGACATGATGTTAAAAAGCTATGACCAATGTTTAAATAGTTTTTGTGGCAGTTAACCCCTCAGATTGACTTTTGTGGTGATTGTTGAGCTCATATGTTGAGTGGGACTTCCTCGACCAGGTCCCTGTTAATTGTCTGTTAACATTATGGCTAATGCTAAACTTTAGGCTAACAAAAGAAACTTTAAATAGCAATGAGTCAATGACCAATATTTAAATAGTTTTTGTGGCAGTTAACCCCTCAGATTGACTTTTGTGGTGATTGTTGAGCTCATATGTTGAGTGGGACTTCCTCGACCAGGTCCCAGTTTCAAGTGACAACCCACATTAATTTTATTTTTTCTGTATCACGTTATCACCAGTTAGTATCACATTATTACGTGAGAAAATAACACCATTCTTACAATAAAAAATAAATAATCCTGCTGTAAAGAGTAAGAAATTAACAAACATTCTGTTTAAGTGAAATTTGCCCCAGACTTTGTGTAAGCTAAAAGTCAAATGTAGTGAACTGTCTACAGAATGAGACTGTGTTTGGTTCATCAATTTAAAGTGTCCATGACAGGTTGAACTTTTTCACAAAGACTTAGTTAAGACGTAGTTTTAAATTTCATTCCAGTTTTGCCATTTTTTTGCAGTAAAAATGTATTTCCTGTTCATCAATGATGAAATCACACTAGTTGCCTGGCGACCATGTAATAAATTGGGCCAAAACTCTTCAAATGTAACATTATTTTTTAACTCAAACCATAAAAATATACTAGAACTCACTTTTTTTAGTTAAATGTGTGTTTATAGGGCCATAAAAATCAGTTTCTTGTGAGAAAGTTGAAAATGTCCTTGTCTCCCCAGTGTGATGTCATCAGTTAGAATGCTGCTCTACTTCCTGGTAATTTTAACATACTGTATTTTCATATTTTTCTCCACAAACTTGTTATTGATTAACGTAAAACTATCATTTATAATTACAACAGGTATTAATCGACCAAACTAAATAAAAATTTAAAGCTTGTTCAAATCTGTCAAAGCACTTTAATTACGGTAACTTTATTTATACTGTAATTTTCGGACCGTAAGCTGCTACTTTTTTTTACAAGCTTTACACTCACTACAGTGATGCAACTAAATATTGATTCTCATAGACTTACTATAGTATAAACAAGTCTGGCCTATATACAGTATGCACTTTTTTTATATCCAGGTGCCCTTCTTAGTGCAAACATTACGGTAACCTCTCAGTCATTTCTGCCAGACAATACTAGAACTTTTCAGTCCAGTTACAGATTGTGAGGATACTTGCTATATAATGTTGTAAACTAAAAAACAGATACATAAGATTAGCACAGTACTTTCATGTTTTGTCACTTACCCTAAAAGATCATAAACAATCTGTGTGTCCATGCCGCTCGCTTAGCTCCAAATGCTTGCTGTAAACTCAGGACCTGTTGGACAAACACATTGCGTAAAAAATTACTGATAACACACGCTTCCAAATCCGATTTATTGAGCAGCTGTGACAAGCTATAAAAATAGAGCGACACATTTCAGGCATGCCCTTACGAAACTCTGGATTTCATAATATTACAAAGTATGATTGAAAAAGTGGTTGTAATACGTAAGTGCATTTGGCACATGAGAGATCTTTGGTTAATGCTCTTATGGTGGGCGGAGGCTGGGCTCTGCTGGGAAAAGGCTGCATTGTTTTCAGGTACAAAATTCAATGGCTGTGACAAAGCTGCTTAAAGCGCTCAGGCCTTAGACCAATTATTTTTCAGTCATGTTGAATAAGAAGCAAACACACTATAAATGACAGAGAACTCATGTGTGCATTGTTTTCTATTTCCTTACTATATTGAAAAAATACAGCAAAACTGTTACAGAAAATAACCGCTGAGAGTCTCCCATTGGAACAAAACTATTTAGGTTTGTTGGTACTGTAGTATCAGAATAGAATGGTTGTAATAATCATTTTAGTTCTCAACGTCTAACAATTCTTTCTATTGCTGGAAGTAAATAATAATTTATTTCCAGCCTTTTTTCTAAAGTGAAGTTTGTTGGTTAGACCAATGAACCTGGGGGTCCAGAAGCAGGCAATCAGGTTGTGAAAAACACAAGTACACTGGAAAATATGGATCCAACTTTTTCATTACTTGAGTAGTGAAAATGAATGAAGTTACTTTTGTCCTGGATTTGGGAAAATGTAGTAGAATGAAAGGGCCTGAGAGGGGGGCCAGTGGGATGGCCAGAGGTTAATGAATGGGGGTAGTGCCTCTCCCTGACCCTAACCTAGCTACACCACTGCCTACGGTTGTTGTAAAAAGGTTGAGAACCACTAGGTTAGACCATCTGTACTTTTGAGGCAAACTGGTGTGGTATTGTGCATCCTTCAGAATAATAGATAACTCTCTTATCGTGGGAACTTGTTAACAATTTATTTGACGAAAGTTAGAATTGGGTCTGGGTTAGGGTTAGCCGCTCTCATAAAAAAAAAAAAAAAAAATTCAATTTTTTTTTTAGCACTTTTTGCATACATGTCCCCTTTGGTATTGCATCACCCCATTATTTGAGGATTGTGTTCATGTGGACCTAACGTAGTGTCAAAATATAGTGTCAATGCCTGACTTAGAGAGACTTATCCATGCATTTGTCTCCAGTAGGTTAGACTATTGTAAAGGCCTGCTCAGCAGCCTATCCAAACGAGCTGTAAAACAGCTGCAGTACATCCAGAATGCTGCTGCTCGAGTCCTGACCAGAACCAGAAAGTACCATCACATTACAGTAGTCTTGTGCTTAGGTCTTTGCACTGGCTGCCAGTGGCTCATAATAGAGCACTCTTTATTTCTTTTAAAGTAAATTTTATGATCATTTATATTTCTTAATAATGTTTTTTGTATAGTAATTTTAATGTATCTTTTCCTGCCTTGTAAAGCACTTTGTTTAAATTACTTTGTGTATAAATTATGCTATATAAATAAATATGCCTTGCCTAATGTACTCACATTTATTAATGATTTGTATCTGTTCTTTATCAAGTGTTATTAAAGCATATTATATTAGCATAATATCATATCATATTAGCATTGTTGTTAGAAAACAGTACTCAACATGAGGCAGTTTTAATGGACCCAAATAAAAATGGTGGCTCACCATGCACCTCCAGCCGAAAGGTCACTGCCCCATAAAGATGAATAGCCCTGCTTTAGACTATAGCTTATTCAGGTAAATAATGACTACCACTATTTTTTCCTCAACTAGACAGTTAGTCAAGTCAGTTGGTAACTTTATAAATTCTACATGACTTGGAACTGTGTAGCTGCTTCTGCTACAATTAATCATACTTAAACTGTGTGAGTTTAAATTTAAAAGATTTAAAAGAGTTTAAAGGTTTTCATTTTTTATTACTAAACATGTATTTATTGAAACATGCACTACTACACTACACTACCAGAAAGAACAAACTTTGCAACCAAAAACTTTTACTTAAATGCATCACATACTTTAAATAATATTGTTTGCATTTGCAGTTTGATGATTATATTGTAATTCAACTAAAACGATCCTACCTTCTGAGGTGACGCTGCCGGTCGGCCCTTCTTCCACACCTTTCCCTTTCTGGTCGAACTTCACGAGGTTGCGTCCACACAATGCCTTTATCCCTTTGGCTGATCCTTTAAGACAAGTCCGCGATTTGTAATCCACAATCCGTAACACTGGGTTTGTGTAAGGCAGAACAGTGGGAGGGAGAAACACTGAAGTTGTACCAGAAAACCCAGACGTTTGATTTCATTAGATTGCAGAGAAAGTATTATATCATAATTTATCTTGCCATGAAAAATAATAGTCTGATGTGTTCTTATGCAGCTATTATTCAGTCATTTCAATAAATAAAAATACACTATGTAATACTTTAGCAATCACATCGACTCTACATATCACAGACAATAATTTCTGCATGTTTACACAACTGAATATGCACACATGTGATAAATTACCATGTGTAGTGTCGTAACTTGAGCAAATAACAGTCTTCTTGATCTGGTTACAATAATGTGTTGCAAAACTTTATCCCTGAAAACTATGTATTATTGTAATCTTCTTTTATAACAGCTATCGTTTTACAAATAGTTGGGTCAGATTCAGTTAAAATGACAGTTTCACCACAGTGAACAAAGTTTTGCTCAGTTTTAAGGCAGATAAACTCTTTCAATTTGTGCTGTCACAATGGTAAAATGTTGAGCAAAATATACTAAGCAAATGATTTGATACTCAATGTTCAATTTACATACATCTATAAAAAAAAGTAAATATTGTAATAGAACACAAAATTTGCATCATTATGCATCTTGAAGGACCTTTATAGTATCAAGCAAGTGCTTGGCAAGACGTACAAACGATTTTGAAAATATCGAGGTCCAAATTTGTTTGAGTATATATTTTTAGAAATGACAATACCACTATTTCCATTGGCGATCGATTAAATATCAAGCTTTTTTGTTTTGAGTAGAGACATGTTATGGTGTCACTCAGACAGTTTATGGTTCTATAAAAGCCAAACTTTGATACTGTTATTTTTAATAGCTCACTTCTGTCATATTTAAAATATTAACATAATGGGATAATGCTGCATTTTTTGTTAGGAGAACACCAGCAGCATTGAGGTCCAAACCGAGCCCAGGAAAAAATCCTATTAATTTTTTAGGTATTTTTGTTCATCAGAAGAGCATTTAAACAGGCACAGAGTCATCTTAGAATGTCTGATTTAACTGTAACTACGCGGGTTACATCAACTAACTACCGCAACTAATTCTTTCTTCTAAAAATACAGACAGTTAGTTTATTTTTATGAGAAAACTATAAATAGAAATTATTATTAAACAGGTGGGAGGTACCGCACATGTTCCTTTGGTGCCTTAAGCGTTTAATTACTTAATTTGTTTATGATGAATTAAATCTTCAACCCTTATTCAACAATCAATCTAAGTTAACATTAACATTTTAGATTTTGCTCAGTTGGACTCATTACGCTAATGATGGCCTAATTTAATCTAATTTTAACATATTTTGTTGATGAAATGGTTTAATTTCTTGTCAAGCCTGTTATAAGGGTTAAATGTTTTATATACGGTTGGTCATCCACTGTTTGTCACCAATGTCCTTACAAGAACAATGAGTCTACTACTACTACTACTATTACAACTACAACTATCTAGTTTTTATTCGAGTTTTAGTATTGTTTACGGCTTGATATTGACAAAAATACTCCTGACAAAGAAGTACACTGCTGAACATACAAAATTTACAAAGACAAAATAAAACAATTTATTAAGTAATGTTCAAGCATGAATTAAAAAAAAAGTGTGCTGTACAAAAACCAAAACAGACAGACATCTTTAGCATTTAAAGGAGGCTATTTTTCACGTGCTTAGAATTGAACTCTTACATAAATAAAACATTTTGCTCACTGTAAACCAACTTATAACCTTAGTAACCGTAGTAACAGAAACAGGTCCCATGAATTTCTGTTCTATAGAGATAATAATAATCAGCTGTCATTTGTTTTTCGAATTTTGAACTAAGCGCAGGGATGTATTCAGTTCACTTAAATTCTCCCCAGAACACACGAGTGATGGAAGCGACCGTCTTTCTTTTCTCTCTTCTTCTTTGCGACACTACGTGGATGCGGTTTGGAGCTGACCTTTGTGCACATACTCCAAGGCTGTGGCGATAGTTCTCATGTCCATTTCAATACTCCGAGCCCAGTTTTCGACGTCTCCGATTTCCTGTCAAAACAAATAATCATTTTATGTGCTTATTGATACAAAGATACATTCGTGGGGGAAAATAACAACTTAGTAACATTTCATAATTGCATGTTTTTATTATTTTGTTTGCCTTTTTTTTTTAATGAATGTGAACAGTCCGGCAAAGATGATGTCATGGTGCAATTTCAATTACCGTTGCACCTGCCAAATCCTCTCAGACTGACTGGCCAGTGATTCACTGAGACTAATCTCATTTTCTTATCAATCTATTCTTTCTTTTGACCTAAATTTACGCCTGTTCTAGAGAAGTTCATTTATTATACTCAGGTTGTTAGAGCGCAAAGTTATTTAAACAATATTGAGGACTATTTGTATTGCTATTCAGACCTATGGTGTCAAAAGGCTCAGGGGGTCATGTCTAGCTAACAGGATATATCAAAGCTCTAAATATGTTTCAGTTGAAAAAATAATGTTACAACATGGCTGAAAGCTCAAAGCAAGCAAGTTAGTATAATGTGTGTACTTAAAGCAGATAAAAAACGTGGGCTAATTCTGGTACATTTACAGAAATGTTCATTAATGTACTTTGTCCATGTTAACTAATAAAGAAACTAGAACTAATAAATTAAATAATAGAGATGTTTGATTTACTAAAATATATCAATTCATGACTGAAACGTAGATTTTTTGAATGTTTTCATGTATAAAAGTCATTATTAATTTTAAAATCCAAAGAAAATATGCCAAAACCATTCATGCACACAATGTTCTAACAATTTATTTTTTTTACTGAAGGGTTGAGATCGATTGATCGCTTGTTTCTCTCTGAAAATCTAGCAACACAGCCTTTGACAGCTGAACTTAGCCAGTTCTCACTTTAGGCGTGTTCACACAGGGCAGGAACTAGGGACTGGGGGCCACACTTCTGAGACTTTTTTAGCCTTGGCTCTGGGGCAGGTATCCTACGGTCAAACCAGGAACCTTGTGATGACACAAGTACACTAACATGTTCTCTTTGTACAAAAACAGTTTGGTTTTGCAAACCGACTTAATTATTTACTTAAATGTTCTAGACTGTACAGAAACTAATGATAAACACAGAGCAACTTTCAGCAAATGAATGCAAACAAGGGACAGAATGGTGTCCACAAAACAACAATATTTGACAATGGGGCTAAACAGCATTTAATACAAGCATGCGTCATTGAGTGGTGTCAGAAAAATATAAGTCTTTTCCCCTCCACATAAAACTGGTGAACAAAAGCTAAAAACATCACTGAAATCAACAATAAAACACAAATATTTATTGTTTTTACTATTCTCATAGCTACTATTTACAAATGTATTGTATTATTATTTTGGAGCTACTATTGTTAAGTATTTTTTTCTCAAGAATAAGACAAGTTTGTCTAAATGTCAGAATACAGTATATAAAATATGTTTCCAAACAAATCTAGTATTGTAAACGTGCTTGTGTCACCGAAAGGGTTCCTGGTCTAAAGTACCTACTCAAGAGTAGTTAAAAAGTCCCTGTGTCCCAGTGTGGCCCCAGTCTTTAGTTTCTCCTCTGTGTGTGCCTAAAAAGGGGACTGGAACTAAAACAAGTACTAGTGTGGTTATTTAGTTCTTGGTATCCACATACCTTTAGGGCCTGGTTGAACCCCTCCACCATGCTGATCCATTGGGCTGTCTGCTTGGAAAACTGGCCCGCTTGAACTTGGAGCGTCTTCACTTCATGGTCCAGCTTGCGTTGATTTACGTAAGCCTGCGCCACCCTGAGTAAATTAAACCTTCTTAAATTAAAACATAGTTAAATTACAAAATAAATAAATAAAATAGATTTTTTTGTTTCATAAGCATATTGTACTATAAAACCCAGGCTAATACTTTCCACACATGGGCACATTTACAAATTAATCTTTGTTCTAACTCAGCCCATAAGCAGATTTACAAACTTGCATCATGGGTTTTCAAAACTTTGAGAGCTATATTTAGTTTTAACACAAGTAGGCCCACCACGGTTAATTTAAATGACTGAATACTAGACAATAAATACAATCACTGTTATTGCCTTTTGATAATATGAGTTAACTGGAAAACATGTGAAAAGTTTAACTCTAAAAATCGGGGTGCATGGAAGCAGAGTTGTTAGAGCTGTTAATATGGGTTCTCTCTTGGTAATCAGCTTTCTCCCACCTCCAAAAATATGCATAAACTCAATTGGCAGCAGTATAACATTTTACTTGTGAATGAATAATGAATGAGAGAGTGAATGATTGTCTGTCTGCATCTGTCTGTATGTGTTGGCCTTGCAATTACGGCTGTGCAATATTGACAAAAATGAATATATCCATAATTTTTTTGCATGTCTCGATGACCATCTTCAAACTATTTTTTATCAATTCAACAGAAATGTGCTAAAAAATGTATTGAAGCTTTTTGGTGACACCAGTAGGTTGCGTTCACTTTGTAGAATTTGTTGACGCATTCGCTCACATACAATTAGAGCTGGGTGATATTGAAAAAAATGTTTTTGTTATATCTTGATTACGATATTCAGACAACAAAGCACCAAGCAGTTAAATGTATTAGTTGAAGTTTAACGATTAAAAAAATACACATTCTTTATTGATTTAGATGTATCACCATCGATTAGTCGATTAATAGCAAAACTAGCAAGTTTCTGACCAAATACTATCTGACTCAAACAAAAATAAAAACAGCTAAATGAGATTTTAATGTAAATCATTCAGAATAAGTTTGTAATGTGCTCTCTAACTAATACAAATTTGTCAACTATGACATCAATGAGTGATCAACTGACTAAAATATCAATCTAGCTTACTTTGAACATTTAGAATGTATTTTCTTAATTTGTTGTTGTTTTTTTGCAGCATTTTCGTTGCCTTTTTACTACAGCCGATATACTCGATATTATATTGCGCTTTTTGCATATCTTCAAGACAACAATCACGATATTATCTAAAATTCCATATATACTGTATCTCACACCTCTAATTACAATACATCTTAGCTGCTTGATCCTAATGTCATTAAACATTAATGGCCCGCAGTACATAGTGTGATGTCATGTGAACGCAACCTCTTGCCAGAAAAATGTGAAATCAATTACAATACAGAATCTTGAAAAACAACATTCACAATATTATCTAAAATTCAATATATTGCACAGCACTACTTACTATGAGTTGGCCCCCTGTCTACACTGCCTAAGGCCCAAAGTCACTGAGAAAGGCTCCAAACGAGAACAGGTGTATACTGTACAGTACAAGGTAAGTAAGTAATGGTTCGGCTTTATATGTTTTAATTACCCAACATTTAGATGATCCACCAGGGCTTCTGTCAGACATGTAGCTGCAGCTATAGCTTCACGTCTGCGCTTTTCTGTAACAACAAGAAAAACATAAAGCGTGCAATATGATTGGATATGCACGGTATGCATAACAGCGTAACATTATATATAACAACAGGCTCCTTGTGTTATTATATTGATCACTAAACAGTTTTAACTTAGGCACACCTTTAAATATTACTAAATATAGTAAGACCTCTGCACAGGCATGTAAAGGTTATTATTAAAACTGCGAAGTCATTGTTTATGCTAGCCTAAATGGAGAAAGATGATTTGTTTTTAGCTAAAAGCCCAGTTAGCATTAGCCCCACAAACATTCACTAACCTTGCAGCTCTTTCCGCTCGTTCTGCTTCGCCTGGTGCTCCTTCAGTAAGCGAGACAGCATCTTCATTGGATACACAGTTTGTTGCAGATATTTTCAAACGGGATTGATTATCATTTCACTGACAAAAACCGAAAAGACGACTCAGACACTCAGCAAAAGGCTTGGGACCATGGAAGTTGTCACGGGATCAGACGTCAGCTGTTGTGGGCGTGTCCCGGAGGCCAAATCAAAACAAGAGCCCCATCTGCTGGATTTCTTTACTACATTCTGTTATTTTATTTTTTTACATTTTTTTATTATATATATATTTTAATATACTTTAAACAAATAATAAATAACTGAGTAAAAAATAAATGCAAAATACGAGATATTAAATGACTAAAATGATTGAACGATTAAGAAAAAAAGTTAATGTTGGTATTTTGTTTATATGTTTGTACTGTTTGCTTGTTAAATAGGCTTTAAATACAACATAGAAAATGCAAAATTACTAAATATCTGAGAAAGTGATTTTGATTTGGAAGTTCTGTACCGGAAACACTGGTCTTGTGCTCGCTCTGAGCCGGAAGTTGGTGCTGATCTGGTGACAGCGGCTACCTGTCAACAACATGCTCAACTATTCCAACAACCCCGACCTCCAGCCCTAAGCTTTGGCCACTGATCCATCAGGTATGACCATATGTGCACCTACTTACAAATATCATGATTCTGATCCCAAGGTATAACCATTAGATCAGAATTAGCTGTTAGCATTTAGCACCATTTTGTCGCCCGATAACGTTACATCATTAGCTTAGCCTTCCAGATAAACCTCTGAGTTCCAAGTTAGGGCATGCTGACGTACTTATCTTTTTGCACCATTATGTAATGTAGCACGATTGTAAGAATTACATTGATCAGACACCTTTTTGTGCTAATGTGTGTCAGTAAGCGCCACTGATCTGTCCTGATGCACAACAAAACACCCTAAGTAACACATCAATACTTAATAATTTTAGATTTCACAAATGCCTATCTGCTGTCAAATTTAAGGCCAGTTATGACTGACAAGTTTAATAAGAAGGATCAAGACTAAGATTAAAATGAACTAATAGGCTAAATTAGTAAATACATTGATTAAAATAGTTTTAAATAATGAAACGTAAAATAGATATTCCAGCAGTAAGTAAGTAAACATCTTTGTTTCTAAAATAATCAGTAACCATTCCTTACAATAGTTTAAAAAAAACGTACCTAAAAAAAACTAAAACTAAAATGTATATACAGTATATATTTTAGAAGAGGGCAATAGAATTTCTAGGCCAATGAAGGGATTTTCTGTTATAGAGGCAGCTTTTAATAGCCAAGGCCTATAATGGCCTTTTACTATTTTGGACTCTGTAATGGCTAGGGCTGTAAAGAAAACCTTGGCTGACTAACGACATGCCTTATGCATCAATTATAGTAAAAAGTAAAGCATACAAAAAAAGCAATAGGAAAAAAAGAACTTTTCTAAAATTCAAAAGAACTATAACTTTAGTACTGCCTTCATAAGCAGTCTGTGATATCTTTCGATCATCACATACCCATGTCAGCGTGAAATTTGGACTGGGTAATACTGTTACAAATCACATTATTATTTTATTTTATTCCCAGTAACAGCAAAAAAATATATTTACTATGAGAGGATTTGCTATGGACCTTGAGAATGTTTCATTGTGCTTCTTTCTAGAATAGAGTGTCCCAATTGGCAAGCTGAAGCAGTAATATGAGAAGTTAAAGCAGCATGCATTATTTCGTACAGTAGGCTTTAAAACAGTTTACATTTAGGCTCTTCTTACAATGATTTTGATTTAGTAAGCAGCATAACGTTAGGAGTAGATAGCCCTGGATGTGTTACAATAATCCAAAAGCAGAATATTTACAGACAAGCCCTTTATAAAATGGTTATTGTAGTTGAAATTAGATACTTAATCAAATAAATAGTATAAGGTAACATGCTATAAAAGTTATTTATTTGATGTATCTAGAGTTAAAAAAAAATAGTTAAGGCTTGTTAAATTTTTTAGCTGTGCTTTCAAGTGGTAATAGCAGTGAATTTTAATAATTTGATTAAGTAAACACATATTTTTAGCATATTTTATTGTCTAAAGGTTGTTTTTAATGTTAGAAACTTTTGCGGAGTACTTTAATATATTACAGTATTTAAATATTTTTTAATTGAAGGTTTGAGGTAACTTGTTTTGGGATTTTTTTCAAAGGGTTAGTCGCTTGTTTCTCTCTGAACATCTGGCAACATTGGTCAGCCTTTGACAGCCGAATTTACGGTAGTCATCGACAGTGAAGAAGGAACTTTCTGAAAAAGTAAATAATTGTAATTGGGACATACATTTTTTGCCATATTGCCCAGCCCTATAATGAATCCCAAAAATATTGTTTCATTCATTCATTCAGTTATTGATCAAGATGAACCTGGAGAGTCATTTAAGCCTTAATCACTGAGTAAATAGGTTAACTCATGCACCTCTTTTTAACATGTGATGTCACTGTGTGCAGGTTGTTTTTGTGACAGTGCAGTGTTATGGAGGAACCATGAAGGCTCAATTACAAGTCACAGGTAAGAAATATTGTATTGTTTAATATTGCACAGATATTTATTTTTTATTTGTGTTCAGATATGTCACTGCATTATGTTTTGTTTTCCCAGTCATTTCGGCCAAATTAAAAGAAAACAAAAAGAACTGGTTTGGTCCCAGTCCGTATGTTGAAGTCACAGTGGACGGTCAGTCGAAGAGGACAGAGAGATGCACAAACACACATGCTCCCAAATGGAAACAGTCACTGACAGTGTAAGTGCAACGTTTTTTTTCTAGTTTGGTTTAATTCATCTTTTTTTAAATTGTTTTCTATTGCCACATCTACTGCATTGTCTATTTATCATCTCTTTTCAGTATTGTTTTCTCTCTGACACATAACTAAGCAATGTCTGTTTGAATTACAGATTATATTCATGTCAATTATAAAAGCAAAATTGTATTTTTTCTTTTAGTTTATTCTATACAAACTACGGATGGGCCAGGCCCAAGTTTATATAAAATGTTTCGATATTTGGAGCAGATATAGTTTAGATCACAGACACATTTATTATGTTTAATTTTTTTTTTGCTTAAGTGAAAAACGACTGTGTGATTTTTTTTTTTAACCTTGTTATGATATTAAAATTTTAAATTAATTCATTGTAAATATTGACATAAAAATTAATAGTAAAAACTGGCTCATCCCTACACTTGGTCATTTTATTAAAACATTTTGTGAGCATATACAAAATAGATCATTTCAGAAATAAAATGAATGTATTTTGATACAATATATTTTTGTCATATTAAGATTTTTTCATTCAGAAAGTCTGATTTCATAAAAAAGGTCACAAGTCTGAGTAACAGTGACATGTTTGATCCTGACAATTGTAAAATTACAATATATCAAGATTTAGTGATTATTCACAATTTTGTGAATAATCACTAAAATCTTGATATTTTGTCTCTCTGTAATAATTAAGGCAAAAAAGGGTAGTGTTTCTGTCCACTGTTCTGTCTAAGATTTCATATCCCTTTCTATTTTTTTCCAGAATTGTGACTCCAGTCAGCAAGCTAACATTTCGTGTGTGGAGCCATCAAACTCTAAAGTCAGACATTCTTTTGGGGACAGCTTCTCTTCTTATTAACGAGGCACTTAAAGCAATAACCTGCAACGTAAGTTGACACCTTAGTTCTTATGAAAAAACACTACATTTGATTTATTATTGTAGCATTTTCTGGATATTGTTTGTGAGACCATGCACTCATTTTGTTAGCACACTGGTGTTACCTAGGCTTGTGGAATTCCCTTTGAGGGTGTTTATACAAAGTATAATGCCTCCTTGAACTAACATGTGCATAACATGTGATTTGGAAGTCTGGTCTGGTCTGTGTTTCTTAGCGGTGGTTCAAGTGTGTGGTCCTACTTTTAATTAGGTAAAAAAATATATACAGTATATATATAAAAATGCTAAATCTGAATCGCGTTTAGCTTTTTAAAATGCTGGGTACAAAGCTGTTATTTTTAATCCAACTCCATTGAATGATGAGGAATATCCTCTTCTATAGTCTAGAAACAACATGGACTTTTTTTTTTTTAAAATATGGAAGTAATATGTAGAAGTAGAAAAAGTTCTACTTCACATTTTGTGTGGAAGCTTAGTTACTTATCACACAGGTTTATGGCATAGGCAGTCTTATTTTGAATAGTTTATACATTCAGAGCACTAATTGTTCATGTGGACACTAAAAAGAGCTCAATGCAAATATACAATAAACTACAAAGTAGGGCTGCAGTATAGAATATGTGTTTTCCTCCTTATATAGATTGGTCTTGGTTTTTCAATGTATTTACTGTTTTCAGAAGCAAAATAAAAATGTTTTGTTAATTTCTGGAATATAAGATGAACACTTTTCTAATCTTAGCAATTTAACATAAAAAAACAATCAAATGTCTGACTTCTAATTCATACTACACGTTTTACTGACAGAGGATTAGCTTTGGAGGTCTGGTTTGAAAAGCACCCCTAAATAAATGACATTTTCACATGACTGGTTGCATTCCCTCAGTTTGAATTATTGCCCACCTTTTGCAAAACGATTTCATTGACAGTATTTTGTAATAGCTGCTGGAACTGTATCCACGTGGTGTATTTGTGGTTGCAGTGTGTGACGTGGTGCAGACTCTTCAGCTGAGCTCAGACAAAGATCCCAGGAGACTGTGGGCGACCTGTCCGTGTGTCTGGACGGGCTGCAGGTGGACGCGGACACTCTCGCTGATACAGAGAAACAGCCAGGTATGGAGATGTGTGGAATGTTTTATTGGATGCTTGCACATTCTTCCCCTTTAACCTTTACATATTAGGACACACATTACTGCAGAATTGACTTTTTAAAATCCGTTCTAACATTACTTCCTCATCAGAAACACAGCAAAAGATAAAATGCCAAACTAAAGTCCTCACAGGTGTGTTTAAAAGATTAGAACAATGTAATAAATGTGTCTTTATTGCTCTTCTCTTACAGATATGTATAATTATAACTTAATGGCAAGTGACACGTTTTTTGTTTTTTTCAAAGTATGATCATTATGTCATTTAGGACAGGCCTTCAACTTAAGGCCCATGTTCCCAAATCGGCCCTCTAAAAATCTGATAAGGCCCCCCTTTCACTTTCTAAATATGATAAATATACTGTATATATTTTGTGTTTGCAGATTTCATTCTAGATTATAATTTGGGAAAAAGCGGTCAACTTAAAATTTCTTGATCTAAACCATAGTTGTCTTAATTTATTATATTTTTACTGTCTGAGAATAAGATTTGCCAAACGCATCTAATGTATTTTTCTTGTTTCAATTCCAGTTGCATTTTTTGATGCATTCAAGTGAGGAAAATGCTGTGTTTTCCATATTTTTAGCCACAATCCCCCCTTATATTTACACTTACTCAATGATAATAAGTGAATATTAAAGTTGGGGTAGCTAACATTTTTAGATGTATATTAGTAAACTTTGTGTTTTATAAAAAGTAAATGATAAATGCAGCACTTTGTGAAAAAATGAGACCTCTGTGTACTGTCTGAACTCAATTATAAAGACTTTTAGGTCTAATCAGGAGATGAATGCTGCGCTCTGATTGGCTGAGCTTGGGTGGTTCTCACCAGTTTCACTTTGTTGTTTGTAAAAACAGTTTTTTAAGCCATAATTTCAACCAAATGTGAATACATATCGATATAAACCTTGTTGAAGGATTTCTGAGAGGAAGTTGTCAGATTTAAAACCTAAATTTGTATTTGCAGTGTAAAAATCAGTTACTCCGCCTTTAAGTATTTTTCCTTGGCCAGTTTAAAATTCTCAATGTATACAGTGTAAACCGTAGACTTTATTTATTTAGTCCTGTTACAGTCTTGGTTTGATTAAGCTTTAGATCTTGTCTGGTCCTGGTTTAGATCTGGTTTAATGCTGAGACAATCCCAGTTCAGATTTGGTTATTACTAGTTCTTAATTGTGGGTTAATGCAGATTTGGACAGTTTGTAGAGCAGAAAAATAGACTGCAGCAGTAGTTATATCAAAAGCGCTGACATTCTGCAACTACAACTGTCCAGAAGCCATGATCCGAAAAAAACTGGCCCTCTGGAATAGAGCTGGGCGATGCGGTAAAAAAATATGATCACAATTTTCTGGAGACAATCACGATTTCAATTTTATCACAATTCTTGTCGACTATTGTCTTTTGCCTTTGAGGTAAATACAATCATCTGTTTTTTCTGAAAGTTCCTACTTTACTGTGATTGGTTAAATCCAGCTGTCACTCACTCAGAGCAGAACAAAGACTGACAGTAAAAGAAAAGCTGTGGGCATCATGGATCTTCATGTGTAAAACAATAGAATACTCATTTAGGTGCTCATGGAGAGAGTGGGTGAAAATTTCTTTTACAAATAAAAACAGAAAATGCCAAAATGATGGAAAAGGCAAAACAATCCAAGGCACTCTTAACTGTGATGATTAAAAAGCTATTATATAAAAAACGCACCAACGCTGACCAGTGTTGCCAGATTTTCAGAGAAAAACTTGACAAAGCCTTGAAAAAAAGTCCAGACAAGTGACTTCAGCCCATAAATAAAGTAATTCAAATAATGGATTATATTGAACATTGTGTGATAATATAATTTTGACATTTCAACACTAATAACAGCTTTTGAAAATACTGTATGCTAAAATCCATGTTTCATTCATAAATCGATATATTTTTGGAAATCAAGCCTGAAAATTGCTAAAATTCACCTGAAACTTGACTTGAAGTTGCAGCACAAAAACCTGAGAGCAGACTGGTTACAACAGTGAGCTCACGATTCGATTTTTATCACATATTGCCCAGCTCTACTCTGGAAAATAAAGTCAATAGCCCTGTTATTGGATGTTTTATAATGTGGTCAATTACATTAACTTTTCAATCCTTTCTCGTCGCCAGTGTCTGTAAATGGAAACGCAAAGCAAAATGGAGAATTAAGCAACAGGTATCCCATCTTATTATACATCCTGCATTTTATTTGTCCTCATTGTTTTAAAGTAACCCGCTTCTTGTTGTTTTTTTTGTCCAGGTCGAGCAGAGACTCCTCTCCGTCCAGCGGCTCAGACGAATGGGTGATAGTCCCCAAAAGCAGCACCGTAAACGGCTCTCGTTCCCCGTCCCGCTCCCCGAGGCCCTCCGGTGGCGCGCGACCCACGAGACCAGCGCGAACTTCTGCGCCTTCTTCGTCCAGACCTGCAGCCTCACCGTGTAAGAGACATTTTTCTGACATCATATCACAGGCTTGCTTTCATTAGCATGTACTAGGGGCAGGCTAGGTTTGTGTTTTTGTTATTGAATGGGCCTTGTAATTTTTTTTATTTATTTAAAAAATATGTATGTATGGGACAATAAAAATTCCGTGGCATTATGAAGTAAATATGCAATCCAGGTTCTTAATAGCATCGAAAAAGAATTGAATTTGACATAAAAGCCCTATGATGGTAGCATTAAGTTCTAAATTAAATGTCACATTGTTATTTTCACACCAGGTCTGAATATTTCACACTCGTCATCAGCAGCCATTTTCCAGACTCCTCTCGATGACTCATAATGTGACACTTAGTAGCTGTGGCCTATTAGTCTTACAAAACTCTACTTTATGAATGCTGACATCATACTTACATACTCTACTGAGTTTCTGGTACTTGATGGACTTCCTTTCATGGGCCTTTCACAGCCCTTTGCAAGGGACCGTTAGTTCAACCAGGATAACCTTTTGAATGTTTGACCAGATGACAATATCAAGAGAGTTTGGACAATAGATGGAAAACACAACTTCCTTCCAGTCCACTCTAATTTCCTCCTTGTGCCAATTAGAGGATGTGCCCTTGCACCTGACGCTTGTTCTCCTGCCAAATGATTGTTGTCAATAGTTATTCTAATGACTCGTATTTCGCAGCCTCCTCCAGCAGTTCGTCCCCCAGTGAGCTGAGTGAAGCCCCCGTGACCGACGGCTCTTCTCAGGCATCAGATCAGCAGGATGAGGCCGGGGCCGGGGCTGGAGCTTCTTCTGCTCAGCCCGCAGCCGCTAACCCAAAACCTGGGCCCTCTGCTGCAGCCACCTCAGGCACCGCTGCTCCCAGAGTCGCCCCTGTCAACAACGGGCCTCTGCCGCCAGGGTAAGCACTATATGACACCTTATGAAAAAAAAAAAAAAACACCATAGTTATTGCCGATGTATATGTTTTTCACAAGGTAGGTGAGAGATGTTAAAACTTAAAACTTACCTGTTTTTTTGCTTTGAAAAGGTAAACAAGCAGAATATTAATGTATTCTTTTTTTTTTTTAAGTTTACACATTTTGCTCACTAACCTATTGCATTCTGTGTCTCTGAATGGTGCACAACAATGTGCTTTAAACACTTTCACAAATTTAAAAGAGAAGCGCGTCAGTTTGCTACTGAACTAGGGATTCACCGATCCAGCCTTTTCTGTTCCGCTTCTGATACTTTGGGTTTAAGTATCTGCCGATACTCGATAACAACCAATACTAGTGTAAGGACTGATTTTTCTTATCCAAACAAAAGACACTTGATCATATTGTATTGTGTAACTGTTATTTATAGTGCAAGTCACAACTTAACAACTTCATAGGATAAAATGTCAAACATTATGAGATGTCTGGATCCACACCAGTCAGTAAATTAGTTTCATTAATTTCAGTTAAAGGCACAACAATGGTATCGGCTGAACCGATATCATGGAGTCCATACCCGATCCAGCAAACTCTCCTGGATCGGCTCCGATATCCGATCCCAGTATCGGATCAGTGCATCCCTACTAAGAACAGTTAGCCACAATGCTATTACTGTAATTCTTTCACTGACAGCCGTATTCTCGCTTTGACCCTAGCAAAAATTGTAAATATCGACCAATCCTCATATATTGCCCATACCTATTTGACATGCTGTTGTCCTTCCAAATTGTCTTCAGTTCATAGAGCAACTCTGTAAACCTCTTATTACCTTTGTGCAATAGAAAACTCTTGAGATCTGCAGATAATAACAGTACCAGTGATTTGTTACTTGACTAAACTTGTTTGTACATTGCTGTCTGTACAGGTGGGAACAGAGAGTGGATCAGAATGGCCGTGTGTACTATGTGGATCACATAGAGAAGAGAACCACATGGGAAAGACCGGAGCCTTTGCCTACAGGGTACAAAACATTACTTTGACCTCTGCTTCATTGTTTTTGCACTTGTGTCAGGTCAGTGTAATGACATGTGTGCTATACCTGCAGGTGGGAGCGCAGAGTGGACCCGATGGGGAGGGTCTACTACGTGGACCACATCACTCGCACCACCACATGGCAGAGACCCACTGTGGAATCAGTCCGAAACTATGAGGAGTGGCAGCACCAGCGCAGCCAACTGCAGGGAGCCATGCAGCAGTTCAACCAGAGATTCATCTACGGGGTAACTCAGCAGGCTTGGCAAAATGATGTGTTTTTGAGTTGTCTTTTCACATCACACTCTATGTTTGATTTAGTTTCAAGATCAGATTGCAGCTGCCGCGAGCAAGCAAGAGTTTGATCCCCTTGGACCACTACCACATGGCTGGGGTAATTATGAACAATATTTATACTTTAGGGCTGCAACTAAGGATTATTTTGGTAATGGACGATTATTCTTTTGAGAAATAAATTAGTTATTTAGAATGTATGAGTAACTTGGAAAAACTACTGTCTTAAGATGACAAGTTCATGAATGCTTGAAATTTAAATCTTATTTTGAGTAGGTTTTAACTGTCTTAAGATTTGCCAACAAAACAAGATGTATGAAACATGTAGTTTTTAGAAAAGGAAATTAAGCATATCTCACTTGAAAACAAGAAAAATCATCACTTCACTTCAAATTAGAATAAAACTTGCTTGTTCTAATCTTAGCCTAAGAAACTCAAATCACCTTTAAAACTAAATACTTTTCAGCTAATGCAGGTACATGCGCTTGTTCAAATCTGTATTTTTTCTTGTGCAACGCCTTTTCAAAAACATCCTGACAGTGTAGAAACTAGTGTTTACATCACAAAAACAATAAATACACAATTTTCAATGCTCATCATCATGATTCTATCCGTCTGAGGCATGTTTTGAAACCTAAAAAAACCATTAATGATTATTTGATTACTAAATTAGTTGATGATTATTTAATTAGCGATTAGTTGCGACTTGTTGCCAAAATGTTATTGTTTGTAGTTATGCTAACATGTTTTTTTTTAATTGTGATAAATGTAGGATGAGCATTTTATCGAAATGTAGATGACCCAGAGCTTAAATAGTGATCACCCTCTGAAACTAATTGTCGTCAAACATGTAGGAAAAACAGTTATGTGTTATGATTTTAATACAATTTTGTCTCTAAACTTCATAATCCACCAACTTAGTTTCAACTAAGGCTGTTACTTGCACATTTGATATTTTAAATTTTTGCACCTTTACAACCAATTACATTAAACATGGACACATTTCTGCTGGATATGATATCTAAATAATATAAGGCTAACAGGATACTTAAAAATATATATTATAATATATTATTTTTGTCAGTATTGCCCAGCCCAAACAGAATGATAACATTATTATTTTATTTCTTTCAGAAAAGCGAACAGACTCCAATGGTAGAGTATATTTTGTCCATCACCCAACTCGGTCGACACAGTGGGAGGATCCCAGGACACAAGGGTGAATTAACTGGATTATACAGTATTTGCACAAATGAATCTGTGTGGGTGCACCTAGTCTTATGTCCACTATGTGGCGCTGTTGTGTTGCTCAGGCTCCTGAATGACAAGCCGTGCCAGAGGGATGGGAGATGAGGTTTACTGTGAAGGTATTCCCTACTTTGTCGACCACAACCGCCGGACCACCACCTACATAGACCCTCGCACTGGAAAGTCCTCACTGTAGGTGTACTTCAGTATCACATCATAATAATACTGAATTTTTTATTATTTATTTATTTATTTGAACATTTAATAATAAAGAGAGAAAAAATATATTATATACATCTGTACTTATACAGATAAATACACACATATATACATATTTACACATATACACATACATGTATATGCATCTACAACTGTGATACTTAAAACCACAACCTTTTAGCAGAAATTTTGCAAATATTTACATAACATTAATGTTCAAAAGGAGTAGGAGAAGCATAGCTTATTAAATCCGACCCCCATTTTACCTGCAATAATAATACGATATTACAACATACTTCATCTGCTTCTTCACTCTGTCAAATTTCTTAATACAAGTTCAGAAAATAAAAACAAAAATCAAAATGCAACCAATTTCATGACACAAACAAGGATCATAAGTGTCACAACAATAAACTTTCAAGATATATCATTCTAAAAGATGCTGTTGTACATTTTTTAAATAGATGCACATTTCTTAAGCTTGTCTCCAAGTCCATTCCATAAACTTACTCCACTTACAGATATGCTCATCTGTCAACTGTTGTTCTAACTTTACTTTTTTAAATGTAACTAATTTCTTAGGTCATAACCTCCTTCTCTGTCTTTGAACATATAAAGAATGTTCTCTGGGAGTGAGTTGTTTCGAACCTTATACATAATTATTGCTGTTTTCAATTTTACTAGATCTAAACTTTTGCTTTTAAAAACAATGGATCAGTGTGTTCTCTAAATTTGACATTATATACCACTCTTATGGCTCGTTTTTGTAATATTGTGCGGGGCTTTAAAGTGTGAAAAATATGAAATGTATTTGTATAATCTTATAAGCCCTTTAAATGTCATCAAAATGTTCATAATTCTGAATTTGGTGGCAAAATGTGTTAAGGTCGTAAATCAGTGGTAAACTATATAATATATTGGTGGATTTTTTTTTTCTATAAGCATGAATTTGCACACAATAAAATACACTCAAATATAAACCAACTAGATTTGATAAAGTACATATATAGGCGTCCTTGTTTAAGTTTATTAAAATCTTTTTTTAACCTCATTGTTGCATAAGCCGCAGAATTGTGTAGCAGCTTCTAGTGCAGACATTACGGTATTGCAATATGTTCTATTTGTATTTTGTCCTCAGTTGCCCTCATTGTGAAAGCTTTTGTTTGTAATTATAAACAACGAATCTTGTTTGCCATATTTTGAATTGTGTTTTCTGTTTTTTTTCCCAGAGAAAATGGACCACAGATCACTTACGTCAGGGATTTTAAAGCCAAAGTGCAATATTTCAGGTTTTGGTGTCAGGTATGTGCTGTTTTTTTTTCTAGATCACCAAAAACAACCTATTTTGTCAATTTCATAAAATATTCCACTTTTCTTTACAGCAATTATCAATGCCGCAGCACATAAAGATCACTGTTACTCGTAAAACATTATTTGAAGATTCATTTCAACAGGTAAGGGAATGTAGACTGTTCATTTTTAAAAAACATTTACAAGTTTATAAACAAAACATTTTAACCCTTAAGGCAACAAAGGGACATGTGCGGTTCCTCCACTTTTTATTTATTTTTTAAATTTTGTTATTTTTCTTATCAAAATACTGTATTCAGCTTCAAATTAATCATTCTGTGATGACTCAGTGTCTGTTAAAGATTCCTAAAATTCCTTTTTATCTTTTTTTTATTTCTAAAACTAAACTTATTTTGTGAAATTACTTTCTTGAAAGGAATTGCCAATAAATTGTCAGATTTGACTCTGGTAAAAGTCAGGGTCTTGCTGAAATTCCTTTACAGTACTTGAGTAAAAGTACAAAAGTAAACCTGTGTAAATTTACTTAAAAAAGTGAAAAGTATAATCACACTGACAAATATAAGTCTCTAGTTGTTAAAACAACTACAATTCAAAATATACATCTTAATTGTTGTTATTTTATCAAAATTAGAATGAAAAAGCTAATTTCACCTTGTTTCAAACATTTCTTCTGTTTTCAAGAGAGTTGAGCGTGAATCAATTTGCCACTGCGTTGAGTAAAAAATGTTTTTTATCATTAACTTATGAGTTGGCTTGAAATAAGAACAGATTTATTGAAACAAAGCAGAAAAACCTCAACAAGTAACAATTTTAACAAAAAAAAAAAAACAAACAATAAATACAAATTAAATCCGGAAGACATTTTAGCCAATCTAGAGATACATTTTTTTGCAGTGCACAAGTTGGTTTGTAATGTGTTTAGTGTGATGGGCTTTACAACAATTAATTCTAATCAATCTATTAATGGACCTATAAAGTAACTAACCGTTTTTAAATGTAGGAGAAGAAGTAAAAAAAAAAATGTAAGAAGTAAAATAAAAAGTGTCCAGATTTTGTAATAGCTACTTAAAAATCGACTTAAGTACAGTACCTCAATAAAGGCATTCTATTCTATTAAGCTATAAACATCAAAGCAGTACACTTTCTCAATTGTCCTGCTGTAACTTTCAGTCAAAATGTTGTGGAGCAATTTTCAAATCAAAAAATGTCTGTGCATATCCTCTAATTTGCCTTCATTCTGGGCTTTTTTTTTTTTTCAAACCAGATTATGAGCTGCCACCCTCAAGACCTAAGGCGAAGGCTGTGGATCATCTTCCCGGGAGAGGAGGGTCTGGACTACGGAGGAGTGGCCAGGTAAAATGCATCTTGAATAATTACATGTTGCATTTTGTTGTGAATCATAAGGCGTGTTCATGTGCCTTTTCAAGCCACCCAGAACTGAATCCTTTGTAACATTGTCATTTTTTCTCTCGCGTAATTAACTGACTGTTTTCCAAAACCAGAAAAGCAGCTTTCTTTAAATGCGATGTTTGTTTTTCAGGGAATGGTTCTTTCTGCTCTCACACGAGGTTCTGAACCCTATGTACTGCTTGTTTGAATACGCCGGCAAAGACAACTACTGCTTACAGATAAACCCCGCCTCCTACATCAACCCAGATCACCTCAAGTACTTCAAGTTCATCGGGCGCTTTATTGCTATGGTAAATGCAATGTAATGCAGTCATTTTAAAAGTTATACACACAGTTTTAAAGGTACACTGTGTCATTTTCAGCCCTAAAAGATACATGTAAAGGTGCTTTAACCAAGTACTTTGTATAAAACTACAGATTACTAGAGCTGCAACAATTAGTCAACGTTATCGACAGCGTTGATTAGGAAAATACATCGATGCACATCGAGCGTGTCGGTTCATCACTTTATGAGCCGTGCCTCTAAATAATGTTCCAAATTTAATTGATTCAAAAGCGCTATGAACATCTGCCATGTATTTCCACACAAAGCGCTTCAGTACATGTGAGAAACAGACTAAAAAACACATTGTATTTTAAAAGCTGCTTTGACGATGCAGTCTATGCATCAGGCAGCTTTATTTCTTGGAGTAGCAAGACCCGCACGTTTCGTTTGTGCGCACACGGGCTCCTCAACTCAAACTGTCCACACGATTGCTGCCACTACTGTCCACCGCTCGTGCACATACTGTCACCGCTCGCCACATACTGTCCAGCGCTCGTGCCACTACTGTCCACGCGCTCGGTGCTACAGACTGTCTACCCGCTCGGTGCACATACTGTCCACGCGCTCGGTGCCACATACTGTCCACGCGCTCGGTGCTACATATAGTCCACGCGCTCGATGCCACATACTGTCCACGCTCTCGGTGACATACCAGTACAGTCCACGCCTCGCTGCCATACGTCCACGCGCTCGTGCCACATACTGTCCACGCGCTCGTGCCACATACTGTCACCGCTCGGTGCTACATACTGTCCACGGCTCGGTGCCATGTACTGTCCACGCGCTCAGTGCTATATACTGTCCACACACTTGTCGCCGTGGATGCCTGCGAGCACGGTTCCATGTACTGTACAGGCACTTTCTATCAGCTGTTCATCAAACATGTTATCAGACAGGAGCTGCTGTATATGTGTCATAAAACCTAAAACAATAAGCCTAATTTAATGCACATCTTAGTAACATAAATCTTATAAAACTGATTCAAGCTTGCATGTAATACTTTTTGTTATTTCCTGTTTTGGCAAAACCTTTGATCAGAGCTAACAGCCAAGTCTTGGACATAAAGCCTAAAAAATCATCCCTAGTCCAACAAGAAGTGCTGCTTGAGTACATTATCAGTATCATTTTAAATGGCAATTTTTCACCTTTCTTCTCAACATCTTCTCACTTACTGAGAATTTTTTTATTACACATTAATTTTGAAGGCATGAAGAACATAAACAAAATACAGTATGTTCGTTTCCCTAATAGGTATTTTATTGCTATGTTTTTTTCTGAACAATGCATCTTCACCTGTGGCTTCTTGTGTGTCGTCTAGGCCTTATTTCATGGTAAATTCATTGACACCGGTTTCTCACTGCCTTTCTACAAACGTATCCTGAACAAACCTCTGGGACTCAACGACCTGGAGTCCATCGATCCGGAGTTTTATAATTCACTCATTTGGATCAAGTAAGTACTGTCAAGTGAGGTGTTTCCATTATGTTTTTGCACTACAGTTGTATAGGTTAGGTCAATATTTTTTTCATCATAGGGTAATAGACTAATGCATTTGGTCTTAATCATTACTATATTTTTACTGTCTGCTTCCTAAGGGATAACAACATTGAAGAGTGTGGTCTGGAGATGTTTTTCTCTGTGGATAAAGAGATTTTGGGAGAAATAACCACTCATGAGCTCAAACCTGATGGAGGAAACATCCTTGTAACAGAGGAAAATAAGGAAGAATACATCAGGTACTTTTGTAAATGAAATGTTAATATTTTTATTTAAATATACTGTGTGTAAACAAATCATTTATTTGTGACTAGAGCTGTGCAATATATCAAATTTTAGATAATATCGTGAATGTTGTTTCTAAGATATGCAAAAAATGAATATTGAGTATATTGTGCCGTAAAAACACACTACATAAGAGCAAATTTCTAATAAAAGTTAAATAAATTATGCCAACAACTTTCTAATACTGTAGATGCAACCAGTTTATATTCCTATTAGAATTAGTGCAATGAGTAATTCAGAGCGCTTCACAAAACAGCAACATTATGATAGGGCCTATAATGAAAAAAATCCTGCACTTCTAAATGAATTTTCAAATATTTGTTTCATATTTAAACAAACAGAAAAAAGTGAATATGTGCTTAGAATGAGGAGTATTTTAGGTTTTGAATCAGTTATTATTGGTTTGAACTAAGATTGCTAAAGGAACAAGCATAATGTTTTACATGAAATAAGAAAAATACACACTGACTTCAATTTATTTAAAAATATAATTCTTTCTTGAAATAAGGGCTAAGTTTTTGTTGTATTGTCATATTTCTATATTGAGAAAGTGTCACTTAACCAGTTTTAGGCTCATTGGAATATTTAAGGTTGTTGTTTTTATAATGTCAAAATTTGAAGACAGGTTTTAACACATTTATGTTGGACTAACAAATTATCGCCCTAATATCGTTATCGAGATATGGAAAAAAAATGTTCCAGATATTTGTTTTTGTCAATATCGCCCAGCCCTATTTGTGACCTTTGGTGTAGATCAGACTGGTCCAAACTTTTTCCACATTATATTCCTATCAGCTTTTATTGGTTGTGATACAAAGTCCTCCATATAATTTCCAAACTAAAACATAAAAGCTTGCACAGAACTGCTTAAAGACCTTATACCTCATGCTGTTTGTACTATTATTATGTTTGCAGATTAGTGGCAGAGTGGAGATTATCCCGGGGCGTGGAGGAACAAACACAGGCCTTTTTTGAGGGCTTCAACGAAGTCTTGCCTCAACAATATCTGCAGTATTTTGATGCCAAGGAGTTAGAGGTACAAAGAACTAACCTATTTGCCATAATCTTTAGTGCTGGATATGGTTGGTTGCGTTTGTGAGGCTTATGTGAACATATCTGGAATGTTGTTTCAGTGAAAGCATGCTGTGCTTTTATTAACTTAAGTCCTGTTTCTCGTCTGCAGGTGATGCTGTGCGGAATGCAGGAGATTGACCTGATGGACTGGCAAAGAAACACTATTTACAGGCATTACACTAGAAACAGCAAGCAAATCATGTGGTTCTGGCAAGTGAGTACAACACCTAAAAACAAACAACAATTTTTCACCTCAGCACAGTCAATTGTTGTTTTTTTTAACCAATTTTTTAAAACGCCTTACTAATATCATCTAAAATTCAAACTAAACCCATCTGAACCATTTAGAGCACAAAAACTGTGTGAAACTTTGTAGTGTTGGCTTCGGACTGACACTAATTATAAATGAGAAGAAGCCTGAGCAAAAGAACAACAGATTTTAAAGTCCACGGATGTCTGCCTAAGTTCTGGTAAAAATGCCGTATACTTGTTGTCACTCATAGACATTAAAGTAGACGCAAAATCAGCAGCTCTGCTCTGTTGCTACAACACAAGCGTCTTTATTTTTCCAATGCAGTTATGCTGCTTCCTGGTTAGCATACCTTTCCAAAATCCCTAAACTTTACCAAATTTACTTAACCTAACCCTTCCCAAATCCCTTAAGTAAATATTTTAAAATATAAACTTTTGCTAGCAAGCCACCAATGCAAAGTGATGGTGTATGGCATAACTGGGTTGGAGAAAAAAAAACAGGCACAACACGAACAGCGCGACGCCATATTCCTCGTCGGAAGGTGCAACGCGATGCCAGAGGTAGCGTGTATGACCCCGGAGTACAGACTTTACTTTTGTCTTGTAAAGTGTAACTGCACCAAAAAAGTAATATTTGAAGAAAGTTGATTTATGTTGCTTTTTTCTTTTGTTAATGTTAAAAAGTATACATTTTAGGTATGCTTATACAATTTTTATAGATAATAACCAGATCTTTAGTCACCGGCGAGTAGGTGGAGGGCAAATATTTTGTCTTTCCTAGGGGGGGTTTGCAAAAAAATAACTGACAAGCATTGAGCTAAAGGAACAGCTTTTTCATGAAAACATGAAAGAGGATTCCCTCTAGGTAATAAAACCAGTCAATTTTTGGCCATGCAAGCTCGCTCAAAAAACAGATTTTTATTATTGTTTTAATGCAAAAAAGAATCAAAATGACAAAATCATGTTTTATTTAAGCTTATTTTTAGTTCAGTGTAAATTTTCTTTTGTTTTAACGTGTTTTGGAGCTTATAGTTTATTTTTATCAGATGGTGTATAAAAATGTGTTAAGAAAAAGTTTGGAAGGCTCTCTACTTAAAATGCATTTTTTGCTGGAGCACAAACCCAACTACAAAAAAAAAAAAAGATAAACAAATATACCAAACAAAACCACCAGGCACTTCATGAATTCAAAACAATTGCATAAGTATTATACATTACAATATTTTGTCAGTAAATTTTTGGACTTTTTTTTTTTTTGCAGTTTGTGAAAGAAATGGACAATGAGAAAAGAATGCGACTTCTGCAGTTTGTCACAGGAACCTGTCGCCTCCCGGTTGGTGGATTTGCTGACCTCATGGGTGTGTAGCAACTCAACCACTGAATTATTGACTCACGTATGCACCAAGAATGCACAGACAACTTTTATGTGTTGTACTGTTTTTTTTGTCTGCAGGGAGCAACGGACCGCAAAAGTTCTGCATTGAAAAAGTGGGCAAAGAGAACTGGCTTCCACGAAGTCACACATGGTAGGCAACACGTGTATCTAAATATAAAAAAAAAAAGATTTATTTTAAAAGTGTTTCATGGCACACTTTTTTGGGTGAAAATTTTCTGTGGCACAGTCCCTAATCAAATATAATCAATAAAACATTTTAGCAGCCAAAACTAAAATATTTGTAGGTATTATTCTCAGGTATGAAAATATACCCTCTAATGATTGAAATGCTGACTTTAGAAGAAAGAACAGAAAGGACAGAAAGAAATATCATACATTTTTGTGAGTTTTTTTTTTATCCTTCAAACATGCTTCTGAGCATCTCCACATTGGAATCCCAGGCACCAGAACAGAAGCAGAAAGATTTATTGTCATTGAGTACAATAAAATAAGCTCCCGGGCCGCTGCACTTTTTGCGCGCCGCCACTCGCTCTTCCAAACATAAAATGCAAAAAAAAACAACAACAACAAAAAAACGCAACAACACATAACAAAACACAGTACACTCGGTCATGTGATGGGGTTTTTGTGATTAGCGGGTCAGGGAATGAAAGGAAAGAAAAAAGGTGTAATAAAGGACACATGACAGTCAAGTGTTTCCCACATCAAGAAAATATCAAACTAATCTTGCCTGTTATGCTAATGCTGCAGAAATGCTCAAAATGAGCAGAGATGATTTATGAACTTAAAAGCAGTGCAGATCTCAGAAATCTATCTGTGACATCATAGTTTAGGGACATTCAAAAAAGGTTTTTGGGAATAAAATACCTCACAGATGAAACATTTTAGATTAGGATTAGAATCTCAAAAAAGTGAATTTTGCACAATGATATACTTTTCTTGAGTTATTAATGAACACTCTTTCTGAGGCAACATACGTGATTATTTTTTTTTCACTTTGTTGTAGAGCTAGGGCCACTATGTAAACTTTTGTCAAAGGTTTGGTTACTTGTTGCTTTTTTAAAATTTGGCAACTCTGATATAATGTAAATATTTTCCATTAGAATTTAACTTGTTCTATTAACAAGATAAAGGTAAGTTCCAGACACTTCAAATTATAGTTTATTGCTTAGATTGAAAGACTATAAAGTGTTTTTTTAATAAGGCACATCTGGCAGTGTTGAAAAACTCTATCAACCTGCTTTGAAAAGTGAATAGTAGACATTCTTGGCGTCTTTCTGAAGTAGTCCATAGTAGTAGACGAATGAGGGATTACACCGTCCTGAGTTCTGAAGTTACATAAAATGGGTAGTTTTGGTCTGGGGCTTTTATTTGGTTATGATTAGGATTTTCTTAATATTATATATACATCCACCATAGAAATGAACCGGTAGCTGCAACTCGTGACACGATGACCAGGCTGGTTCACCATTTGTACTAACGACGTCTTTGTGTCTGGTAGAGAAAGTATCATCCTGACCTAACCCTTTGAGTCACTTCTGATTCACTTACACTGAAGCCTCCACGTTGTCATTTCCTATTTCTGTATTATATAACAGCGTGAGAAAAAAGATTTGTGAATAATGCTGTAGTGTTTTTCTAAGTTTAGTAGAGTCTGTTAGAACTAAATATAATCTAAACTAGATTAGAACCAAACCATATCAGGACTGAGATGGGTTAATTTTAGGATCAAATAACAGCAAATGAGAACACGCTCACACTTATTTTGATTTTAAATGTATTTTGGGATTTTAGATTGACATTAGCCTGTTAACCAAATACCACAAACTTCCTCTTCCATTCTATAAAGCAAGCCATCATTTGTTAATTACTGTATTGAGAAAATATACATACTTTGCTATTCACATTTTACTACAAATTAATAAAATGGCTAGTTTAAGCTTGCATTGATGCAGAATACACACTTTTTCATTACTTAACAAATAGTTAATCCGATTCCCACCGCCTTTCTTCGCACTCAAGCGGAACTGTACAATCAGATTAGTTTGTTTCAGTGACACTTGTGAAATTAATTAGATAAATGGTCAGAAAAATCATTTAGAATAAAGTCTGTGTCAGGCCTCGTGCTATTCGTTTTTATTATTATGTCAAAGTTATAATTGGATAGAAAAAGAGAAAAACTTCAAAAATCCAGGCACTCAAAAACACTTGCAGAAAGGAAAGAAATAAAATCAAAGGCCTTTATGAACTGAGGTCTGTGTTTAGAACAGCATGCAGCCTGGTACTGTATGCAAATATTACATTTATTTTAATGAGGCAGCAAATAAAAAGATAGGTATACATTCTTTAATGCATGAGATACCTTGGAACTTCCATGGAATCAGATGTCCTCTTTAGAAATTTTTTTGACAAATGGCATGTGTATTGCTGTGTTTCTGTAAAATGTTAGAGATTTTACAGACACTAGGGTTGTAACGGTACGCTAAAAACAATATGCCAAAATTCATATTTGATTGAAATTGTTATGTGCAGTTAATTAGTGGGTCATTATCAATATTATTCAGAAACCGTCTAAGGGGCCACATAAAATTATCTCAAGGGCCACATTTGGAACCTGGGCTGTCAGTTTGAGACGCTTGATCTATAGTTTAGCCAAAACTTCAAACAATTATGCACTATAAGCCAGAGGTGACATGACTCGAGTCGCACTTTTCATGACTTGTGACTTACTTGCCCTATGATTCCCAAAGACTTGACTTGAGACTTGACTTGACTTGACTTGACACTCTTTACCTGACATGACTTGTGTGTGACTTGACAAACATAAACCACAGTTTACGCGCTCATGTTCTTTCACTTCTCTGCGCGGAGCTGAACAGACCCTTTTCTCCCCCGAAGAAGAAAAGAGGTCTGCTGTGCTGACAGAGAGTTTATTGAACTACAAAAGAGACATTTTTAAATGTATTATTTGGTTCTAAATTATTATCTAAGCCAAAATATCACTTTTTATTGTGCTTTTGCAGATTTATTTAATTTTAATTTAATTTAATTTAATTTATTTTATTTTATTTATTTATTTTATTTTATTTTATTTTATTTTATTTATTTTATTTTATTTTATTTTATTTTATTTTATTTTTATTTTTTTTTTTTTTTTTTTTTAATTTTAATTTTTTTTTTTTATTATTTTATTTTTTTATTTATTTATTTATTTATTACAGGCAATTGATATTTTTTTCATCCCAAGGGCGGCATGGCAAAAAAAAAAAAAAGAAGCACTGCTTTAGTTGTATTTTTTGACATTGCAAAATGATTTATCTTCATCCAGAATGTCCTAATGTATGCTTTTAACTTTCTATTTTTACAAAATTGTATAGTTGACTTTGTAGTTGAATGCAAAAAGTTTTATTTTAAAATGTACCAAAGCTGTTTAGTTGAGTAGCCATTAAAATTTGGCTTAAAAAATGTAATGACTTGATGTCAAGCTGATGACTTGACTTGACTTACTTGACCCTGATGACCTGCTGACTTGAACTTACTTGTGACTTGGACGTGGCGACTTGGACTTACTTGTGACTTGCACCTAAGTGACTTACTCCCACCTCTGCTATAAGCTAGCTAACAACATGTTTCTTTTTGTTTTTTCTCTACAGTTTTAATCGGCTGGACCTCCCTCCCTACAAAAGCTACGAGCAGCTAAAAGAGAAGCTGATGTTTGCTATTGAAGAGACCGAGGGCTTTGGGCAGGAATAACACACTAAGTGAACCAGGACCAATTTTCATTTTCAACACTTCTGCAGCTGGGACTGCTGTAGGGCTACACCAAGTTTTTTTTTTTTTCTTATACTTGTCTGCTTTTAATGTGTTAAGAATTATATAATTAGTTTTTTCACTCATCAACTCACGCAAGACTTACACTAGAAACTTGTGTGTACTGTACATGCTCAGTCACGTCTACTGTCTACTGTTTGGAAAGAGTTTCATCCTGTGTTTCTTCGCTATAGGAGTTTCTTAACTGCCTCCTAAGGGCCTATGCACTGTATGTGTTTTAGTTTTAGAAGGAGTCTGTGCAAAGAAAAACAAATGCACATGGAGAGGATTTATTTTTGTTCTAATGTAATTAATGTCAATGGACTTATGAGAAGGCGTGTTGCATCTAATCAATGTAATGTGAACTTTCTTTGACCCGTGCGTCTTTTTAATGATTATTTTTCAAACTAGTTTGCACATACGTGAGCTGTGAGAGTCGGCTTGTTTTTAAAAAAGAGGTTGTATTTTTATGTGCAATAGTTTTTATAGAAAACACTTTTGCCAATTCTGAGCCATTCGAGGTTCGTCTGATCATTTTCTAAGATTTGGGTGAAGTTTGCTAATAATTTAATTCTGCATAGAGGTTATGCAAATTTTGAGTTGTTGTTGTGCAGGATGAAATGCCTTTGTTTTGTCCACTGTAACTACAATATTTTTAAATTAGTTTATTGGGCTTTTACCAATGAAGTAGGGGCCTATCCCTCTGAGCGTTAGCCCGATGTCAAGTTGTTGACCAATGATGCGAATTGTGAGTCTTTGCTGTTAACTGTGACAAATAAGAACACTTGTAAATGTTATATAGACCAAAGTATAATAGATGCAGTATATGCAGTGGGTCCATTCAATTTAGAAACAGAAAATGAAAAATCATACAAACAGGGCCCTAGTTTTATAGGGTAGTGCATTTATGTCAATGTTTGTTAAGGTGATTATTCCTTGCTCAGATAAATACCAAAATATAACCATAAATGGTTTTAATTAATTTAAATCAAATATGCAGTTTCCTTCCTTTATCACAAAGTTAGAATCTTTCACAACTACAATAAAAGACATAAGCAGAGAAACAAATTCTTATGTTGTTGAGTGTTTCTAATTTAGGACTTACAATTTTACAACTTGTTGAGCTTCATATAATCATTTCTCATGAAAATTGTGTGCTTGACAACAAACTGGGATAATCTGCCTCGAATTAATAAAATAAGTCAAATGATTGCTTAATTGTCTCATTTATGAGTATTTGTTTTAAACATGTTTTAAATATTTTATCTCTAATATTTATTTATTGTCAATGATTGTGATACGGAGTTACTGAAACTTAGTTACTTTAATTGGATTACAATTTTGAGTAACTAGTAGTGTAACTTAGTTAAAATTTTAAAAAGTAATTAAATTACAGCTACTAACAAACAACAAAATACTCTTGTCACTTTACGTTTAAAAAATCCACAAACAGGACGTCTGTGTAAGATAAAACGACTCAAGGTACAGATCCACAGCTGGAGCAGGTCTGTCAATCATTTTGAATGTGGATTTTAGCTTGTGTAAGCAGCTCATTAGTTTGTTTAATAAAAAAATAAAATCCTTTATTTGATTTTATTTGCAATATTACACACAAAGTAATCCAAAGTAATTTAACTAAGTTACTTTCTTAGGGCAGAAACTAAGAATTATAACTAATTAAATTTTAAAAATGTAATCAGTCATGAGTAACTAATAACTTTTTTCATTTTTTCTCCAACACGAGGTTTATAGTTGTAGCAGTACAGTAGTAGTATTTGCAAACGGAACTTTTCGTCTCATAAGCCGCCTTACGGCGACCTTTCTGTGCTGCACACTGAGCTGTTCAGCAGTTATTTGTTTCCGTCTACTGTAAAGTACACCATGGCAGGTTCGGAGATGTTTAAAACTGCCCTTTTCACATAAATAACATTCTTCAGCAGGAACAATACAGAGCAGCTCTAGCGGTTGTAAAAGGCTTCAGAAATGGCGCGGTGTAAGTAAAAGTTTGCATTTTATATATTTTAATGGGACATGCAGCGTCCAACCTGGCCAAACAAAATTATTAATTTCGTTACAACTGATTCATAATTTCATGTATGTGTAGAAATTTACCTAAACGTATTTCATTTTTCAGATATGGGGCTAAAATCAGAGCACCGCACGCTCTGGTTATGACATTTTTATTCAGAAGTGGCAGGTAAGACCCCTTAGCCCAGTTATTAACTCACCTTTACCCTATTTTCTAATCGTGTCTTCTTTTTATGTAATTGCAGTTTGAAGGACAAACTCAGAGCCATTTTAAAGGCGACGTACACTCATTCTAGGAACTTGGCGTACTTCGTGTTCACGTACAAAGGACTGCGAGCCCTGCAGGAGAAGATGCAGGGGAAGAGCCTTCAGTCCCATGCTTTTCTTGCTGCCTGTGTGGGAGGATGGCTAGTTTTTGGAGACAATAATAATATCAACAGCCAGGTACAAAATATACGTTTGGTCCATTTGGATGATATCTTATTCTAGATCTGATTAGTGCCTTTACATACAAATCATAAATGAATAATTACGTATTATTGACTTCTGAAGTCTACACTTCAATCATCATATCTTTTTTTTTTATTATTCTTTTTTTTTGTTCACACATGCAGGTTTTAACTGGGAATATTATGCTGAAGGTGTAAACATATGTGGAAAAGACAAAACAGAAAGAGAACAAGTGTAGCTGTCTGATCAGTGGCCATGTAATGTATCCAGTGTATCCTTGGGGAAGACACTCTCTGCATGTGGTGCGATTGATGCAGATGGGGTTTCACCTTTGAAATTAATGAGGAAATGTGAAACATTTTGAGTTTTTCCACAAAGTTATTGTAATATTTATTTGTGTAGAAGGGAATAGGAACAGTAAACATGATAATAATTAAAAAAGAGAGGCAAAAATACCTTTTCTGGTTAGTGAAAGTGTCTAAATAGATGATATTGTTATGGAATTCTTCTATCTCAGTAAAAGTGTAACTTACATTTTAGATTATTCTATCACCATTGTTTTTATTTTTCAAGCATTCACTGACAAACATTATTTTTTCTGATCTGTAATTGAGTCAGTTGGGTTCCTTGGAGATGGATAACTTAAATTCTAAAGTTTGTAACAATCCAGGCAACATCATAATGAAGACAATGAGATGGCAAAACCTCAATTTAAAAAACAAACAAACTGCAAAGTGCTCTAGGGATGGGACAAGATTTTGAGTTACAGTGCATGATCTTGTGGGTTTCCATTCATTTTGTAATTTCCAAACGACAATGAAAACACTACGGATGGGAAAATTCAGTTTTGTCACAAATCACTTTTTGTCTTGATACATGGGTCCGATATGTTTTCAAGGCTTCACAAGAACAAACTGCTTTTTTGTGAATTTACTAAATAGAATATAACTTTTCGCTACTTTAATGTAGTTTTTATGGAATTAAGTAATGGTTTCATAAGATAATGTCCAAACAATTTCATATTTCAGTCATTCCTGGGTAAAAGCTTGTGAAACAATCTTACAGGATTACAAAATTCTCTTCAATAAGAATATGGCAAAAATAAGCTGCCAAAATTGTGAACTGTTTCACTGTTTACACTATTAACTATGTACTTTTTTCTTTTGTTTTGGTCTTGTGGGCCTATCTTCTGGTCTTGTGCTGGGAAAACGTTTGTCTCATTTCACCCCATAATACAATTAATGAAAGTTGTTTCAATTACATTATATTGTCAGTTTTTTTGGTTTTATTGTAGTTGTTTTGGCAAATGAAAGTAATTCTAGTCCACAATTTTAATGACCGTAATTTCTGGATTTAAGCCGCTACTTTTTTTATGAGCTTTGATTTACGCGGCTTATAAGGCAATGCAGCACAATTAGACTTACTATTAACAAGTTTGGCCTATATATGTATCATTTTTCTTACTTAAATCTTGTGGGTGCGGCTTATATTCAGGTGCGCTCAATAGGGCAGAAATTACAGTAACTGTTTTGGTTGGTGCTTTAGCATTAAACTTATGAGTTTCTTTTTACATAATGCTAAACCTCTTTCTTCTGCAGATCAACATGTACCTGTTGTCCCGTATCCTGTTTGCGTTGTCCCGTCTGGCGGTGGAGAAGGGCATTATACCCCAGCCCAAACACGACCCCTTCCCCCTGTTTGCCACTCTGGTGTGGGGCATCGTCCTCTGGCTCTTTGAGTATTACCCACACACTCTTCAGCCCTCACTGCAGTCCTCCATGAACTACCTCTACCGCGACAGCAACACGTGGCACGACATCTCAGACTTTTTAGTTTTTAACAAACCCAGGACACATTCTTAGAAAAAATAAACACAATTTTTATCCTGTGTGGACCAACTACCTACAGCAATGGCAGTGAGGTTTTCTGTGTTTTTCTAATTATTATAGCTTATTAATATAATTTATGTTATGTCATGTTTCTTTGTATGTTTGATTTGTTATTGTCAACTAAAGCCAAACCTCCTTTACAAAGCATTTTTCTATGCAATGTATGTATAAAAAAAATAAATAATAATTGTTCGTTTAATAATTTTGTGGCAACATTATTTACACAATCTTGTTAAAATTATATAAGGAATTGTTAATTAAAATAAGCTTTTTGTTTCTTTAAGCTTTATTTAATAAAAAAAGAAAATCTTTTAAAAGCTGCCCTGATAACTATAAAACATTCTAAACAAACTATAAAAAGCCTAACACTGAGACATGTTATGTAATAATTATTGGTCTTGGCTTTTGACCAAACTAGTTTCTCGTGCATGTGTAAGTCATGTGCTTGATCCTCACTTTCACAGTCTAATCCACATAAATTATAACTTATTTGCAGACAGATGACAGAGGCATGACTTAGTGCAGGCAACAAAAAAAAAGAGTGACTCTTTAGCTGGTGGTTTATGTAGTCTGCCTCATGTATCAATGTGACCGTGTGGACTGGTTTCGACTGGGGTCAAGCAGTTAATGAGTTGATGCAAACTGAATGGTTGTTTCATTTATTTATATTGTGTATGACAAATTGTTCTCAATTGACCTACCTGGTAAAATATTGAATAAATAAATACATGTATCCAATCTTTATTTAACCAGGAATGTCTAGCTTGGATCGGAATGTTTTCAGTGGTAAGAGGAAGCAGGAGCAACTGGAGAAAGCCTACACAGACACGGATTGAACATGTAAAGCAGGGTATCCTACGGGCCACATGTTGAAACACAGACTAAATAGAGGACCGACCAGGGTCATAGAGAAGTGGCCGTACAGTAAAAAAAAATTCAAATGATTACATTTAGAAGATATTAAACTGAGCCACAATTACTCAGACCTAGCATCACATTAGTGTTCAGTAATATGCTCGATTTTGGATTAAAAAGGCCAACAAAAATTTATTTGAGGGCCACATTTGGCTCCTGGGCTGCAGTTTGGACATGCCAGTGTGCAGCTGGGGAACACTAGTGTGCTTTGAGATACTGTCTGGTGTGCCTTGAAAAGTGTTTGTTTTCAAAATCCAATCTATGAAATGAACTTAAACACATTTAAGTGAATCATTTACCATTTTGGAGTGTTAGAAAGAACTTTTCAGCCCAAATGAATGTAAAACAATCACTATTTTCTAATTTAAAGAATAATTTAAAGGTGCATGATGTAACTTCTTAAAGAGATTTTGTTATGAAGAGGTGATCACTTTGTTCCAAAGTAAAATATAACATATATTTATTGTGTATTTTTGATTGGTTATAGGGTCATTTTATTCAAAATAGCTTGGAAAAATGGTGAGGCAACCTATGGCAAGGTTGCCTCTCCATAGATCTGATATGTACTACTTAGTTTTGTCGAGTTGATGTCTCTTTCTATGTATATAGTAAGATCACCAGAAAAGTTACACATTTAAGCGGTATTACAAAATGAAATGTTGATTCATGTTGATTGTTGAGTAGATGGTGTGCGACGGAAAACATTTCAACCAAAAAAGTGTGCCATGGCTCAATAAGGTTGGAAAACACTGCTCTAGTCCATGACAAGACTTGAGTCCTAATGTACTCAAGTCAAAGACTAGATCAAGACTTTAAAAGCGGTCTGGAGACCGTGTTCAAGCACTATTACACTACTGTCAACATAAAGTCACTTCATTGTTCGACTTACAATGGGAAGAGCAACCTTTGCTGTGTCAGAAAACAAATGAAGAAAATGCAATTCATTTTATAAATGAATTTGCTTTAGTTAATTATGCAAATAATACTAATTCAAAACAATAGACTTGACCATCAGCATGTGTTATATAATAGAATAATTAGTCAATCTGTTCTAGTTTATCCAGTTTCAACTTTCAAGGAGTGCTTAATCATCTGTTACTTATCATATTAATCCTGTACTTATGTCTGGATTTTGTCTGTCAAAGGGAGGAATCTATGTGAATGTCATCTTAGTTTCATCAAAGATGTACTATGTAACTTATTGCTGTCTGCTGCTTGTAACAGAAAAAACTTTACTTGAGAAGGGAGTAAGTTTTGCCATCTAACATGAAGTAAATTGACTTTTTCTAGTACCAATCTATAGATACAGATGTAAATATCTGAAAAAGATTGCTGTTTGCTATGAATAAAATGTAAAATATTGTTCTACATTTCATACATGAAAACATACATGAAAAAACATACCTTTCTCCTTCATATTTATATCATATCTCTATTTTTCAGATTTGCATAATTAACTTGCACTAATGTGAATTAAGTTGTAAATATAAATTATAAAAATACAACTTCATAAAGATAGAAAAAAAACCGTCATGCTGACTTTGAAAACAATCTTTAAAACTAAGTTTCATAAATTGAACTACAGTTGTTTGGTAGAAATTAAATAAACAACTATTTATCTGCAGCAACAACTGTATATTACATACATTATACTTGTTATACTGTTGTAAGTGGTGCCAATAAATCAAGTCACAATGAAATGATAATTACAGTCAGGGTTAGGTGAGGTAAGGTTACGCTTCATGCACTAATTTGTTTTTGTATTTAGTGCCAGATATAAAACAGGACGAGAGTGCGTAAGCAGACGACTCCAGGAAAGTACTAGAACACACCGTCACAGTTACTTCATTGTCTGTACTTTTGGCACATATTTATTGTTTTGTTTCCTGTCGTCTGAGTCTTACAACCAATACAAGCACTGCTATAAATTAGTGCTGTCAAGTGATTAAAAAAATTCAGGATTAATTAATTATGATCTGTAATTAATTAATCTATTTTTAAGTTCACCAAAAAAATTGCTGGAGAAAACTTAAGTGTTTTGTTTTGTTTGTATCCAGTTTAATTAATTACATTATTGGTTGCAGATGGAAAATTATTAATATATATGCCAAAAAATGAAGGACTTTAAGGAAGTTTTTGAAGATAAAATTCTCGTTCATCAGTCCAATAACTCTCACCTGCTTGTTGCTACTCGTGACCTTTGCCCCTCGTCAAGGTCAAAGGTCATGTGCAGACTTTCCTCAAGTCAAGTTGAACAACCCTTATGTCCACTTTGCAACTCTCATATGGAAACAATGAAGTTAAAGATTTCAAAATAGATTAATGCGATTAGACAAAATAACTCCATTAATTTGTCTGTAATTTATTCATCTCAATGAAAGAACTAATTTGCTGTCCTTGCAGGACTAGCACTTTTCTGGACTGAGATGTCCGATGTATTTCCAGGGATCTGTTGTAGCCACTTCTCCTAAAAGCAACAGCACAGGTGCCTCTGCTTTGGGATTGAGTTGTCCTTTAGGTAGAGATCTAAGATCTAGCAAGAGGGCTGGAACCAGTCCATGGGACTATTGTGTAATAACATAAACCAATATGGTTGAAATTTTAATACCCCCTCTAATGGCAGCCTTGCACAGCGCTGTCATTGGAGTTTTTGTCCTTTTGTTTTTCCCCAGGGCTTCTGCTAGCCAATCAGAAAGCTGCAACACAAGCATCATGTCCGTGCCGTTCTCGTACTGCTACGCTCAAAAGTAACTTGGCGTCAAAGGCACTGCTGATCTATGATTTGATTGTGATTGATTTAACTGACTAAACACACCTAGAACCTGATTAGTATAGACAGAAGCTCCAATAGCAGCCTGTGCAAGGACCTGATCATGTGACTGATCTGACAGAGAACTGTAAACCACCCCATCAAAACTCATCATATGGATAGTTTATCCATAAGTGTGTTGTCTTGGCTAGACAAATTTCAAATTTGTCTATCCAAGTTAAGTTTTTTGTTTTTTTCTTTACTTGTGATTGGACTGTTAAAACAGTGGATCTGATCAAAGTCACTCAAGTAAAACAAAGCTTAAGTAAAATACTGACTCATGAACTGTAGTAAAGTGAAGTGGTTAAGTAAATTACCTTAGTCAGTGACCACCTCTAAGAAAAATCCACTGGGTAGAAATGCTGACAATCCCTGTTTACATTCCTGTCATTGTAACACTATGACAGTCCTGGTGTTTCCTATTGGTTTACGCAACAGTTTCACCTATAGACAAGTCCCAACCAAAACGGGGTTGCCAGTTTCATTCACCCACGCGTTTCTAGGCAAAAGTGTGGACACGATGTACCAAGCCCGAGGCAATCCCTACCCGTTTTTATTTAGTAAGGATTTCTACTTTTATAGTTTCGTGAGCATTTTGCTGTCAGGCTACTGATTGACTGCAGTTGTAAAAAGCCGAAACAGTATTTAAAATTGTGAGTTTGGACTTGGTTTATAACTTGTTAATTTGGCATGCTGAAGGCACAGTAAAAGAAGATTTAGTGCTGGATGTCCCTCGGGGGTTTCCAAAGTTAAGCTGAGGAGCAAGAGTGTGTTTTTTGGTGAAGATAATTTCATGAGAGCAAAGCAAAAGTTGGAACATCAATCGTTATCTTGTCTAGCGCTGCCTTCACAAGTCACAAGATGTTTTCAGTTTGTTGTAGAAATGTGGTTAAATGTGATTGGGCTGTATTTGTTGTAAAGCATAGGAATAAGATACAATACAATGCAATAAACAAACATTTAATCAATTTATCTACAGCACAGATATCTTGTTATTGTATCTATTCAAGTGAAAATGAGTCCGCAATGTCCTGACTACACCCATTTCCGCTAAGTTAGTCTGTTGTTGTTAGCATTGTGGCTAAGCATACCGGCACGTCTCGCTCCTAACAGCTGTGAAAAAAGCTTAAATTGAGTTCAACTTCATACAACAATTCTAATAATAAATACAGATACAAGTAAATCAATGAAAACCACCATTCAAATTCAAACAATTAATTGCAGAAGGCACAAACGAACTGGAAAAACAATTAGTTTTCCATGCAGGTGCGTAAAACCGACGACCTGAAGGCATCACGACAAAGTCAGAATTCAAAGGGTGCTGAGGCTGGATCAGGATGCTTTTGGCTTTACTTAGCACATGCTCCTCCCACAACGAGTTCAAGTCTCTAAGTTTGACCCCAGTTATCTAAGAGCACGTCTTTACAATGTTTTGCAGTTTGTTTCTGTCCTTCAAAGACAAGCCACAAAACCAACAAATAAATGAAAAAGACTACCTTCTATAAACGAACAATAACATTTTTTAAAAAACACTTTGATGTACATTAAAAAGAGTTTAACTTCGTCAGCAGGTATACTCTGCTGCCCTTTTTGGCAATGGTTTCTGCATTTAGGTCAAACTTCAATTTGTTGTCATTAAAGTATTAATCTGACCTATAAAAGTGACTTTTTTCTGCTGTGAAAAGGCCAAGAGTGCATTCACAATGTGAGTCACTCTTGATTTCCCATACCAAGGTAAATGTAATAATAATCATAACATATAAGACACAGTTAAAAGGTGCTATGCCCATTACATTCTTCAAAATGTCAACAAACAAAAATAAGGAATTTTAAAACTTTGTATGTCAGTCACATGTTTGACATGCAATCTGAGTTTCCTAATTGTTGATCACGATGTGTTTTAAGCTTTTTTCACAGCTATTAGGAACAAGACGTGTCGGTAAGCTAAAAGCAGTTAGCCACAATGCAAACAACAATCGGCAAAAGTTAGTAGAGTTTGATTAACAAACGGGACATTATTGGACAATGACCGGACTGTGCGGAGTATCTTTCTGCAGGATCTCCACTTGCAAAAAGATACATTAACAATATGTTTCTGGGTTTGCCTCCCAAAGAGGTTGTGGTTGTAGTTTGCATGTTCTCCTCAAAACTTCAATCCCTTTTTAAGCCTCTCTGCTTAAAAAATACAAGAAAGTAAAAATAATCTTACAAAAACACATGAATCACAGTTATTACATTGTAAATATATCACTTGTTTTTTCTAGAGAAAGGCTAGAGCCCTATAAGCCTAAATTAAAGTTTTAGGGTCTCATTTATCAAGCATTTGCTCATGTGCAAAATAGCTTAAAGTGGACAAAAACTTACTATAGATGAAACATTTGAGGTGATGCATATCTTTTGTGTTACAAGTTACAATATTAAAAAGAGTGCAAAACCCTCACAAAGAACATGCATTTTTGTCTTCTTCTTCAGTTTGCACTTGCAATTTAGCAGCTGGGTTGATGAATGAGGCCCTTCCTGAATTGACTGACCCAGAAAAGAAAATATTTCTCTTGGATTGACTCCACAAACTTTCTTTATTATTCTATGGCTTAAAGTCCTTTCAACTGACAACAATCACAAGCTTGAATAATGGCATTACTTTCTGAAGCTATTGTGACAAAAAAGTAAAAACACCCATGTTTATTTAGATTGAGAAGTTATTGAATTTTATACCTAGCGGAATCTGTGAACAAAAAGATATTATTGATAATTCAAAAATTGCAATTTGACAGCTATTCAATAATCTCATTCACTGTTAGTAAACAAAGAAAGCTGTGCGCACATTCTCGTAACAACAGTATGGCAGCTGTCTCAGGCTTTTCAAGCTACGCAGGGGAATTGTCATTTAAAGATCACAAAAAAAAAAGAATGTGAGCATGACATTATTAAGTGTCTTGATATTTACTTCTGTTTGATGGAAAAAACCTAGTGTACCCAAGAGAAAAGCTACAAGCATACAGATTCCTTGGTAAATATGACAATGTAATTTGCGGAAAAGTACACGAGGTGAGCGACCACAACATAGATAACGATTTTTGTGTCATTTGCGGTAATTAATTCTCTCCAGACTCCAGGAAGAATATGTCTTTAAACAGGTAAGATAAAAGAGACACACACAAAATACTAATAAAACAGAGTGGAGAACTGGGGTGATCCACTGTATTTGTTATGCTAGCCGTTAGCATTAGCAATCCCCTTTTGTTCACCTGTATAGTACCCCACCCACTTTTCTTGGCAGCGTACTTCCGGTTTAGCTGCAGTTAGCTTGTAGAGTTCAGTTGCTGTTTTTTTTTTTTTTTTTGCATTTGCAATTGTCGTTATCTGTTTGAGATTGAGCCACAAGACAGACAAGCTAACATGTTAGTTACCTTAAAAGAGCTAAAAAGAAAGTGTGGTGCCAAGAAAAGGGCAGGGCAGAATAAGGTGAATAGACGTGCATTAATGATCCCTTTTAATGATTAATGAGTGTAAAATTTGAATGTTACTATTTCAAAACCATAAATGCCTGATTAAGATAGTTCCAGCTGCTAACTGTTAGCTTTAAATGGTGAGAAATAAGTGTAGTGTTTTAGGCTTTCTCTTGGCAAACATTTGTGAGATGCATTCATAATATCAATATCATCTTTGTACGTTTCCAAAAATTGTTTTAAAAGATGTGATGTATTTGCTGTATTTTTTTTTTTTTTTTTTTTGGTTGAAAATAAACATTTACAAATTTATGAAAAGAAAAAACAAACCAGAAAAAAAAGACATATCGTAGACCCAATAGTGAGAAGAATTTTTAGTTAATTTAGATTGTATTTTTGAAATATAGTTAATATTTTAACAGATTTTTTGCTTGTTATCTTTTGGATTGGCTTGAAATATTTGACCCTTTCTATAAAAATAATTTGAGGTGGTTTTTTTTATTGGCAAATCTTGCTGTATGAATGTGTATTTTCTGAATAAAATGTATAGGTTAAAAATAAATTGTATTATTAATAGTAAAATCTGCCTCTTGCCCTCCAGCTGGCCTTATAAATCATAAATTATAGAACAGAACTTTTTTTTGTCCATGACCTGCTCAATTTAGAACGCCTGTCTTGTCACGTGAACTTGACCAACTGATTTACCAATATTTGCCACGGATTCCTTCCTACACGTGAAGGCGTAGGTTAAAATTCTTTATTCTTGTTTTCGGTACACTCAGAACTGGAACAAATTTCCGGTTCACTGCATCCGAATGCCAAAAACGAATTCACCAACAAATGTGAACAATGCAGCCACGTTCACCAGACTGTTTATCTGATTGTTTGTATTTTTCCTGGCTCCGGTCCCACATAACTATTACTCTTCTTCATTTCAGTGGCATCACGCCCAACACTCTCACGTAATAGTCCAGATTGTACTCTCTCGATGAAGTGGGATGGTTTGATTATTCATGCCCAAACATCTCATCTCTGACATAAATGACAGAGGAGGTGTGGCCAAAAGTTTGCAAGTGTTGAATGACTTGCGGTGCTTGGTAACAGTTACAAACATAATTCTTTGTTCTGGGCATGCTTTCAGTGGGTGGGGCAAAAGGATATGTTATAAAACCGCAGCATGGAGGTGAGTGGAGAGAGGATAGAATCGCACAGAACGAGACAGAAATGGATGGTAAGAAAGGCTTGTGTTTTTTTGGAAGCTTAGAATCTTAAATTGCATTGTGCTGACTTGTGTTTTCTATTTTGCAGAGTTTAAATTGCAGAATGTTAACTTGGAGATCGAGGAGAATTTGTTGCGGCACAGGACAAATGGGTTCAGCGGGTCCAAAGCCCTGGTGGTCCGGAGGGGAGCGCCTTTTCGGATCGGCCTGCAGCTCAAAGGAAGGCCGTTTAACCCCAACACGGACCTGCTGAAGATCAAGATCATGCTAGGTAATGGTGGCGAGAAGTGGTGATTTTGGTGAAATTGCTATTATATTATAGATTTTTGTCACAGGAAAATTTTACTAACAATGGAATAGGAACAAAAAACTTTACATTTGACATGACCTAAATCACTCTTATCTTCTAGATCTTCTTTGGCACTGGAAATAGTGCAAAAATAATTAGCAAAGCCGCGCGCAACGTCTTTCCAGTGCATAAAAGATAACTAAGTAAAGTAATGGCTGGTTCAAAATTTTGGCATAATTGTAGTTCCAAAGTATTTCAAAACAATGAAGTCTACAAATACTCAAGTGGAATAGGAACAAAAAACAGTTAACATTTGACATGACATGATATAGATCTTCTTTGGCACTGGAAAGTTGTGCATAAAAATTAGCAAAGCCGTGCACAACTTCTTGCAGTGCAGGGATCTCCAACCAAACCTACACATCACACTTTATTACACAAGTTTTACTTTAATACATGCCTATTTCTAATGTGCCTTTATTTGTGTCCAATTCTAATCTGATAATGGCTGATGTTTCATTTAGGCATTTAACTTCTTCATGTCACCGCAAATAATAAAAGCTCACTGTCAGTTTTTTTTTTTTTTTGCAAAAGTAGCTCCTCTATTGAAAAATGTTGGAGACCTCTGCTCTAGTGCATAATAGAAAACAAAGTAAAGTAATAGTTAGTATTTTGTTTAATTTTTTTTTTTTGGCCTAATGTTGAGTAGTTTCAAAGTAAAGCAATACAGTCAATACAAAACTAACGAAATAGAAACAAAAACAGTGTATTTGACATGACGCCATCAGCACGTTTATGACAATACGTGTTACTTTTGTATTTATTTTTGATTGAGTTGTCTGCAGCTGTGTTAAAGATCACAATGTATGAAAAAAATACAAATTAAATAGCCTATCTACAGAAACATAATTTAAAGAAATGTAAACATTGTTTAATTATTGGATTCTAACTTAAATTTTTCGAAATGTAAGCAATTTAAAGATCTTGGTTAAATTATTTTCTTGTTTCAAATGGGTTAAGATCGGGCTTTCATTGGCGCGTTTATTTACTGTTGTCTTCAGTCAGAAATTCTTTGAAATCTGCATAGACGAGCAATTTAATTTTCTGATTAAATTTTGAATCCAAGTAATTTCAAGCAATGCATAGCAATATTTTTGCTGTTTTGAGAATAGATTTTGTCACAGCAATTGTTTTGAGTTGTGCATGGAAGATACTTTGAAGATAAGCGGGTTTTATAAATGTTCATTTATTCCTCCAGGTCGTTTGTACGCCATCATGCCCGTGACCTACACCCCGAAGCAGTCAGCGTCTCAGTGGTCAGCCTACATGGACCTGAGCTCGCTGAACCCTCTGCAGCCCTCAGTACAGATAAGCTCTCCTGCCTCCGCTCCGGTCGGACGGTACCGCTTTTTGCTGTGTGCCTTCACTAAAGGCGGAACGGCAGTCTGCACGCAGGGCAAGTTCACTCTGCTCTGCAACCCCTGGTGCCAAGGTTAGTGTTCTGTTTATTTATCTCATCCTGTGTCATTTTCTTAAGATATTTTTGGGCAAAATCCTATGCTACAAGATTACAAGCCAAGCAAGCTGCAAAATTCAATGAGTAATTGAGAAAATATGTACTGAAATAAATAACATACGTGAGATTTAAAATAATTTTAGATCTAAAAAAAAAAAAAAATTGTGTACATACAGTATAACAAGCAAAATAGGTTACAACATATTAGCCACACAGAAAAACTACTGTTTATGCTGTCAATAACTACTGAGCACAATTCACAGATGAAATAGTCAAAAAAGTATTAATATTCACCTTATTCTGCCCCGCTTGCTTTTCTTTGCAGCTCACTTATGTTTAGCTGTGGTTAGACTGTAGATTTCAGTTGCTAGGTTTATTTAAACTGATGTGATTTGAGCAATTTAAAATCTCATTTAGTTTAACATTCTACATTATTTTAACATTTTACTGATATTCACCAAACCTGAGCCTGACATATAGGTATTTTTATTTGTTATTCAGTGGTTCGCAAACTATTCCACCAAGTACAGTTTAAGCTGCAGATAAGGCACTTCTTAAGGACACTTAGCCTAAAAGATGACAGAATATAAATAGATATGTCTGAAAATAAACCAAATATTCAAACTGCAAAATACATCTAGTTGGTGGTTATTTCAGTAATCGATTAGTTACGATTAATTAACTTGTTGCAGTCTTAGACAAATTACAATGAATGCATTTCTATATTAACCCTTGAATGTATGTGTGTTGCAGAGGACTCTGTGTTCATCCCGTTTGAGGACCAGAGAGAGGAGTATGTCCTGAACGACTCAGGCCTGCTGTTCATGGGGACTGCCATGAACATAGTGCCACGTCCATGGTCTTTTGATCAGGTAAGAAAACTTAAAAAAAAAAATTATGTGCTTAAAATGTGTAGCAAGGTATAAAAGATTCTAAAATGTAACATAAATACAAGAGAAAGAATCATAATAGCAAGAGTGCACTAATACATACTGTAAATGTGTGCATAAAAGAAAAATATTAATAATAAACATGATTAGCTGCTCTAACAACATTTTTCTTCTGTCTTTACAGTTTGAGTCTGGGGTCTTGGAGGCCTGTTTGAACCTTCTGGAAGTGAGCCCCCAGCACCAGCTCAACCGCAGGATGGACCATCTGAACCGCAACGACCCGGTGTACCTGAGCCGTGTGGTGTCTGCCATGGTGAGCAGCACAGACAAAGCAAAACATCAAACACAGAACCAGTCGCAGCACAAGCTCAAAAATATGCAAATGACAATTGTAAAGTCAAAGTGCGTCACTGTCAGTGGTTCACGGTGTCCCAGTCTGCTCTTGTGTCGTCTGCCAAGAGCAATTAACGTTATGGGAACTGTAGTTAAATCAAAAAGACAAGCTTCACTGTCACCGTGGAGTAAAGTGAGAAGACGTGCAGAACCAGATGTTTAGACAACTACGGATGACTGTGTAATTCAAATGTTTTCAGGAAGTAACTTATATTTTTGGAGTTTTACTTAGCCTTTGTTTATTATTTATTTTTATTTTTTTTGCCAAACCTTTACATTATTGTTTTTGTTTTTGTTTTATTCATTATAGGCAATTTTTACGTTGCGGCTAAGCTAGCTTCGGTTTGAAAATCCAGAAGCTAGCTTTTTAAATATGGAGAATTAGCTGAAACACCCGAAAATATTGAAATATTTAGTTGACACAATATTTAGTGGACAACAAGTTACAGCCAGATAACCAATTGTAGCATATTCAGAGCTTCACATACGAGGTAAATATGTCACCATGTGTTTTTAAATGTGCTTTTGTGACTCAACGCTAAAGCTAATGCTAACCTATATTTATTTTATTGTAATTATTCGTGTTATAATAACTCTACAAACTGGACTAGCTTTTACAAAAACAATCAGTCAGGCATTTAATATATTTTTTATCAAATCGTTGACTTTATAATTAAGCTAATTTGTTTGTTAGCATTTAGCATTGAGTCAGTCAGTTTGCTAAGTGGTTGCTAACAAAAAATGTCTGAACACTGCTGCAATCAAACCTTTTTTCCTGATTCAAGTTTTTTTTTTTTTTTTACACTTTCAAGTCAATAAAAGCACAAAAAACAAGAAAAAAAATAATTTAATTAAATCAGTCAATCTTTTGTAAATTATCCTATATAGATTACATAGATCATAATAACAGAACTACAATAATACTATTTTGATGATCTGAAAAAAAAAAAAAATGATGGAGCTTACAAACTTGTCATAAAAAGCATAGAAACCATATGAATGATTTTTTATTGTTTTATTTTCCAGATTAACAGTGAGGACGACCGTGGCGTGCTGAAAGGGAACTGGACTGGAGACTTCAAACAGGGCGTGCACCCGTCTCTCTGGACCGGCAGCGGGGACATCCTGAGGCAGTGGGCCAAATCCGGCTACAGTCCGGTCAAGTACGGACAGTGCTGGGTGTTTGCTGCCGTCATGTGCACAGGTAAATGACACCCTCAGTCCACCATCTCAGTGCTTTCACAATGCTTTTCGAACAACTGTTTGTGCAAGTACTTTTAATGTTACAGATTAAAAGAGCGAGACAGTAAAAAAAGTTTAGGTGCTGGTAATTATCCTACTTAAAAAGATACATATTGTACCTTTAAGTAAACTTAGATTCAGTGCTTCTTAAATCTAATACTTCACCACTTTTGTTCTATTCTTTAGAGCTTCCACTTACATTGTACTTATTATTATCCACGTATTATCCAAACTCAGAACTACGCTTTTGTTGTTTTGTCAACAGACATGCGACTCAAACAAAAGTGAGATTTGCCTTTACTCAGTTCAACCAGTCAACGTAACATTACATTAGAAAAATGACTTACACGTTTTTCATCACACTTTACATAAAATGCAGATGTTATCTCTGTCACTTTCTTCTCACATGAATCAGCCGCGTTCGCATGACTTTAGAGTTTACGCAATGATTCACTTTTCCATGAAGCAACCTTACTCTATCATTTACATATTTGTCATTCCTTTCTAAATGTTCTTTTTTTTTGTGTGCATTGCGTCGCAGTGATGAGAGTGCTCGGCGTTCCGTGTCGCGTCGTCACCAACTACAACTCGGCTCACGACACCAACAACAACCTGGTGATAGAAGAGTACTACACCAAAACTGGGCTGAAAGTGAACGGCAGCAAAGACAGCATCTGGTGAGTGGGTAGAGGGTGGAAGAGCTACGTAACATAGACTAAACTTTATATGCTTGTATGACATGTATAGAAGGATTTGTTGATTTCAAATTTTCGCATTAGAAATGTTAGAAATGTATTTTAAGCAACATTCATGCAGAGTTTGTAATAATACTAAATAAGATAATATTCAAAGTCACTCTAAGCATGCTCCAAGCAAAAGAAATTAAGCATAAGCATTTTTAAGGATAAACTGTATGTGTGATATGATAATTTATTACTTTTTTTTTTTTACATTTATTTGGAAAAAACAAAAACAAAACAGAAAAGGTTTCACATGTTTGTTTTTTTTTTGCTTAAGAAAGTAAAATGAATTGCATCAAATTGACAATAACTATAATAAACAACATCAGAAAGTAATATATATATATACAGTATATATATATTTTTAATTTATATTTTATTTTATATATATTTTATTTTTATTTTATTTTATTTTTATTTCTATTTTTATTTTTTTTTTTCTATTTTTTATTTTATTTTTTTTTTTTATTTAAATTTTCTTTCTTTCTTTTTTTTTTTTTGCATTTATTTATTTCACATTTATGACAGTCCCACAACTAAATTCTAAACATATATTAATATTTTTCAAATCTACAGGAACTTCCATGTGTGGGTGGAGTGCTGGATGTCCCGGCCCGACCTGGATCAGCCATGGACGGGTGGCAGGTTTTAGACCCCACCCCTCAGGAGAGAAGCGCAGGTTAGTCACTCACCTTGTCCATCCAGTTTCCCTAAAAGTGCATTACGTAACGGAATTGTTGGGGATCTGCCAACTGCTTGTCTCCATGGAGATGTAATGTTATGCCTCTAAGCAATCCAGACAAATCAGTAGCATTTCGATTAATTTCCCAACCTTGCCTTAAACCTTGTATATGTAAATTAATAATCTCTTTTTTTGTCCCGTCACCAGGAGTGTTCTGCTGCGGCCCCGCTCCGGTCAAAGCAGTGCGAGACCGCCGCATAGACCTGATTTACGACGTCCCGTTTGTGTACGCCGAGGTGAACGCAGACGTCCACACTATCATCGTCCACCAGGGCCAGGTGCTCAGCGTGAACAAAGACACAGAGAGAGTGGGAGCTCTGATCTGCACCAAAGCTGTGGGCTTCCCCAGAGCCCAGAACATCACCGGAGACTACAAGCTCGTCAAAAGTATGCTCGCTGTTGTGATGTTAATGATTGTGTACATTTTGGAAATGATGCTTTTGCTTAAGATTCTGTTTGTTGTGCTCTATAGGTCCAACGTCTACAATATCTTCAAGAAGTTCAAGAAGCTCTGATGAGTCTACACTAAGGAGAGGTAGGAATTATACAGCTAGGCTTTATAGCTTTTTTCTTTCTTTTCTTTTTTTTTTTTTTTTTTTATAAAATATTTTTAGAATTGTATATATAATTACATTTGCCTATAGATGTATTACTTCTTGAAATGTGAAACCTCATGAACCAGTGAAGTCTCACAGTGAAATCTTAGGCCAAAGCTTCAACAAAGTGAAGCTTCATAATGCTGCCATCTCCTGGAGAGATCAATGTATTATACAGAAAACATTTATTTTAATGATTTTTTTTTTGTGTTATATACTTTTTTCAGTAGCAATAGTAACAAGAATACTCATAACCAGTGTTTTAATAGATTTTCTTTATTTACCAAGCCTCGGTCATTTGACTTCCTTGTTACTGAACCTTGTTAATTTCAAGGCTTAATTGGACAGCCTCTCTTTAGCTCAACACAGGCTTTGAAGTCTTGGCCATCACTGCTTATTAAAGACAAGTTGCAAGATACATTGTTATCAAATCAAAAATCACATCAAGATTACGCACAGACATTCTTTTATTTGAAAAATGCTCCTCAACATCCTGATTGAGTGGCAAAAATATGAGAAGAACACCTGATAAAATATATTTATAGGCCTAATGTTTCCTCCAGGGAGCGTTGTTTGCTTTAATGACAGTTGGAGATTAGGTCATTTTACTGTTGAACAACAAATTATTCGGTATCACTTTATATTAATTATACTTTATTTAGCCTTACTAAAGCCTTATTAAAGCATGAATAAAGAGTTAACAATGAATGGACAAATCATCAATTAATGAATGGAAGTGTTTATTAAGGCTTAGTAACTGATTTTGGGTTGAGGGGTTGGGCTTGTAGTAATTAAGTCGTTACTAAGCCTTAATAGCCTATTTTGTTCATTAACTTCTCATTTGTTCATTAAGAATTAATCCATTATTCATGCTTTATTAAGAGTGTATTGAGGCTAATAATCAAGATGTAGTTAATATAAAGTGTTACTACTTATTCTCTCATCAGATAAAATATGAAACATTTTATTTAGGATATAAACTGTGAAAGTCTGTGCCAGTGAAAAAATCTACTATCAATAAGACAAATGCCATTTTAGTAGCAATGTAAATAATACAAGTTTCATAGACCAACTTATGCCCTAGTATGTACATTATTATTTATTTGTGAATATCTTTATCACTCTCTTTCATAAGTATTTTGTAACCAATCATCCTGAAATACCCTTCTTTTACTTTTATGTGGAAACAATACTCGTGAACTTTTACACAACATGGCACAAAAGCTATACTGTAATTCATATTGTTGCTTGTCTTTCTTACAGCATCAACGGCGGCGAAGGGTGTCCTGGTCATCCTGACTTTAGACAAAGCTGCAGTCTCTGGAGAACCGATCCGCTTCACCGTCAAAATCATCAACAAACAGAACAAGGCCAAACGCTTCAAAATGCACCTCAACGCTCAGGCCAAGGAGTACAACCACAGCCCCTCCGACACCTTCTGGGAGTCGCACGGGCTCATCCAGATGGGGCCGCAAGAAGGTACACAGCTGCATGACAACAAACAATGTATTGACCAATAGATAACGAGGTACCTCTTTATCTGTTGGTCACCGTTTTACAGCCCTCACCATGTCCACAGTTTATATATTTTATAATTCTTTTTTTGTTTAGCATAAGTACAAGGCTGTTACAAATCTATGCAACTGTTTTTTCAAAATCCTTTATACAACCTTTAACGTGTTAATGTCAAAACACTGTGTGCTCCAATTGACTTGAAATGAATGAATTTGTTTGTTACGTTTTCAGTCAAAATCATCCAGCAGCAGATCCTCCCGGTGCAGTATGAAGATGTGGTTGGAGACGACTTGATAAATCTGGCTGTAGTTTTGGAGGACATGGCAACCCAAGAGCAGGCTTTGGCCATGGAGGAGTTCAACATCGCCAGCCCGCAACTCAGCATTAAGGTATTCATTTAAGGTCGCAGTATTCTTACCATGAGTTATTTGAACTGTTGTTATTTTTATGATCATTTGCTAAACCAATAAGCTAACATGCTAACTACCTTAACAGAACTAAACAGCAAGTTACTTGTACATTTAGTTCACTGCAAAACACAAAATGGATCTAAAACAGCTAGGGTTAGGTCCATTGACTTCCTGTTCAAAACTATTAAGCTCCGCCTCTTCATAACAAGATTTAACTGTTAATTCATTCATTAATTCAAATACAACTAGGATAAACTAATGATGAAAAAAGTGATTTTACATAACAAGCGTACATTCCATAATGTGCTATGTTAACCAATAACTCATCTCCTTTCTTCCAGATCGCTGATGAAAACTCGGTGACGGTGCTCAGAGAACAGAGAGCCACCATCTCCTTCACAAACCCGTTCTCTCATCCCGTCAGCGGCGTCTTGATCGTGGCCGGGGCAGGGCTCATCCAGGACAAAGTCTCCTTCAGGTCAGTGCCAAAAAAAAAAACATTCAACACCAATGACTCATGACATCTCATTAAAAAGACATCGTTAACGTAGGAGTGTCAGGCAGTAAGACTCCTGAATGTTCCAAACAAAATGTGACAGTCGTCGGTGGTGACATATTTGTTGAGTTGAAAATACGCGTCTGACTTTCATTTGTCGATAATTAAATGCAGTATGTGAGAAGGTCATTAAATAAGAATAGATCAACCTTTTACAGTTTGTGCATAGTAATGTGCATATAGTTTCGCTAAAATGATTGACGCAGATTCATTCACGTTGTGTTCAAAGCTGCAGAATTAATAAACCTTGCTCATCAGTGTAACATTTCACTTTCAACCTAGTGATGCACCGATCTGATACTAGGATTGGACATCGGCTCCATAACACTGATTGCCGATATCATGTTTGTGCCTTTAACTGGACATAATGAGACTTATTTACTGGCTGATATTGGTCCGAGGCTAAGTTGTTACTTGCACTATAGGTAACAGTTCCATAACACTATTTATTTACTCAATCTTTTACCAGGCAGGTCAAATGTGAACAATTTCTAATTTGCAATGACGACCTGGCTTGGCAGCGGCACAAGACACAACAAATCAATCAAACATTAAAACATTTAAAGGAATTCATAAAAGTACAGTGTTAAAGCATGTGCATTCATCCTGTAAAATAGAAAAATGTAGCTTTTAAAAACAGACTGTCTGATGTAGTTTGGTTGTAGCGGAGAACTGAAATGAGGTTTGTCCAAACGTGGTATGAGCTTTAGGAACTGACAGAATTATTGGAACTATTAGACCAGAGTGTGCAACTAGGGTGGTATGAAGGGGTATCACCGAAAAAATTTCAGTTTGTTTTGATGAGAAAAATAAGCTAATTCAGTCTTTAGTAACGATTGATATCACATATTGGCAGATACTTAAAGGTGCACTGTGTAACTTTCTGAAGGTAAATAATCAACTACACAATTCAGTAAAAATAGAAAGCTTAAGCATAAATTTGTGACATTCTGAATGGTGATAAATATGCTTTATGCCAAAGTGTGAATAAATACAGCTAAAGGAACTGCATTTCCATGGAAACATACACGAAGAGACCCTCCTATAGGGCAAATAATGGCCTGTTTTTGTGATCATCCCAAGCCCCCTCAAAGTAAATACAAAGATTTTTATTACCTCTCTAGTGCACCAAAGAAATCTAAATGACTAAAACTTGCTTTTATTCAAGTCTATTTTTGGTCAGAAAGTTACACAGTGCACCTTTAAAGCCAAAGTTTCAGAATTGGTATCAGAACTGAAAAGCTGGATCAGTGCATTCCGAAGGATGAGACACTGCAGATGAATAGGGGATCAGTTTGAAACTTTTGTTGTAAATCACTTACACAAATAAATACATAAAAAAAAAAAAAAAAAAAAATACCAGAGTCATGTTTTCATGTAGAAAACAGTCAACAAGGGTCAGCAAAACAGAGACATTGCAGACATTATTTGAACGAAAGATTTAAAAAACAAATGAAATTTTGCTGCGTTTTTAAGACATAGAACTTCAAAATCTTGTTCACTCCAGGTTCAGGCTGTAAAGTTGTATATAATACTATAAAGACTCAGTGAAGAAAATGCAGTTGGAGTAATCAGCCAAGTGTAATGAATAAATTAAATAACAAAACACTTTTAGGAGGCAATTAGATTCATGTGTTGTTTCCATGTGAAAGCTTACATACAAAAGAAAGAGATTTGCCCTAAAGTTGATATGAGTCGTGGTGTAAAAAGAAAAATACCATTAAGTTAAAACGACTGACATTCCACGACATAAACAGACATAACAAACCTATCTATTTTCATCTGAACTGTATCCACTAAACACTAATAATTCTCTTTTTGTTTGTCTTCAGGTTGCCTCCTTTGAAAGCTGGAGGAAAAGCCGAACAGTCCATCTCATTTATCCCCCAAATGGTTGGATCGAAGATGCTGCACGCAAACCTCATGCTCGCAGACGTCAGGTGCACCGTCCGCGGATTCAAGATGGTCTCCGTTCAGAGCGGATAATCTGCTTTACTTTGACTTATAGATAACAAACTGTTTTTTGTTTTTTTATACCACCTTTTTTACTGTGAACATATTTATCTACATATTTATTTGTGTATTTATGTGGTAATATACTGTACGTACATGTACAAGCTGCTACCTGAAATCCATTACTTGAATCTAATTGTGTTTTGACAAATGAATCAGTATTGCTTTTAATGTATTTACTACTTTTGTTGCTAAAGCCTTTTGTCACCACGAGGGGGCGCTGTTTGATCAGAATTGATTAAAAACTAATAAGAATGTAAAAAGAGCACGGAAAACTATTGTAAATAAATGACAAATAAAAGTGTGATCCTAGACTGTTAGCTTTTTGTAATTTTTTGCACTTATATATGCATTTTTTTAATAGTTCACTGTCAGCCCTTCATTTAGTCAGCTATAAACTGAATTAGATTAATTTAGATTTATACATTTGTCCCTTAAAATTATAGGATATCTTTTCAGTTAATGTATCTCTATTCCTTTCTATTTAAAAATGTGTTTTACTAAAAAACTTATTTTAAATTACTGATATTCAAAAATAATTATATAGAAAATCGCAATAGGTCGCCTTAAAAGGGGCACTGTGCAAGATTGAGAGGAATTTTAATTCTCACTTATAGTCCACAAACATTTAAATCATATTTATTCTTTACAACATGAATACTTAAGAGAGCCCTGTTAACCAATCCACATCAATTGTGATACATTTATACTTATTTGAAATGTTTTATTACGGGCCGGAATGTGATAAATTGACGCTAGATGTCAGCAGGGTAGATAGGCAAAATGCATTGGAAAGGCTCCCCCTGGTGTTCAAAAGTGGGATCACTTTATTTATTTTTTTACACAGTGCCCCTTTAAAGTTGAAGCAGCGAACTTTTTTAGTTGTAAATGAGTAAATTTTGGGTTATCCACTAAAAAGTAAATGATAAATGCAGCACTTTGTGTAAAAATTGCCCACAGAGTACTCTCTGAATCGAATAATAAATAATTTTAGTTCTAATCATGGGCAGAATGCAGCGCTCTGATTGGCTGAGCTTGGGTGGTCCTCTCCAGTTTCACAAAGGGAGTTTAAAAGTCAAAATTGCAACCAAAACTTAATACATATTGAAATTAACAATGTGTGGAAGGATTTATGAGAGAAAGTTGTCAAATTTAATGTGTTTGCAGTGTGAAAATCACCTACCCTTTTAGGTCAGTAAAGGTGTAGAAAATATCTGGTGCTTCAAAATTAAAGTATATTTATATTGAGCTTTATAGTGGCTTCGAAATGAATTTTACATCATAGAGGGGTTGACGTTCCTGTACAAATACAACAATTTTTGTACGTCTGGCAACACCGATTTCAATGCTTTATAATTTTTTTGAAAAACATTTTTGTTCTTGTTAATATTTGTTGAACATAATAAAAAGAAAAAAAAAATATAGTCAATGTGTTTGCAATTGAACTCTTCATTAAGTATTTTTACATTTAACACACCACACACAAGCCTTCTTTTCCCCACTTAATTTATTTGTATTAATCTAAAAATAAATCAACAATAAAGCATTATATACATATCATTCCTAATGTGGACTCGGCACATGCACTCTCACACCAGTCTATTTTACAAAACGGGTGATTAACATAAACAAAAACATAAACAACATCCAAACAACCCACGTAATCCAGCCCCGAGAGCGTGTGTCGGGTTCTTAGGAAATGCTGCAACAATAAATAGGTCACATTATCATAGAAAACAAACGGCTTCTAACTACAGGGACGTTATAGTGGCTATGTCTATCATGGCTTTGGGGTTAATTTTGTTAATGATTTTAAACAGTCAGGGGTTAAAGCAGAACTAAGCAACTTTTTACCTTAATGAACTGATGGTTAAAAAGATATGTTCAAGGTGTTTAAAGGCCTATCCAAAATAACTAGGCTGTGCTGCGTGATTATCGGTACTGTGCCTCGACCTGGTTTTGAGAAACAGAAATGCATGAAGAAGTATAAGGACAACAAAATTAGAATAAACTTTTTTGAGGTTAAGCTAACAATAGTTTAAGAATACAGTTAAAGCTTTCAGTCTTTGTAATTGTATGAGAAAAAAGTAGTAATTTAATGGAATTTTTTTTTTTTTTAAATCACAAGAAAATAATAGCATTTTTAAAGAATAAAGTGGCAGCCATAAAAAAAATGCAATTTTACGAGATTAAAATTAATCCAATCCCTGATCATATTTACTGTTTCTCATAAAATTACAATTTTAAAGTGCGTATGACAGGTTTTTTAAATTTTGATGTAGTTTGGTAGATTAATACCTGTTGTAATTATAAATGATAGTTTTACGTTAATCAGTGACAAGTTTGTGGAAGAAAATGTGAAAATCTGTTGAAAATACCAGGAAGTAGAGCATAGTTCTAAACTGATGACATCACACTGGGGAGACAAAGACATTTTACATTTTCTCACAAGAAACAGATTTCTATGGCTCTTTAAACACACATTTAACAAAAAAGTAAGTTCTAGTTTATTTTTATGGGCCCAAACTCTTACATTTGAAGAGTTTGGGCCCAATCTATTAAATGGTCGTTAGGCAACTATCCAGCGTGATGTCATCATTGATGAACAGGAAGTACATTTTTAATGCTAAAAAATGTCCAAACTGGAATGAAATTGAAAAATGTTTAGTAAAACCTTAAATATAATGAGCTTAACTACGTCTTTGTGAAATGAGAGTTCAACCTGTCAGAGGCACTTTAATCTTGTAAAATATCTTCTTTTTATGGCTTCAACCTTATTCTCAGGAAATTATTTTTTTCTTGTAAAATTATAACCATTTTCTAGTAAATTACAAATTTTAAAGCATCATTACTTTTATAAAATTATAAGCTTAATTTCCAAATGCAGCAAGTTTGTTATCTCATAGCAACCCCTTTTTTGTTTGTTTGTTTGATTTATAATGTTGTCCCTTAAAACCTGATGAATTTTTAGCATGATAAATAAGAACTGGATCTAAATGGAACGTATATGAGCATTTTTTGGCGTTTTCTTTTTACTCTGAAAGTGTATGTAGTGTTTAAAGGGGCTGCAAAAGGAGCTGTTACTAAAGTAATAAGTTACTTAGTTCTGCGTTAACAGAAATAATCCTAAATTGAAATTATATTGATCATGCAGTGAATTGGTCTTCATTAATATTATTTTTGCTTGATACAATGTCATTTTCTCCGGGTTAAAAAACAACCAAACAGTATTCAGTGCATCATTCTGTTATGTACAAAAAGTAAAGCAATTAACTGAAAAAAAAAAAAAAAGATAAAACTTTAAAAAAAAATCTGTTTTGAAGCTGGTCCTTTTGTAGGTTTGGTCCAACGTTTTAGCTTCAAATATTAGATGAACGTTGTTGGAGTTTAAGTGTATCCAAAAATCTATCCAGTATTCTGTGTATCAAGTTGGTCGGCCTGGGGATTTCTTTGGTTTGGATCAAGTCTTGTGACTGAAGTGAGTCTGTAGTGGCTCCTTCCCATCCACTAGCTGCACACAGAGGCTGAGTCAGAGGAAGGGCTGGTACTGTGGCGTCCTCTAGAGGTAGTCCAGCTCTAGTGCGTGGCTCAGCGCCTCCAGATCAGCCCGACAGGACACTCTCCAGAACGGCATGTTTTTCTAAAGACAGAAAACAGGAAGAGTCATATTAGAATATACTGAATGAATGGAAATGTGCCACATATACACTCATTACACACTCATTAAACTCAAAATATAAAGTCTAGATTTGACACAAAATAACGCGTGCCATTGCTTTTTGAAGGAAAGCCCACCTCTCCATGATGGAGGACAAAAGTGCTGTCTGTGTGCATTACAACTATAAAAACTTTGACGATAATCTGCTCATTTCTAACTTACTTTAATCGATTTCATTTGTAAAATGGTTTCATCTTTGCTGCACTAACAGACAAGGAGGTTGTAAGGCAAATGTAGCGTTTTATCGTAAACCTTTTGACAAAGACAGAAGACGTCAATGGGTGGCAGCAATAAATTGAAAGAACTGGAATCCCTTTAAGTTGTCACAGATTTGCAGTGAACTTTTAAACAAGGTAAGTCAATGTTGATGTGAAAAAAAAAAAATGCATTGAATATTAAACAACCTGCATCATGTGCCTCACATGATATACAGCCAAGTTACTGTGATCATGTGACGTAGGTACAATCATCAATATAAGAAGAAAAAATCTACAGTTTAAAAAAAAAAAAAAGTGGGCTAAATAGTATTGCAAGTAAGAGTAAAAAGTAGTTGGATCAAACACTACTTATGTGTTTAATAGAACTGGGCAAAATGTCAAAGTTTAGATAATAGGCTCTTTTCACAGTGCTGCAGCTAGGCTAGTTCCAGGCTAAAAGCACTTACGGGTAGTCCTTTGTGGTGTATTCATTCTGTATAGAGAATAAGCTGAAATGCCTTCAAATAGTTCAATATTTAACTGACACAAACGGGACAACAACTTACAATCAGAATATCACTTTCTTTCAGCTGTGTCTTTATAAAATTTGTGTCTCAAAGCTAATCCCAACTCTATAGAACTCTACAAACTAAACTAGTTTTTACAAAAACTATCGGCCAGGCACTTTAATGTATTTTTATCCAATTGTCTACTCTAATTTAGTACTCAAATTACTTTTGGGTGGTAACGACTAACTGAACACGTTGACAGTATAACAATCTCCTCTAAACTGTTTCAGCGTAAGTATTAGGATGTTTTAATACCAATTTAAATAATTTTTACTAAAGTGTGAGCGATAAAGCCCAGATGTGAAACGCGTCTCTGAGTTTCCACATAAAATACGATATAGCGTGTGCTGATAATACGATTGTCGCGCCGAAGCAGATCGAAAGGATTGTACGAGGTTAACCGATTGGTCGCGGTCAATTCTCCAGCTGTCAGAAGCACAAGATTAAGATGTACCTTTTTGGCCACGGTTTCCTCCTCCGCTCCGTCTCCAATGACGACGTACACCGCTCTCCGGCCGAAGCGCTGGGATATGCGCTCGAAACAGCTCTCCTTGCCTGCAAACATACAATATAAAGTCTGTTAGCAGAGTTTAGAAATACCTATAAAAATGTTGTATTTATTAGATGAGTGATATTATGTAACTATGTGTTTTCTCATTATTAGTTCACTCAAATTTGTATTTTAATTTACGTATGCATGTTTTGGTAATAGACCACTTGCATGTTAGTAAACATTGTGTCGAATTCTGGTAGGCGGAGCTTAGCTGGAGTCGGAAAAAGACGTTGCCTCTATTTAAACCAGTGTAAAAGTTCGTTTTTGGAGGGATTTTTAAACACAAAAGCAGGAAAAAAATGGCAGATTCTGGTCGGAGCTATCAGGATATACTTTATATGGCGACTTTACTCTGTGGGACCTGACACAGACTTTGGTGAATTACTTCTGACGGATGGAAGCATTTTGTCTGAGCTTGTGTGGTTTGTCTTGGATCAGGATCACGTGACAGAAGAGGTAATTTTTACATTTGTTTGATGTTCGTTTTACTTTGCTAGACCCATTAGTGGATAAAATACTGTCTTTTAACGGTTCGTTCATGTCTTGAAGGTAATGCTAAATATGCTAATGTGTGTACCTCCTATTAGTTCTTCGGAGGCACAACATTTACTAGTAATTATTTTTTTAATTACTTAGCTAGTCCGACAAAATTGATTGTTTGTAGCTCTGAAAATCTGCTAGCTCTGGTCAAAGGCTTTGCTAAAGCAATAAATGAGGGTCTTGTGTATAAAAATTTAATGATTGACAACAGTACAGTATTCGCTACATTTCTAAATAAAACAGATCAGTTTGTACATGAAACTGCACCTGCACGTCTGGGTAAGGTCAGGCTAACATTAGACACAAAGGTCTTAGTCACAGTTCACGACAAAACGACTTTTTAACCACGATAAAACTTCAAACTTTTAACTCGTCAGCTATGAGTGGCATGAAAAGGGTCTATTTTGTATACTTCCTGATCCATGTCTGTACGCAGCAATGAGTATATTGAGAAAAAATGCTGCAATTAATTTAGTTTGATTGAGGAATTGATTATTTTCACAAAAGCTGACAGTTGTTTGAGATGGTAATATTGTAATAGTCATCAATATATGTTTATTCTTTACTTCTTCTTTACTGCTCTACTTCCTGGTATTTTCAACAGATTTTCACATTTTTCTCGAGAAACCTTTTCTTGATTAACGTAAAACTATCATTTATAATTGCAGGTGTAACTTTTTCAAACTAAATAAAAATTTGAAAAACGTAAAAACCTGTCATACGCACTTTAAGCATGAAAGAAACATGTTAAGGTCAACAATGGCACAAGTGCAAGTGTTATAATGGTATGGATAATAATAATGTGTAATAATGAATATAAATATTGGAGAGATAGAGAGCCTTATTTTAGTAAAGGACTTTTTCAAAGCAACATAAAATGCACCAAGACAGACAGACAGACAGACAGACAGACAGATAGACAGATAGACAGACAGACAGACAGACAGACAGACAGACAGACAGACAGACAGATAGACAGTTGTAATTACCTGTTTTAGTGGCACTATAAATATTCTCAATGGGAAAAGCAGATCCCAGGCCATAGAGTAAGACTTTGGACAGGGCTGGGATGAGTTGTGTTGTGGTCACTAAAACATTGACACAGTTTGGCCTGAAACAAAACACAAGACGACATTAACATCATTATCTTTGCACATACGCATATACCGTGTATTTTTATATACGTTTACTGATACTCCTATTACAGAGATATTGTTCACTGATGTAATACTTTTACGTGAATAAGTTTTGGTTTAGTTTCACTGGGAGTAATCTACAACTGACAAAAGCTTTGTCAACATTTAGACATTATTTTAATACAACTGCTTATTCTACAGCTCCTTTAGATACATTTTGTTTTTGTAATAGCTGTGTTTACCCTTTGAAAACACTTTTTTCAATAAACAAACACAAACATAAACTTCAAATGACTAATTAGATGTTATGTCCAGAAAGTTTCTCTTACATAGAGTGTACACTGACACGTGCATGGGATATGTGCAGGTTTCTTGCAAAGTGTCTACAGCAGTCACAGTTTACTGTGGTCTGGATCTCTCCAAACTACGCAAATTGAGTAGATTCCTGTGAGAATGTGAAATGACTTGAAAGCCATATAAGACAGGAAAAATAGACTTCATATGGATTCTTTTTGCAAACCTGCACGGTTCTTGCACCAGCATCCGGACTCCTCAAAGACCTGCGTACTCAGGCTCACTGGTTTTAAGCATAAGTTCTAAGGGAACAGTGCCCGTCCTGACCAACAACAAACTCACACTCAGTGTACACCCAAGGTTTATTTTGTTTTGCATTCTTCAGACATGCTCCCACTTTGGAATTCTGAACCAATACAAAGTAAGCACATATATTGTGAATGTTTTTCACCATGAAAATTGAATTAGAGTTTTAGATCTACAAAGCAATCGACACAGGGGAAAACCAATCATATTGATTTCGTCTGATTTCGACATGCTAATGCAAAGAAATGCTCCAAAACCAGATTGATTGATTTATAGATTTTACAACAGTAAGAAGATCTCAGAGATCAGAGACATTCAGAACAGTGTTTTCTGAGGCTCAAAAAAATCTCACACTATAGAACATCAGCGGTGTTTTTGATTCCAGAGACACTTCTTGAACCACTGCTTGGAGCTTTCCTAGAGTAATACTTAAAATGCTTACTTGAACTAAATTTTAGCTGCTCTACCCTCTGTTTGTGAGTAATTTACAAAATCTTAAGGAAAACAAAAGTCCTATTGTGTACATTTTCCAGACCTTACCTGGAGTTGATAAGTGCAAGAGCTTTGAGTGCTTGTGTGAGCCACAGGTCCGTGAGCACCTCCATCTCTCTCCTCAGCTGCAGCCACTCCTCTCTCTTGGGACTGCCTAGTAAACCTGACAAGCACAAAGCCCCAAACTCAACAGGAGAAAGCAACACGGCCCTAAAAGTGAAACCATTTACTGCGTGATTTAACTCTGCCGGCTGTTCGAGACGTAGAGCAACATCTGTATTGTCGTCATCTCTGTTTTGTACATTTGAGCTCAATCCAGTTTCATCACATCAAGTTTAAATTTAAAGAGAAAAACAAAAATCTGGGGCGCTGTGACACTGGAACTGGCTTCTTGTCTAGACTTCTTCTGTTCTAGAGGTAAACCTAATCCAGCCAAAGCATATTATATAATCATAGTTCAGATATTTAGCATTTTTCTGTACTTTTTAAATGGTTTAGTATAGTCAAGTCACTGTGCCTGCTATTTATTCTTCATATGCTGCACTAGGGCTTGGCATATTGACAAACACGGACATTGTTGTTAATCATTTTTGGCATATCTTGATTACGATAATATGTCAACTCAACAGAAAAAAAATATTAGTTAAGGTTTGATGATCAAATATGAGTGTATTAGACCGAAGACACGATCTACTGATGAAGTGGTCAGCTAACAAAGGAACTGCCTCTTTTTCAAAACTAGTAATACTTAAATAATATAACCAAATATTATGCTAAATAAAAAAAATGCAAGTAAGCAAGATTTTCAAATGTGAAAAAGATCAAATACATTTTATCTATATAGTCTTTGAACACCACTGAGTTATTGACTAAATGACTTGACAAAATCTGTATTTTACAATGATTTTTTTAAACAGTTTTTGTATTTTTAAACAGCTCTTTTGAAGCTTTTTTTTTTTTTTTTTTTTTTTTATTATTAATGATACACTCGATAGTTGATATTCATTTTCAGCTCTTCAAAACCACATTAATAATGTCTAAAATTCCATATACAGTATATCACCCAACTCAATGCTGCACAGTACATCTTAATTTGCACAAAATTGATTTATATTTAATGACCTTGATGTCGTACATGTGCAGGTCAAGGATCTTTACTGACTGAACTCAATGAATTCAATAAATTCATTTCTTTTGTGACTGAAGCTTTCTATAGAGCAGTGGTTCCCAAAGTGGGGGTTGGGACCCCAGATTTTCGCAAAGCAAAATCTGGGGGTCGCAAGATGATTTCAAGATGTAAATAAATTATAACTTGTCATTTAATTTTTTTTTTCAACTGGAGGATCATGTTTGACAGAAATTGGTGATATAAATGCAATGCAATTTAACACGATTTTAATGGTTTTCTAACTTGAAATTATTAGGGCCATTGTTATGACCCAAAAGGACACAAGACACACAGATGAGGAGTTCAACCTAACAGCCATCTATTTTATCTTTGATTTCGGTCGTGAGCTGGCTACATGGGTGTTTTGGGGGCCCAGTCTGAAAAGTTTGGGAACCCCTGATATAGAGAATTGTAATTGACGGAAATACTGTATGGCAGTGTTTATTTCTTTTTGATTTTTTGATTTATTAAAACCTTATTCTTCACTGAAACCAGATTTTTAAAATATATAAAAAGTTAATTAATAATTGTTTATTTGAGTAAGAATTGACCTGCAAGAACATCAGGCCCAATATAGCATACAAATGTTTTTAATGTAACCATCTAGTTTACTACAGAACCAGCTCTTACCTCCCACGTTGTTCTTGTAAGTGTTGTAGATCTCCTTGACCCGGCGGTACCTAAAGGCCAGTTTCCTCATCCAGTCCACTCCTCCATGGACCCCAGAACCCAGACAGAGAGAGTTGGCCCCGCTGGAGTCTGGAAGCCGTCCGACCCAAAGTTATATGTGCTACAACAAAGAAACAACAAAAACATATAATGTAAATCTTTAGGTATGTTCTAACATGACTTTCTTAAGATTGATTCATTGTCTTTTATGTAAAGGATCAAACAACAACAACAAAACAACAACAACAACAACAACAACAAACAACAACAACACACACCAACAACAACATTTTCTGCCAACCAAATAATAGAATCACAGACATTTTCTGACAGGTAAAGCTGCAGTAGTGTGAAATAGATGGGGAAATCTGACAGAAACTGATTTATTTGAAAATGTAAGACCTGTGCAAACATTTTTAAGACTTAAAATTAAATTTTTCTTTTTAAAACTTTTGAGATTTTTAAAAAGTCTGTAGAAACTTTGATGGAATAAAATGTACTTTTTCTTCTTCTTCTTTCTTCTGTTCTAATGTTTAAATATTTAATGTTTTCTATTCCATTTTACCAAGTATACCATACCACATTATAACTTTGTACTTCAACCTGACTTAAGTGCGCTGTTTAACTTTCTGGAGGTGAAAATTCTGGATTTGAGCCCGAACCCGGGTCGGGTCAGGCCCACATTTCTTGCTTAGTTGTTGGGCCTGGGCCGGGTTCGAGTCAAGACGCAGAGCCGCACTACACGTGCGCTCCACAAATGATTGACAGCTGTGCCAGAACACAGGGCAAAACCACTGCAGTGACAAAAAGCGAGGGTTTGATACGGCGTGAGAAGGGTAGGTGCGTTTGATGAGTGCCGCGGAGTGAGAAGGGAGAGAGACGAGCGAGAGAAAGAGTGCACTTTAAGTTACATGTGCAGTGAGAAAAGAAGGAACAAGAGGGAGAGAAAGAGAGAGAGATAGGGAGGAAGCACTTCTGGTGGAGAGACACTGTATAGATGTAAACACATGAGACACGTCATAATGTGCTTTTTTTTTTAGACACAATTAGAGAATAAGTCAAGTTACTATGTGCGTGGGCTCAGGCTGGATTTTTTCAACCGATCTAAACTCTAATATAAATAAGAAGAGAAAATTATTCTTTAGAACATTCTTATTGGGGATTAATGCATTGTATGCCATAATGTAAAAAAAATACAGTTAAAGGAGCTACTTCTTCATAGAAATAAACAGAAGGAGGCCCTCCACTAGACCAAATAATAGTTATTTTGTGACCATTCAAGCCTGCTCAGAGAAAAATTACACATTTACACGGCTATGATGTATACTCTAGGTAGGATATCTGCTTTGAATTTGAGCTCACCTTCTGTAATATTCCTGGGCTTAAGTCAAGCTAACGCTGCTAGTCCAGACACGGCTGTAAACCGTAACTTTATCTGATATTTCAAAATGATTGGTACAACCACAAACATGTCAGGGAGCAATAAAACTATTCTGAGAAGCGTGAATGATGTCTTGTCAATAAAGCGGTAGATCCCAGCAGCAAAATGAACTTAAAAACACACACAACCGAAAAGGGGCAATTGTATAAATAAGTCAAGCAAGTAAATACAATATAAAAAGCTACGTCTGGCTTGTAGCTTTTAAAGAATAGTTTCAAACGCTTGGATGAGTTTGCGCCATAAAACGTCTGGACTGTGGGAGAATGATAAAGCGACATTTTGATGCGAATTGAGAGGGGGTGGCTAATCCCGCGGACATCCAATACGCTTGTGGAAGTACAATAAAAAACATACATGCTCCAACACAACCGTGCAACTCAAACCGCTGCGCATCTCATCTCTCCATTTTTCTTTACAACTCTGCAAAGGGCAAGTCTGGTTCACGAGACATAGGAGAAGTGACTTTGGAAAAAAAAAAAAAGAAGAAATGTACCTTAGGTCTTGGCCGTTGTCGTCTGAAGCCACGTCATCGATGTGAACTTGGTCGCATTCCTGGGAAGAAAAAAGAAAAGACAGTGAATGAATATATTAAGAGATCTGTTTCAAGGTTGTCCAGACAAGTCGATTTAAAAGAAGAGGAGGCAGGAAAGGGATTAAAACACATTCTGAATAAAGATGAGGAGGGCAGACGTTACTTTTTTGAGCTTTTAGGAAAGTCAGGAAACTGTTCCCTTATCACTGAAGTTGTATTTTGCTTCATTCATGCTATTTTTTTGAATTCCTGCTTATAACTTCTTTCCCTTTCTGAATGAGACTCAAAAACAAAATTAGTCAAACTCCATGATTGCAAGATTTTTAACAAAAGAACAAAAAACTATAATATAACAGTCTTTATTAACCCAACCTAAGCCCAACTCTAAAGCTGGCTAGAGGAGTTTAGGATCTTCTTTTCAAAAAACAAACAGACCACAGACATTAGGACATTTGCAGTGAATATTTGTCTCACAGTTGCATCATGTGGCAGGAGGACAGAGTGTGTTCTTTCATGTGTGTAGTTATTAAAGTGAAACAAAACATAACTGGGTTGGGGATAAAAATCCAGTGTTTTATAAAAAAGATGTGTTTGGCTTTTAGCTACTTTTTACAAGTAATTTGTTACTAGGGCTGGGCGATATAGACAAAAAATTATATCTTGATAATTTTTTGGGCGAATCTCAATAACAATTTTTGGACAATATTTTGTCAGTTCAACGTAAATGTGTTAGTCTGTGTTCAGATTAGTTACACTGGAAAAAAGTGCCACCTTTAAATATTCTAATCAGTTGAACTGATGCATGTTTGACAAGTACAAGTACATTTAGTTATTATCTCAAAAACAAAAGAATTCTTTTCATTCTTTCAAATTGTGTGAATTTTTCTTGAAGTAAAATGAACTTGCTCTGTTGGCAATCAGATTCAAACCAATCGAAATCTACTCAAAACATGTAAAATGTTACTAATTATAGGCACACATAGTTTTTTAATTTAAGTATAAGTGTAATTAAGATGAAATATTTGTCAAATGAATCACAAAACTGCAGAAATCTCCCATTATAAACCAATTTTCCTGTATTTTAAAGCTCTCTGAATTGCGTAATGTATAAATTCTGGTAGAATATACATTCAAACTTGCCTTGTCTTTAGGAAAGTACAGCATCACTTATTTAATTTTATTGTAAATTAACTCTTTTGTAGCATGTTTTTACTGAACGATATACTCGATATTCAATTTTTGCGTATCTTCAAAACAACATTCACGATATTATTTAAAATTCGATATATTGCCCAGCTCTATTTGTTACACCAAAGAAGTCACATGTTTGGCTCACTTAGCAGCACAAACAAAAACCAGAATTTTAGCAGACAAACGGTGTGTTATTAGATGTAGCCAGGACGCTACACACTAAGGCCTTGTTCAGACACAACAACACTAACTAATGGCATAAACATGAAGCTGTATTAGGATTTATGAGCATCCACACAAATCAGTAAACCAACCTGAAGCTGGTGTAATGCCTTTAATTGATCAGAGTGTGGCGCTGTGACACTGGCAAAGAAAATCAGAAAACTAGAGGAAGACTGACACTGGGCATGAGCAGAAAAGTTGCTGAAAGTAAACAGAAACTTAGCGGAGAATTCTTTTAAACTGATCAAACATTCTGAATGAACCACATGGATCTTAAACCTACAGAAGAGACACGGGAAGTGAAATTTATGCTTCATATTTATTGAATTTATTAAATTTTCCCCTGTCTTCTGTAGATTGTGGTACGATGAGCTGCAGAATTTGGCAGTAAATATCATATAAAAGGTAAGTAGACCGGAGTTTTGAAAATGTTTTCATTCTGGGACTTGTTTTCAGAAATATTTGTTTTCAGTGTCCTGAAACTCTTTTTCATGTGATGTGTATTTTCGGTCAAATATTTGTGCTGAAACGCCCGAGTTTGGTTTTGTGTGACAAAGTCTGATTTTTACCTGAATAGACAACATATCTGTGCTAAAACAGATTTTCAGTTGTTAAAAAAAGGGCATAGCATGTTTAATTAACTTAAAATTATATTGTCTATGTTAACTTCAAATTTAAATGGAAACAAAATATTTTTCTGAAAAAAGAGTGAATGACTAAATAGAAGGATGGCTGTAGCACTCTAGACTTTGGAAACCCCTGCCCTACACCAACCAACATCAACTAATTTTTTGTGTGACTGTAGTATTTAGAGCTTTTATTTCCTTCCGTTGACAACTGATATTATTTCACACACATTAGTCTTTGTACATATTTGTCACGACGTAACCTCAGACAGACCGACCTGGTGATCTGGTTTCTTCGGCAGACAGAGACACTACCTCATCAGCCTCAGTTTCTCTACTCCCCACGCTCTGCTCACAATGATGCCACTGTTTTCTGTGCAAATCACCCCACTGGGACTTCACTCCATACTGAATCAAAACTATCACGTTTGGTGTGTTGGTTATGTGTACTGAGGTTTGTAGCATACTGACAGGAGCATACAGCAATAAGGATTTGAAAGATTCTCTACCAGGGATGGGACGATATGATGATATAAATAGTATTAAACTGCTGTTTCAGTTCAATTCTGATGTTGGATTCAATCTTCATGTGTCTATCTATGGGTCTGAGTTGTGTTAAGAATAGGTTCATTTTACTATCATTGTTGTATTGTTCATGAGATGGTTTTGCCATTCTGTCGGTTTTTGCTCAACAAAAATTGACCCAGAAATTACTAAAATATAAATATTATCTTCATAGGCGTTTTCACACATGAAAGTTACAAGAACTAGTTCAAAATGTAAGCCTTTTCCCACTTTCAGTTCGTAGTCCTTTTTTTAGTTCCAGTCCACATTTTGGTCGTGTTTGCACAGAGCAGAAACTATGGACTGAGGCCACACATTAGGAACTTTTTTAGCTCCTGGTATTGGGCAGGTACTTTCAAGTCAGACCAGGAACCTTTTGGTGACGCAAACACATTTACAATGCTTTGTTGGAAACATGTTTTATATGTTCTGACATTTAGATAAACTTTCCTTATCCTTGAGAAAAAATGCTTAAAATTTGTAACTCCAAAAATACATGTTTACATATGTAAATACAATGTAGAAAATACTGCATTGCACACTCCAATGGCAGTATTTATTAACCAGATTACGTTTCGGCAACATTTTTTTGTTCTAGCTTCTGTACATCATATTATGTGTAAGGGGAAAAAAAACAACTTTTGTTTTCTTAATACAACTTCATGACCTATAAAAATGTTCCATCCAGACTATACAGATGCTAATATTAAAGCTATTTAACCCTCCTTTTGCAAACTGTTGCTGCGTGAACACAAATATGGGAGGAGGGAAGTTCTTCTGACTAAACATAAGCTAAGGGAACGTGGTTACAAAGTTCTTGGTATTTTCATGTGCACAAACACTTTTTTTTCCAGTCCTGGTTTAGTCAGAGGAACTACCCTGTCCCCATGTCTGTGTTCACACTGCAACAGTTTCTGAAAGTGGTCATTAGCATTGGTATATTTTGAAACAACACTTACACTGTAAAAAAAAAAATAAAAAAAATCAAAGAGCCAGGGTACTTTAAGGGAGCGGAGGAGTTGCCATATTTCTAATGGGAAACAACAAAGAGTCAACACATGCTTCAAATGACCAAAATACATATGTAACCATCATCACGGAGACTTACAAAGACATTTAAAAAGGTAAACATATGACTTAGTTCTGCTTTAACTCTCATAGTAGTCAATGATGTGATAACACTGGAAACCATGAGGCGGCAGTGACACACAGTTTGTAAAGCAGTCATTGTAAACCCTCTCAGACGCATTACCACAGCAGGATTTACGGAGCTCTGACAACAAAAGAGAGGATAAAACATGCTTTGGAAATGACTTGTCTGGCACTCCCCCTCCCATGTCAGTACCAGTTGGACTAAAATCACCCAGACGCACACATAAACTGCGTCTGCTTTGCTTTACTTTGTGTTCGCTTGTATGTAGTTTAAATTAAACACATTGTTTTCAAATAGCCATTAAGAACAAATATACAGCAGTTATACATTTTGTCTTTCTGGCCAGGTTAAAGGTGCACTGTGCAACTTTTTGGAGGAGAAATTGGAAACTGCTTTTATACTTGATATGTCCAGAATTATAGCATATTTATCTCTATAGCAAGACAATCACAGTAAGAATATACATTTTTAAAGATTTTAAGCAACACATTACTGTCTAAATAACCTCTACCAGAGATGTCTTTAAAAGTGCACTGTGCAAGTTAAAATGCTCAAACTTGCAATACATATCAAATTACAGTTCATTGGCACTTCCCTTGATGTGCGCCATGATGTTTTGTAAATTCTATAAAAGCAGACCTGTTGAATGTGAGTGATTTGGGCCGAATTCTCTTTTGCAGAAACTAACAATGTATAAACAAGAGACTTTTAAGCCTTAAGACTAGTGCAGTGCCACTATAGGCTAAAGATGGCGCCCGTGTTCCAAAGTTAAGGTAATGTTTATTAAGGACAATGTACAACTACATTAGGTACAATTGCAGAGATGCTTGTACTAGATTCTAGCTCACAGCTAATTTCCATCTATAGTCTGGGAGAGGAGAGGGGAGGCACACTGGACATGTTTGCTACTTGTGTAATGTATCTTTAAAGGGTACATATCATGTAAAACACACCTTATTTTGCAGATTTTATGATGGTGTATCATTACTTTCTTATCAAAAACAAACTTACTCAGTAAGTTTGTTATGTCATAGGCCAGGTGTTAAGGCCATAAATCCTCACCAGACTTTCTGAGCCGGCAAAAGATTTTACAATTGATTGATTGATTGATTTTACAAGAGCATACAGGCTTATCGAAACAACAGGTCAAACAACAAAAACAAAAAACAGAACGGTAAGAGGATTTAAAAACTGTAAATCCCTATTAGCCAAAAGTAGCCAAAGTGCATTTTAGCTTCACAATAAGTTAAAAATTTTCAACGATGAATTAAAAACAAATCTGTAACAATAAAGGTGTTAAATGTAAAATTCTTTGACTCGTTTTTCCAGGGCAATCCCACATTTTACATGATCATAAGTAAAAGAATGAATGCCCAATTGATGCCACTTTATATTAACTACACCTTAAATTGCCTGAATTACAACCATAAATAAAGCAGAAATAATGCCTTAATTATATATGAACATATAATGAATTAATGAATGAAAAAGTTTAAGTAACTGGTTAGAAATTTGGACTGGAGGCAGGGTTCAGAGTAATTAAGTAGTAGTAGTAGTAGTGAAGCATTAATAAACATTTTCATCTGTAAATACAACAACAATAAGATGAATAAGGACTTTATTAAGGATTTATTAAGCCTAATTAATGTCTAGCTATTTTAAAGTGTAACCCAATATATTATGATGAATTTCTTTAGGTTTGGTGCAAGCTTTTGGTGAATTTATTGATTTGTTTATGTTTTGAGGTTGCTGTGTCATGAAATGTGTTTGCAAAATGAAAATAATTAAATGAGAGAAAGATATATATACCTCTAGGTCATTGAAGAACAGTCTGGAATCAGCCAAGTTGAAAATCATCTCCTCCATCCACAAACCAAGCGACACGGCGCGCGAAGAGTCCTTCAAACAAGACGACACAGCGTTACACAACTAAAAATCACAAACAAACCAATGTGTTTCAGAGTAATTTCCACGTGTGTCAAGCGTTTGCCTGGTCTTGCAGCATGTTGCTAAAATTCATCTATCCTGAGGGCAAAGAATGTCGTATCTCTCCATCAAACATAGCTTCAGTGAAGATTGGAAGATACTGCTTTTAGTTTGACCTGGTTCTGTCGTCTTTCGTTTAGGTGTGGTGGATATTAGGTCAGAAATTATGGATTGAGGAAATTGGCAAAACTTTATTCAAAAATCGTTACCAAACACCATTAATCTCGACCTTATCTCCGTCCTGTCAACACAGTCGCCGAATTGTCTCCAAAAACAATCTTTCAAAAACTCATCAAATTGAAGGACATGAAGTACTTTGCAGGTGCAGATATGTACTTGTCAATCAAAACTTCCTGCTTCCTTGTAGAAAATGCATTTATTACCAGTCTACAATAAGACTGGGCTATTCCAATGAAGCTCGGCTACAGCTAATGTTGACTTTGCATTATTTGTAGAAGATAGATTTACTTTCATTTCATGGCAACAGCTTTTTGCACACAACTAATACCAACAGCAGCACGCTTCATTGGAAACAGACTGCATAAACAATAACACGGTGTGTAACCTGAGGAAGAAAATACAAAAGGTGCAATCGAGATTATTTGTAGAAGTTACCAGCAAATACAGGTGAGTAACCCGCCCACTGCTTGATTACAGAAATACAGTTTCAAACTAATTTCCCCATAGAGATTTTGTAATAATTAAAGTAAATGTAAACACAAAATCAGCTTTTTTTCACTGTCAAACTGTGTGTATGAGGTCCAAATTGAATGGTCTACTGTTTCTGGGCCTTTTTTAAACACGTATGTGCAAAAGTTACTTATTTTGCAGTTATGTGTGGAAAAAAACGCAACTATGCTGTTGTTGTGGCATTTTTTCATAATCGTAATAATCGTGATCACAATTAATCGCAATTATAGCAGCAGGCGTGCACCTGTGACTTCATAGAGCATCTAAAATGTGACTGCTGTGAACCCAGTAAAAGCTGTAATATGGTTAAATAAAGAAAAGGTTCATGTGTTAAAGTTAATTAATGACTCTGAGACAAAGTTAGTAGATTTTTGCTCAACATTGTAAACATTTGTTTTCTTTGAATCATTATTGATTGTACTTAGACCAAAATACAATAAGTAGTTGTTCAAACACATACATATTGTGTGCTAATAAATATTTCAGTGATTTTTTTTTTTTTTTTTTATCGTGATAATATCCTTAATCGCAATTATTTTGGTCACAATAATCGTGAGTGCAAATTTTAATATCGTCCCATGCCTATTGACGACACAGTCCGCCCAGGTGGGATTTAAAAACTCCAATATCTGACGCAGCTGCTATAGCGAGTTGTAAAGCGGTCGCCACTATGTGATGAGATCATGGGTCATTTGGCTCAGGTGGATAAACAGGATGCGCCGGTGCAAAAGGTCGCAGGTTCGGCTCTCACGCCAGTGTTTTTGTTTTTTCTCATTTTCAATGTTAGAAAATACTCACATTACATAAAGAAAAGATTTCAGTCCATATGTCTGCAAAGTAAGGCTGGGCCATTTATCGTAAAATCCAGAGATCAAATCAAACCGAATTGTCAATTATTTGGTGGTGGATTTTGAATCGAAAGATCCATAAACAAATTTTTGTCAGTAAAAATGTCTAGTTTGGAGCAGAATATTGATATATAGTTAAAATAAAAAAATCTAATTAATGGAAAATATTGCATTTTTTTGTTTTGTTTATGTTCATGAATGACATTTTTCATTTGTTTTTGAAAAGATTTAGCAAAATCAAATCGAAAATTAAAAAAAAATAAATAAATCTGATTATATTTTTTCCCAGATCGCCCAGCCCTACTGTTAAGTTAACCCATGTGTCCCGTTGGAAAGTTTTACTCTATTTTTTTGTGTATTTCTTTTTTTAATTGTCCACCATTGCTACAGTTTTGGAGATATTTCCATAATTTCTTGTTACAAGTCTCGTAACAAGAGTCATATTTTCAAAAAATCAACTCACAATTTTGCTAAACCCAGAGTCTTGTCATTTACAAACGTGCTATCAGGGCCCTTTTACTCCACCTTTTATTGATGGCTGTAAAAATATAGTAGATTCTTTATTTTTCAAACTTTTTTTTTTTTGTTTTTGCTTAAATCTTGAATCCACTTCTCTTCTGACTACAAATACAACATTTGAAGCAGATTCCCCAAAAATGGGACTTTTTTATTTTTATATAAAAAAGTGTGAATCTAAACTGGATTTGTTTGGACCTTTTATTACAGCCTTGGATATGTTAAAAATCAGTCCCAACTTTGACGATTTTGTAAGTTTTGCACAGAAGCAGTTTGTAGTTTTTTTCTCTCTCTTGTTCTGTTGGAGCCATTTTCCCCCATTGACTTCCAAACACTTTTTTAATGGTTTTGATGCACAATAAAAGTGTGCTCTTACAAACAAATGTGTTTGTCCTTTTCAGAAGAGCTGAAATGTGTTATTTTTAGACTTGATCATGAATGTGTGTATTTCCCATTGAAACAGGCCAGTGAATAACAAGCCATGTCCCTCCTGAGCGCTATACTATTTTATAACTTGCGCATTCAAAATATTAAGAATCTGTGATAATACAGTAGCTATAAATACGACCTTAAAAACTCACCTAGTTAGTGATTACGAAACACATTTTGGAAAATTATAATTCACGCAGGCTATCAATCAAAAAAACTGTGACAAGATGTTATTGAGCAAGACTACAAAAGCAGATGTGTGTGCGTATGGTGTGTGGGTGCATGCCGCATTGTGTTGACGGCAGCCAGCAGTGTCTTGAAATTCGCCGAGCAAGTCGAATGAGTCGGTGTCAGCCAAAGGTGAACGGGAGATTAGCGAAAACATTAAAACGGTGGTGATGATGTGACAGCGGTAAACTATGGCTGCCGCTTTCTAAATACCGGCGAGAGGAGTCATAAGGTTAGCGAAGAGGAGGGTTAAACGTGACGGGCTAACAACAAGGATGAATGGAAGAAGGCGGCTTGTGGGTTTCGCCAGCCTGCCCAATAATTAAGTCGTTATCTGTAATTATTTTGTCAATAGATGGCTTTATAGCGAGGTGTCGGAATGCGTTATACTTCCAGACAGCGCAGCGACAACAGTGACCCTCATTCTAGCTCTCTGCTCTTAATCTTATGCAAATGATGCGGTGTAAACTTTCGATAACACCGCTTAGTCACGTTGCCGCAGGCCTTTTTTCGTTTGACAGCAAGCGCCTGATATAAAATGGTTCAATTATGCTACGAGGTGATTTAGGGTGAGACACTCTGAATAACTGAATGTAAACATATCAATTTTAAACGTCCACTTGTAGTTTGCTGACATAAAAAAGAAATGATGGATAGCTTGATGAAGATAATAATCACGCACAATTAAATCAGAATAGAAATCCTGATTATTCAAACAATTATTTGCTTAGAGAGAGCGCGGAGCATTAGTGCCGCTTAAATGCAGAGAGTGAGGAGATAAAACAAGTGACATATCGCACTAAAAGAGACTTGCAACTGTAAAGAAACTGTGTGACTCTCCTTTTTTAAGTTAAGGAAATCAATGAGCACATGCAAGCACACTTTTACGATTACTCCATTACATAATTGTTGTAATAAATAGTAGCAAATTCATAATAATTAATTTTCGATTAATTGCAGAGTCTGGTTTCTTAAACAAATAAGTGTAGTGTATGTGCACAGTGGCCAGACTTGCATAAATGGGGCATTCTGAAGCAGTACTTGACTATATTATTAAGCTTTACCGTGACAGTAACAGCTTGGGCATCTGAAACTGAGGAATACAATTTTTTTTATTGTCATTCAGAGGGTATTTTTCACCTCTCTCTATTTCTCTTTCTCTCGTTTCTCAACAACAAAACTTATTTAAATAATTAATAAAACTGTTAATTAAAATTCCCAGATTAAATAGCACACAATCAACACTCTTGTCCCAGTACGTAGCCCAATTAGGTCCATTTAGTCTTCTGATAATCTACTTAAAAGGTTCTTTCAATAAACCAAAGTTTTGTTTAACTGACATTTCGACTGCCCACTTGCAGTTTCTTCAGATGTTCCTGTGAGGTGTCTTGTCAAATGATTTTCATAGGTTTGGACATGGGACTATAAACCGGAATGAGGGGGCTTTTTTACTCTCCCACACCAGAATACTGTTCTCAAGAACCGCAGATGTGCTATGGTCTGTCCCACTGACAGAAAAAGGCACCAAAACCTAGGTCATTAAACTGACAGACATGTCACAGGAACATCAGGTGACGCTCTGAGGAAGACTCGAGTGGGCAGTCGAAAGTGTCAAACATATCTTTGGTCTGTTGCTGGTAGAGGTTATCGAGGAGGATGGTCGCACCACCAGGATTCTATTTGGATCTCTACGAATCATTCAAAACAAGTTAGTATTGTTTTCATGTTTTGTTTTTTTTTTTTGAAAATTAGTTTATTTTTCTCACCAGCAAACAACGTCTTCTGGTTTAGCATGTCACTGTTTCAGTGGGATTTCCTGGTTTTCTGTGATTGGTTGACTCAACCATCGGAAAGCTCGCTTTCACAATTGAACCTCGGCGCTCTGATTCCAGACCCTCACGTCTTTGTAAAGTTGTCTGTCAAAGCGTGCATGGACTGGCTGGTCAGACAATAAAGTAAGTAGAAACTGGTGAGAACTGTGTGGAAACAAGTGCATGGGCCTTTCACAGACAGCTGTGTCTGTCATGGTGCAACATCAGTTCAAACTCAAACACGTTCCTAACTCTTGCTTCAAGATCAGCTTCAGGCTCTAAGAAACCAAACTGGCAACCCAAATAGAGTCACGTAGGGTAAATTCTGCTTTTTGATTGGACATCCTCTTTAGAAAAAAAAAACACCAAATGAAAGCATCAACAAATGAACATCAGGTCTATAGCTTTTTCAATTAGGAATAACTCAGCCTTACAATGATTTTCAGTAGAAATAAGATTACGTTTGAACATCTTTATCTTGTATCCTTGGACAAATTTAGGTCATGCTCAGAAATCCGAATCTTTCATTTGGTTCCTTTAAAACAAACCCTGCTGTCCCAGTTCTTTAAGTACCTAACACAATCTTTATTACGAACTACACTTTCTGAATCCAGAGAATAAAGCTAACAAACAGCATGTTAAAGCTCTATGATAAGATGTAGAGTACTCTCATTTCAACTCAGTCTCTTTTCAGAAGTTTTAACAATGTATTTGTACTTGGGCATTACATGAAGAAAAACCTATTACTGCAAACATAACTTCTACTCACCTATGTTAAACAATACTGATCCCTCCAAGAAGAAGAAAAATAAAACCCAACAACTTGGTGCATGATATATTTGACAACGGAACAGTCATTACAACCAAGAAACACGCAGCTCTCGAGGCTTCACTGTTGGCTGAAGACGACACTGCTGAAAACGACCGTCTTTCAACACACCATTAGTCTTTTCTGTTCCTCGGCGGGCTTTAAGTACAGCTCTTAGTCATTGTTTATGGTGAAACCTAATTGCTTGACAGAAATGGGAAGAACCTTGTGTAAAAAAAAAAAAGTAAACTAAATTGATAAAGTGGAAGATAATTTGTGCCAAAACGGATTATCACTGTGAGACGAGAATGAAACAAGCTTGTAAGACATTTGGGGTTGTTAATCTTCCTTTCCGCCATCATTTGTCTAATTCTTCTGCTCCTCGTCTGCTTTTGAAGTCTGAAATCGTCCAAGTTTTTGGTTTCAGCGGCGGGATTGTTCGGGGCATGTGGGTGGAATCAGGAATTTCTTGCACATGAGTCAAATTTCAACATTTTTTGCTCTCTCTTTCTTCGTCTCACACATTTTTGTCTCACCGTTTTTTCATAGAGCGAGAAAAGAACCAGAAATCTGCTCTCAAACGTTCTTTTTCTGTCCATTTGGCAAGCGTGAGAATTTACTACACAGCTAGTCTTCGACGGATACAAAAAAATATGCCGTTGTTATAATGTTGTTAGCTTCCTAGCGTGTAAGGTCTGAAGCTCACTGTCAGTTAAACAGCAGGACGCGGGGGCAAGCTAAAACACACGCAGCCAAGAATGAAAAGAAACAAGAGGGCAAAGAGGTCAAATCAGCCAGCGTGTGAAAAGTATTAGGTTGGACACGTCTTCAGCTGTTTGTCAAATATCATATGAGGATAGCTGCACAGGTTAGAAATGGCAACTTTTATTTATAACAGATGAGCTAATGTTAATACCACTTTTGATTCTAATATTTAAAAGTCAAGGCTCTAGGAAACAGCGTAAATTAATCATACTTTCTTTGCTTCCCAAAATTAGGATTGGGCAATAATAAAAAAATAATCTAATTGTGAGCTCATCACTCTGACAATCAAAACTGTTGTATTGTTATTACCCATTTCTCTATTTAATGCAGATGTCTGTTCAAATACAGACTATTTATGCCAACTTACTCTCTTAACCTTACTTTGAGCTTCATTAATAAAGTATCTTTTGAATGTTGAAGGTTTGTTTTTAGCCTGCGCTTTCAAATAATAAAACAAGTGAATTTGAGCATTTTTTTAGATTTGATTCACAAAAATTATGTCAGTAACATGGATGTTTAGCATATTTTCATGTTTAAAGTTGCTTTTGTTGGAAATTAGTTTTCGCAAAGACACTCAAAACTAATTTATAAAATTGATTATTTTAATACCTTTAGACTGAATGGTTGGGGTTACTTGTTTTAGATTTTTTTTCAAAGGTTTGGTCACTTGTTTCTCTCTGAAAATGTGGCAACACTGGTCAGCATTTGACAGCTGGATTTAACCACTGACAGCTTTCTGCAAAAGCAGATAAGGCAAAGATAAAATAGACAGTCTGCAAGAATCATGATAAAATCAATTGTATTTGTCTCCAAGAAAATCGTAATAATTAATTTTTGCAATATCGCCCAGCCCTAACTTAAATAGTCAACTATTTAGCGATTACTTTTTCTCACCCAATCGACCAATGAAAAATTCACTGTACATCAAGACACTTACATTTTAACCAAAGAAAGGTCTAACTATGATATGTGCTTTACAATAAAATATTTTAGAAAGTGAGTTATCATGAAGATATTTTTTTTTTTTTTTTTGGTTTAGTAATGCCACAGCTGATCATGCTGGCCTACTTTTGTTTTAGATCAGAAAATTCAGATAGGTATCAGTATCAGCCTCTATGTACAATATTTTGACAATAATTGTATCGACCATGTGCACGTGTCTGTCCCAACTTGTCCTCATAGCATCAATTTTGTTTTTATTTTTTTAACAACTAAACAGCAAAATGAAAACAATTTAAAATATAGCTGCATATTTCATCATGACAGAAAATGTTATCACGTAAATTTTTTAATTTTTTTTTAAAAAATAAAGTAATCACAGTGCATGCAAAATACTACTGAAATGTCTTTCCAGCCTTCATATTAGGTCAAATAATCTACATGGCTCATAATACCGTTACTTGATTTACTGATAGTCAAGCTGATTATATACTATGTATAGATAATATGTTGGCTGCAGTATCTACTGTATGCTTTGATAAATACATTTGCTTAAACAATCAGTTTGACAGAATGTAATAATTTAAAGTGGAATTTTGGTGTTGGTCTGTAAACAGTTTAAATTCAATAGCCTATTTCTATGTTAATCCATTGCACCCATTCAAACATGGATTTACACAGGCCAGTTTATTTCAAGCAGCAATTAATCTAGCAAGTGTTTTTCATAGTTTTCATTCTAAAGATAGCTGCTCTTTGTTATCTTGTAAAAATAATAAAAAAATAAAAAACAGAAAGACAGATCACTAGATTACCTTGTACTAAGAAAAAAACAAAATTTACACGTGTTTTTTGAAGATTTTCCAGAGCTGTCTAAGCGGCCGTGGAAAGCCTGTTTGCTGTAATGACATATGGGCTGTTTGTGTGGTGTTGGCGGCGGGGGGGCTGTCCGTTCATACCTTGCCAAATCGTGAGGAGAAGGTTCCCGTGAGGAGCGAGTGGAAAATGATGATGGTTTCATCCAGATCCCAGATAAACACTCTCTGCAGAGCAATAACACGGACAGTATGTAACGCTAACCTCATCAAACGTTTATGTGAGAGAGACCCTCACTGGGAAAGACAAACACGGAGCAGTGCAGCGGTCTGTGTACCTCGATGTCCGAGTCCAGAGGAGGCGCGGGGTCGTTCGCTCTCTTCCTGCCCCGCAGCTTTCCGTCCTGGGCCTTCTCGATGGGACGCCCTCCTCTTTGCCTGGGGTGGGGGGGCTTGGCGGTGTGTGGTATTCTCCTGATGGGTCAATAAGAAAGAAAACAGTAGATGTATAGGCATCTGTAACAATCGTACGTTTAGTGAAAGTTGGATATGAACTTTGTGATTCACAGTTTGTTCATTTAATGTGGTGTGTGTGTTATTTGAAACAGCTGCAGTTGCAAAGTCTTGTTAACGTTTTGTGGCACTGTGAATTTGAATCACAGGTAACACTTTATAATACTGAACAGATACAAATCATTTACAAATGCAGGTTAACGACAGCATTTACTAATCAAGTGTCATTTCTAGACTCTAACGCTACGTCCCAATAGGACAAATTGGCATAATAGCTCCAAGCTTACAAGCCAAATTTGGATGTGTCACCACAAGAGAACTGTTGCAACAACACTACAAAAACTATAAATCTGACTTGCTTAAAATCTTGGAATCAGAATTTTAATCCAGATTTGAGTTGTTTTAACTAGATAAGATTTAATCGCTTATTTAATGTAGAATACTTCACTAGCTTCAAGACATTTTTTAATCTATTTCTCTACAAAAAAATTAGATTAAATTTGTCAAAATGCTTGAAATTAGGTTTAAATCAAGCAACTTTAATGTGTCATGAAATTCATTTTTTGCAGTGAACACATCATCAGTAGGGTAAAACTAACCTGCCTCACAACGGTCTAATCCCAGCTCACGTTCCCTATTAGTGAGTGAACAACACAGTTTGGTGATTCTGCCTCACAATGGTAGGAAGAGCCGACATTGGACAAGGACTCCATGACGCTGGCGCACAACAGTTATCCCAGTGGTAACTTTTCTGCGTAACAGGTTAGCAGAAAGAGCCGCGGCTGATTGACACAAGCTGTAGCAGCAACACTAGCCAGAGCTGTTCTCAGCGAGTTTATCACTGTGCGAAAACAATCACGCGCATGCTCACTCTGCAAATGTTCGGCCACTGGTGGACGTTTGGATTGTGTTTGTGTAGATGTTCTTTTACATGAACCCTAACCCAAAGAGACTTGAACAGACCCTACTGGGAGAAAGACCCTTAAAAGATAAGAGGTGGAGCTTGGAACCAGGAGCTACATATTTGCATATTCAGAGCAAGGGTATGTTACATCAGCTTTGATTGAGTGGACCAATCACAACCAACTGCTGTCAAACCAATCATTCCTGCTTTCAATCTTTGCCCTACTTTTTACCTTCTCCTCATGCTTAGCCAGCAGAAACGTTTGTTTGAATTGTGTTTGCTTGGTGAAATTTAGGGACTTACCTTCAACTTTAAGTCATTGTACTGTTTAAGCTCTTTAAACCTACCTGTGTGCGACTCTGGGCTGTGATTGGGCAGCATGACCGAGTGCTCTGGATGCTGATAGGCCACTGGATTTGTGATGGCGCTGGGGCTTATGTTGCTACTGGGTAGATACGGGCTGTTGTAGTGCGTGTTGTAATACGACGGGTACTGGCTCTGGCTGTAGCTCGAATATGCCGAGAAATCCTTTAGAGCACACACAAGACAGTTGGTTAATCTCTTCATGAAGTTAATATTGACACACATGAGGCACCATAAAGATCTTATCACAGCACTCACTTGCTGGGCGGGGTTAAATGGAGTTGTACTGGAAATCGCGTGGCTACCTTGGAATATTCCCGATGAGATGCCACCACCTGAAAAAACAAATGACAAGTTTAGATGTTAACACAACAATATTACTAGGAATAATTATTTTTTAATGACTGATTTGTACATTTTTTGACAAATAAAATAGCATGTGGTTCATCAAAATGCCTGTATTCTGAATATTTGGGATGCTTTCACTTTCAAGTAGTGATATTTTATAGTGTAACATGGCAAAACTGAATCTACTTTATGTTTGTTGCATCGCTTATTCCTTCCAAACATTCAAATATTTTTTGTTACAGACATGCTGATCATCAGAACAAAACAGAAGTGGTGATAAACAGGGTTGATACACATTTTAACTTAACTTGCTTCTCCATAACCACTTTTTCATGACATTGTCTAATTTATCCACACACGTGTTTCAATAAATTATTCAAACAACAGAGTTTGAAAGAATACAATAATAATTTAAAATTTTTGCAAACTTAAAAAAGACAAACCTCAAATATTTACCATTTACCTTTACCATTAGGTTTTTCAAGTCTAGTTTTGGTTTAATCAGTAGCTTCAGTGTATTTAGTTCCAGATGTACACAACATGTTTAATGTTTTAATGTAATGTAATTGTTAACGTAATAACAATATCATTGTGATGGATTAGTGTCTGGTTTTCGATACTTTTAACATTCTTAGCAATAGCACGATCAGTAAAAATGAAAGAAGTGACATATCTCATTGAAACGGTTTGGTGTATGTGTACTGTACAAATGTAAATGCAGTTACAAACCCAGGTACAAGTTAATGTTAATAATCACGATACACACTTTTGTTACAACGATTACAGCAATAATCATAATTGAAATTTCAATTTCAATTATTGCACAGCCCTATATATACATACAGTATTTGACTGTTTGCAGAATTTGACCCAAACAGTGCTTAGAAAGTCTAAAAGTGCGACGTTCACTCAAAAGCAACAATTTGAACAGAAAAGGAATAGGAAACTGTATTTTTATCTAAAAAGGCAGATGAGACCAATAATTCAGACCCAAATTTTCCGCTAATCATCCTAATTTTTGTTGCTGTAGCATATAAATCCTTATGACTTTATAAAAAAAAAATAATCGACTAAATTGCTAAAATACGACAGCACTTAGGAACAGTCACATTCATTACATCCTAAAAGACATGATGTCTGTAACCTCTTAGTGCATGCAATTTTTTCATAAAACTGCCTATTGATAGCACAACTGTCACAACACAAAAATTTCAAAGTCAATAGTGAGCTAGACTCTTCCAAAATTATTTTAAAAAAGTCAAATTTATCATGACGGTCTATTAACTACTTCATATCAGTGTATACTAGTTTCAACAGTAGTTTTAGCATAACTTAGTACCTGAGCATAGATACTTATTCCAATCTGACTGCCAGCACAGTAACAATTTATAGCAATTATGCTCCAGATTAACTTTGTATTATCTGCTTACATCCCTTAATCCCTGTGGAGAATATAATTAGCGTTGAGTGCCTCAGCTCTGACAGTTTGTTGCTCCAGGAGTTGTAGAAGCTTGAGTTATGTTTGACACTACAATACAGGTGGGAATCTGTGCTACCTACTGCTGCGCCTAACACGTCTTCTGCACTGGGAACTTTTACATTCACAACAAGCCAAAGAATGTCCTCCTTCCAGCCATTTAGCCTCCGCTTCACCCTGCATAAGCCCCAAGAACAAACTGTTTTTTGTTGTGTTGTGTTGTGTTGCGCTATTTCTCTGGTTACTTAACCGTCTTCACCTGCAGCATTGGGCAGTTTCTTGGTAACCGTTTAGAATGCTTCTGGTTCTTTCTGTATTGTTAGATTGTGTTTGAGCTGAGGCTGTTGCACTAAGACAACAGACAGGCAAAAGTTGTTTTTTTCTGTTCTGACTGGTGGTTAGATTTATGTTTGTGTTTATGTGAAGGTCCAGTTCAGTAAAAACTCATAAAGATATTATTTTGCATGTGTTCCTTTAGTTCCAAAAAAGCCATCATTAAGGGTGAGCAATATTGACACAAAATACTGTATTATGCCACTAAAGAGCTACAGTGATTATAGAATATGGGTGCAAAAGTTAATCGATTAATCGCAACTAAACCATTATTGAATTATACGTCAGCTACTTTACTAATCGAATAATTGTTAACTGTTCTTAGGTTTTCAAGTCTGCCTAAACTGGAAAAAATGTTTTATGACACCAATTGGGCAGAATAACATAGAAAATGCGTGGATTTGACATTTTTTACCAGGAAAAACACAATCTTAAATAAGTCAGTGTGTTACTAGAAACAAATTTGATCTTGATTTGAGTAAATGTGACTGTGAAGCTGAGTGAGTCTGAATGTACTTCAAAAGAAATTTACCAACAGAACTATATAACTATGGGATTATTTCAAGTACAGCAGCTATTTTCGAATGAGAAAATGCTAGTAGGAAAAAAAAACATATTAGTTGCAGCCCTTCAAGTCTGTATTTTTCTCGACAATATTAACCAAAAAATTCGTGACTTCTCAGCTTCTTGTGGCTTCAGATGCCTAGACCAATCAGCTTCAAATATTGTTCTGTTTCCATCCTGACGGCTTTCCAGACTGATAATGTGTAGAACTCAATTCAAATATAAAACTGACCCGCGCCAAGTTAGTATCGGTGTTGTTTTTGTTTGTTTGTTTCTTAAATTTGCAAACTTGTTTATTTTCTATCCTATCCCATTTATTCATGTACATTTTGCAAACTAAAAAAGGTTCCAAAGTGCTGCACGGGAAATGCAAAAACACACAATCACATGATCTGCCAGTGCTCAACAAAATAGAAACATAAAAAAATACTTTTTTTTTTTTTTTTTTTGCAAAATTTTGATTTTTTTTTCTTTCTATTTTTTTGTTGTTGCTTAATTTAACACTGTAAAGTTTAATCAATATTTCAATACACATCTAAAAATGTATAAAATATTCTGAATAAAACAGGGAGATAAAACAGTATGGTCCACTGACAGCAAGATACACTTTGGCTATTTTTAAATATCAAATTACTTTCGTCGTAAGTGGAAAAGAAAACACAGGTATTTTTTGATATCTTATTCCATGATAAGTCATAACTGTCAACGATATACTAAGTGACATTTAAACGGTTGAATGTGTGCTGTGTCTTATATTTATTTGCTCAGTATTTTTATCTGGAAGGCAAAAGGAGAACAGCAGTTAGTGGAGTTGCCTTTTTTAGTCTCATGTTAAGGAAATAGAGTGCAGTGTTGTTATAGCACATGAGGGTTTTGTCTGCCCTCCAGACACAAGCAGCAGGTGACTGATGTCTGACTCATGTAAATAAACATGTCGCATGTTACTATGGTTAATAACACAGTCGAGAGGGAATATGACCAAAACATATTACAATAAACAATAAAATACTTTCTTGAGCAAGTATCAGTGTGTAAAAAGGTGCACTGTGTAACATTTTGACCAAAAACAGACTTGGATAAAAGCATGTTTTTGTCATTTAGCTTTCTTAGTTGAACTACATAAATAATAAAAATCTGTCTTTGCTTTGAGCAAGCTTGTGAGGCTTTACAAGCCTGGACAGAATGGACTTAGTTTCATGGAAAAGCTTTTCCTTTAGTTGTATTTTTCACTTTATGGCATAAAATGTATTTGTCCCCATTCAAAATGTCTCAAAGTATGTTTTTAAAGGGAGTGTGCCAGATATTCAGTTACGTTACGTTTTAAATCAGACTACTTCCTAGGGCTGGGTGTTGCCAAAAACCTTCTGATACAATATGTATCCCGATAAAAGGGCCACGATACATGTTTGTCTTGATACAGTTTACTCACAACAAAAAAAAAGATATATTTTACTGACCAAATAGAAAAAAAACTATTGAAAAGTATTGTATACTCCCTTTAAAAATATTTTCAAAAATGTTTTGAGTACAGGACTCCTTCAAATCAATGCTAAGAATGTAATATAGAATGACAAAATGCAGAAAATGTGTTTTTTCACATTGCTTTTATGTTTGATTTAGGTGTTCTGGTCAACAGTTTCAGCCCTAAGCAGCAGTCCAAGGTCAGAAATGGAAAATTGTTATGAGTTAAGTATCTTGATACGCCTTCCTCTATCGATATGCGTATTGCCAACAAGTTCATCACGACATTTGCCAATATCAATACATTGAGTACAGCCCTACTACTTACTCTCACACATCCTTTGAAACTAAAGTTTTGGTTACAATTATGGCTTTAAAATATCCTTTCACAGACAGCCAAGTGAATCTGGAGTGGACCACCCAATTTTAATATTACTATTATTGAATACAGAAAGTGCACAGTGGTCTATTTTTTCACCCAGTGCTTGTATTATCATAAACTTTTTAGTGGAAAGAGCAACATTTACGAATTTACAACTAAAATAGTTAGGTTTCCCAGCTTTAACTTTATATTTCTACAGAATTGTGTAGTTGACTTTTAACAGCGCACCTTTTAAAACAGCCACAAAGTTTGACCTTTATTACTGTTTTCAAATGATTTCTAGTTTTATCAAAACTAGTCCTTCTTGTCCAAGTGAAAATACTTAAAGCATAATGTGGTGAACAATTCCACAGCTCAGAATGCAATTGGTTTGTGAGCAAAACATGACTGATGCAGGAAGTTTAAAATTAATTATTTCTGTTTTTTAAAGGAAGCTGCGTTTAATTTATTTTGAATTACCCCTTGAGTAGGTGACAGGTCCACCACAATATTATATTATTCTTCCTGGTAATTTGCATTTTATTTTATGAGGAGGAAACAACTTTGAGGTCCATTGATATTAAACTAAACCTCAGCTATCAAATGACTTCAACCATGCATGAAAAATAAACACGATGTATATTTTAGGTCTGATTTCAAGTTGAAGAATAACTGTCAGTGATATTAAATGACAAGTTAAGTGTCGGATGTGGACACAAAGTTTTACTGTAACTATTTGCTCAGTATTTTGTTTTATCTGGGAAGTAAAAACAGGACTTCAGTTAGTTTAAGTGTGAGATCAGATCTGACTTCTTCTGTTAGTTACGTGGTTTCTGCGGGGATTGAAACATCAAATTTAAGACCTTTTTAAGACCACAAAACGTACAAATTAAGACCAATATATCTTCAAATTTTAGATTTCACAACAATCAAATGAGCTAACAAAAAAGAACAAATTTCATATAGCAACCGAGCATGCCATCTGTTCCATCAACCAAATAACTAACCAATTGTATATATTATTGAGAATGTTATTGAGAATTTCCCCACAGGAAAAGCTGCAACAGTGTGAAATACACCGAGAATTCGGACAGAAATTGCATCATTAAAAAATTTAAGACCGGTGCAAATCTTTTTAAGACCTACAACTGCAAATTTAATTGACCTTTATTTAACCAGGGAAGTCCCACTGAGATTCAGAATCTCTTTTGCAGGAGAGCCCTGGGGGAAGGGTCAGGGGAGGCATTAATGGACATGTTTTTAGTTGTAGGAGAAAAGCGGAGTTTTCCTCCTACAACATGCAAACTCCACATAGAAAGGCCCCGGGCGGCCAGGGAGTCGAACCCAGGACCTTCTTGCTATGAGGCCAGAGCGCTAACCGCTGCGCCACCGTGTTGCCCACACCTTAAGACTTTTAAGGCCTTAAATTCAAACTTTTCTATTTAAGACTTTTTTCATACCCTGCCTGCAGAAACCCTCAAATTAATCTGAGTCTGTGGAGTAAAAATCCAGACCATTTATAAAATATATACTGTCTGACCCTCTTGATTGACAGATGAATTTGCCAATCAGGGACATTCTGTATGAAAACCAACATGGATGCTTGCAAAAAAACAAAAACAAAAAAAATGGGAAAAATTTCCTATGGAACTGAAAAACATGGCAGCTTTTTGCAGAAACAATGAGTGAAGCAAAAAAGGTGAGGTTAATGTGAGGTGAGTGAATTTAAATTTAGGTCTACATGACCGACGACCAATCAGCTCATGCTGTGGAGTTGATCTAAAATGCAGGCGAGTGGTGACCAGACTAACTCTTGATCCTAGGCAAGTGAAGTGAGGCTGCTTGCAGAAAGTAACTTTAATGTACATTTTTCTAGATACTGTTCTGGTAATCAGTTGCCATAGTTTTTTTTGTTTGTTTTTTTTTTAGTAAGAATTTGCTGAGTTTTAAGTGCAAAAAAATCAAAATGTTTTCTGTAAAGTTATAGTCTTGGTTTCACCCAGGAGTCAAACCAACAATCTTCCTATTGGTAAGCCACAGCTCTAACTAGGGTGACCACCTGTCCCACTTTTGGTTGTACAGTTACGCTTTTTAGGCTTTTGTCCCGCGTCCCGCATATCACGGCCATGTCCCGCCTTTTCATTGGTGATCGAACATAGCAAATATAACACTTACAGCGCCGTGTTTAAACGGTGATCTCAGGCATCTGTCTGATCTCTGTTGGTGCGCGTTCGTGTGATAAGCAGAACCGCACGTCAATCAACAGTGCGCACCGCTGTTCCCGCCCACCATTTGCGAAGAAAACTCAACTTCAGTCTTCGGTGACAGCGAAGGAGAAAGGCAAATGCTTGTGAAGAGACGAACAGTCGCCAGCGAGGCAAAGAAAAGGAGAGTTTGCATGTCCAATCAATCACTGAACACACTCATGAGTCTGAACACTGAAAGAGACGCTGAAAGAGCGCACGTGCTTCTCCATCAACCACAGAGGGAAAAAAGACAAAAACAACATGCCTTTTAAAAAATATTTATATACAGTATATTATTCAAATACTAAAATATGACTAAATGAACATTGCAGAAGTGAAAGCCTGCTTTTTACAGTGAAGTGAAGTGATGATGAGGCTTTCCATTTCTGCAGTTTTGAACGTTAAGTCAAAGGAGCTCCAGGACAAGGTTTATACTTAAAGTGAGGCTAAACACACGTTCAGAGACTAACTCCGCCCACAACTGAACCCCAAACAGGCTCGCAAAAGTGGGAGATGCCCGGAGGCCTTTTAAGAGACACCCAGAGGGTGTGAACAAACTTTGATTGACAGCACCAAATATGAACAGTGAGCTTGGCAAACGATGTGACGGAGCAGTCCGGGTCCTGACCACTGACAGTCTACTATCTGAGGGAAGCTGTACTAGTCTTTGCTTACTTGCACGTCAAGATATTTTTAACTTTACAAAACATATGTATTAAACCTTTGCTTTAGTCTACATGAGCTCATTATGTGGGTATTTTCTAAAAATGAATATGAAAAACTCTTCGCTGACACGGGATTCGAACCAGCGCATCGTTGTACAAACAGCTGCACTCCGCACCACTCGCTCAACAAGCTGAGCCAAATGACGGCTGATATTAATGCGAAGCGAGTGATCGCTCTTCAACACTCCTCCGCAGCAGCGGTGTCAGGGGAGGAGTTTATTTATTCCCTCTGGGCGGCTCGTCTGCGCGTCAAGTCACTGTGACGTCAGAGGGTACTGAAAATGCACTGACAGCGTTTGCCCTGCGTGGCAGTACAGCCGCGGTTTTTACACACATAACTGCAAAATGAGCGAGTTTGCACAAAAATGTCCCAAAAAGGCCTGGAAACAGTAGATAATTAATTTTTTACCCCATATACACATTTTAACAGTGAAAAAAAGTTGATTCTGAGTTTAGTTTCTCTTTAACAAAATGCAAAATGAAAAGTTACTCAGCTCCAATATTTAGCATTCCAAAAACATAGGGAGCAACATCTAGTAAGGAGGGAAAAACAACAGTGCCATCCTGACCCAAACTCTGGCTACATATCCTAAACAACAAATACAGAAGGATCTTGGATAAACACAGAGGACCATTTGGTTTCACTTGTGTCCCTCTTCTCATGCTTTGGCCTGGCTTCTCCCTCGGCTGTGTTGTATACGCTACAATGGCTGACATGGAAACAGTCAGCGATGCAACAAACATTTGGTTGTTGTGGCTGCTTTAAAGCCGTTTTTGAAGTCTGGGGCTAATGATATATGGATAAAAATATTCAAACAAATCAGTATTTTGTTTGGGAACTTTTTTTTTTTTCATTCAAACTGCAGCGTATTTAAACGTTTGCGGGTTTTGCACTCAACTGAGGTGAACTTAGACGATCCATCTCCAAAAATCTCTTTGCCGTGTTTTGTGGATTCAAATGTTAGAGGCATGATTTGTCGAGCTGTAATTTGGGAGTAGTATTGCATAATAAGATCTAATACTAATACACACAGGTGCTTTTGATCTGCTGTATGGAGCCAGATGTCAATTTTGTTTTCGTCAGAATTAGTGTGATAAAATCTACACAATCTACACACATTAAAGTTCACGCTTCATTGCAATTAATTAAATTCACCTGGCAGGTAGTTGTGCCGATAAACAGTGTGTGGGCGTAAAAATATGTCTTTGTTCGAGTTCGTTATAGCTACTGTAACCACTTTTCTAGGAACAAACATGAACGGGCCTTCTCCAGAATGAATAACTGTCCATTTTGTGGCCCTGCAAGCCTGTTTGTCTATTTTTGACCAAAAAGTTACACAGCGCACCTTTAATACCAAATAAAACATGACAACAGAAGCATTTACTATTGTTGGATAAAATGCTTGATGTATCTCATAACGCACAGATACTGCAACCAGATGTTACATTTCCTTACTTTTTGTATGCTGTATTAAGTTTACAATACAATCAAACTGTTTTCAATTGAAGACGAGCCATTTCCCATTTGACAAAAAAAATAAAAAAAAGTCCAATAACCTAACAGGCACTTTTTAGCATTTGACATTAATTTGTTTTCGTCGTCACATTTTTTATAGTTCATAATTTATCAAATTTAATAATTGGTTCATAAATCAAAAGCTACAAAAGACATTTAAAAATTTTCCTATTTTTTCTGTAAGGTCTGGACTATAAGTTTGGAACTGTGGCAATTCGGCTAAATATTAGACTTTCATTGACTTACTACAGTAAAAACAATTGTGGCCTATAAGCAGACATTTAAGGTTTTCCATGACTTTTCCAAAGCAATTCTTAACACTCACTTGCTCTGATGAAGATTCACAGGTAATCGAAACCAGTTGGCGGGAGTACCATTACATTTACTACTGCAAACTCAACCATTCTTTTCTATTTTGTTGTAATACTTTAAGCCTGCTGGTCTATTTTTTTTATTTATTTAGTACTTGATTATTATTATTATTTTTTTTTGTAACAATTTATTTCCATAATTTATTCACCCATATTTTGAATGAACTATTTAGGTAGCACATACACAGAAATTTAATGGAGACCTATTATGTAAAATACATTTCAAAAGTTTTTAACCTGTTATAACTCTCATCATTAGTTTACAAAAAGTTTTATTAAAAATGATTCATGCATTTTTGAGTAAACTTGTATTGTCCTGCAGCAGAGTGCTCAGAAAAGCACTGTCCTCACCTACCACCTATCCCCGCCCACTTGTCTGTAAATAAATGTGATTATTAAAAAAAAAAAAAAAAAAAAAAAAACATCTAAAAAAGCATGTATGGTTGAAAGCAGTCACATAGCCACTTAGCAAATGACGAATATAAAATATGTTAAATTAAAATCTTACGCTGAAGAGGCGGGGCTTATCAGTTTTGCACAGGAAATATATGGACCTCTTTCTATTTCCAAGTTGTTTCACATAAATTTGGGGATTTACAAAAAAACAAATGACTCAACTAAATATATTATAGTTCATTCCTAAATACATAAAAAACATTTTAAAGCACATTATAATCAAAGTATTTAATTCCAGTTTTAAACAAGAGAAAAGGACTTTAAAAATGTCAGTTGTAAATTATATATATTTTTTTTATTTATTTTAAAACAAGTTTTTTCTCCATCTTAACAAGAGTGGAACTGTCAAAGCAAAATATTCACATTTCTCTAGGCCTGGACAATAGATTTGATTTTTCAATGACTTTTTGAGGGTTTACATGACTGTACAAACCCTGTATAAGTTTTTTTTTTTATAAGGCTAATTAAAAGTACTTTTCTTCAGTCCAAGTGTTGGTCTTGCCGCAAAAAAAAGTGGGTGAACGCATGAATATACATTAATATGTTTACGTTCTGATACATTCAGCCTCTTCTTATTTCAACTTTTTCAACTGGTATAAGCAAAATACACTTAAACAAAGCCGAAAACCACTTCAATCTTTTCACATATTTATCTACTACATTGACATTTTCTATTCTTAGTCATCTCTATTTGGGACATTACCCCATCCACCCCCTGTGCGTCGCACTTTAACCTCTTCCCTCACGCTCTCACAAGGTCAATTTCATGCTGCTTTTAAGGCCATAAAGTCACACTGAGCGAGTCGTGCTTCGGGCGCCGTCGTACTTGAGGAATGCGCGCGACCCCGGCCCGCACGACGCACGCACAAAACTCTAAAATACTTGTTTGTATTTTTTACCACGGCCTTTTGCTCATCTTTCCTTTTCTGACTCCTATCTCCAGTACTTTCCCATCCCGTGTATGTTTTCTCACTATGTCTTTCTGCGGCGGATGAGCGCGCGCATGCTGTGTTGTTGGTCTGGAGTAAAGAAGGGGGAGTTTGACCCAGAGAAAGCGAAAGGCGGGTGGGGGCGACGTGCGACGCCAGGAGTCCAGACCGCGGCTAATGGGGAACAGGTGTGGCACGGGGAGGCAGAAGATGGAGCGGTGCCAGGAGAACTGACCAGCGCTTGGACGGACTGATGGGAAAAATCTATTGTTATCTATTTACAGTTTGTGTTAGTTTGTCTACAAAACAGCGAGAATGTCTGATAATATTGGAGGAACTGGGGCAGAAATCGGCAGTAGTGGAATGTACCTAAGTACAAAACTTTTATTTGTTTAGAATTTGACTAAGGTAACACATTTGGGTACTTCCTCCACCACGAAATCAGCAAAGGTACAATATGCTATGGGTAACATCTTTTCCCGACATTATATTGCCAGAGGGAATAGAAATCCATCTGTCTGCTTTTTGGACCTATAAGATCATTTCGATGACATGCAATCCACAATCTGCTGTGAGTACAGAGGGCTCACATTTGTTTATATGGTGTTAGTATTTATTAGACCTAAATATTTGAAATAGAATGAATTTTGCACAACCTTTCCAATCAAACAATATTTGTGTGCCTAACTTTACAGTCGGGAAATACAGTATATTGTGCCTCAATGTATTTTCAACAACGTCATGTTTTGTTTTGATTGTCATTGTGGTGGGTATGCAACCTATTTGTAGCAATTCTATTGGAGAGGGTGAGGTCATTTCTGAGAGCCCTGTATGTTTTTGTGGATGTGTGTGTCTGTGAATCTTCTTTTGCCTTATGTATTGCACACTTTGTATTTTTATTCCTGCTGTTTCTGATGCTTTACTTTTTTTCTTAGAGAACCCCTCAAAAACGAGATGGCCCATCACAAGGAGGTTAGTTCCTCTTAATAAAATAAATGTCAGTTAAACGTACTTGTTTTTTACGGAATAATAGATACAGTCGGCAACACGTTTTATTGGAGGCGTGGCCTGCTGTGGGGGAAAGTCATTATTCAAGTGAATAAAGTGAATTTTTAGCACAACTAATTCAAGTCGAGTCAGAACCAAGTTTAAATGGAGGTTGTTGTGCAGTTATATCTGTTGTGTGGCTGTGAAAATGCAGTGCTAGCATCACAATAGCATTTAGCTCACAGCAACAGTTAGCCTTGTTGGATACATTTACAAATTTGAGCCGCTGGATACTTTATTCATCTCCATATCTTCATATCCGTATTCGACACAATATATTTTCTTAAGTCCACATTTGCTGTTGAGCAGTGAGTAATAAAGCTGTTGTTCTAATTCACTGTCCATGTTATATTTCCGCCATGGAGGTCTTTTAATCTGCGTGGCCTATATCAGCAGTTAGTCATAAAGACTTGGACTAAAAACATAGCTCTAGATATTGCATATTGTGAAACTTGTTCTATTACTGACCATAGTTTCATATACTGCATTCTTTCTTATTATTGAGCAACCACATTTGCAAGGTTACACAATGGTCTTCTATTCCTAAAACCACAAACTTGGAACTGGCCTGATTATAGTATGTACAGTACTCAAAACGAATAATCCTGACATGTTTGACAGTTCATTCATCTATCAGCATCATCCGTCTCCCTAATAGGTCAGGGACTTTCTGCTGTTAAGTCGTTTTAAATTGTGTTCCCAGGAGTGGTCAGTCTGGGCCACTAAACCAACTATAATTTGACTTGAGCTAAAGCACTACACTAGGGTGACAAAAATTAGGACAACACAATATTGTTACAAATTGTATACTAATTAGTCTTAAAACGAATCAACTTGCAATCATACAAATTTCTATAAGACCTGACATGCTGTGACGAAAACTGCACCAAGAGCACGGAAAGTGATTTTCCCGTTTTAGATCTTTACATTTTATAGTGTTTTTTTGTGATAAGTACAGCACTTTCTTGTGTATTACTCAGTAAGTTTAATCTCAGTGGAGTAAGCATCAAATAAAAACCACAAAATGAAAAAAGCAGAGAATCTCCAGCAATGGCAAGACCTCAATCAATCCCTTAGTCACACTCCACTTTCATACTAAACAATGCATGTGAAGTGTCTTGTCTCTAGGGCTGTAGTCAACCAAAGAAACTCTTGGTCGACTAAAAACATGTCCCATTGACCGATTAATTGACTAAAAAGAAGGCGGGTCAAAGACTCTGAAGCTAAAGGTAGAGTTGTCCAAAATATCTAAAAAAAAATACACATCGAATATAAATATTAGATACTTGTTTGAACAAATACAGATAACATTAACAGGACAAACAATTGAACAAAATCTGATATTTTCCTCAAAACAATCCTAGAATAATCTTGAAATTCATCAAAACTAGTTTGAAACTAAAATGTTATAAACTTGGGCTTTGTGTTGAAAATGTCAGTCCATTGTATAAAAATCTGACTTTCTTGAAAGGACATTCTAATTCTCATTGTGGTATTGAGAATCAAGTTTATTCCTTTTAGTATTGTGGCAACTCTGCAAGAAACCTTGCTCAAAGAGACTAATAATATTCTGCATTTCATTCAAAAACTATAGTTCCAACAGAAAATGAATAGGAAACCGTGTGTTTGTATAAAAAAGGCAGTTCAGACCAATGATTCTGTTACTGTTGAATACAAATTCCTTATAATCTAAATCAAAGAATTAGTCGACTAATAAAGTTTTGGTCGACCATGACTTCATCAACCGATTAATCGACTAAACGACTAAAGAATTACAGCCCTACTAGTCTCTGTAGTTTGTTCTAGTGATACATTCATGGTCCTGTTATGTTTAGCTTTTGAGATGTGACGAGACCAGGCTAGGGAAGGGTTGCTTGGAAAAACCAGACGATATACTGTATAAAAAAGTATATCGTCTGGCCACCGTGTACCTTTTTCCAATTTCAATGAGCGTGATTGACAGCTTAATTAGCCAATCAGGGAGAAGCATCGTCTCCCAAAAAACAAGATGCCTGCTTAAGACTCAAAAAAAAAATATCATGTGAAACTGAAAAACCTCGCAGATTTCTGTTGAGTCAATTAACGAAGCAAAAAAAAAACAAAAAAAAAAACATTTTAATGTGAGGTGAGTGAAGTTAAATTTTGGTTAAAATGAGAGATGACCAATCATCTGTTTTCACGTGCGTCAGGCAAATAAGCTAATCTGATTGCCGCACCAGGTTTATCTAAAACGCAGGCGCTTAAAATATGTATATCACAACTTTTTTTCAACCACAATTTCAGTTTTATGACGATTCACATGTAAAGTCTATTTTTAGGTAAATAAAATACTCCTTCGACATGATTTGTCTCAAATTCAACTCAATCACTCAAAGCTTGACAAAAACTGAAAAATAGAAGTGGAAGCAAAAAAATTCTTTCTAATTGAACAGACAGTTGCACTAAAATTGAGAAAAAGTCATTTATGATATGACAATTTCATAAATGCACATCGCCGCATTGAATTTTTATCTCTGAGCTATTTCTTAATCAGGTGAGCTCAGTAATTGTCACTATGGATACCTGGAGGAGGGGGCATGTTTTGGAGGTCACTCAAAAATACTGACAACGTTAGTCATATCACTATTGCAATTCTTACGAGGTTCTTGGGATTATTTGATCCTTAAAAAGAATATATAAAACATGTTTAGTACTAACCATGTGTATGCGAGTAGCTGTAGAGACTTTGGCTGGGAGGAGTGCTGCTGAAGTTGGAGTATCCCAGAAGCCCCGTCTGTCCCGGAGAGTGGCTCAGACCATCTTCTGTTTTGATATCTAAGCAAAGAAAGTACAACATTTTCCGTCATGTTTTATGTACAGTTACACATTTCAGGTTACTGGACTCACTGTAGGACGGAACACTGTAACTCTGTGCGTGGTGAGTGTAAGGTGCGTACGGTCCTGCCGACTGGATCGCAGGGCTGTACTGAGTCTGTCCGTAGGCCGCCATGACACTTCACTACTTGTCAAACTGTCCTAGTGAAGAAACAATTGAGGTATGATTAAAAAAAAGAGGAACTTGACAACAAAGGTGTTCCTTTTCTGTTGTGGATGAATACAAAGAAATAATCAAATGAGGAGAACTGGCATGGTTATCGATACCCAGGAGAGTTTAAGAGGAACTTATGATGGCTGTATCTTTAGATTAAATACTCACCAGCAGGAAAGATGCAGAAGGTTGTAGAAGTGAGGAACAGGAAGACCCTCTAATGAAACAGTAAAAACAACAAATAAGTTATTGTACACCAGTGACCTGAAATAGTCTCTTTTATCAGGTGCTGTTGAACACTAATTGTATTCTCATCCTGGTGATGATATACTTTTATCATTAGATCACCATTGTGTTTTTTGTGTACATTGTGTACATGAAATGTAGTGAATTCAAAACTATAACATGGCATTTATATAATATTTTGTCATTTTGTCAAGGCCTAATTTGACCCGTTGTTTATAGGTAGGATTAGATCTGGTAGCACTCAGAAAGCCACATATCTTGGCTAAATCATGATGTTTTAATATGGTACTGTGCAACATTGTGATAATAGTTCAAAATGTATTACTCTTTCTTTGTGTTTTTGTCTAAACTATAGGGAGATTTTCGGCCAACATCACTTACTGCTCTACTGCGCATGTTCCATGCAGAAAGAGACGCCTATCATCAGATTAGCTGGGGAAACTTCTTTGATTAAAACAACTCTGGGCAAAATACTGACATGCTAAATCTATAGTCTGGGCTGCTACATCAATTTATAAACAATGGTCATTTTAAGTATATTTTACTAAAATAGTTGAATTTTGTTAAAAAAATAAATACATAAACTTACTTATTTAGCATGTTTAACATTTCCACAGTTTTGATGATTAAAATTGGCATTTTTTTTTTTTTAATTAAAAGGACCATACTCAATTTTTTACAACAAAAAACTTAAAATCATTTTTCTAGGGCTAGGGGTCTGTTGTATTTGATTTAAAGTTTGTTGTTCTGTTATTTGTGTTATTCTGTGTATGGGTGTGTGCAATCTGCTACATTTTTTTAATAATAAGAATAATGCATTAGATTTCTATTACACTTTTCAAGACACTTCACATTCTGCAATATACATACATTCCATACTGGGTAGTGGTAAGCTACTATTGTAGCCACAGCTGCCTTGGGGCACACTGACATTCATACACACACCAGATCCAGACTAGACAATGTGGGTGAAGTCTCTTGCCTAAGGACACAGCAACGAGTTTCTCCTCTGTTGTCCCACTGTGGCACCTGATGTCCTTCCACAGTCTCCCATCCGAGTACTGCCCAGGCCCAACCCTGCTTAGCTTCTGAGATCTGACGGGATCAGGCTTTGACATGCTGATATGACCACATGCCAAAGCCTGATACTGGCCACATACCAGCATTTGAAGCACTTTGTGCTACATTGTAATGTATAAAAAGTGCTGTCCAAATAAAGATTGTTTTATAAGAAGCAAAGCATGTAGACTGAAGTAGGAAGTTTAAAATGAATTATTATTTTTAAAGAAACAAAAAAAAAAAAAAAAAAAATTTAAAGACAGTATACACAAGACTGTGTATACTGTGTTTAAATACCATTGCCTACTTTTTGATATTTTTAGTGCAAACTGAGCAAATTTACAAGTTTTTTTTACAATATACTGAAGTTACAAACTGGCTGCGTCTCACTGCAAAGGCCAATGTCATTTCCAGACTCTGTAACATCAGCGTGTATTGTCCACTCAAAAATCAGCACTAACTGTAGACACCTGCTGCCAATCCAATCACACTGCTGCTCTCTACTCTGAGCCTTTTCCCTTTTCCCAACACATTTCAATGAATTTGGTGTGTTTCATGTGAGCTTCACTTAAAAAAAAACAGTGATAAATTGGCAAAAATAAAATGCAATATATCGATTATCTCATGGATCGCAAAACTGATGAGCCATGCTTTTACTGTGTTGAATAATAAAGAACCTTGTGATTCTTAGCCTCTATCTCTAATTATGCACAAATGTCAAAAAGGCAGTAGTTTGAAAAAAATTACAATAGAAAAAAAAAAAAATAAATGGCAATATTTTCTCACCTGCCTCTGTACAGAAGGCTTCGTCCACTTAATCCTTTCCCACTGAAGCTAGTCAAAGATCTTTAAAGCCATGAACTGTCCTGTGGAAAAAAAAGAAAACACAACATTTTACTGAGTGACACCTCCAAAAACTCCCCCGGGTGTAGCCAAGAGCTTTCAACAGGATTACTAAAACAAAAAAAAGTACAAAGACAAACCAATAACATAAACAGACAGATGTGAAAAGTGCGCTCATTATTGCCTCTCTGACAGCTGAAATGATCACTTTGCGCAAACTTGACAGGTGACATTGTTTCCATCTACGCTCTGACTCGCTCGCAACACAGTCTGGCACCGTATGCAGAAAAGCAACTGTTGTGACTAATAATAATAAAAAAAAAAATCGAACGAACGCCAACGCAGGGTCACGTAAAGGTTATAAAGGTGCGTCAGCTGGATGAATGCCTTTTATTAAAACGAGAGCGATCCAGCACGGAAGAGTAGCTACGAGGGTAAGGGAGGTCAGGGGTCATAAGGTCAATGACATGTGAAGTGGTTGGAGCACGGAGCTGGACGGGGTCAAAGTGATAAACAAACTGAAACGGAGAGGAATGTTTGAAGGCTAAATGATTAGGTAGAGTACAAAGGAGTTGAGAGAGGTAAATTGTAGTGCTTTATGGTATTTAAAGGTATTACAATGTGATACAATACCATAAAAATATCTCATGATAAGCTAAGAAAAGTTTAGTTTACATGTACGCCCAGATTTCTGACTTGCTTTGTAGGTTTTAAAGAGAGAGAGACTGGAGGTATCTGCAAACACTTTCTCTTTGCTTTTGTGGATCGAAAACAATTACTGCAACTTCAACGGAGTTTAGCTGCAGAAAGTTGTGCATCCACATACCAGTTTGCTGATACAGTAACAAAGTGATATAACAGTCTCAAGTTCATCTGCATAATGTAAATATACAGTATGTATTTAAGGCAATGAGTCAAAAGATTGAAAGATCACAATCCAGTCATGTCAAATCATTAGAACTAATCCAACAATGTTAATGGAGATGGTCCCTAAGTGCTGTTCCGTGGTCCAAGCTCCAAACCTGGGGCAATAGAGCCTTCTCCATCACACCCCCACCCTCTGGGACAGAGACTGCACCGACCTCACCACTTTTAGGAAAAATTTCAAGACCCATCTGTTTAAATCTGTTTTTAATGATTGATTAATGATGTAATTACTAACTGTTTTTATGTATTGTACCTCAGATCTGAATTTTTACTGTCACGTTAAACAGCATTCTACCATTTGAAAAACATTGCCAAAATTTGTAATGTAAGTGTCTAAACCAGACTCGGGGAGACTTATCCATGCATTTGTCTCCAGTAGATTAGACTACTGTATTGCAATAACCTGCTCACTGGCCTATCCAAACGAGCTGTAAAACAGTTGCAGTAAATCCAAAGCGCTGCTGCTCGAGTCCTGACCAGAACCAGGAAGTACCATCCGTATTACCCCTATGTTCAAGTCTTTCCACTTGTTTCCAATGGCTCGGAGAATAGACAATAAAACAGTTGTGCTTGTGATTAAGTTTCTCCTTGACCTAGCACCAAAGTACATCTCTGACATGTTAGTGCCTTATGAACCATCTCGACTCGGACTCAAAGGTCTTAAAAAAAAAAAAAATAAATAAATAAAAAAAATAATAATAATAAAATAAATAAAATAAATAAATAAATAAATCATAATAATAATAATAATAATAATAATAATAATAATAATAATAATAATAATAATATAAATAAATGTTATTAGTTTATTTTCCATTGCACCAAACTCAAAATGTAATGTACAATCAAATGAGGTTAATTTTGCATATAAAACAAAGAACTTATTTATCATGATCATTGTTTTGAAGAAAAAAAAACTTAGTAGTCACACATCAGTTTTGTCCTTAAAGTTGAGGTAACAAACTGTTATAGTTATAAATTAGAAACCTTTGTGCTTTTCCACTCAAAAGTGTAAGGCAGCCCTTTGTGGAAAAAAAATGAGACCGCTGTGTACTGTCTAAATTGTACAAAAAATAAATTTAGTTCTCATCAAGAGCTGCGCTCTGATTGGCTGTGCTTGGGTGGTCCTCTCCAGTTTCACTTTGATGTTTGCAAGAAGTGTTTTTAAGCCATAACTGCAACCAAAATGAATAAATGTTCAAATTAATTATGAGTTGAAAGATTTAGGAGAGGAGGTTGTTAAAACCTAATTGTGTTAAAAATCAGCTTTAATCATTGATGCTGCAATGTTTTAAATCCTATAATATACATATTTTATTGTCAATCATTGCCAGGTGAATCCAGACTGACATGGGGCACTGTTTGTAGTCTGGTAATCCTGTTTCAGCGTTCATCGATGAAAGATTGATTAGCTAAACAAGGAAGCTCAACGTCTGTTTGTATGAAAACAAATATGGCTGAACAGAGCACATAAGCACAAAAAGCCAAATCTAATTGCACGATATGTTGTGACTTTTACTTGAGAAGTGAAGACAGCAGTGGAGCCAAACCCAATCCACTCTTTGTAAACAAATGAAGTGTAATTTTTGGATCCTAGACAATGTTAACTTAATCATGAACTTATGCAAACTTGCAGCGATGAAACCTGTTATTGGACTGAAATAGTTCTGTTATAAAATACAGAGAGATATCAATCTGGACTATCCAGGAAATAAACGCATACTGTATTTTTAGACTAACTGCTTTTTTATTTTGATTCAAAGTCTGTTTAAAAAGATGAACTGGGAATGACACACGAGCTCTCACAAACAAGGGAAGTGCTGAAAAACATGATTTATACTTTAAATACTGACTACAATTCTAAGATTTGGGGAAACCCGTTGCTCCTAACGTTCATAACAATCACACTCTACAATTTGGTTCTGTTTCAAAATAGCAAACTTCTGTACATACAAGCATTTTTGGTTCAGTTCATTTCAGTTCAGTTTGTTTTCACTACATCAGTTTAAAACTGATAAATACTCGGAAGATCAGATTGAACAGTGAGTTGTGGTGAATGATACAGAAAACATGTTAACGACTTTACAAACCAGAAGATTATTTCACCACTTGAGGGTTTGTGTCTAAATGCTAACGCTAACAGGAAATGCTCATGAGTACAGAAATGAGCTATTTTGCATATAAACAAGCCAACTGACATTCCATGCACAGAGTTAATTAACACACAACACAACTAAATGTCCACATCTACAACGGAAACGTGTTGTGGAAAATTTGTTGCGTTGTGGTAAATTGTAATGTGTTTTGTTAAATTTGAATGTGTTGTGAGTTTATTGTAATGTGTTGTCTGTGGGGATGTCACAATATCAAATTTTAATATTGTGATTATTTTGAGACAAATGATCACAAATTCACAATTATTCACGATTACGATTGTTGTAACCAAATTGCAGAGAAATTGAATTTTCGTCTATCCTCATTGTCAACACATCACTTTTTCTCCAGATTTTGACTAGTTTTATAAATCAAACTTCTAAATGCAAAAAATGTCAATGTGACAGACACATTAGATGCCTTTGATTTGATAAAGATTATTAAATGACTTAAATTTGCTTCGAAAATTATATTTTATTAGGTTTAAATAGCAAAAAATGTTTTTACATATGTTGGGTTGAACCAATACTTTTTTTTTTTTTTGGATTGAAAACTCTCAGAGAAAATTGCGAAATGGGGACAATATCTCAGACTTTCACTGTCGCACAAACAGATTTAAACAGTCTGTACTGCCAACAGCAGTTAGACTGTATAATTTTATTAAATGAACTGTAAATGTTTATATTTCCTTTTATTTAAATTATGCTGAAATTCATTTTTTTAAACTGCAAGCATGAATTCAATAATAATAAAAAAAAAAAATAATAATAATAATAATAATTTAATTTAAAAATTTGTTTTCTAAAAACAGCATTTACATATGTTGGGTTGAACCAATACTGATATCTATACCTATACAGTAACCTCCTGCTGTGGGAAACAAATAATGGCCAATATTTGGAACTTTATATCAATGACAAGGCAAAATGACAAATTTATTGTAGTAAAAAAAAGAAAGTAAAAACTGGTAGATGGCTTTAAACTGGAACTGATATTTTGTTTCTATAAAATAAACTGAAAAGGCTGTTGATTATTATTCTTTTCTTCTTGCGATCATATTGGGTCTTTAATCACGATTATCGCTTAACCTATAATCTTGACATCCCTAGTTGTCGGTTATTGTAATACAGTATGTTGTCTGTTGATTGTAATGTGTTGTTGAAACCTAAGGGCCACCGAAAAATCCCCGCCAACATAACCGATAACGACTCATCCAATATTCTCTAAAATATTCTCAGTTGTCTCAATGCTCATGCTAACTTTATGCAAACTGGGAGCTAAAAATTTCCCTTGCAAGTTTGACAGACAAAAAGCACCTAAATCAATTGCATAGGCAAATCAGAAAACATAATTTATATCACACATCATTTGAAATCAAACCTTCCCTGTCAAGAGTAAGACAAATGCATCCAGCCTCGCATTGTCTTACATTTCAGTCCTCTTGGAAAACACCAACACATTAATAGTAAAACCTGATGTTTTTTAAGGCTATACGGTTATTAATCATTATTATTTATGGGCCTATTCAAAAGCGATGCCTGGCAATCCGACTCTCTCTTTCTCCTATGTGCCTGGGGGCCATTCCAGTCTGGCGAAAACTGCAGCTAACTGTCTGACCCCTGGCCCCGCTGACAGGCCCGCGACAGAGACAGATGGGTGCAGAATTATAAAAGCAACTATGGGAGGGAAAAAAAAAAAAACGTCAAACTTGCCCAGGAAAAAAGCAAATGATGTGACAGTCATGATGGGAGTTTTACCTCTGCGGTTGACAGCCCTCGCAATAATGTGGGTGTTACGGCAATTTGGACCAACACGGGGCAGATGAGGAAGTAAATCTCACGCGCTGTCAAGGTTAAGCCGACGTACGATAGCTCCGAATACCCTCGGGCTCGGGACGCTTTCAACCGGAGAGATGAGGAGAAAGCGCTACTGCTGCGAGAGGGTTAAAGCAAACTATGTCTATTTCTGCTTGATTAAGATGAAAATAAAAATAATGATTATTTAAGTCAGATCTTGGTTCCACCTCCTGGGTCAAGCCAGGTAAACGTCTCACAATCTCTCTGGGTGTAGCTTGCATGTTCCTTGGGGTTTCTCCGGCTTCTTTCCACCTGGGGCTGGACAATATTGACAAAAATGACAATCATGATCATTTTTTGACATATTTCAACTCAAACGAAGTATCAAGAATGTCTTTAAATGTGTTAGTTGAAGTTTAATGTGCAGAAAGAGACATTCTTGGGACGACTTAGGATATTAGCCAACTACAAGTGAAACCAGCAAGTGTTTCAATGATTTAAACAAATATCTGCATTCACATCTCAAACTCAATTTATTGCGTATGTCTACTCTCACTCTGTTTAGGTTAAATGAGCATCAGTGTAAATTCTTCCATAGTGATGAATGAGAGTGATGAGAAAGTGAATGTATTCTATCTCTGGACTCCAGACCATGACCATAACGAGAACAAGTGTAGAAAATGAATGATGAATGAAATCACAATTATTCAAATGATACTTGCTTAGAGAGAGTGCAGAGGATTTGTTTCCTAAATGTAGAGAGTAATGAATAGTTGACATATCTAACAGCAAAAGTATTCTACAATTGCAAGAATTTGTATAAGACAAAGGAAAGGAAATGACAAACACACTTACTGCATGTGTTCAGTTAATAATCACCATTACACTATTTCTGTAATCGAATACAGGATCACTAATTGAAATTTGTTTAACCGCAGCACAGCCCTACTACTGATAATAATGACTATATTAGGTGGTGTCTGAACAATGGTATTCTAATCTAACTGTGACATTGTCATGTAAATTGTTTATAATCAACCCGGGACAATGTCATTAACAATGTCAGTAAAATGTAATTAGATAAAACAGAATATTTAAAACAAAATAATTTATTCCATTTCGCACTATGTAGCAACTCGCTCTACCTTAATATTCCAGCACAGGTCAATATTTAGTATATTTAGTAATCATAATACAAGTCTGTTTTACCTTGGACCCTTATGAAACAGCAAACTAACTGGATTATTCAGCTTTTAGCAGCTAACGTTAGCGTTGTTTAGTTAAAGAACTGATGCTGTCTGCTCTGTTTTTCTGATTTTCACAATGAACTATGGTCTATATTAACCATTCTAAGAACCATCGATGCTCACTGCTTTTTTAGATGCATTGTGGGAAGCTTTGAGTGCACTACTTTTAGACCTGCTGGACATTCGGACACCACTATAAAATCACGTGACCACTATATAGTAGCTAGGGCGCACATTCGGACAAAGACTATATTCTAGAGATCGACTGTTATGGGTTTTTTTTGGGCCGATACCGATTTTTAGGGGGAAATTCAGCCGATGCCGATATCAATGGCCGATATTCAAAGTCGATTTCTAAAGTCGATTTTCTTATTTTTGTTATTAAAAAACATAGCTGAGATGAGATAAAAAGAAAAAGTCTAAACTATTATTTAAACTCATTGTTTAATGAATACAACGTTTATGCTTATTACAGAAGATTTTAAAGAGTAATTGAAGAAAGTGGTCCTTTTCAAAACAAAATGTAGATATATAAAACAAATCTCCAAAACTTGGAGATCAACTGATCACTGTGAATGCAGCTCTACTGTGCAGACGACTGTTCAAACAAGTGCTTGATTAAATATCGGTCAAAATAAGGCCGATGGCCGATGTGCAAAAAAAAAAAAATCAAATTATTGGCTGGCTGATCTGGGAAAAAATAAAATCACAATCTTTTTCCCTCATTTTGATCAATCTTGTTTTTCGATTTTAAAACTATATATCAATAGTGTGCCTCAAATCACACATTTTTTACTGACAAATTGGTTTTCAATCTTCAATCTTTCAATTCAAACCCCCAATCAAATAAATGACAATTAAATCCGTTTCTCAATTTTTCTAATAATGGCCCTTCTCTGTTTGACAAAATAATCTAAGTTCTAAATTACACAGGCATACCTAGAAATTCGACTTACAGCTACATACGATCTCAGAAGAAGCCGCTTCCGTTCCACTGTTTAAAACCCCCTGACCTCATCTTGGTGCAGTTTGGATTGGAGTGACCCGTGCGCCTGTCCAAAGACCATTAGGGACATTTACTCAACCTCTGCAAGTGTAGTTCAAACAACCGACACAAAACTAACAGCACAGAGGAAAGTGTCCTATAGTCAACTGACCAGGACGCCTGTTTGGAGCCCTTTGACCCCCAACCCTGACCCCTACAGACTGTAAAACGTCTCCTGGTTTGGGGTGCGGATGGAAGAAGTTCGCGCGAGGCCATGGGAACGACAGGATGGCGAAGGAGAGTGAGTGAGATGTATACCGGCCGGGAGTGAAACACAAGCTAAAACAAACCCAGCAGGACCAAAGGGGGGGGCACAGGAGGGGCAGAAGGCCAGGACCGACAGCCTAACCCGGGCCCGACCGTTCTGCTGCGGCTTGGTGCTTTTCACGGATATCGGATGATACCCTGTGTGCTGAGAGACCGCGACACGTGAAGGAGAAGTGGAATTGAATTGTTACATGATCGGCAGAGAGTTAAATGTCATTCAAATTTACCGTTTATCTACAATTATACGTAGTTGTCATGACCAAATAACACGGTAATTGTCTAACATGAACATTTTTTCAAGTTACTGATGAGTAGAGCTGTAGTCGACCAAAGAAATTGTTGGTCGACTGAAATCTTGTCCCATCGACCGATTAATCGACTATAAAGGGTCAAAGCTCTGAACCAAAAAAGTAAGTTTTGATCTGACTATGTATTTGACCCAAACTGCGCTCAAAAGACTAAAATTGGTTTTGGAGTTCACTAAAAGCCAACAATTTATACAGAAAATGAATCTGACGGCAGATGAGACCCAAAATTGTCAGCTGATTCACTATTTTTATTGCTCAACACATTCACAAGTTAAAGAAAAGGGGTTGAAATGAATGGTATCTATCATAATACAGTATATGAGAATATTTGAAGATTTGCCAATAGAACACATAAAAGTAGAGAGGTATTCCAAGTGCATTCAGTATTTTTGCGGATTTCAAATTAGAATGAATGTGTATTTTCATATTTTCAGTGAAAACAAGATATTTGATGCTTATTTTATTTTAGACTTTAATCTGTTGAATAGGGTCTCTTTAGGGCTCAGATTCACTTGTTCTTATTTAAGATGATCAGTGTAAATCCTTACCGTCAAAATAAAAGAATTAATCGACTAATAAAAATGTTGGTCGACTAAGAATTCATCGACCGATTAATGGACTAAACGACTAAAGAACTGCAGCACTAGTGATTAGTTTTATAAAATTAAACTTTCTGATTGAAATAATATTATTGTGACAAACAGGACCATACGCTGGATTTTGCGTACCGATCCAAATTTATTTGACTAAAATTATTATTTTTAGAAATGACAGTAGGACCATTTCCATTGGTGATCAACTGATTATCGAGTTTTCTTGTTTTGAGTCAAGACATGTAACAGTTTATGGTCTCACATTTAGGACACTTCCTTGACTTAAAGACCTACACCTAAAATTTTGGAAAGAAATCCATGTAATTTCATATGTGATGTTTGTTTTTTGTATTGCACACCAGGCCAACATTGTAAATAAGAATTTATTCTTAAAGGGACTGTACCTGATTTTTGCATTCTTAAAATGTAAACAAACAGAAATAATTCATTTTAAATTTCTTTTTTCAGGCTACATGATTTGCTCACTTAGCTTATGCATTCTGAGCTTCAGAATTGTTCATCATGATGTGTTTTAATGTTTTTTCAGAGTTGTTATGCTAACAACAGTTAGCCACAATGCTAAAAACAACAACTGAAAAAGTTGGCACAAACTGTATTTTTTTAGACATTGACAGAACATGATGAACATTTCCACCTGAATAGTACAAAACAAGATATCAGTGCTAGGGGGTAACTGTTTTTAAGTTATCTTGTTGTAAAATAAAATCGAGTATAGTCCCTTTAATGTTTTGCCTGGCAAAAAAAAAGGAAATACATAATTAAATTAGATAAACAAGATTAGTTTTTGTCAGCTTCATATAAAGAAAAATTATAAAGAATTGGACACAACATCTCATCAAAATTCATAACATAGGCCATTATTTAACAGCCAAATTGATATTGTTGTTCTTAATAGCTTGTTTCTGTCATATTTAAAAATAGTAACATAATAGGATAATGCTGCAGTCTTTGTTAGCAGAAGTTAGTCTACAAAAACTACCGAGGTCCAGACCTCAAGGACCTCATTGCAGCGTACGGTCATGGCGACAAAAACAGTTTAATGTTTTGTTTAAATAAAGACGTACAGTATGTATTGAATCAGCTCATGTCTATTTGCCTATGTTTACTTTAAATTATGATTGCTACACCTACACACCTGTGAAACTTACATGCCCTGAAGAACACATTTGTCCAAACGCGTTGAACAAATACAGTAAGTTTATCAGCAAATGCATCGGAGTGCCTCAGATCTCTTTTTACTACTCTAGTAAAGAGAATGAATGTACGGTTTTGAATGCAATACATGTGTAGAAGTTGCTGAACACTATACAAGTTGTGATTTAAAGGTAGTACGATCTGATTTAATGTTCTCAAAATGCCAAAAGAGTTGCAGGTTTAATATTACTTGCACAAACTGTTAAACTGACATATGAATTGTTTATGAAGGTGCGCGATTGGGATAAAATATTTGTGTTGCAAATTTTCTCACCAAATGTGATTTGATTTGAGATTTTAATTAAAGTTGGGGTCGGTAATTTTCACAATGCAAACACAAATTAGGCTTTAAAGGGGCACTATGTAAGAAAAACAAACAAACAAACAAAGTGATTTCCACTTTTGAACACTAGAGGGAGCCTTTCACATGCATTTTGCCTATTAAGCATGCTGCCATCTAGCGTCAATAATCCACATTCCGGCCCGTAATAAAACATTTCAAATACGTATAAATGTATCACAATTGATGTGGAGTGGTTAACAGTGCTCTCTTAAGCATTCATGTTGTAAAGAATAAATATGATTTAAATGTTTGTGGACTATATGTGATAATTAAAATTCCTCTCAATCTTACACAGTGCCCCTTTAAATCTGACAACTTTTTCTCATAAATCCTTCAATGCATTGTTAACATCAATATGTATTAAGTTTTGGTTGCAATTTTGACTTAAAAAAACTGGAGAGGACCACCCAAACTCAGCCAATCAGAACGCTGCATTTTGCTCTTGATTAGAACTAAAATTCTTTATTATTCGATTCAAAGAGTACTCTTTGGACTAATTTTTTCACAAAGTGCTGCACTTATCATATAGTTTTGGGTGGAAAACACAAAGTTTACTTATTTCCATCTAAAAAAGTCAGCTATTACAACTTTAAGGTAATAGAATTCTGTTCGGAGTTCAAATTGACAAAATTAAGTACATCAATAAAAAGACAAATTAAAGCCATTTTAAGACAAGTTTGTGCATATTTAAGGTACAGAATTAGCCGCTTCCATGGACAAAATGACAAGATATTTCGTATTTTGTGGAAGAAATGTTGGTACTTCTGGTAATTCTGGTTAATTTGATTTCAAATATTTATGCAGCCCTAGTATGCATAATCAACACATGAATCTACAGCTGGCACAACTTTTATTGAAAACATTGTCCCTCTTCCATCAACAGATCGACAAGGTAATGCAGTGTGGACCACGGAGCCATATGGCAGTCCACCTGGAGCACTCAGCTGGCCCGGGACAGTCTGTTTAAAATGACCCCAGGGAGGAGGACACACACAGGCCATGTCACTGATAAAGGAGCCAGTCTGTGAGCTGTATATGTGTGGAGAACCATCTGCTAAGCTGGCACTGGTGAAAAGACAGAGGAATGGATGGACCTGGAAACATGTCATAGGGTTGGGCGATAAGGCAAACATTTTATATCACAATTTTGATTTGATCACGTTTCATGTCTGTATTTTTATTTTTGCCTTTTTTGGTAAAAATAAGTATCTGATTTTCAGAAAGCTCACTGTCACTGGCTAAATCCAGCTGTCAAAAGCTGTCTTGTTGCCAGATTTTCAGAGAGAAACAAGTAACCAAGCCTTTGAAAACAAATCCCAAAATAAGCAATCCCAGCCCTTCAATAAAAAGCTTAAAAATAATTGATTAATTAATAACATTGTGTGTTGCCACTAAACAAGTAGATTTTGGCATATTTTAATACTTTTTCTAACATTAACAACTACTTTTAACCCCTACTCATTCCGGCCTATTTTCCTGCACACGTCTGACTAAAATTGCTGATTCTTTGGTGCACAAGCAAACGGCTGGAGTCTTTTTAAAACTGTAACCCTCCCTGTAGTTTTAGTTTCTGGTGACTAAGAGGCTCTGATGAGAAGTGAGAACATTGTCCACACAAAAGAAAAAACAGAATTTAAATTCCGCCTACATTTTTTTTTTTTTTTTTGGTAGATATAAGGATTGGTAAAGCTGGTGTTTACAGCTGAGACCTGAATGACTCTAGATTTGGCAGATTTGGGATTTTGTCCATTCTTCTTCAAAAGCTTAAGGCAGGGGTGATGAACTCATTTTGACAAAGGGCCACATTAGCATAGTGGTTGTCTTCAAAGGGCCAGTTGTAACTAAAATTAGCCTTACTAATGTTTGACATACAAATAATACTACAAATAATAGATAATATTTGATTATTGTATATTTATTGAAGTGACAATTACTGAATATACATATGCATTAGTCTGAAAAATGACTTACTCTATAAGTTTCAGACCAATTATGTCATTAACTTAAGACATTCAGATTACTCTAAGAATAAAGTATACCATTGAGGGCCACATGAAATGAGGTAGGGGGCCGCATCTGGCCCCTGGGCCTTGAATTTGACATATGTGGCTTAAGGTAATTGAGGTCAAAATTAGTTTTAGGGACCTAAAAATTACTGAAAAATGTAGTCAGAGCCAATACAAAAGCCCTAATAAAATTTTGGGGAAAGTTTTTTATTTGTCAGTTTACATTTGAAACTGAGTTTGATTCATCCCAAAATGGTTGATTGTGTCTCTTGAATCACAAGAGGCACAATGTGATTTTTATCTTTAACTTTTCCAGGTTCTTCATAGTTTGTTTTTATCAGATACTGAACAAAAAGAAATGTTTCAATAAAAAGTGGGAGTCCCTTTGAAGGAACGTCGGAATGAGAAGCATGAAAATATGTGAAGAATCCATATCTCAGTCATAATGGATATATTTTTGAAAATCGTAATTGAAAAATGCAAAAAAAATTATGGATTGTCATTTATGTTGTTCGATTGTGTCTAAAAAAAAACACAACCTTCAAAATATATAAGAGACATTGAAAAAAGTTCATTAAGAAATCACCATATGACGATTTCATGAAAAAGCAGATTATCCCTACATAATAGCCTCATAAACAATTGACAACAACACCAACCTTATCATACTAAAAATGCCAGGTGGAAAATTAAAATGTTAACTCTTAATCAAATCAGGTTATTTAAAACATAAATCGCACAATTTCAATCGCAATATCGTTCACAAACATATGTTATTTCTGCCAAGTCGTGCAGAATTATTTTTCATCCGTAAAAACAAAATGAGCACAGAGGGCACATTCTATTCCCTGTTTGTTTACCCAGCCTTTCAGCAGAATATTTACACATCTCTCTCTTTCTCTCTCATGTAGTGCCTCTGTGCCAACTGCAGCTCATCTGTTTACCCACAACAACCGACTGTTACTGCCAAGACCAAATCACTAGTAATACAATCTTAAGCAAATACAACAAGCCAAGCAGTTAGCTATAAAGCGGGTTTATGACAGGTACATCGTGAAATAAAAACAAAATGTAATCGAACCGAAGTAATGAATTCATTCTGAGCTTCTGAATTGGTCAGCACGATGTGTTTTAAAGGAGATCTATGATGTGAAATCCACTTTTCTGAGTTTTTGACCATTCAATTTAACGCATGCTTGAGTAATCTTGTATTGTAATGCAAAATATGCTCGACGGCTCACAAAATTTGAATTTTTTCACCTTTCCACTTATTCCCGCCGTTTTGTCTTTATATTTACTTGTAGTCAAAACAGTCAAGTTCAATATATGAGTTTAATATTGTCAACCATGTTTTTAGTAGTTGAAAATTGACTATTTAAAGTTAAGCTTTTTAAACAAAAGGCATGGCTGGTAAATTCTGTACTTTTGAACACTCGGTGCACCTGTTTATATCCCAAGATTTTTTAGATCAATGTTGTGTATTAACAGTGAACCAAATGTAAATAACTGATCTACATATTTTCTATTTTATTACTGAATAAACAGAAAAAACACAATAGGTCTCCTTTAAGCATTTTTCACAGCTGTTAGGAGAAAAACATGCAGGGATGCTAACGGCGGCGTCAGTGCCCACTTCGTAGTTCTGCCCACTTTTGTGTGCGCAGGCCGAAATTACGTCTTTTACAATCATTATTTGTAAGTTTACAGTTAATATTATTTACTTACATTGATTTTTATGAATGTATCTCACAAATCAATAGAAAGCCCAAAACGCCACATTTATTTATCGCCACATTAAGCTAACAATTAGCAGCCAGAACTAGCTTGATCGAGCGTTTACGGCTTTAAAACAGTAATAATCACATTTTACAATCATTTGCTTGGTTGTAATCTGTGAGGGGTTTTGTGTTTAAAAGCTTAATTTAGTCTGTGTTCAATTCAAATTTCAAAACGAATAAAACAATGTAAGAGAAGTAAAGCTATGTGCTAAATGTGCTTCCGGTACAAAGTGGTAAATGACAGGCAGTTAGCCGCGACAACGACAAACTTAGTAAAGTTTGGTGAACAAATGTGACATTATTAGACGTAGACAATACATTGCCCACTACTTTCCACCTGAATAAATATACTAACAAGATATCTGTTGTGGGAGAAATAGATTTTAAGTTATTTTATGTTTAAGAATGTATGTCGTTTGTAAGCATTGCATTGTAGCATCTTCAAACAATATAAGTATTGCCAAAAAGTCTGCTGCAATTTGTTACTTTTTTATTTTGAGGATAGTGACCTCACGATCAAATTTAAGACTTTTTAAGACCACAAAACACAACAAATAAGACCTAATCGTAAGTCACAACCTATAGTATTTCACAATGCTGCTTCTTATTTGGAGGGCTTTTTAAAAATATAATCTTATACTTTCTTACAATTATGAAAAATCGAATGCATTAACACAAAAGAACGCAACTTATACAGCAACTGACTATTCCGTCTGTTCTGTCAACCAAATAAGAGTGGAAGAAACACAACAGTTGTGTTATGTTTTCTGACAAAGCTGCAGTAATGTGAAAATGATCGCACAATCTGACAGAAATTGCTTCATTTCAACATTTAAGACTTGTGCAAACATTTTTAAGACCTACAACGGTCAATGTAAGACTTCTTAAGACCCTGCAGAAACCCTGTTGTAAGTAGTTTTTTTTTTTTTTTTTTAACAAAGCTGAACACGTTGACACCAAAAAGTTCCATTATGAAGTGTAGCGTATTAATTGAAGAAGAACATGTTACTTCCACTCCCTAAGCATGCAGCCCTGGTAAAACGATATGTTAATTATACTAATCCAAATAAAAGTTACAACATAAATGATCAAACAAGAACCATCAGGTTCCCAGAAGGCTTATTGACTAAATAAAAACTTTTCTTTACAAGAACATTATTAAATGCTGAGGTGAAGCTGTTGTTTGCCCTTTAGGTAACATAATCTGAGACTTATGGCCTTTGCTTTCCATGTGAGTAACTTCAGTGTCAAATGTCTCTTGTTAAGCTTTTATCAAGCTAATTGAAGGCTAAAAAAGTAAAATGTTATAAATGTAGCACATTGTACTCCCTTTAACTATTATGTGGCCACAGTTGAGTCCAGCGTAGTTCTAGGTTTGATACTAATTTAGTAGAGCTGCAACTAACCATTATTTAGGTTATCAATTAGTTTGGCCGATTATTCTTTCGATTAATCGATTAGACTGCAAAAGTGACTTGAACACAAGATTTTTGGCAAAGGTAAAGCATCAAAAATCAGATTCTCATCAACACTAAAACTTGCATTGAAACTAGGGCTGGGCGAGCTGGGAAAAAAAAAATAATCACAATTTTTTTTCTCATTTTGATCGATCTTTGTATTTTTAGATGTAACAATATCTGCCTTCATTATTTACATTGTCCAGTTGTGTGTTTATATTCTAGTGTTTGGTTAAAATGGCATTTTGTTACTCTTTAGTATGCACAGTTAATTGAAAAATCACTCATGTCGAATCTTCAATTAGTTGTTTGAGGGTTTGGAATGAAAAGATTGTTGACCAATACTTTGTCAGTAAAAAGTATTAGTCATTTAAACTTTGTATCAGTTCAACAAAATTTAATAAAACAAATGGGGGGAAAAATCTCAAAATTCTGTCTCATCAATCAAACTCTATATGAACCCCGGATAATTTAGATTCCCACCACTTCTCAAACTCATATCTGACCTTGTTACTCCAGCGTGATAAAATCTCCTTCAAATCTTCCATTTCAAATCCCCGCACAGGCCGTCCGACCACCGTGCGCGCAGTGACAGCGGGGAGAGGGACAGCTGGCTGGCTGGTGTGGACCTCCCAGCAGAGCGGCTCCGTTTGGGCAGCAGGAGGAGGACTGGACTGACCCCTGATCGGATGGTGGTCTGGCTCCAGGTAAAAAACATCTGGTGTGAGTGACGGGCGGGTGGTCGCTTACACACACACACACACACACACGCTCCAGCTCAGTGCACAGGCCGGTCCCGAGACTCACCCTGGCTGCTTTATTAGTCATTAGGACAGAGAGCGCTGCCTGTTTGGGTCCCGGAGCACATGACAAAAGCGGCCGCCCTAGTTGCTAACAGCTGGCCAGACAGTGGACGGACGCTGCGAGTTTGTAAATGAACGCAGCTCTGGTTACACTGTAAAAATGTGTTTTGGCTCCGCTAAAGGCACTTCTGTGGGACGTTGGACGTGACAAGTCTTTAGAAACCTGCAATTAAGTACAAATTCTTCTTTAATAATTTGAATGAAGTCTGTTTTTTGTTTTTGAGGTACTGTTTTATGCCTCAAAAGGTTACGTTTGTCAAAAATCAAAATTTACGTTGAGTATTTTTTGTGACTTTGGGTAAATAATATTCTACTTTTTCAGAAATTTCACATGATTAAAGGTGGGCCGTGTAACTTTCTGGAGGTGAAAAGTCAACTTCACAATTCAATGCAAATAGGAAGCTAAAATTATTCTTCAGAACATGCTTACTTGGAATAAATAAGTTACATGCCATTATGTGAGAAAATACAGTTAAAGGAGCTGCTCCAGACCAAATAATAGTTCCTTTTGTGGCCATACAAAGCCTTCTTGGAGTAAAATTACACATTTTTGTTATTTATTTAGTGTCACAAAAACAAACTTGAATAATGCTTTTATTTCTGTTTTTTTTTTTGGCCAAAAGTTACACAGTCTACCTTTAAATCCTGCTGTTAACAAACTCAAAGCATGACAAAAAGTGACCACTAAGAGAAATAGATGGGAAGAAACATTGTGTATTTCAACAGATAAATGCACCAAACAGAGAAATGTAAACTCACAATCTGACCATTTAATAAATAAAGTGTATTGTCACAGAGATGAGCTCACAATTTGCCCAGCTCTAATGGATGATTCCATTGAGTTCAACGGCAGTGGCCGGGATTATCAAACTTGATAAGAGTTTTATATAATATGGACTATTTTTGCACACTGGGACTTACAATGATCAAAGACAGAAGAAAGCCAGGCCATACAACTGACAAATGCCATTTTGATGAAACAAGAGGATTTCTGCAATGAGTCAAGACTTAGATTAATGAAGATGCAGAGGTACTGATCTGTATTTTATACTGGTTAATAACTTTTGTCTTAAAACAATTCAAAATCTTTGTGAGGATAAAAAGTTGTATTTGTTTATTAACACGGGCGATGCGACGGCAGCAGCGACCCGACCTGCAGAAAGGATCCGGCCGCTCATTGACCAAGCTGGAGAAACAACTCGAACTAAGGCTGTCTGTCAGACCAAGTTTCCCCAGCTAAGCGGATGGAAAGCGTTCTTTCTGCATGGAGCAGGCACAGTAGAGCAGAAAGTGACCTCAACCGAAAATCCCTACACACTTTACAGAGACCTGCCTTCCTTATGGGGACAAAAAGAAAGCCGATGATCTGTTATTTGCGGCCTAGTTTCATGTCACGGATAAAAAAGCTACATTTCATGTTTTTTCGATTCATGGTAATGTGTGCTTGTGGATGAAAGAATAACTACAATCAAACTAAAAGTGCAATTTGAATGGACTTTTAAGACAAAAAATGGAAACAAACTCAAAAATCATTATTTCCTGTAGTCCTTCCAGCCCAAAAGTGATTAGCAGAGATATGAAACGCGATCCCTGTAGGTGACAGAGCAGCGCTGTGTGTGGCAGTGGTTGGCTGGATGAGATAAGGAGAGCGGAGATGGCCTTCCACACAGCTGTTGTCTGCTGACAGGCCTGGCTTTAACACAGGCCTCCCCAAACGCTCCCAGGGGCTTATGGGAATTACAGGAGGAGGAGAGGACATACAGGAGGAAGTGTAATAACTCTACTGAAACCATCAACTTTATCATTACCAACTAAACGAGCTGTTTGCTGATCTACGGCAGCGACGACAGACCAAGTTCAGTTAACGCAGTAGTTGATGAAACAGGCTGGAATTACAGAGAGAATACAACAGGAGACTTGTAGTTTTCAGTTACTGATGATGTACAATTAGTGAGTTTTGTTCGAGAACTAAATTCTGATGTGAGTTGTGGAAACCAAACTCATTCCGAATGCGGAAAGTTGTGCAGAGTTCTTATAAAGTAATCGAAGAGAATATATAGGTGGCTTGGAATTTGGTTTCTTACTGGTGGTAAACTAATTGTGCAAATTGACATAGATAGGGGCCAAATGTGGCCATACCAGTCAGTCAGATCTGACAGTCGAATCCTGTCAGATCTCAGAAGCTAAGCATGTTGGGCTTGAGCAGTACTTGGATGGGAGGTCGCTGAAGGAATCTCAGGTGCCACAGTGGAGCGACCAGAGGAGAAACTCAAGTGTCTTGCCTTAAGGGTCTTTCACACCAAGCCGAGGGTCGCCCGTCTGAACCGGTTTGGCAACTTCTGACGACAGGCGGCTCACGTGTGTTTGGTGTGAATGGCACTGTCGGGGGGTCAGAAGAGCGCGGAGCACGTCGTGGAGGCGAGGTTTTGAAGACTTGCTCGTAAAGTCGGCATCGTCAGCGGTCGGTAGTTGCCGCATATGCAGCTGTTTGATTGGCCCGTGGCTAGCAAATCAGTGTGCAAGAAAATGGTGCGGAAAACCGAAAATGCCGCTTATGGAAAAACAGTATTTACCTGAGCATGGATTGTTGTTATTTGCCGGGTTCAAACGAGACGTAAGTACGGAGAAGAATGGCTACTACTTGGTCGAGGAAAACAAAGATGGAGGAGTACAGCTGTAGTACGAAGGCTGGACTGTAGCGGGAAATAGAAGTTTAGTCTAATCCGTGAGGTAAGATAGAAATCTGTTCGCCACAGAGTTTGACAACTACTCGCGACAACTTCTGTTTTGTCTTTTTCGTCAAGCGTTACGTCACGCGCATGCTCACTCAGCATTTGTTCGCGACTGTGGCTGCTTGGATCGTGTTTGTGCGAGGCTTTTTCACATCGATGCCCAAGAGACTAGAACGACGGTGGTCCCTCCTACGACAACTGGAGTTGTGTTGGTGTGAAAGCTTTAGCAGACATTCACCACATTGCTAGTCTGGATTTGGTGTGAGTGTTGGTGGCTTAGGGCTGATAGCAAAATGGCAGCCTCGCTTTCGCTAGTCTGCTCTTAGTAGCTTACCACCATTGAGTTTGGAGTGAACAAATATGCAAAATGTGAAGCTTCTTTGGCTGTCTTGAAAACTTTTTTTGTTGTTTATCAACACGGGTGATGCGGGCACCTGTTAAACAGAAAGAGCAGCCGCTCATTGACACAAACAGTGGAAACAAGTCAAAAAAGCACTGGTGTCAGCAACTACAGCATAACTTTTGTTTTTGCACAGTGATACACTCTTGTAATTAGCTGACAACAGCGCTGGCTAGTGTTGTTGCTACAGCTTGTGTCAATCAACCTCTTTCTGATAACAGGTGAGCACGCATCTCCTGTATTGACAAACAAATACTCTGTCTATACTATGGCCTGACCATATATCGGTTGGCAGATAATATCCAATTATATCGGCTTCACATCGGTTATCGGCACCTCTATATCGGTATCGATTCCCAAAAAGCCGTATCGGTTGGGCCCTACTCTATACAGCACATTTTCACAGATAGATGTCTTCCAAAGTGCTTCACACAGCAACCCCTCTCCCCACTCAGTGATACCAAGCACCCTTGGACACCTTGGAAGCAAGTCACCTGGTCACCTGGATTGAGCCTCCACCACAAAGCGTTCTCTAACCTGCCTGTTATTTGTTGGTGGACAGAAACATGTAAACTCCACACAGAAAGACCCAGACCTGGAGGCCACTTTCATTGTATTGAGGCGAGAGCACTGTATACTCTGCCACCGTGCCGCCAAAGCTGTAATTTTCAAACTGTGAAAAAATGTTTGGCATGTCACTCATCACAGTCACACATCAAGTAAGCAGGTTTACCATCCTCGCACAACCAATCAGCTCTCACCCTAAAGAGTCATATAGTCCACCGTTTTTGCAACAACTCTGGGATGAATAGATAATAATGACAAATAAAACAGCACCGATTGTGTCAGTCACTGATTGTATTGTAGAATGCATATTAAATGAATGGTCACTATTGATCAGTCGAACCATAACTTCCTGTCTGAGGCTTCTGTCATTCTAAACCAGATCTCCAGTAACTGATATTTCAACAGTGAAAACTACTACATCGAGTAGACCTGAGGGGACATTATTTTACGATTTTACCGAGTATTCTATTGAACTGTACCTTTTCTTTTTCCAAGCCTTTTTCAAATCAGGCTTGACAACGGAGAGGAAAAAAAATGCACAGAAGCGATGACATTAAGACGTTTAGAGCAAAATAATAAAAAAAAAAGCTTGCAGATAAAGTCAGGAAGAGCCGCGCTTCCTACAAAAATATTTACCATTCCACAAACGTTTGGCCGCGGACGGCGTTGGAATTAATTTGTGTTTTCTTAAGAGGGGTGCCTTGAGCTACAGGATGGGGAATTCTGAAACCGCTCCGCCGGACTTTCGGGGCCTCTGCTTATTCACAATTTATTAGAGCGAGTAATAGAAACCATGAAGTCCGAGGAGAGAGAGACGAGAGGAGAGAGAAAAGGCAAAAAAAAAACGGGGTCTGTAATGTTATTAAGGGACAAGTCGCGGTGTTAAATCAAATACGACTGCAGTTTACGGTCGCCGCTCCTGGATATTATTTAAAGAGGAGATTTGGGAAGATTTAGAATGCGCCGTGTACCTGAATGTGATATTTTTCGCTGCACTGTGCTGGTTTGTGTTGCATAATGAACACTGACATGGCGAGACAGTATGTGAAAAGGCTAAAAACGTATTGATTTTGTGGTTGATGCGATGTACAACTGCAGATTCTCAGACAGACTGTAGAAATAACTGCATGTTCGGTTTTGTTTTATTGTGAAATGCAAATAACAAGGGGTAAATAAAGCCATACGTTAGATTAAATTATACGTTTGACGATGATTAAAATGGAATTAGGGCTGCAACGATGAATCGACTAATTGTAACTAGTTAAATATGGAAGTCTGGACTATATAGAGATATTTAAAAGAGTGGCATTTAGGGCAAGGTGAAATATCCTTAGTGATAATATCGTAATTCAAATCTATATCCTTAACAATTAGTGATGGACAAGAATTCTAAAACTTCCAAAATTGCTCGAAGTATGCAGCGAAAACAATCGAAAAACCAGAATACACCTAACAATACAATAAAAGCCATGTTGTTTGAAGAAACTTGTGCAAAACTTGACTGAATGTGCCTTATTATGTTGCACTAACAACTGATGGGTGGACCTCTTAATATGGACAATAAATATGACCGTTTACTGTTCAAATGTTCATAAAAATATAAGTTCTGAGCACTAACAACAGTGGTTTTAAATATCATTTGTATCATGGTTTATTTTGTGTCTTAAGATAAAAAAAGTTATTAAAGATCAAAAATTGTGGTTGCAAAATCGAAAACTGCATAGAATTGTGACTTAAGTCAATTGTCCCATCCCTAAATGGCAATCTAAATTTTGGAATTCCATGATTTTTGACTGACTTTAATACTGGCTGGCTGTACAAGAGAAGAAACAGCTTCAATGTAACTTCATTAGGGATGGGACGATTATCTTAAGTCACAATTTGACTCAAGTTTTCAATTTTGCAGTCACAGTTTTTGATTTTGTTTGATTTTGTTACTTTATCTATAATGACTTTTTTTTTACCTTAAGACACACACACACACACAAAAAAAAAACACAATAAATGACATTTAAAACAAAGCCGCTGTTGTTAGTGCTCAGAACTTTTATTTGTAAGATCATTTGAACAGTAAACAGTCATATTTAGTGTCCATACTTAGATATCTACCCATCAATTGTTAACCCAACATAATAATGATCATTCAGTCAGGTCTTGCACAAGTTCACACTTTGTTTCTTCAGACATCATGGCTAGTATTGTATTATTGTGTGTATTATACAACTACAGAGTGTGTGTGTGTAAGTGACTATATGAGCAACACAAATCGATTCTGGCCTTTCCATTCGATAGCTGAATACTTCAAATGATTTTCAAAGTTTTTGAAAGATTTTCCATCTCTAAACTTCATACAAATATATAAAAAGAAATGTTAGAAATGCCATGCTGAGGCAATCTTGGACATATATCATTACCACAAATACTGTAATGTCTCTAACATCAAGATAAAAATGCCCTAGTGGCATTATTGATACAAAAAAGAAAAAAAAAAAAAAGAAAAAAAAAAAAAAAAGATTCAATAATTTTGGATTTTCATCAAACATATACACTTTATCTAATTTAGAAGCCTTGAGTCACTATGTTTCAAACATTATTTGGTTAACAAGGTATTTAAAAGGTTCCAATGTGCAATACAGTTAATCTAATGTGTCTAACTGATACGTTATAGTTATCAGCTATGAAATATTCATGGCTGATCATGACAGCATTAGGAGATGAAATGTTCATTGGACATTACTTCATAATGTCCAATGTATTTGTTATAGCTTCTTATCAACAAAACTGATCAAAATAAACAAAATACATTTAAATCGTACTGCTGGTCCACTAAACTCTGATAGTAGCTCAATCTTAGGTTCATATTATCCACTGTTTCAAACTACAATTTATATAACAGACAATATGCCAAGAACAATAATGAATCTAAAATGTGTTTGTAATTATGTCATTTTTGATATCCCTCCTCACATTTGCTAAAGCTACATAAAGCTACATGTATTAACATCTATAATCCTCCTAGATAATATAGATGGCACTAATAATACAAATATTAACTGACTAATTAAACGTTCATTTCTAACACAGTTGGATGCAATTAACCCCTGTGTCTCTAACTGTGCAGCTTGCAAAAGTAGTTTTTAAATGCACTTTGAACGTTTGGCAAAACAGGGGGTGCGTTTCTTAGTCTGGACTCCATGAAGGGGTCCTTGAAAATTATGAATACCAGCCTTTGAAAAATGCTGAGCGAGGCTCCCTAATTTCACTTAATGAGGGTCTCTGGCTGCCCAGGGAGTGTCCGTGCGATTTGGGTCTAATCTTCTGTACTTAAGTTGACGAAAAGAGAGGAAAAAAAGTTGTTGCACACGATTCAAGCAAGACCAAGAAAAATAAAGGGCCTGGATTGAAAAGAGGGTAATTCTTGTACTTCTAATGTCATTTAGTTTGATGTGTGTGGAGAGAGGATTACATCTAATCCCTAGTGTTTATTGATAACTGCACATTATTTGCCTGCAAGAGTTGAACCTGACTTGCATTATTTAAGATGAAAAAAAAAAAAAAAAAGAAAGAAAAGTGTAATATAATATGAACACCTAACTAAGTCAATTAAAAGAGCCTGCAACTATCAATGGTTGCAGCAGTTGATTTTATTTTTATTAAATCCCTTTGAAAGGAGGAAAAGTTCTGGATAAATAGAGACCAGTTATTAAGCACATCGTCAAAAGATTATTAGGGTACATAAATACTTTTCAAAAAATATTATAATAAATATGATGAGTGCTTTTATTGAATGTGTTATATCGCATTGTATCATTTAATTATTGCACCCCAGGGACTGCAAATGGAAACTAGCTGTTTAGCTACAATCTGGTGCAAATCATCTGTGTTTTATGAGCATTATGTCTCTGTACAATGTCCCTTTAAATAAAGACTAAACGAAAAATGAAATATTGATACAAATTGTATTCCCATTTAATTAGCCTATTTAAAAATCTAACTTATTATTTTTATTGTTTTACATTTTTACTGAATAATGTCGCTGCCTTAGTTATAAAATGTAGCATATAGTAGTCCAAGTAACGAAATGATAAAAAAAAAAAAAAATCAAATAAATATGACACGATTATGTCTATTTTAAAATGAGTTTTAGAATTTCGTGAATTATGTTGTCATTAGGAACTGATTTATTTAGATAAAATAAAATAAGGTAGCCTATTTTTACGACAGATTGTACAAAAAACAAGCTAAATAGACTGTCATTATTTTGTTGAATTATTTAAATCAATAAATCAAGACGTGGGTTCGAACTTTACGACACAAGCTAGCGCGTAAAAACAAAACACGATAAATTAAGCTAACACTTTTACGCACGGACTACAACCAAAACGCTCAAGCTGTTAGCATCAAACCGGCAATCAAACACATTTGCGTGAACCTAAATATCTAACAATCCACTTACCATCATTGTCAGTGAAATATCTTTGGGCAAATCCGAGTGTCTCTCTCTCACAGCTGCGGCACAACCTCCATGTCCCGCTGGTGCTGCACACTTCTCCTCAAGAATCCCGCGAAATCAGCGAAGACGCGCCGCACAAGTTGTCGCAAAGTACCGTAAACAGATGCGCAACAACTTCGTGGAGTGAGAACGACAACAGTCCGGGTAGGTGCACACGGTTGACTGGACACGCAAGTAGTAGAAGAGCCTGGCGCGGTCTCCTTCACGTCGATGTCACGTTGTTGTGTTCCTCCGCTGCTTTGGCACGGCGTGTTTTGTTTCCCCGCGGTGGAAGACGATTTTTTAGGTTCCTCCTCCTCCTCCTTCTCCACCTCGTGTTTTGTCTTCTCCCGCCTCCTTCTCGAGTGGTAAGTGCGTTTATCTGCGGCTCCTCCTTCATTCACACTGTTTCCTCTTGTCTGTATTGGAGTTTTGTACGTTTTAATGTTATGTTTTGGGGCAATTAAAAAGAATGTTTTTATGTTGATTTTTTGTACTCGTCAAAGATGTATGGCTGACCTAACTGGAGTTGTGTTAGAGGCTACTTTACATAATTAATTTTATAAACTTTACTGTGTTTATAAACATAAACACAGTAAACCTATCTCTGTGCTATGAACAAAAGTATAGTAGAGTATTTATAGGGCTATTAAAAAAGTGAATAATATAATACTATGATGTAATAAAAAAAAAGTAAACAATAAACAATAAATAAAGTTTGATAGCTGTTAGCATTATAACTCCTAGCCTTCTTAATGACATCACAAGGTGGAGCAGAGCATTAGTTCTCAAGATATAAACAGCCATACTTCAGGATTGCTCAAGCGTGTGAGGGAAACAAAACAATTCCAGGTATGTTTTTGAGGCAGCAACATTTTAACATAGTTAAAAGCTGAAAGAGAGTTGGCTTTGCACTAAGTCAGGCCTATTCAACATAAACTAAAACATCTGATCCGCGTCCTCAAGACAAATTTCCCTGATGTGGGACAATAAAGTATACCTTACCTTACTTAAACTGAATCACCCTGACATTCTAGCATTAACCAGTTGATGTGTTGTGTTGTGGGCATGCCTTAAGCTGTTGAGTAGGAAGTCTCGGCGGGTAGGAAGAACATTTTCTCTTCCGTATCAGTGTAATACGGTTCAATTTTGGGTTTGCACTACTGTACCTTAAACCTGGTTTAGCCTCGACCCAGTCCATGTTTTATTCTACTTTTTTATACATAGACGTAGGAAAAAAATAATAATGTAAATGTTTATGTTTGGAGAGCAAAATTGACCAAAAAGACAATTTTAACTTGTAGTGTCCCACCAAATCAATAACTCTAAATCTATTGTTAAACACTCACTGACAGTGAAAATAAAGATTCAATTAAGATCATCATCATCCAAGTAGATAAGGCCTTGCTGATCTAAAGTACCTTACAAGCTGAAAAGGTGCTGGCACTATTGTTTTAAATTTATTGACAAAGGAGAATTCTAAAGAGTCTTGTGGTCTTGAATAATAAAATTTGTTGAGTTGGATAAACATGGTAGTTGAAGTGTAAAAACATACTGAATTTTCACTTTTTGCCACTACTTGTAAAAAAAAAAACATGGTGACATCCCCTCCTCTCAACACTCCAAGACCTCACTTCACTCCACTCACATGGATGCATGTTGGGTATATCTCTGCTCCTAATCCCTCTGTGTTTGGTTAAGGGCTCTTCTCTTAAGTCTGTTTACTAAAGCAGCAGCAGCTACTCTTAAAGAGAGGCTCGTTGACTAATCTGTGAGCTCCTGCTCTGCACAGGAGATAGAAGGATTTGTTAGTTTGTGCTGAATAACTTCAGAGCATTGACAGTTTTATCAGCCTTGTTTGTTATCTCTGTGGGAGCTGCTGTAATGTGCCTGCAAACGGACTCATAATGGGGCTGAGTGATAATTAACATACAGTTTAAGTTAGTTAAGTTGTCATTTTTCGAGGAAGAAGAAATGCAAAATTAAATTCCCAAATACAAGTGAGAGTGAAACAAACACAATCTAAATGTTCTTTTTTTTTATGCCAAACACAGGATTCTTCTGACCATACAGACTCCAAATTTGGATTAAATAAACGGATCAAAAATTGCAATGACACTTTCCAATTAATCTGGTTTTAAAGTGAGAGACTGATGTTATTGAAGGCATTTTTAAACAAAATCATATATTTTCATGTTATTTAGAAGAACTTTTGATGATTAAGTTCTGTTTTCAGAAGCTCCACAGCTAGTAAACTTATAACAACTTTGCATAAAATTATCATTGATACATAATAGTTTAAACTAACTGCTACACTTTTGATATTGTTGGCCTTAAAGAGCCTATATTTCACTATTTGTTATTCATGTTATAATCTTGTTTCTCATCAAAATTATACCAAGAGTTGTGTTTTGCTTCATCTGCACAGTGTTGTATTTTTAGGCTGTATTGTTCTCTCTTGGTGTAATCACGCTTTCCACCGTGTGATGTCATTAAGTGGCAACACAGGAGGTGGTCCGTTGTGTTTTTAAGGCTCACACATGTTGCCTGGAATCACATGACCACTTTCAGTTCTGAATTTGCCTGATTTTGAAGCCTCAGTTATTGTTTTAGGCTCCTTTAAGCAGCTCTAATCTAAGTTTAAACAAAACATTTTAAGTTTGTAAATGCAGACAATCTGAAAAGCAGGATTACTCAGATATTTGTGATTAATACAAAATACAACTCCAGGAATGTTTTTTTATAAGAGAACATCATTCTACCGAATTACCTACAAACTCACATGAGAACATTTTGCATAGCATAGGCCCTTTAAAAACTATTTCTGAGGTACTTTTGCATTGACACGTACAGAACATGAAATTGAATTAGTCCTGTCTTCCCTTCACTTGGACTCTGATCAACAGTTCAAGAATCACCGTTTAAGCCAGGGGTCTCAAACTCAAATGGATAGGGGGCCGAAAAAATCAAAGTCAGAGTTCCTTTAAGGCCGCATTTTAAAAATACAGGCCATGCTATATTCTAAATAAATTAGGCTATATAAAGCCTAATGTAGCATATATTCTAATATGTTTACATCCATTGTTTTTCATTTTACATCATACCACACACAAGTGATAAAGTAAATTTAAGTGGGTAGCCAGCTGTTCTGCCCTGAATAGCTCGGACAAAGTTGTATGTAATTTGCCAGTATTCTAGTGCATTTTAGAGGTTTTATTGTCTATATATCTATATATCTATACTACATTTGATTGGACGCATGAACTCAAAGGCTCATTTGGCCAGCTTCCACATGTCTTTTGTATAGTAAATTCTTCAGTTTGTTATCACTCATCAATATATCACAAGTAAATAAGTACAAATCTCAAGTAAGTATTTCTTTCGAGAATTGTGAAAGTGATTTTGGAAAGAATTATGCAGATTTTTTTTCAGAAGGCATATATTAAGCTGTCACAATGAAAAAAAAACATTAATAAATCATGAAAATCATTAATAACATTTTAAATACAATTTGTCACTTAAAGGCGCTATACACATTTTACGACATCTTGTTAAAGTATGTTTCCAGGTGAATTCTGTTTGTTCACCAAAATCCACAAAGTGTCTGTTGTTAGCATTGTGACTAGCAAAACTGCTGTTAGCATACCAACACATCTCGTCATAACAGCTGTGAAAAAAGCTTAAAACCCATTTAGTAAACGTTTCAAAGGCACAGAATTTTTCAAGTACTTAGTTATATTTTGCAGGATATTTACTCAAACACGCACAAATCAATCAAACAACAACTTTGAGTAAGCTAATGAAAAGGAAACAATGTAAGTCCAAGGTTAAAAGCTCATTACGGTTTAGTTTGCTTGATATGTCCCCTTTAATATGTCTAATCCAGCCTTTAATATGACATTATTTTCTCCAAATGGAAATGGGAAATAGCCTAAATGTAGAAAAACAATCGTGCAACCCTTTATCAAACCAAAGTTCCACAGTCGGACCGTGTAGGCGTGTCACAGGTGTCTTCCTGTCACTTCCCATGTTTATCTTTCAGTATTTTCTCATCATGTCTTTCTTAAGAACAATTGCCTCGTGTGTTTTCTGTAATTTAAGGAGCTGTTGTCAGACATTGTGGAGGAAAGGTTTTGGAGACAACAGGATGGCCCTCTGACACCACCTCTGAGCGGGACATTTCGGATAAGACACGGAGGACCATCTGGGACTGAGTCATGGACCGAGGGTGCATGTATGTAGACCACATCACTGGCACTGGCCCACTTCCCTCTTAGCATAACATCCTTTATGAGCCATAGGTTGTCGCACAGAACAGTCTGAGAAGGCATAAAAGTGAAACCAAGAATGTTCAAAACCCAAAGCTTTAATCATAAAACAAACATATGTGTATTAGGGCTGGGCAATATTGTGATAAAAATCGAATCGTGAGCTCATCTCTGTGACATTTCTCTATTTGATGCATCTGTTTGTTCAAATATAGATTATTTTTTCCCAACCTCTTAGTCTTAGAGTTGACATATTCAAGCCTTTACTGTGACTTTGGGCTTTTTTTTTTCCAAAGTCTTATCTGGACTACGCTTTTAAGTCATAATAGGAATGAAGCTTAGCCATTTTTCAGGTTTGATTTGTTAAAATATATCAATTCATATGACTGAACATACATTTTTAGCATGTTTTCATTTCTAAAAGTCATTAACGTAAAAAAAAAAAACAATTGGCAAAAACACTTGTTTTGCACAAACCATAAAGTTCCAATTAATCGATTCTTTTAATAACTTTTTATTGAAGGGCTGAGTTTGCTTAAAAATCTGGCAACACTGGTCAGCTTTTGACAGCTGGATTTAGTTGTTGATAGTGAAGTGTGTTTACCTAAAAAAAAAAAAAAAAATGGTCTACAAGAATCGTGATAAAATCGCAATCGTGATCTTGCTCCAAATGTGTAATTCGTTATTGCTGGGTATTACATTCTGTAGGTAGGTCAATACTATCAATAGAGATGAAGGGCAAGTCAAATGAAAGCTGTTGCATTTTTTGGATAAGTAGGGCTACAGTTGACCAAAGAAATTCTTGATCGACCAAGCACATGTCTCATCGACTGATTAATTGACTAAAAGGGAGCCAAAACAAAGGTTTTGAAGCTAATGTTTTTGATCTTAGCATTTTTCTCTTTTCAAACACAATTTGTGTCAAACAAAACTTTAGCTAATTTAATTCACTTATCTTGGTTGCTGTTCAGTATAAATCTATATAATTTGGTTTTGGCAAAAAAAAAAAAAAAAAAAACTTAGCCAATATCTATGTAGAAGTGGACCCAATTAGGCATCTAAAGATACATTACAGTAGAAATAGGCATGTAAAAAGTAACAATTGAGTGATAAAGTATAATTTGTATGATTCTAAATTCCTTTGGCGAGCTAGCTTATTAGTGGAGATCTCTCAGAAAAATAAAATGCCCATTAAATTAGTACAATACTTGATTTTAATTAGCTTTTTTTTAACCAATATCCAGATGTGAGTTTTGAAATATTTTCACTCTGGGACCTGGTTTCAGAAATGTTCGTTTTCAGGACACTGAAATGTGTGGTTTAGGTCAAATTTTTGTTCTGAAATGCCTGAACTTTGCTTTGTGTGGACAAAGCCTAAGAATCCATCGACCAAATAATGACTAAGCAGCTAAAGACTACAGTCCTATAAGTTTGAAAACCATCATGCCTTGGAGTATAACATGGAGATTAATCACATTTCCTCCACTTCATTTGTTACAATCAATCAAGTCAATCTAAATGTTGTGGTGTTTGTACATATTTTCAAGTTTAATTATAGCCAGGAAAATGCACCTTTACCAGTTGTGCATTGAATGATCATTGTCTTAAACACACATAAACATTCTGGAAGATTGCTGGTTGCTTGGTGCAGTATGGAAGCCAAACAGATCTAGTATATTGTGTTATATTCCGACCAACTCCACGTTTTGCCAGAAACTGTCATCTATCCAGCCTGTCCATTGTCTTCTAAAATACTCTATCTCACAGGAAAATGTTGCTGAATTACCCTGGAGAGGCTTGTCTAGCTTGTTAATAGAACACATGTGCATCTACCTTTAAGGTGCACATTTCTGGTGGAATTTTCGCGCCCTGATTGTCTCCATGTAAATGGGTTTGATTTAGCTGAATGTCTCACGCACAGTAAGCCAATAAACATATGTATCTTAAAACACAAACAGCAGTTAACATGACAAGTTAAAAATAACTGGAGAGGCAACTCAATTCACAGTAAGAATGCATTTGAAATAATGTATTAATGAAACTAAATAGAGTAGACTTCATGCTCCACTGTGGAACATGGATGGTAATCAATAACATTTCAATGAAGACATACCACCAGAAATTTGAAATAGTATTTGAGTTCATCAGCTTCAAAAGCTCAAAGTCTTTAATTTGATGCTAAACCTCTAAACTCTTTCCACAAGCGCATTTCAAAAGAGTTAGTAAACTCTGCACTGCTAGAAGGCATAGGAGAGGGTTAAACATGTGAGTGAGAGGGAAAGGAGCACTTGGTTTTTGTCTGGAAATGCAGTGTTGGAAAAATTATTGAAAAAGTACACATTACTTATTACTTTTAAAATGTAATTAGCTTCACTGCATTACATTACTTTGGAATTACTTTGTATGTTTTATTGCAAACATTGAATACATTATAGGAGTCTGTGTTTTACTATTGGCATTTAAACAGAAATAAACAACAAATTAGTTCCTTAAATGGAGCTAACTTACTTCTCTGGGGTTTGTTCCAGCTGTTGATCTGAATTCTGAGAAGTTTTATGTGAAGAATAAGTCACGCTTGTGGAGTATCTGAGTATAACTAAGTAACTAAGTTACACTACTAGTTATTAAAAAAAAGTTATCTAATTACAGTAACTTGTTACACCCAACACTGGAGAAATGACATTGGTCTTTGCAGTGAGACACAATCAGTTTGTTACTGAAATTTGCTAATTTGCTCAGTTTGCACTCAAATTACAAAAACAAATTCAATGCTGTGCAAACACCACATGCTATGTTTGCAAAAAAAGTTGATTTTGTGTTTAGTTTCACTTTAAATGTTTGACTGTAAGTGAAAATGTGGCCCTGTAGCTTTCAGTCATCGTCATTGCACCGTTTTCATCTCGACTCATCTTTGAAATAGATTTCGAAGCCACATGTTGTTTGGTTGTTAGTTTATAAAGTCAAGCCTAGTTTACCTGAAGCCCCCTGACGACTTGGCATCTTCACACACAGCTCTGTCCAAAATTCCCCAAAGAAAGTGTCTGAACCTGTAGTTTTTGGCAACCGTCAGTTTTTTAGATTGATGGCAACAGCAATAAGGAAGAAAGGACATTTTTCATTTGGGAAAATGATTTACGACATTCAGTCAAAGTGCAGGGATGGCTTGTAGCAACTGCAATGCATTCTGGTCTCTCCTCTCACTTCTGGACTGTCCACAACATTCTCTGTAATCAGAATGTACAATTGTAAAAGTAAATCCATGGAAATGTCCTGTGCATGTGTGAAGGTTAAAAATGCAGATGTAAGTGGTAGCTTTAGTGTACAATTTGTAATTAATTAGATATTGTTATACTTATATTAGTATTTGCTGTACACTTTCGAAGTCTGTGTACAAGAGCACACTGGTTTGAAGCACTTTCGCACAAGTCCCGACCCACACTGAACTTGCACTCAGTGTATGGCAGAAGTCAATCCTAAAACCTGTGAAAAAAGCTTAAAGCACATCGTGGTGAATAATTCAGAGGCTCAGAATGTATTAGGTAAGTGAGCAAAACATGTAGACTGATACAGGAAGTTTAAAATAAATGTTTCTGTTTGTTTACATTTTAAGGAAGCAAAATTAGATATAGCACCTTTAAGTATATGTTTTAGAAGTTCTACATTAATAAATATCATTATTTTGTCATTTGATCAACATAGTACAAGCTTCAAAGGATGTCATTTAAACAAAGATATGAAAAGATCAAAATGTTTCCATTTTCATCCAGATGCTCTTCTCAATCTGATAGAAACAGTCTGAGATGCTTTTGAAAAATTACGTCAAATGTCTTGATCTTGTAAAAACTTGGTTCAGATGACGCCTTTTGAACCTTTTTCTATAATGGGCCACTCTTGGACCAATGTACTGTACAATCAATGTTCATGAAATGTACAAAACAGACACAATCTTGGTATTTTTTACTACGTGTATTTTTCTTACAGTGCATTATTTATTATGTTTTGATGTCTGAGCATTGTCACATTTTTTTACAACTTATCTAACCTTCCCTAAACCGTAATTTAACAGTCATTAAGTGAACACAAATCATTAATTGTAGTCTTTTCTTTACACCATTGTCAAAATTTCACAGCAGACAAGAGCAGTGAGACGAAAAGACAATGCGGAACAGTTGCCAAGTGACAGTATATCTCTGGGAAGTCCCGACTGTGGCCCAGACGAGATGAACCAGTCTGTTTCTGGTTCAAACTGCAGCCTGGTCCCAAAGCAGGAATGTGTGGTGCTATAGTGTTATGTACGTGCGCGTGGGTGTGCAGATGAGTGTGTGTCTGAAATCAAATCTACTATTGTCTACCTCTTCTCCGATCTGCTCAGTTCACTGTTTGTACACCTGCCAGCTGCTCATATCTGCTGGCATTTTTTACTCACAGTCAAATATTTTCATTTCACGATTGTGTAGCGACGTATTAGATCGATAAACATGACATGACTTATTTATTAAAAAGAAGAATCAATGTTTGGGAGTATGACCTTATCTCCAAATTCCACAACTAGTTTGCAGTATGTTGTTAAATCACGTGAACACAACCTATATATATTGACATTATATACTGTATTGCTGGGTTTCACTCACGTGACCTCGGGAACGTGCGAACTCGAGATTGGGGGCAAAGAGTGCTTTGCTCCCATTCAAAACACAGCGCAGTGAACGACAAAGAGTACGTCAAAGCCTTAAATGGACCAGCACAAACACGATATCAGGAAAAAATTACTGTACATATCGGATATGACCCTGCAGTTTGAAAAACACTGACTTTTCATACAATCTGAAGGATTTAAATCAGGTAATTACCTGCAATGAGGCAGATGTCCTTCTACACTGAGCCAAATGAAGCCTTCAAATAACTCGAAGTTTACGAATATTTTGTTTCTGATCGAGTCAAACACTTAGGATCCAAGGAAGGTCTAAATGGCAGTCGTCTTGTTTTTCCTTGGGTGAGTAGCAGCTTACGAACGCAGAAAAACTGTCTCTCATTAGACAGGTTAGCACAACCATAGACTGCACAGAATTAGGGCTGTTGAATGGGCACAGTGAGTGAAACACATAGACAGTACATATACAGTATATAAGGAGGAGCCCTGTTTTTGCTTACTAATCTGGACTATGCCTTCATAAAAGAGTGATGTTGTGAGGAACTATTTTGTGGCGTAGTAATACTGCTGTGATAAGGTCACATACAGTTAAATGTCTGTTTTGAGGCAGATCTGTACGAATTCTAACTAAACATAAACTGTGGATCTGAAGCACTGCCACTTTCTTGTTGAGTCTTCTTACATTCACGACTTTCCCACTTCATTAACACTCCACAACAGACAAGTAAAATACTCTTACACATACGTATTACACGCTCTATGGTGAAACGCTGTTCTAAACGCGGCTAATTATTAACTATTTAAAAATCTCACAACGTTTCTAAACTCAAAAATGTCTTTCAACGAGGCTCTTACCTCTCTAAATGTGGTGGTGGGTTTTACCAGCTGACACTCTCAGAATTATTCTTAACTTTAATTTATTTCGAGCTAATGCTAACGTCTATGGGAAAATACATGGGATTCCGCGGCTGCGTTAACTTCCTGCCCCTAATTGCATTTCGCGCTGTTTCCGTGACGTCATCTGAAACCCAGCAATAGTGTGTTCACATAAAACAACATGCTAGAAACTAGAACCAGTCAAGTCAGAATTTGCTCGTTAACTTTGAGATTGAGGATTGGTTGATGTGTGATGGGGAATTGTTTTACGGTTTATATATCATTACTGGGTCACACATTTATTGTGAGTTAATTCATCACTGGATACATAGTGCCTAGGGATGCATGATTTCAGCTTTTTCAAAAATCAGCTGATATTAGTGAATGAACTATTATAACTTTTTAAAAATTATTTTAACAATTTTCTCTGTATACATTTCAAACATGACATGTTCTGGATCAACATCAGCGTGTAAATAAGTCTCATTATTTCTAATTAGAGGCACAACCGGATATCGGCTGGACTGATATCATGGGGCCGATACCTGGATCAGTGCAGATATTTGATCCCAGCATCTGTTTCTTCCCTACTAGTGCATTCTGGGACACTTCTCTCAGGCAAATCATGATCCATTTTTTGTCATTCATCCACCATTTTTGTGGTTTAATTTGGATGTGGTTCATTTAAATTAAATACAAATAATTTTATTGTCTATGTAGTGCAACAAAGAAATATGTTTGACTACAACATGCTTTTATTCAAGTCTATTTTGTTGCACTAATAAAGTGCATAATTCATTCACTCCACACTTGTGTTGTAGCCACAGCTGCCCTATGGCAGACGAACAAAAGCAAGCACTAACCAGGGCCTGTTGATTTTTGCTTCTGAGATCTGACACGATCAAGCATTGACAAGCAGTTCAACATCTTTTCTGTGCATGTAAAAAAAAAAAAAAGTTAAGGGCACTATACCCCCTTTTTTTAATTAATTAACTTAAAATTAATTTCCCGCTAGCAAAGAATTTATTTTATTTATCTATTCACAATGTCCGGACTCTATCTAATAATGTCCTATTTGTTCACTAAAATCCATGAAGTTCATCGGTTGTTGTGTGGCTAACTGCCATTAGCAGACTGATACATCTCACTCTGTGAAAAAAAGCTCAAGACACATCATGATGAACAATTTGGAGGCTCAGAATGCTCTAAGTAGGTGAGCAAAACTGGTGTAAGAAGTATAAAATTAATTCATTGTGTTTGTTTACATTTTTAAGGAAGCAAAAATTGGGTATAGTCCCTTTAAATAATCCCTTTAAACAACACAGATGGTAACTTTTTATGTGGAGATCTACACGAGCTATTCTGACATTTGTGTATTAGCATGGACACACTTTTCAAGTGTAAAGTAAATCTTAACTTAAAATTAAATACCAAAAGAAACAGACCAAAAAGCAAATCGAGTACTTTTTCTACAAACTTTTTACACACAATCTGGATGTAATTTTGAAGAATTGATTCTTCAGCTAAAATCAAAATACTGCTTTAGTATGTTAATAAGACATTTAATCCAGTTCACATTTTGGCTCATGTCACCATAACTGACTGTATTTCTCTTTTCCCCACAGCTCGTAAACAAAGCAGCGTCCCACAGACCAGCAGTGATGGAGCGTCCATATCTCATGACAGGACAGTCCTCCTCCTGGTGAGACAGTTATTTCAATCACTCTGCAGGGCACACAAGTCAAAAGGTAATGTGTTTTTGGTTATGCGTTTTCTAAACTCTGTAGTCAAATCTTACTCAAGAGCAAGTAAATCAAGACATGACCAGACTGAAAGGCCATATAATTTTATACAATGTTTTATTTGTGCTTCTGTAAGTTGAACTTTTTTAACTATAGGGAGCGACCATATGCTTGTCTCAATGGAGATGCTTCCACTTTATGTTCCACGTTATGACATTGAAAATATTTACTGGTGTGTTTTTAGACCATAAAACTAATAACAAATTGCTCGAATTGCTTGCACGGCAAAATGTTGACTCATTTTTAGCCATATATATCCTCTGCAGCAATTTGAATAAAAAATAAGACTCACTTTAATTGTTTTAATTAATGTTACAACTATTGAAATATATAAAACATGGGACGCCACACATTTCACAGTAAACTTCATGCACACTTGTAGACAAGCCTAAAAGACCATAATTTTGTCCGATTTGGAACAGTTTTGTCAACCTGTGGACACCTAGATACTTTGGCGCAAAAACTCAAATTGCTTTTGTAGTAGGCCCTGTACTTGGGACTTACATATTTTTTAAGATAGTTGTTCAGTCAAAGGTAGTTTTTTTCCACTGTTTTTCTCTTAAAACCTTCCTCAATAGTTAAAGGGACTTTACTTTTTTTTTTTTTAATTATTAATATTATTATTATCATTTAAAATCACTTTCTCCCTAGCGCAGATATCTTGGTAATGTATTTATTTAGGTGGAAATTAGTCCACAATGTCCTGATTATGTCTAATAGTGTCCCATTTGTTCACCTATTTCGGTGAGTTTTTAAGTATGTTGTTGTTTGTCTAAAGTTGGATTGGATTGTTACCATTGTAGCTAACTTCCTTAGCATACCGGCACGTCTCGCTCCGAACAGCGTAAAACGCCTGTGATGAATAATTCAGAGGAAAGTGGGCAAAACATGTAGACTGATGAATTTCAAAATGAATTTTAGACTTTTTTAAGGAGGCAAAAATCAGGTATAGTCCCTTCAATAAACACTTGATAAACATAAGAAAAAAGAGAAGTTAAATAAAGCCTGATTTAAAAGAAAACCGTGAACATTGAAACATCTTAAAGTAGCATTGTGTATCTTTTGGGAGGTGAAAAGTCAATTGCACAATTCAATAGAAATAGAGAGATAATTTGGATAAATGTGTTTTATGCCCTAATGTAAAAAAAATACAGCGAAGGGAGCAGTTATTCTATGAAAACATACAGGAAGGGATAGATCGTTCAGCAAACTGCGAAGAGTGGGTGTGGTCGCCACGCCCTCCGCCTACGTTTCAGTTTCATCTACATCGTACCGGACAATCAGATTAGTTTATTTGCGTGATGCAGATGAAACAAAGGAGCTGATTGGTCGTTTGTCATTTAGACAAAAATCTAACTTCACTCGTCTCACACTGAAATTGTTTTTTTGTTCGCTCATTGATTCTGCAGAAATCCACAATGGTTTTCAGTTTCACGTGATATTTTTTTCCATGTATTTTTTTGTAGAGAGCAGCCATTGCTTCCACCACGCCCCAACTCCCCTCCCCCCCCCCCCCCCCGCAAAATTGCATAAAAAAAATCAGCAAAACAGCAAAGCCGCAGAAAGTGAACCGCGATAGAGCGAGGGACCACTGTATTGAAAAAATTAAATGTTTCAAAAAAATTGGGGAACCCCCTACACATGGTCCAGGGACCCAGTTTGAGAACCACTGCCATAAAGACATATAAACTAGAAAAACATGGTTTTACTTAAGTTTAATTTTGATCAAAAGTTACACAGTCTATCTTTAAACATTATTTTTTTCTCTTCCTAAAAAAACAAACATGAAATAGTCAAACTTTGATATACCTACATTTTGAAACTAACCAAGAGCATGACAGAATGTACATAAGTAAAAAAAAAAAAAAGTTTTACATGATTAATGACGGATGCATGAATCCGGTTGAGTTCCAAATCTGGTAGTAACGACTATGAATGTGATGACAACCTTTTGTGTCACATTAACACCATTCACGGTCTGATTTCCAATTTATGTTTTACAACTAATTTAATTTTAATTGCTAAAATAAACTTTTGATAATGCCTTTTAAATGCCAGCATGTGTTTCCATACTGTTGAACTACTCTACTTACGCAATATCAGTCCGCCAGAGTGATTTACCCATTAAATATACATTATAGGTCCAAATATTTAAAGCCACGCCAATAGTTAAAAATACAGCCGTACATTTCATTCTTCCCTCTTACCGCCACCCCTCCTCTGTGCCCCCATGTCTTAGGAATGTGGGAATGATTGCTCTTAATTTTATAAAGCGCCGGGCTTCCTTTGGTTCAATTTTCACCAACATCATAAAAACGGCGTAGTTGTAAGGTCAGCAAGAAGCCATCTGGTTTTGCCATTGCCGCCGCTTTAATGATCAGGTAATAAAAGTTCAATTTGACAGAAATTACAACAGATGTTCGGGGCCGTGAGTCTGTGTCGGAGCGAGTTTCTCAGCGGGACCGGACCTCGAGCCTGTATGGGAGCTGCCGCGTGCTGCCTGATTTACTGCGTGAAGTGGCTGGAGATGTGTGTTTTGACGGATAGGCGTTAAATTACGTCCGCGTCGATCCATCATAGTCGAGCCGAGCGTTTCAGTATGATACAGTAAATTTACAAATCGTTAAAGAAAATGGCTGTAACTCAGGAGTCTATTAAACAGTGCCATGTGGTGAATACAGGAAATAACACATTAAATAAAAAGAGTGAGTTTATAATACATGTTTCTGCACATTCCTGCCAACCTGTGCAATGTATGTGCTCTCCACTCATGGCATGTTACTGACAATGGTCTAGTTGAGTTGAACTTTTAACAGTGTTCTCGTTAGGAGTTGCTAGTGACTGGAGCCTATGTCAGTCATTCTGGGTCATAGGCCGGGAACACCCCTTTACAACTTTTCGCAGGGCTAATATATAATATATGCCCTGTTTTTCATAGGCACACTCAGGCATTACGGTACAGTTCTATGCTGTTTCCACTGCACAAAGCACCTGTTCTACCCCACTTGCTGAGTTTGAAGTGGGCCACGGATGGTACTTTCACAGTGGACTCTGGAGTAGACCCTCCATGGCTCACTTGGTCCCTCTTTAGCATGATGATTGGACAAGAGAAAACACAAGCTCAGGTGAATTGTTTCTGAGTAACTTTTGCGCTCTAGGCAACTAATTGAGTAATCAAAAGAATAAAGCCCTGTCCCAATACTCGCATTTGCACACTTGTGCACTTCAAAAGTGCATTCACGACGAGCCACTGAAGTGCGCAGAGTGTCCTATTCTCTAAATGTTTGTATGCACACTTCACAAGCGATGCAGACTTCAGGCAAGTGTTTTTCCCACAATGCATTGCACTGTTATGTTTTCAAATAACGAACTGCTTCTACCCACCTGGTGGCAGTGTGGATAGCGCTCTGGCCTCACAGTAAGAAGGTTGTGGTTTTGACTCCTGCACAGGCCTTTCTGTGTGGAATTTGCATGTTCCTCCCCGTGTCTGAGTGGTTTCCTCCGGGCACTCCAGATTCCCCACCAACCAATAACATGCATGTTAGGAAACACTTTGTTTATATTTTGACGAATCACCTCTGCTGAGCTGCCCCAGGGCAGCTTATTGTACTGAGTGGGGAGGGGAAAATTCATCTCTCTGGGAAGCGATCTGTGACTCTGTCTGAATTCTACTGTAAGAAAACCATTGGGTCAGACCTTGCACTGCCACAACTGATTCCTAGCTCGACCACCGAAGTGCTCTAACTCACTGCTCATTTCCTGATGTTATAGTTTTCTTTTCTTTTTTTAGATTGAGGTAGTGAAACACCACTAAATAGGAAATGAGCATGTCGACAAGCTGTTACCATTTGAAAAAATAAATACAAGCCAACTGACGCTCTGTGCGCAGAATTGATCACCAAAATAATTGCTAAGTGCAGCCCTACGCAACAAGTAATCTTGAGATCTTTTTCACTCACATCTTGCTTTACAAGGGATGTAAATAAGTTTATGTCCTCAAAAATCAACAACCCCAACCAAAGTTGACTCTATTATTAAAATTTATATTGGATAAATAAAGAATAAAACAAAGTCTGCTAAAGTGCTCTAACAAATTAGAGGATGTAAATCAATGGTCACATTTACCAATATATACAATCAACTCCAGTGTCTCATAAGTTTAGCCAGGAGCTACTTATGTCTGACAGTTGTGTCTGTTTCCTCAAATGAGGCGTGAGAAAGCGCAGATTTCTTGATAACTTTTTCTCACCAAACGTCACATTAAAGTTTGTGGAATGTCTGAGCGGATGCGTCGATATGAACGTCCTCAGGGCAGGTATTCACTCCTCTCTGCTTGATTTTTTTCCCATGTGTATAAACACAGGTGTGCGAGAAAATAGCTTACATTTCTGCTCTTCTGCTCCTGCGCTGTCGTGTGAGTCACAAGCAGGTCACCAAGAGACAGTACAGTAGTTGCTCTGCAGGCTTTGCAAAGTCCAAGTGCAGTCAGGTGTAAATGAAGCATGGTTGTCATTTTAAATAAACTAAAGCTCTATTCGCACAGGAGAATATTTACATGATGTCTGAACTTTCTTTTCTTTACAGACTTTATTACTTAAATCCTGACAGATACGCCATAATTTACAACAACTTTTTGCTTCATTCATTATTTGAGCCTTTCCTATGTTTTGTGTTTGTTTTATCATGAATGACCTGAGCTGTGGCAACGTAAATCTGCCTCTTTGTGACGTTGTTGTGTCTGCGTTCAGAAGAATCATCCACCCGATCAAATTTCTCTTTCTTTTAATCTATTTCAAACTTTGCAGCACTCTTCCAAACTCTGGTTGGGCGATATATCGATATATATCGTATGTATTTAGTGGAAGGTATGAATTTGACCATATCGTAAATATAAAGATGAAATAATTCTGGCTAAAAAGAGCTGATAAATTATAAAAAGCAGCTTTAGATACAGAAAAAATGCAAACAGAATGAGAAGATTAAATAAACTTTAAATTTGTTGCTCTAGCCAAATTCTAAACTTACGTTGTGCATAGAATTTTGTGTTATTTAACTTTCACTCAGCAAAAGGCGTCACTCGAAATTCTATGTAAATTTACATTTCTGCATTCTAATCATCAGCTATGGGCTTAGAAAAAAAATTGTCTTTCATTTAAAAATTTAAATTTTAAAGTTATATATAGAAAAAAAATATATAGAAAAATATATTGAGATATACATTTCTGTCCATATTGCCCAGCCCTTACCGAAACATTTATCTTCTCGACAAGGGGTCTCCAGCTCATAACCACCTTTGAAGTAGCTCAGGGTCTCAAGAAGTCTACAGTTTACACTGATTCATTCAAATTTTAGTCAACGCATGCCTGATTCTTTGTAAATGTGTATTTAGAAGCTTAATTATGTGCACTGATAAATAGATAACAATATATTTTTTACTGAAATTGGAACTCATCTAAAGCTTATGATCACCATCATGTCAACGCAATTTATTGTGACCGCTAGCATTAGTAGCTCCCTGTCTTTTTGTTTAGTAAAAGTAGCTCGTTCTGGACCTTTGGTTTAGGTAAGGTTTATTAAGGACAGTGACAATTATGATAAGCAATTTTACATTGTACAGAGATGCTTGGTCTTCTACAGCAGATTCTAGCTTTACAGTTATTTCCATCTATAGTCCTGGGAGGGGAGGCACATTGAACATGTTTTTAGTTGTACAAGGAAACCGAGTACCCGTAGGAACACTACGCAGACACGGGGAGAATATGCAAACTCCAAATAGAAAGGTCCAGGCCGCTAACCGCTGTGCCACCATGTGCACTTTTGGGTCACGGATTTAGTCATTGTTTGCTATTTTTTAGCTTTTTTTATTTGTTGAAAAAAAAAACCAGATCATCTTCCAAAATTTAGAAGATGATCAGTGGCGAATTGTAATATTAATTCAGTTCAAAACTGAATGTAAAATATGTGGCCGAGTCATTAATAATTAGTTTATTTACAATCCACGGACTGAAAACACAGACATACGCATTTGCACAGCATTGGAAACACATGAGAATAGATCTAGATGAGGTACAGGAGGTAAAATTCGGGGTGAAATTTTACAGAGATTTTTACAGACATGGACAAGAAACTCCCTGGGTAAATATGCAGTAGGACATTAATTATATTTGACTATAAGGTATTGTTTTATTTGCCTTTTTTTTCAACATGCACACTGAAAGAAAAAAAACAACAACAGAGTGGTTTGCATTGTGGTGTGATGCAAACCACTCAACACTGACTTTTCTTTACTACCTTTTCATTTCCGTTCCAGATGCTTGAGGTGCGTTCTCTTTCCTCGGCTGTGTTTTTTCCCACGAGGCTGCAGCAGTATCAGTGTTAGGGACGTCCTGACAGCACAGGGAAGTGTCTGTCCCGTACAGAGATGAGGTGTGTCTCAGGGATCGTGTTTCACCCCTGAAATGTTCTACAAATAGTTTCACAACAGCACGCTATTGTTTTGCTGACAATGCACGTGTTTTTTGGGGGAAGACTCACGAGTTTTGGTGAAGGGTTGTTCTATTGAGGTAAAGATCTGGATAATGACACGCAAACCCCACAAGGACACAATAAATATTTATCTGCATTCTTTTTGATATGAATAATGAAATAGGGTTGTCAAAAGTATCACAAATCAGATGCTAATTGATGTGTAAACTGACACTAATTTGAGCAAGTAAAAAAGTCAATAGATTCTGAAGAATTTTAGAATTAAAGGTGGGCTAGGTGATTTTCAAGCTGCAAACACAATTCTAAATCTGACAACTTTCTCTCATAATTCTCAAAATGTAATCAATATGTATTAAGTTTTGGTTGCAATTTTGACATAAAACCTATTTTTTTTCTCTTTTAAAGTGAAACTGGAGAGGACCACTCAAGCTCAGCCAATCAGAACGCTGCATTTGCTCCTGATTAGAACTTAAATTCTTTATTATTTATTCAGAGAGTTTTCTGGGGTCTCATTTGTTCACAAAGTGCTACATTTGTCATAGACATTTTGGTGGAAAACACTAAGTTTACTTATTTGCAACTAAAAAAGTTATCTACCCAACTTTTAGCTGTATCTAAACTAGTATGTAACCAGAATATTTAATAAAGAAAGTACTTCTGTTGAAAATTTCAGAATTTTGTAGACATTTTTGACATAAAAAGAGCATTTTTATTATCATTATTGTATTAAACTTGGCAATGATAATCAAATATATTCTTCAGTATCGAAATCAAGTTTGAAATTTGAATAGTATAGGACCTGGACAATATATCATTTTGCAATTCGTGTTGTAGCACATGTACCGCAATACTTTGTACATATGATATGTCACATTCAAAGCTGTGACATATGTAGTTGGAGCTCTAACCACTCTGCTACTGTGCATTTAAACTATGTGTCTCAGACTATGGGATGTGGGCTGCAACTTGTGGTATTTGAAACCCTCTTCAGTTTGTCCTTTTTTAAATTATTATCAAGATTATTGTTTTAGATTGTTTTAATGCACCACTTTAGAATCAGAGAAAGTCAAATACTCTCACTCAGCCTGGCAGGACAATGTCTGCCTTGTTTTTAATTTAACTCTGGTTGGTCGTGCCTTGTGGCTCCTCAGACGTGTTCCTGGTGGCTTTCATGTGGTTTCTTGCTCATGGGCGGGTGAGTGGATGGATGCCGGGGCGAGCGTGGTCTCCTTATAGCCGACATGGTAAATAATAAACAAAAACTAAACAGGACTCTGGAACAATGACATAATAAAAAGGCTGTACAACACAAACATACACAAAACACACAAGTCACACACACCCACTCAGAACATAGGACCAGAGGGAGGAAGGGGGAAAGAGAAGTGTGCCCTGTCTAGGCTACCCCATGTACGTGGGACACAGCCTTGGTATATAGATAGATAGATTATCTACAATGCGGTTTCATTTAAGAACACGTCGTCAGTCCCATTTTATGCCATGTTTAGCGTTCCAAAGCGGAAAAAAACTAGCACATCCCTTTGTTGGACAGGTGCTTAAGAGAAGGCTTGAGCAACGCTAGCAAACTTTGTGAATGAAATGTCTCTCGCACACTGTGTACTTGCAACACCAGTGAAATTAAACCAATGCAACAACAACACAGTGTGCGAGAGACTTTTCATTGATATGCCATGTTTAGCTGAAAATTAGGCCTGAAAAAATCAACAATTTTCTTATTTTTATTCTTTTTTTATGGTGGTAGCCTACTTGGTGTGAAAACCATAATTTAAAACGTTTTGCTGTTTCTTCTTTTTCAGGCATTTCAGGCACAATTTAGAACATAACTTATCTTGACTTGAATCTAGATCAGTGTCACTGTGTTGTGATTTTCATCTATATTTCATTTGCATTTTAGCATGGATACTTTTTAAATCACTTCACTTAGATCATTCTGCTGAAGGTTTTGTTTGTGTGATGAGTCGAGGATGCATTTGTGTTAATTGCTCCACTAACCCTTGAGGCACAATTCAGTTTTGTGTGTATTTCCTACGCGTTGTTAAGATTCACTAATCCTATCATTGACCATCTTAAATGACCTGTTTGGGCGTTAATAGTCGTGCCTGATAATACTTTAATTGTAGTAGTTAATTTTTAAGGACTGTAGAGCTCCTGCACCCGCTAAATTTGTTGCTGTCGTAGTCTAGTCTTTTTTGCTGCAAAAATCTGCTTTTTTCATCCTTGTCAACCTGGCGAAATACTCAAAGAGAATACATCTAAAATTCTGACTTGAGTACTCAATACATGTGACATGAATACTCAATACATTGAACTAGTATCAGCTCCAAACCAAACCTTATTATGGTCCCACACAGGGAGGTTTAAATAGGCACAAGTAAGGCTAGCTTGGAGACAAGTTGGCAGAGATGATATGGATAGCATACCACTTGACAAAGAAGGATAAATTCTCTAATAGTAGGATGGCGCTCATCATAGATACAGCTAGCTGCAATGTAATGTCAATAGGGATGGGACGATTCAATTCAGTTTTTAATTTTGCAGCCATGAATTTTGATTTTGTTAAGTTTGGTTAAATTTTTACTTAAAAGACAAAATAGGCCATATAATTTTATTTGCACTTTATGTGAGTGTTTCCCTGTCTGCACTGAGTCGCCTTTAGCTTTTTGATCAACACACCCAGACTTCAGCACATCACCTCCGTCCTTTCTGAACTTCACTGGCTTCCAGTTCCTTTTAGAATTGATTTTAAAATACACATTTTTGTTTTTAAGGCTCTTAACGTCTTTGGCCTTTTTCAGGTCAACAAACCAGCTCATGATTGAGGTACCACCCAGAACCACTGGGGTAATCAGGCTTTCTCTGACGCTGGTCCCAGACTTTGGAACAAACTCCCCCCTCATATCCACATCACTGACTTTTGGCAACAGTGTGTGTAAGTCAATGGCTGCAGGAGCAAAACAGATTGATTCTGACCTTTCGATTCGATTGCTGCTGCAAATCAATTTTCCATCCCTAAATGTCAACAATGGTGAATCTGCAGGTGTCCTTGTTAAGACTATGCACGAAATGGAAAAACTTCTATTCACCCATGACCCAAAACAAGAACAAGCAATAGAAAATAAATGTAAGAACTTTAACTATGCTTTCTATGTGATTTCACCAAGACAATAGGGTTATTTTTTTTCTAGATGAGAAAATGAATATCGCATTTACTGTAAGTCTTAAGTGAGTGGTGCTGCTTGTCAGTGAGCTGCTCCAGTGCATCCCTCATGGAACTCTCTCTTCAGAAACTGAGCTAGTCTAGGTCAGGACTGCCTTAGCTGCAGGGGATGTTTTAGGAAACTGCGAAACCACCTGCACACAAAGTCCTGGGCGGGACAGGAGTCAAAGCTTTATGAGACTATAGAAGCTTTCTTGCTGTGAAAGGTGCTGCTATAGTTTTACAATCACATAAAAGCATTTGTTTAGAAGACACACGCTCATATATTTGGCCAAGCTTAATCAGTCTAGAGAGAAACTAATCAGAGGTGAAGCTAAGTTAACCTCTGAGTGACCCTGCATTGCTCAACTCGTAATTATCAACTCTAAATGCCAAGTACTATTAACGTTCATCATCATGTCATCATTTTTAATATCGAACCATTGTTAACCTGTCACAATAGAACCGTGACTTCTGATACGCAACAGTCATATTTCCTTACAGTCTTCTGGAGAACTGTCAATACAAGTAGAACTGTCAATACAAGTAGAACTGCTCTCTCTACTGTTTTTATTTCTTTATTTACAGGATGTTATTCTCTCTTTCTTTCTTTTTCTCTCCTTCTCTTATCCCTCTCTCCTCTCTTTCACTCTTTCCCTCTCCCTTTTTCTCTCCCCCTCTTCTTTCCCTCGTCTCACTCTCTATCCCCTCTCTCTCCTCTCCATCTCTTCTCTCTCTTTCTCTCTCCCCCACTCTCTCTCTCTCCCTTTCTTTCTCCCCTCTTCTCTTTCTCCCCCCTTCTCTCCCTCTCTCTCTCCTCTCTCTATCTACCCCCCTCTTTCTTTCCCTCTTCTCTCTCTCCCCCTATTCTATTTCTCTCTCCCTCTCTCTCCTCTCTCCATCTCTCTCTCTTTCTCACTCATTTGTTTCTCCCTCTCTCTCCCTCTCTTATCCCTTTCTCATTCTCCTCTTCCACTCTTTCCCTCTCTCCCTTTCTCTCCCCACCTCTTCTCTCCCTCTACTCTCTCTCCTCTCCTCTTCTGTCTCTCTTTTTCTCTCTCTCCCTTTCTTTCTCCCCCTCTTCTCTCCCTCTTTCACTCTCTCTCTATCTATCTATCCCTACTCTCTATCTTCTCTCTATCTATCGCTATCTCATCATTCTCTCCTCTCCTTTCTCTCTCTCCCTCATTCTTTCCCCTCTCTCCCCCCTCTCCCTCTCTCTCTCTCCTTCTATTTCTCTCACCCCCCCCCTCTTCTCTCTATCTCCCCCTCTCCCTCTCTCTCTCTCTTTCTCCCTCTCTTATCCCTTTCTCATTTTCCCTTTCACCATCTCTGTTTTATCCTCTTTCTTTCTTTTTCTCTCCTTCTTTTATCCCTCTCTCCCCCTTCTCTCTCTTCTCTGTTTTTCTTTCTCTCTCTCCCTCTCTCTCATAACTTAAAAGTCTAAGTTGAAATCTTTGACTCACATTGTCGACTTATAGAAACATAAAGATTTAAGTTAATTGAACTTATTGTCCTTAACATTTTTTACAGTGAGACAACTGAGTTTAGGTACTAAATAAATAAATAGTTAGGTTATTAAAAAAAAAAAAAAAAAAAAAACAGTCCAAATTCCCATCCGGTGCTCTGTGAGTGAACTTTAGCATATCCACGGTGCATGATGTCATGGTTCCTTGTGCAGTCGGAGCTGCTTTCCCATGGCTCGGAGGCTGGAGGAAGCAGGCTTTATTACACGGCCTGTGTCTGCTTGTCTGGTGACTACTGGGGTCTTAAAAGAGCAGAGCGAGCACAGGCTGATCGCCGTTGGCAACAGGAAGGGCAAAGGATTTGAGGGCATGATATTTGATGATTGCAAGTAGCGATTAATATGGTTTTGTCATTGCGGTTTGATTTTGAAATGCTTTTGTCTCCCTGCGAGTGTTTGAAGAAAGTTGTGTTTTGTGGGCAATTTGCTGCAGAAGTTTAGTTTGTGTTTGGAGACATGTATTGACATTCAGTTACTGCGTTGGTTCTCAAACTTTTCCCACCAAATATTGCTTAAAATATTTGACTCTAACTGCGGAGATCAACATTTGGACTATAGCCCATTGCAGTATTTCCCAACCTTTTTTAAGTCGCACACTTTTTTGGTTTTCCTCATCACACCACCTACTCAAATATGGCCACACAAAACATTTTAGAAAAAGGCTTAGAATAAGGCTTTTTAATGTCAATAATCTTGTCAATTACATGCTTATTGATTGTCTTTTTCATCTTTGTTTTTGAATTACATCTATGACTTTTTTCATGGCAATCCTGGCAGTTTCTCAAGGTACACTAGTGTTTCCTGGCACAGTGGTTGAAAATCACAAGCCTATTGGTTATGAAGTAGAATAGGGGTTATGCAATGTCACGACCCTTTTCGTCCTGGAAGCCCGATCCGTCCGGAAGTTCCCTTTTTTTCTAAATAAAATGTAAATGAAGGGCTATTTTTTGTTCTTCTTTTTAAACACATAATACTATCGTCATCCACAAGCCCTATATTCATTACCCACAGTGTTATTTGCCTTTTAGCAGTTTATCTAGTGTAATACAAGAGTTTGATCTTTTCGTTCAACCCTTGAACGCATCATCACACGTGACTTTACGTGCCATTATGATTATTGGCTATTTCTTAAACCATTTGTTCCCAACCTTTTTTCTCGAAGCCCCCCCTGATTGAAAGGAAACTTGTCGAGCCCCTCCCTGTTTAAAATAGCGGCCTTCCAAACTTATTGTATGATGAATTTTTAATTAAAACCATTTATTTCAGTCAAATAAACAGCTATTGTGTTTTGGTCCTTAGATTTGTGTATTTTACCAATAAAGTTGCACTTGTAACTACTTTTAGAACTTGACTCACTCATCAGACAAAGTTCTGGGGACCCCTGGAATCTCAGGCGCCCGGGCCCCCCCCAGGTTGGGAACCACTGTCTTAAACAATACTTCGTTATTTGTTCATAAACAGTTAAGTAATTCACGAATAAAGACTGTTTAGATTAAGATGTTTAGACAAGCTTTTTACATTATTATTTTCAATGTGGGCATGTTCTAATCACACTTCCGGAGGATGGTCGCGTACATTACTCAAATGGATGGACATCAGAAGAGGAACTCTGGGCTTGTCCTGAAGGAATCCTCCTAAAAAAAAACTAATCTCTTTTATCTTCTGTTATAGACCAGTTCAGATTCTGTGGTCTAGTCCTATTCAAGATGAGGGTTACCTCTGATAATCCAAATGTAGACTAGGTTTAGTCTAGGTTTGCAAACTTGGTCTTTGTCCCACTGCTGCTTTGTTGTAGATTATTATCTTAAGTTTGTTTTGACTTTGTCCAGTTTTTTACTTTTTTTTCAGGGAAAACAGTAGATTTTTTGTAAATGGTACCATTACAAGTTTTTTGTGGATAATGGATGTAAACACAATTGTAGTTCACCTTTGTAGTCGGGCCCTACGATCCAAGCTCTCCAACACATATGCCCCAGTAAATTTAATTGAATAGCCCTGCTTTAAAGTATTCATTAAATTTGCTTTTGGTCTTAGTGAAAATGTTGTTCAAAGCTCACCAAAATATCAAACGATTCCAGTAATTCTGTTTATCTTATTTCATGGTTTGGATTTTACATTTTTTCATGGCACACCAGGCGGTATCTCAAGGCACACTAGTGTTCTCCGGCACACTGGTTGAAAGTCATTGGTGTAGAATACAGTTCAGATTAACATTTAAATAGTCATTATGGACAATATGTGCCAGCAGAGTTTAGAGAGTTTAGAGCCTTTTAAGAAATTTTTTTTGCTAACTTTTGAAAAATATGTCTTCTTTATTATGTGCAGTAAATGTATTTTGAACAACCTTTTAATATGAACATCTCGACCAGCACTTCCCGTGATGTGAAAATTAGGCAACAACTCCTCTTTTTAACACATCAATTTATCTTCATCAATAAACATTATGAGGACGACATTGTTTTATGGATCGGTGCTTTGCTTCTATTCAGCTCCAGCAGGGTATTGTCTGCTGGGCTATTGATTGTCTTCAAATGAAAATGGAGGGTGGTCTATACCCTTGACCTTTGACCTGTGACCCCTCCCACCTAATGCTTCCAGACCGTCCCACAATTGATCGTAGCAATCAATTAGAAGACAGGAATGATGTAATTTAAGCCTGGAGACAACAGGGACATAATGGTCCAGGACGACAGGGTAGAGCTGTTTTAATACCAGTGTGACTGAAACACAGTGGAGGTAGCTCACGTTCTTATACATGGGGTATTATCAAGACGCAAAAGTCATTTTCCTAATATATAAATACATATTTAATTTATTTTATAATTTAAAAAAAAAACTGCTTCTTATATCTATCTATAGCATGAGGCCAGAGGAGAGCACATGTTACAGTGGGTTAGCAATTGTTCAAATTAAATTTTTTTTTCCTAGTGATTCTTTTTTTTTCCATGCCACTAGTGCAGGCGCAGTCGTAAACATTTGTTTGATACAAGTACAATTGTGTGAATTCAAATGAGAGGTTTTGCTGTTTGTTGTTGTGGAAGGCGTGCTCCATATTTCTGCTGTCTGCATATTGAGCAGACATTTAAAGCCAAGGAACCAAAAGTTGGCCCAGAAACTGCATAATTTTTTCAGCTCCAGTATTTCCCAAACCTTTTCAGAACCGTTTTTCGGTGCCCAGCGCTACAACAATGTTTGCTTCTTTTTTGCAAAAGCACTAACTGGCTAATTAAAAAAGGACTAATGAGAATAGAAGAAAGGCTTAAAGTTGTCATCTGGACAGCGTATTCAAAACTTTAGAATGAGTCAAAACATCTCGATCTTCCAATACCCTGTCCAGATGACAACTGTAGTCTTTCCACTATGGATCACTCCTGGATGAAAGACGGATTACACCTACTAATATAAGACAGCATCAAATGACCATGAATGAATAAAGAGAATTAACACAGCAGGGGAAGCTTCTCACTGAAAAAGATTACAACATAATTAATGGTCTATAAGCTGCTCCTTTTTGCACAAGCTGTGAAACCTCTGGCTTATACAACTTTGCAGCTAAATTCTAGATTCTCATTGACTTACTATAAATGAGCGAGGCTTTTTTGTTGTTGTTGGTGCAGCTTATATTTATTTATTTTGCCTCAACAATAGGAAAATTACTTTAAGTAGAAGGATATAGTATTCTTTCCACTCAAGAAAACACAAATACTGTTATGGACACATGATAGGTTGTTGTTTTGTTTTTTTACTATTATTATTATTTTGTATTTTTCACAGACAGACAGATGTCTCCCAAAGTCTTCCACAGCACCTCACGGATAGCAGCCATCCTGGGACAGCTCAGTAGAAACCAGTCGCCTCAACACCTGGCGCCTCAACCTCCGACCACCACCAAGCGTTCCCTAAGCTGCATGTCACACAGAAAGCAATGCGAATGCCGCCATGTTTGCGTTGCTGCATTTCGCTGTTGTGATTTTGTCAGACTGCCCCCTGCCCCGGACCGAAGACCAGAAACTCCCTCAGGCTTGTCTCTTTCTTGTCGAATGTGTGGAGCGGTGAAAGGAGGGAGCGGTCGAGAGGAGGGACCGCACAGCTGACCTTTGGGATTACCTGCTCCTCCCCAGGTGAAGAGGAGACACATTCACTTCCTTAGCGTCTGCGTGCTAGCTCCAGGCACAAGATTTCAGAACAGCTCACCTTTTATTGCACTTTGTCCTGTCAAAGAAAGTGTGTGAAAACTCCGCCCACTTTCACCTCCACCAGTGAGAGGTGCATAGTTAACGCTTCAGTCGCTGGGGAAGGTTTGTCCTCAGATCGTGAGTTCCAACATACATAATATTTTCCCTCCTTTGCTGGATGCTTTTTAAATTACAGAAATTGTAAAATTAAGTTCTGAAGACTAATCAAATAATCAAACTAGGGCTGCAACTAACGATTATTTTGCTACCACGGTATTCTGTTGATTATGTCTTTTGATTAACGATTAGTTGGTTGTGTTGCAAAAGGATTGTCAGTGTGAGATTTTTTTATTTTAAATTTGACCTGTACTGAAAAAAAAATGTTTAGGCAAGTTAAAAAAGTTATCTTGGTTAAAAGTTATCTTGGAGTAGCCTTTGCTCTAGTCCTGGGGTCGGCAACCTGTTCAAAGAGCCATTACGGACCAAAAAAACAAAAACTAAATTTGTCTGGAGCCGCAAAAATTGTAAAGCCTTACAATGAATGCAACACATGCTATAAGTGTCTATATTAGCTTTATCAACCGTGATATCAAAATGATAAGTCGGCTACAAATGCCAAATGAGCTTCATGATTACCATATTACCGTGCAACATCTCGCACAAGCCAAAATACACATATTAGGAGAAAGAAACGTGTATAAGTCAAACCGGACAACCAGTGGCACTTTTTGCGAGAAATTAATTACATAATTCGACACCACGAACAGACGCGGGACACAGTTGTCCATCCACTCCTCTTCGAGATTTTTTTTTGGACACTGATATTGCACAGAGGTCAGGAACTCTGGCATGAGGCAAAACTACAAGATACAGATCAAAACATGACTAAACTCTGCATAAAACAGCTTTTATATATCACTAAATCATCTGCAATAAGTAGCCTATTGTGTCCATTTGGTGTTCAATGCGCGATGTGAGTGTAGCCTCTTACCTGAGACAAAGTTCCACACATCTCTTTCCGCTAAAAGCTGCTTATTTTGCCCAAACTCCGCGTGTTATTTCCGTGCCTTCGTGCATAAAATGCAGTCTTTCATTCGTTCTTCGGTAAAGTTTTCCCCCGCACTGCCTCTGCTGATGATCTGCGAGTTCACCGTGTTTGAACGGCTTTCAACGGCTTTATTATCTCACAGGTTGCAATAAAACTGCCGCATTTGCAATGAAAGCAAATGATTCGGTTCAAGAACTGATCCTGTGTTCTATCGTTCTGTTTCCCTTTTGGATCCACGGCCCTGACGCACAAAGTTATAGCTTCACTTATCTGTGGAGGCGCGTCTGTCGCAGCGACAGGTGATGGAGCATTTCCATCTAAGAATATAGTAGTTTGAGAAATATAATTTCACATCGCCAAAGTTGTTTAAAAAAGCTTCATAAGACTCAAATCAGTCCGTTTTGCTCATGGTTTTGCTGAAATCTCTTAAGCTTTAAGCTTGTTTATGGATAGTTTATTGATTTGTGTCGTCACTGTTCGAGTTGTAGCAACAGAGCAGAGATGCTTTTGCGCGTCTACTAATTTAATGTCTATAGTTAAAATGACCCAAATCCAGATTAAAATTCTGAATTGGAGTAATATGCTAGAAGGGTAGAAATCTATACTTTTTGCAGTGTATATACTTTTTTTTTACCTCCCAAGTTAACATTTTTGGTCAAGCGTGTGCATTCTCCTCGATATAAACACACATTTGAGTGGCACAGTGTCTTCGTCTGAAAACCACAGCTAATGAGAGCAGCAGCGTCGACTCACCACGCAGCCCTGTTATTACCCACAATGCCTTTTGAAGGACACGCTCTACAAACCGAGGGAAACTCTGAACCACTCGCAGTTCAAACATGTATTCTATTCATGTACTATTTACTTTGTCCCAATTTGTGGTCTGTGAGCTCAGCCAGGCCAATCACTGCTCTGTTTTTAAGACGCTTTTTGTGAAGGTTTAGTCAATTTGTGCAGCCAAATGTATTGCAAACTTTAAAAATAGAAAGCCTATATATATTTTTCATTAATTGTATGTACAGAGTTTGTCGTACGCCATCAAGTCAGTTAATAACAATGTTGTTTCAGTCAACCAAAATGCATTCTTCCTGGAAGTTAGTCATTCTTTGTTCCATCTCTAATAGATGCCTTATGTGAAAAATCTTGGTGTTCTAATTGACAGCTCCTCAAGTTTGACATGCAAATCAGTTCAGTGGTAAATACAACTTTTTTCAGCTTAGACTTATTTCTAAAGTCAAGTCTTATCTGCCTTCAAGTAATTTGGAAAGAATAATCCATATGTTTATTACTACAGAATGGACTATTGCAACTCTTGTATTATGGTCTTGATGCTCCTCCATTTGTCGCCTGCAGCTTGTACAGAACGCTGCTGCACGCCTCCTGACAGGCACAAGACGCTTTGATCACATAAGTCCAGTGCTACAGAGTCTTCACTGGCTTCCAGTGTCCTTTCAAATTCAATTTAAAATGTTGTTGCTAGTGTTGAAGGCATTACATGGTTTGGCACCTGTTTATTTGACTGAACTGTTACGTGTGTATGCTCCTGTGAGAGCTCTGAGGTCATGTGACCAGTTACTTTTACGTTGTCCTCGATCTAGACTAAAGACCAGAGGAGACAGGGCCTTTGCGGTGGCTGGTCCTAAATTATGGAATAGCCTTCTTTAAATATTCGATCTGCTTCTGATGTTAATGTCTTTAAGTCTCTTCTAAAACGCATTTTTTACATTGCTTTGAACAAGTTGGCGAATAGTTTGTGATATTGTTTTATATTGTTTTATGTTCTGCAGCACTTGGGCAGTGGAACTGTATTTTAAATTTGCTTATAAATAATAAATAAACCTTGATAAGAAGGATTAGGAACTTCTTTAACATCTGAATATCTCGTTTCTTTATTTTTTCGTCTTTTCTGTCTGAATAGTTATTTATATGAATATGGTGGAATTATTGAGAAATTACTAGTTTTGAATGGAGCGTGGCTTTTAGCCATCTAATCGATCAGAAAGCCTGCGTTGGTTTTGCTGTGACATGAAGTTGATTGGGTATTTATGGTCAAATGATGTGTTTTGCCAGAATCGAGGATTATAGACCGCACAGGATGCGCAAATGAGAGTCATTCCTGGACTGAGTTTTATTTATGTCCCAGTCACACATGTTTTGTTTATGTAGTTTTTGATTAGAACAGTTTTGGAACTTGGAAGTTTGATCTTCTTGGAAGCTGTAGTACGAGCCCATCTCACAAGAAAGCATAATTTACCACTACATTACAGGACATGTTCATTGCGCATGATTAGCACGAGTTCCCGGCTGTTTGCGCAATTATACTACGCATCACAGTCCCAGTTCTATGGTGGTTGTTAAGACTTGTTTTATTTATGGATATTAACCAAATCCTGATCTAATCTTAACCTGCCCCAAGCCTAAACTTACCCATTCAACCCAAAACTCGTGTATTTTTACACTGTGAAATCTCGTGTCAGTTTTCATATCGTGCTCTATCCACGACGTAACATAAGTACGCAAAAAAGGCGTGAAAACGTGGTCAAATACGCTGTTTTTGTGTCGTGGTAAATGTGTGCTTTCTTGTGAGACTGTGCTGGTAGTGTGGTCATTTTGAGCCACTGTCACTCTGCTCTTTTCATGTTGGTCGTGCGTAGACCCTTAATAGATGCCTGTGCATAGACGGCTGCCCCCACGCATCTTTTGCGCCGTGCCGCTCGGGTTGCGCGTCAACGCATCTCCAAATAGGTCTAGCATTAAAACCGTTCACGTGGTTGCGTTACCTATGCAAAAAGTTAAAGCAGAACTAAGTAACATTTTTACCTTGTAAGGTTCTTCTAAACCTTCATGATGATGGTTACATATGTACAGTATTTTGGTTCATTGAAGCATGGTCGGCTTTCTCAGGTGCGTCCCACATCAAGTACAGCAAATGTAACTTGTCTGTGTTGCCACCGTGCCGACCCGAATTTCTGTCTTGAGAAACTCTGGCTCTTTGTTTTTGGTATTTAGCAGTGTAAACTGTGCTAACACGTGTTTCTGCCTGCCCTACTCCAGCCCTAAAGTTACGCAAAAATGAGAAAATAAATAAATAATTATACGTTTTGTATCAGTCTGCTTTAAAATCTTTACATTTTTGGGGGATTTTTTTCTTTGTAAGTTTAGTGTAGAAGCTGAAGCTGATTCATCCCAGAATTACTTATTTGAATCTAGATAAGAGCACTACCGTGTTCTTTTTATCTTTACCATTTCCAGGTGTTTGTTTTTATCAGTTACTGAAGAAAAAGGAACCACGAAAAAATGGGATGGCCCCTGGAGGAAGCAGCAGGCCTACATTTTGAAATGTATGACCTGCTAACATAGAAATATTACAGGACAAAACAAAATTGTTATTACATTTAACTTACAAAAAGCAACACAAACAAATCTCTATGAAAAAAAAAGAAAAAAAATAAATAAATAAATAAATCATAACTTAACTGTTTTTCAAGGGCTACACATATCAATCCTGACATTTTCTAAAAAAAAAAAAAAAAAAAAAAAAGTATAATAATCAATCTGGACCCTATAAAATCATCATGTGTTTTTCAACCATAAAAATAATACAATGCTTTCCAGCTCTCCATATTCACACGAGAGACAAGTAACAACTATTAATTTCGATGCAGTTTTATGCATAATTAATGCTCAACTCGCCACCAGACAGTGCTCCCAGAGACTTATCAATAATGCATGAAGTGATCGGGAACAGTGGAGCTATTGGCTGATTTAATTATGGACAAGTATGAAGGCTTTTAAAGGGCCTTGTTCTATCTATTTGGCTAATCACCGTATTGATAAAGCGGCAGCAGGAAGGAAAGTGGAGCCTGTGGAGTCTCTGGAGGCCCAATCACACAGATGTTAAGTGTTTCTGTGACTGATGGTGAAGCCTCCTTTTACTAAGTGTACTCTTACCATCCGCCTGTTAAGCACAAGACAAAGTGTTAGCATAAGAAATGTCTGTGAAAGAGTTAAGATACGAGGAGGTACTTCCGGGGCTGGAAAAGAGGATGCTGCAACTCTAATATTTGCATTGTGAGATTAATAACATACTGTATGTTTTTCTCATCATTTTTTTGTTTTATAGTTTCTTAGCACAAATTACAAACAAGCTCAGTCTATATTTTTGTCTGTTTTAAAAGTTTACACTTCCCATTCCTCTTCCTGACAGTCAAAAATAAATTCATTCATCCATTCATATAATAATGGGTTCCTAAAACTTATATTTAATGAAAACAACTTATCTTTTGTGGAATTCTCCAAACCAAACAGATGCCAAATCTAATGTCTTTCTATCTGTAGACTTTAAAAGACTATAGACATTAGCTAATTGTTTGAATATTAGAATTTTTTTCAGGCATTAAAGTTAAGGTAACTACCATTTTTGTAAATAATAAACTTTCTAACTTTTTCAGAAAAGTCTATTTTAAGGAGAAAGAGGTACTAAGTTTATCTAAGTATGATTCTTACGTTTGTATCAGTGGAAAATGTGAGAGAAGTGTTGGTTTTTTGTTGTTTATCTGTTTTTCCACCACTGTTTACTTGATTCTTTTCTTTATATATTTCAGACACAAGCTCAATGTGCAGCAGAGTTGTTTATTTGTTGTCAATAATGTTATCTCAATACATCTTATTTGCTCTTCACTGTTGACATTTGAAATGTGGTGGAATGCTGACGTTGCCATAGTCTCTATAGAACAGTGATGTAATCTGCTCACATTCTACAAGTTCACTTTAGAACCTCTCATGCTAATCCAGTCATTTGTTGAGTGAGTTTCATTGGTGGTGTTGCATTTGGAGACAGTCGTTACACTAGCGTTTTTTGGCTGGTTTTTACACTGTTGTTGTGTTGTTTCACACTACTGTTTGTCGTGTTGTTACACACTGCTCTCTGACACACTATGGATGTCCTTAAAGAGAGCAACGGCATCTACCAACGCATCAAGGTAAGTTACATTTCCTCTTCCTCACACTGTTTTAAGCGCCAACATCACCATTTAATAAACATTTACTCTATTCTACAAAAGACTAAATGTGTTTTAACCTTAATCTGTTTTGTTTTTGACAGATGCTGTTTGAAACTCCTGTGTATAAGCGAGCAGTTCAGCTCTGCTGGGTCCAGCAGATCTACAAAACCAACATTGCTGTGGTGTTGGAGTGGTTTAATCTGCAACAACAAGGGCTCTTGTCTTCGGACATTACTCACGACCACATGAAGGACTTTCTCTTGGAGAAAGACATGAAGTCCTTCAAATACATGTAAGTTACACACACCGTTTAACATTGCACTGCACTTTAAACATGGGCTCATGTATGTATGTATGTCAGTGTGAATGTTTATGTACATTTTATGTCTCATTTATTATTCTGCATCTCTCTGTCTGTCTTTTAATTGCCCTTCGGGGATAAATAAAGTTATTTATTATTATTATTATTATTATTATTATTATTATTGATCATGTGGAAAGTACTGGAGATTTAACATCTCATGTTGTCTTTACAGAATGTGGACAAGTGAGCTCGAGATGATAGATGAGGAAGTTCTCAGACGCCTTCTGACCTTGGTAAGTATTAATGCTAGAGTTAAATATTCAACTGTGGTGCAATCACACTAACCATTGTCTCTTTTTGTCTTAGACTTGGGACGTCATCAACGATCTCAAAATGGCAGACGTGATGTTTGAGGCCAGAAGACTTCTCCAGGCTCCAGCAAGAGTTCCCTCATCTTTTCTGTCTCCCAAAGTCATCAGCATGGCTCGTTCCTACTCGTCGGAGCTGTCCCAGAAGGATCTGGACCCTCTCCGCTGGCTGACACCCAGGAAGGTGGTGACAGAGGTGGTCACAGATGTATTCACCCGTCTGTGGCAGCCCTCTTCGTCATCCGCCCAGTTCAGCATGCCCTCCAGTGAGCTGAGCGCTCCTGCAGTCAGCCTGACTCAGGCCGTCCTGCACAAAGTGCTTAAAGGTCTGAGTACGACGGAGGTGGAGGTCACCTTCTCTCATTCCATCAGAGACAAGATGGTGAATAATATCCTCCACAAAGTCTGGGACATCTTCCCAGAACACGAGCTGCAGATGAGACTGAGCAGGTTCTCCAAAGACCTGCTCATGTTTGTGACACAGGTCACGGCAGCAGAGTCTGATGCACGAAGTCTGCTGACAGTTCATCAGAACCACAGACCAGAGGACCAGACTTGACTGTGACTCCACTGGACACCTCACCATCTGAAGACCAGACTGTGACTCTACTGGAGACCTCACAGTCTGAAGAGCAGACTGTGACTCTCCTAAAGACCTCACAGTCTAAAGAGCAGACGGTTCCAGTCCTAGAGTCGTCCTCAGGGTCTCAAGACCAGACTGTCCCAGTCTTGGAGACCTCACAGTCTGAGGACCAGACTTCAATAGTCATCGAGAGCTCTTCACAATCTGGAAGAACAACAGTTCCAGTTGAGGAGTTCTCAAAGTCTGAGGAACAAATTGTTCCAGTGTTGTTGTCTCAGCTGGAAGACAACACTGTCCCTGATTTGGAGTCGTCTTCACAGTCTGAGGACCACTCTGCTCCTGTCTGGAGCTCTGCTGTCAGCAGGATCACAGTACTTCCACAGCTGTGAGAACAGTACAACATCAGTGGACACTGGTGTGTCCAGTACTCATAGTCATCCACAACATCAGTGGACACTGGTGTCCAGTCACCACATGGAACTGGTGTCCAGACTCCACAACATCGTGGACACTGGTGTCCAGACTCCAGTCATAACATCAGTGGACACTCAGTCCAGTGGACACTGGTGTCCAGACTCCAGTCACAACATCAGTGGACACTGGTGTCCAGACTCCAGTCACAACAACAGTGGACACTGGTGTCCAAACTCCAGCTAGAACATCAGTGGACACTGGTGTCCAAACTCCAGCTAAAACAACAGTGGACACTGGTGTCCAGACTCCAGTCATAACATCAGTGGACACTGGTGTCCAAACTCCAGCCAGAACAACAGTGGACACTGGTGTCCAGACTCTGTTTGGAACATCAGTGGACACTGGTGTCCAGACTCCACTCATAACATCAGTGGACACTGGAGTTCAAACATCTTCACCACCTGAAAAAGGCTGCGTCTTCTGTCGCTTTCGAAAATGGCTTCGCAGAATGAAGAAAAGATGCTTTAATTAGGAATGGGACATTTCTCATTCGACTTTCTTCATTCATTAGCAAAAAAAAAAAAAAAGGTCAATGACCTCAATCAATTGTGGTATCAAAATTGGCATCAAGAATGGAATATTTTCCTTGGAATCCAAATCCAGTTTGACACTTTAGCATCGTGACAACACCACTCTGTAAAGTGCATCTGATCAAGAGATAAGATAAAGTTAATTATTTTATAGTTTGATCAGAAATAGTTTTTTGCTGGTTCTGTATAAATGTGACAATACAATACATACTATAATTAAATTTTTAAGGCAGAAGACGCTAAAGCAAAGATACGCAAGAGCATTTCTGAACACTATGTTCAATGCATCTGATCAAGAGATAAGATAAATTTAATTATTTTATAGTTGATCAGAAATAGTTTTTTGGTGGTTCCGTATAAATGTGCATATATCACCAACAACAATACAATACAAACTATAATTAGATTTTTAAGCTCTGAGGCAGAAGACACTAAAGCAAAGATCCTCAAGAGCATTTCTGAACACTACTATGTTCAATGCATCTGATCAAGAGATAAGATAAATGTAATTATTTTATAGTTTGATCAGAAATAGTTCTGTAAATGTGCATGGATCACTCAGACAGAGCAGTTTGCGAAGCCAACTTAGACCCAACGACAATACAAGACTTATATAACTAATTCGATTTTTAAGATATAACTATAAAATAAAAATATATAAATAAAATTATAAATATATAAATACAAAAATCTAAACCAGAATGTGTTTTTAAATGTAAATCTGTAAACATATACTGATATACATACATAAACACATACATATACATACACAGACTCAAATACATACAGTATACTTACAACATACATACTGATCCTGATTAATCCCCAAATAGCTTTTGTAACTGAAAAATACTTTCTTTTTCTCTTTAGGATGTCCAGGATAGTTTACTTTAATCACAAGGTGAACTAAATAGAAAAATGTTTTCTGAAAAATCTACCTGCTCATTCAATGGTCTGGTAGATTTTTAGAGATTTTATTGAATAAACATATTGTAACTGGATTATTTAGTCTCCGTGTCAATAAATTAACCCTCATTTTTGAAGTGTAATTTTAAAATATTAAAAATCAAATCACCTGTCGTGTCAAATCAACTGTTTTTCTATTATCTCCAATCAACTTTGCTTAAATAACATTTCATATCTTTCACTTTTTCTTTCACTTCACCCCCCTCTGCACGCCACTGTTCACTTTGTTGTTTGTAAAAAGTTTAGAAGCCATAAATGCAACCAAAATGAATCCATATTAACCATGTCTCGAAGACCATAAGAGGAAGTAGTCGGATTTAAAACCTAAACATGTTTGAGTGTGACAATCAGCTGTCCGCCTTTAAAAAATCTGCTCGCATAAAAGAGATGAAATAAATAACTTAGAATTATAAGTTTATATAATTTTTTTTTTTAACCAGGTAAGGTAATGAGAACAAACGAATAACGACGACTTGGGTCAAGGGGCAACAGCACAAGTTCAAAGTGACAGTGTAGCATAATAAAAATACACAGAGGTGGGACCAAGTCACTGTTTTGCAAGTCTCGATTAAATCTCAATTATTTTGCCTCAAATCCAAGTGCAGTCCCAAGTAAGAACCCCACAAGTTCATGTCGAGTTCAAGTCCTCTGCTTTTAGTTTCAAGTCTTTTGGATTTGGTAATTCTGATATTACCAAATCCATCTTATATTTCTGCAACTTAATTATTTTTTAGATCCCATTTAAAACAAAAAGAAAGGAGGGACATGTTTCAGTTTGTAAATGTTCCAAAATTGAGAAGTGTCAAATTGTCTTAAGTCACTGACCTTCAAGTCCAAGTCAAGTACCAAGTCACTGACCTTCAAGTCCAAGTCAAGTCCCAAGTCACTGACCTTCAAGTCCAATTCAAGTCCCAAGTCACTGACCTTCAAGTCCAATTTGAGTCCCAAGTCAATGACCTTCAAGTCCAAGTCAAGGTCCAAGTCACTGAGGTTCAAGTTTAAGTTTTGTAGAATGAGTGAAAGATGGTCTGTTTGATACAGAAAGACAGTTCTTTGCATTGTATTGATATGAATGTCAAAGTTGAGTGAACAACCAGCCCAAGTCTGTATATGAACTGACACGCTGCAGTGTTGTACCATAAGTCAACAAAAAGGAGGGACATGGGTGCTTTCTTCCTCAAGGCCCCAAACATTCTCATGTGAGAGTATTGTCATATTCGCATGGCATAATATTTACCTAGGGACCTCATGTACATTGTAATCATGCAAACTCAAACGTCCTCATGTGTTTTCAATCTATAAACTCAGTAAGAACTAATTATTATTTCTATATTTGCCACAGATCATCCTCTACGGAAGTCCAGAGCTGCCAGTGTGGAGTAAATATTTTTTCCAGCTTTTCTCGTTATAACGACTTTATTTACGTTCAACGACAATATCTCGTTATTAGACTTTTATTTACGTTCAACGACTTTTTTTACGTTCAAACGAGAATAAATGTCGTTATAACGACTTTAAATTTAAGTTAAAACGAAAATATATTCTCGTTCGATAGACTTTTTATTTACGTTAAAACGAAAATATATTCTCGTTCGAACGACTTTTTTTTATGATAAACAGACTGCTCTTCCCATGATGCGCCACAAGCTGGATGCTCAGAGCCATACTACGAAGCTAGATTTGGGGTGTAACGAGGTCCTGGGTTAACCGGGTCTGGCGGTCCTACGAAACTGGATCACTTCCTATCGGGGCAGATATGGTAACATGCGGCAAACTCACAACCTGCTCCGGACCAGGATCTGAATAAGTTAAAAAGACAAGGCGCTGGCCAATCAGAGACGATCGAGAATTTAGGCCTTTGCGAAGAGACGGGAGAGAGAGAGAGAGATGAGAAAGGGCAGCGGAGAAATGAGGAAAGACGAAAGTCACGGCGTATTTTATATCAAAGCGATGCGCACGTATTTATAAAGAGGAGCCATGAGATCTATATGTAGCAGTAACACTGGAAGAATCCTGTTTAATCTGTGTGATGATTAATAAACGGAGCATCATGGGAAGGCTGTCTATTTTCATTAAAGTCGTGTTAACGAGAATATATTGTCGTTTTAATGTAAATAAAAGTCGTTCGAACGAGAATATATTTTCGTTTAACGTAAATAAAAGTCGTTATAACACATTATATTCTCGTTGAACTTAAAAAAAGTCGTTTGAACGTAAATAAAAGTCGTAATAACGAGAATATTGATGAAAAATTTTACTCCACACTGCAGTTCTGGACTTCGGTAATCCTCCAATAAATTAAGAAGTTAAAAATGAGCCTTGACCTGGAAGTACAATTCCAAAAGTAGACAGGCAAGCGCCACCTAGTGTCTTCGCTCCATTTCATTTCACTTCAGCAACTAGGTCAGGAATTTCAGTGTTTGTTGTTGCTTAATTCAAGCTTGAGAAACATGACCAATCATCAAAACACAAATTAAGCGGTGACGTCAAATTCAAGTGTCTGTTTGTAGTTCCACAAGTTTGCTGTTAAAATAGTAGCTGTAGTATCAGCTTTTTATGTGATGGAGCTGCTCTAGCTTGATGTATCAGCCGATTCACTTCACTCAGTGGAAACGGCAACATCACTAACGTCATTAACTGTATTTCCTGGACTACAACTGATTGCTGGTTGTGGTACAGTACTTTCCAAAGCGAAAAAACTAGCACATCCTTCTGTAGGATAGGTGAGTAAAAGAAGGCTCGCGCAAGGCTACAAAACTTTATACATGAAAAGTCTCTCGCACACTGAAAGAACTACTTGCAACACCAGTGAATTAATAAACCTATGCAACATTTTGGCCTGTGGCACATTTGCCTGATGAAGGCCACAGAACAAACGTTGCATTGGTTTAATACTTTTACTGGTGCAAGAACACAGATGCAGAGACTTTTCATTCATAAAGGTTGCAGCGCATATGTAGCATATACGTTGCTATAAATAGTAAACAGCATGAATAAACAGTAAATTTGCTTACAGAAAGCTATGCTTTGTAAGGACTGAATATAACACTGTAATTACGACAAGAAATATTAGGCTAGACACCAGAAGAAATAAGCACGGCTCAGGGAGAGAGGAGGCAGAGACTGTAGGTTGCTTTTAATAGGTATATTGAATAGAAATTGACAGACAAAACATTTGACATTTAGACATGTACATGAAAGGCCATTCAGAAAAATCAATTCGAAATTTTCAATATTTACAATGCTTCACAATTCGAAATTCAACTTTCCTTAATAAACTCAAGAGTATTTGCAATAAATTGTGACTTGAATGTCCAAGAATGTCTTTGGGTAGTGAAACCCATAAACGGATTGCACACACAACAAAACACAGTCCAAGCTCAAAAGTGCAAACGTTCTACACCCAGAAGAGGGTTTGAGAGTTTGGAGGCAAGTGTCCAGGGAGGTCGTGAGTGAGAGATCGGTGGAATGGGTGTGTGTGGGTGAGAGAGTAGAATGTAGGCTGCTAGAGCATCCTACCAGACTGAGCAGGATAGGATGGAGTAAGTTTCTTCGTAGGGTTCAATTCCAGAGTTGAGTGGACTCACTCTGATCAGGCTTAGCTCGCCATCGACAACAGGCCGATTCGCAGCAAACATTCGGGTGGCTTCTCTCTCGCGTGCACCGGCAGCTTCCGGGTGTCGTAAAATAACCTCGCTAGTTGGTTAGCGGCAGTCACATGACTGACGCACGCACGGCACGTAATATCAAAGAGTGACATGTCAGGGCAAGAGAATACTATCAAATGCGAATTTGACACCTGTCAGTTACGAACAAACAACAGTGATTGGTTATTACAAAATGGACCCGTCTCCCATAGAACAAACAAGCTCCAATACTGAGACAGTTTCCACAGAGTGAAATTAAAACGGTTGATACATCAGGCTAGGTCAAAAGATGGATGTGTGGAGAAAGTTTGGACAGAGTTCTGCAAAGTTTGGATCGAAAGACTTTATCACCGTAAATTGATTAAAAGAGAGAAACTACAACTATCAACGGACGCAACAATGTGACTAGGACAAGTCATGAATGAAGCTAAAGGTTGTTGTCATAAATCATGACCTATCTTGTGCCATTTCCGGAATAAAGTCTATAAAAACAAGCAATTTAGTCTTCGATTATCCCTTTCGGATTGTAAAAAACTTGTGGGGTAGCTTAAAGTTTTCCCTTGGTAAATCGTATCCTGCGTGAATAGAACATATGACATCACATTGTAGACTCTGAAACAACCAATAGTATTTACACTGTGAGCATGTGAACAGTACAAAACCAGTTCTTATTGCTGGCTGAAGCTGAATGGCTGGCCCTGAGTGTCCTCATGACCCCACTTGTGCGTATCTTAAATGTGATCAGTGGCGCTCCTCACAGCTGCTGCTTCGCTCTCTGTTCCTCAGTAGTGGAAACCTGAGCCGCGTTATCGATCACTCTCTCTCTGCTTCGTTAAGAGCTCTCTGCCTCCTGTCTCCTCCACAGCACTTTCTAGCGACAGTGGAATGGTGAATAATCAATAGGAAACGCATTACTAAATAATCCAAACTCAACTCGAAGACTCTGGAAGGTGTGAAGTTCAAACAGGTCCACATGTCTTTCACAAATCGCATCACAATTGAGAGTTTTGTCTTGACTGACCAGCAGTTCATTGAGAATGTTGTGTTCAAAGGGTGGATTCTTAGGGAACTGATTATACTTAGCTCTTAGATACATCAACTGTCTTCTCTCAGTTGGCATGTTTAGTCAACTTCTTGCAGTTTATGGCAACTTTGAGATAACTTCATGCACCAAATGGCCACCAACAGACCAAAGACGTATCTTATTTGTTCATTTGTCAGTGTCCATTAGAAAGCAAGGAGAAATAAAGCAAAACAGCACATTTCTAGACGCCATAGGATTTCTTGTGAGCCGCCATCAGATGTATTCTTTTTTTCACTTGTTAATTTTACAAAGAGCAGCCAATTTCAAAAGTAAAGTGAACAGTAAAAACTATTGATTCACCAGTCCGATAATGGGATAAATTTCGGCGCCAATCCATGAAAGTTTGCTGGATTGGGTATCGGTGCATGTTTGTACCATTAATTGAACATAATAATACTTACAGGCTGATGCTGACCCAGAACTTCACATAATGTTTGGAATTATATTATGTAGTAGTTGTTATGTACACAATAAAACATAGATAACACTGTATGACTTGTTTTGTAATGAGTTTTGAGAAGAACCCACGCTGCCCTCACTATGTTCAGGCCCTACACTGGTATCAGTTAGTATTAGGTATAGGCAGTACAGTACTTAAAGTCAAATTGAAATCAATGTCAGGACAGACAAAGCTGGATGCTTCATCCCAAATAAATTAGAGTCATTTATTTAGCAGCTTTAGCACACAATGTGGAGTAGAGCTAGATCGATATATCAGCCAGACGATATTTTGGGACTTAATTTTGACCAATATTTGATCAGGCACTTGTTTTGGCGTCGTTAGCCGCAGCAGTGTTCTACAGACGCACTACTATAGACGCACTATAGTAGATGAGCTCAAAGTTAGTTTTGGAGAGAGACTTGTAAGACTTGCTTCATTTCTAAATCTGCAGCTTTGGTTTTTTCATTAACATGACTTAAGTGTTATTCTTTTATTAACTTTGGCTGGAGCACAAGCTTGATAAGAGCTTGTTGGTTTGTCAGTATAAATGAATGTGCTTTAGTTCAGGAAAACCTTGTTGCTGTATAGCATGCTGTATAATGTGATGATTAAAACATTTTGTGTCACTGTGTGTTGAAAAGGAGCACTTGAACTGCTCTTTAAAATTGTTATGTGAACTGAAAAAACATGTTTTTATTCATGAAACTATGAGACTATTTCAGCTAAAACTAAAATAAAAATTCTTAAGTATCGACCATTGATATTGGCATTGGCCAAAGAAAAACCCATATCGGTCGATCTCTAATGTGAAATCTGACATCACACTGTTGGAGTAGGTTTGCTCCACTGGAGGTGGGTACTTTTTGCTTTATTAACCAATCGTTGCGTCTCAACACATCGATAGTCCAGGAAGAAGTGTAGAGTGCAACATCTGCACTAGTAGCAACCATTCCCATTTCTGTGCGAAAACTTGTGAATCAAAAGTACAAAATCAAACTCTGACATGAGGTCAAAGGAGAACATTATTTGTTGTTGGACAATCTGCTATGTATTTCTTAATATTCACTTTCTGATTTTCTAATGCTTCTGTTAGTATTGATCAGTGACTTTTTCTTTGTTTGCTTTTCTGTAAGTTTTGTTTGCTAGAACAACAAACTTTTGAGGTCCTCTGTTTGTTGTGATTTGGGGCTATATAAAATTTGAATTGAATATACAGTCTGCTATCTCAACTCAGGTTGGTTCTGGGCAACACACTGTTTCATTTCTGTTCACTGATTGGCTGATTGCACTTCCTGGTTTTGAGAAACCATTTGCACCTCTGCAATACCTGACTTAGTAGCTGGAGGCTCTAGGTGGCGAGGCAAACGTACAGGTGGGTGGAATGTGGTGATGTTCTAGTTTCTGATTAATATAGAGACTTGAAACTTTTACCTGGAGAACTTTCTGTATTATTTTATCCAACTACTGGTACAAAGTTGAGTCTAAAACTTTGCCTCCTAAATTCCTCAAACTTATCAGAAACAGAGAACCTGGAGTCTGGACATGGAGAGCCTGGAATGACTTGAATGAACTGCTACTTGGGTTCTTAATGTGTTTAAAAGCCTTTTGCAAGCAATATAACTTATGTTCAGAAAGCTAACGCCATTCAGTAATGTAGCCTATATTAAAAATGTTCTTCAACTATTTTTGGCTTCCTAAAGATATAATAGTAGAGTAATTTTGTGTTTGAACATAGCTTGAAGCAAACCAGCCAAAGTTGAACTTATTATTCCATACCTTAATGATTATCTGGCCCACTGCATTTAGAACATAACATAATTTTATGAAGCCGCCGCTTGGAGATGTGGTCATTAAACTTGTCCAAATCCAGGAGAAAATAGACAGAACCGCTTCATTGTAAAGATAGGCAGTGGGCGAAAGGGGGGACGAGGAAGAAAAATATGTGCACGGCATTTTGCAAAAGCACCTCTTAAGTAAAGAAAACACGAGGGCTGAGGAGAAACAGCTGTGAGCACTGAAGCCTGGCATTCTGGCGACCAAAACAGCGGCCGGTAATAATAAAAATAATAATCCTGCTGAGTTCATAATAAAGGAGCCCCGATGAGATAATTCGGTCAGGTGAGGGGCCCTGCAACATCTCGAGCCCCTGTCACTAACCATAAGTGGAACAGGTCAGAGCGTTCAGTGGGTTTTAAAGATACGGTCCAATCTGATGTTATGTTCAAGGAATGAGTTCAAGTATTAGCTTATTTTAATATCGATAAAAAGCATGTTCTTGCGCGTGGTAGGTTGCTGTAACCAGAAATATGAATTCACTAAGAGACAGACTGTTTTTTGTTTGCCATAGGTTTTATCTGGCACCAACATATTTGTTATTTTATATTTAAGATTTTGCAATATTAATCTAAAAAGTCCACATCTTCGAGTTGAAAATGGCAGGTTTGGCAGACCTCTGTAAATGTCATCATGGCAAAGTGCTGTACTCTTAAATCCTACTGATGTTCTATAGCTGCATTTTCTACTATGAAACCAAAAGTACCAATGTTCGCTCACTTTACTTTTGGAAGTGTGCTCAATTAATATGATGAATTTACAATGTACAGTTTGTGAGAAAACATACAATGTACTAAACTTAGTAAGCTATAAACTCGTACCTTTTTCCAGAGAAAGGACATCTGGTGTTTTGACATGGCTTTATGATGTTTCAAGATGTAGCCAGACTGATCTTTTCTGCTGCCCACACTTGGCCCCGTTTGGTGACCTCTATATAAATATAATTAATAAATAAAAAAAGATGATTGTAGAGGCTATTGAGATCAGGTAATGGGCACACAAACCGTCAACAGTGATGAGGAAGCTTTCACTAAAGCTTACTCTTGGGATTTACTTCTCCTAAGACCACCAGACAGGGGCAGGTGTGCCAATTTGGACAGATCTGTCAAACAGGCCACGTTTTGGAACATTGTATAGAAGACACATCACAACATCAGACGGTTCATACCTGATCCAAACAGCTAGCTATGAACTTTTTCAAAATTCTGCTTCACATTTTCTAAAACAAACAAAAATAAAACATTTGGTACTTCTGCTGTAAATATGACTCAAACCACAACGAAGATAGTCTTTATCAATACTCATAATCTAGTTCAAAGTTTGAATCTTTGAGCCTACTGTCTACTGTTCACTGCTGTTCACTCGCCCCACACACCCACACAATCTTTAAAACAGCGTATACGTTACAAATCCTCAAAAAGTTGTCTCTAACCCATTTCTCTGCAGAGTGAACAAGCCTGTCTCCCCGCTCAGATGAAGGCTCTGACTTGGACTACACTTCATATGTGGCCTTCGTGCGGTTATGCTGCATGTTTGTTTTCTGAGCTTAATGCAGGATTCACGGGAACCCCAAAACCGCCCACTTTTTCATTTAGTCCTTTTCCACCGCGGCTATTCCTGCCTCCTCTGACATGCTCGCGTTTGCCAGCACAGCCACAACTACAAGAGTCCTGACAGGGTTTTACAAGTCTCAGTGAGAGGCGTGGGTTGAGATCTGGAAGGACATGCAACTGATCCTACGCTTAAACATCTAATAGATAAACAACACAAATGATATTGGCATGTTGTAGCTTTATCCAAAACATCTAGAGATTAGTTTAGTTTCATATGTGCAAGATCACAATGTCTGACATATTGAGAATATTGTGTGAAAGATCCTCATCAAAAACTTCAGATTTTAGTTAATTTTTAGTAGCTTTTTAAGCTTCTCTCACAAAAGTTATTTGTTCATTGGTACCTTGAATATTCACATGCACATTTAGAAAATGTTTTTCGACTACTTAAAGGTCCTGAATATCACCCAAGACATTTACATGCACACCAGGAAAACCGGATAACTCACCTCACTGCAAAAAAGGAAAATCTAACTTAGATAAACTTAAAAGACTAGAGTTTTTCTGCTGTTGATGGTTTTAGCACATACCTACACCTACCTCACAAACAATGCCATACTGTGTGATGCTGTGCCAATTTTGTGTTTCTAACTTAACTATGTGTTGGCCTAAATGCATATTTAATCTATATTGTACTTAAATTCCAAACAATCAAGCTGACTAACTTTCTAACTAAAGGAAAATTCAAATCAAATCACTGTCAAATCTCTCAAAATCGCTATATCGCCTCACAAACACACAATTTCTAAAAGCGGCAATGTGCCTTTAAACTTTTGGGCGTGGTTTGAAACCGCTCATGCCGTTTTGTGATTCGTCACCAGCCCGATCAACCAATCTTAGATTCGAGCCAAAAGCCCCTAACAGCAGTGGTTCATGAACCGCAGAGGTTATGTGATCAGCGTTTTGAACCAGAGTACGGAGCAGTGAAGCGCATGTGCTTAAGTGCTTCGAAGCAGTTCAGGGAGCGTGTTTCAAACTGCCCATCACTACCTACACTCTTTGACAGACACTTTACAAAGACGAGTGGGTCTGGGATCAGAGCGCCGGGGTTCAATTTCAAGGGCGGGTAAACATGTAGCGCAACGATTTTTTCAGTATGAAGCCTCATGGTTTGGTGCTCACGTATAAGGAATTGATACAAATCAGCTACGTTCGCCTTCTTGAATGTTTTGAAATGGGGCTTGAAAGCAACTTAGGACTTTTTAGTGTCACGTGTCAGAATCGCCGTGTTTGATTGGATCGTCCTAACATTGGACGGAGAAATTATTGGTCGAGGCTCCGGCTTCAGACCCTTCTGCATCAAACAGAATGTAACTGAATGTAGGAGAGGTTGACTGGTCAGGTACTGTCTGAATTGAATTTCAGGAGCCAAATGCTGCACTCTGATTGGCTGAGCTTGTTTGCAAGAAGTTGTTTTTAAGCCATGATTGCAACAAAAAATAAATACATGTCGATTTGAACCATGTATCGAAGGATTTATGAGGATGTTGTCAAATTTAAAACCTAAATTGTGTTTGCAGTGTGATAATCAGCTACTCCACCTTTAAAGGAAGATAACATAATAACCAAAATCAACCAAATTACTTTTTATGACTGGCTGCAACTTTTTGATTGCGGTCCAAGCTACTTGAATTTCTACTTTTGAATTTGTTATTGTGCAATAAAAGTCGACAGAACACAGACTCCACCACTTCTCGAAATACAATTACCTGTGGGGTCACTTTTATGTCATATTTACATAAACTTATGATACCAAGCTAGCTATGAAAAACAGCAACAATCAAACTTTATAACCGTTGTAAATACGAAAACATATCAATTATTCTCTTTATACCGTTTATCTTATTGCAATCAGACACATCTGTTCCTTCAGGGATATCTTTTTAATATCCAACACATTAGTGATTTACGGCGATAGTACGGAGCAGAAATGACATAAATTTTCTGTTACGATTGCTTCATAAAGCTGCTGTCAAACTTAAGGTGCCCACAAAACAATAGTAGCCAGAGGGGAAAGTGGTAATATAGCGGAAAGGGGAGAAGTGTGAGAAAAAAGTACAAGATGTGGTCATAATCCTGCATTTGTCATGGCGTAGTTGTCTGTTTTCTTTAGTGCCAGACACACGGCGCTCTCGGCAGGGACATCCACGCTCCTATTTGTATTTGGGAGCAGGGATAAAGAATTTTGTATGGACCGTTGCAACATGGCACAGAGATGGATGAGCTGGGCATTAAAACAACAGGGAGGATTTGTGTGATGTATTGGACTTTATGGAAAACTTATGGAAGCAGACTGAACTATGTAGTACCTCTAGTACAGGCCTATTCAACGTAAGGCCCAGAAGATCTAATCCGGCCCTCTGCCCATTTTCCAAATGTTACAAAAATGTATATATATATTTTTTTATTACTATACCCTACAGTTCAAAGGTTTGAGGTCACCCAGACAATTTTGTGTTTTCCATGAAAGGAATAGCCTTCATTTCTAAGAACAAGAATAGACGAACGGAGTGGTTGGCTGCTCTATTGCTGTCTCTCTGGGGCACTGAGCACATTTTGAAACTTTTTTAGGTTTTTAGCTTAGTTTTGTCAAGACAACTTTGGACTTCAACTAACTAGCTATTAAAGCTAACTTTGCTGGCTTTGGACCTCTGAAATGCTACAGAACTTTTACTTTTACTTCTATACTGCAGCCGAAGCTTTTGCAGAGAAAGATTTTTGTTGCTTCACCGACTGAAACAACAGAAGTTCACCTGCTCCTCATGGACCTGACTGTGATGTGTCTACAGAATCCACTTGCTCCACCTGCACCTGATTGTCATCTGTCTCTCACTCTGGTTTCCACCTCCAACTGCACCTCCTCCTCCAGCTAAGGCCCTGACGAAGCCAAGCTTGTCCCCGAGCGCCGTTCAGCGGCAGCTCACTGCTCCTGACAGACGCCCCAGCGGCTCTACAGGATGGGTCAAATGCAGAGATCAAGGATCAATAAAGTATTATCTATCTATCTATCTATCTATCTATCTATCTATCTATCTATCTATCTATCTATCTATCTATCTATCTATCTATCTATCTATCTATCTAGAATGTCAAATTTCACAAAAAAGTTCTCTTTGTCTGACCAATTTGAGTGTTTAATTGACTCCACAAATATGATGCTCCTGATACTCAACCTGCTCAAAGTAAAGCTTTACTAGGTAAACCAGAGGTGGGCAATTATTTTTCACCAAGGGCCGTTTTCTAACTGATATTGATCTTAATAAGAGGACATTTCAGTGAAATATTGGCTCTTTAATCTATTAGTGTCCATTTTTTGTGACAATAATCAAGAACACAGGTGCAGACACATGATCCATAGCTAAGTCCAGTTGGGGACATTTTTTCCAAGCCAAGGTACAGAGCTTTACAATAGACTTTCTATTAAGACATTTTTAAATTTTGTTTTATAATTACGTCACTACATCCCACATTATTCTATATAAAAACATTTTTAAATGAATTATTAACTGTCCCTTTCAAAATCTTTTTGAGGGATAAATGTGACGTGTGTGTGGAGAAGTTGCATTGATCAGAATTGATCACTGAATCTGTCATTTTAACTCTGTTCTGTCTGCAGAAGAAGTATGAATCAACCGCCCCAGAAAGTTTCTGTCTCTGGTGCGGTGCCAAAAGTGAGAAGGACGAGTTATTGCAGCGCTGTTGTACTGTGTTCATTACATGCACACACAACTGCGTACTCTAAATACAATCTAGACCCAGAGACTGCACCGCACCAATGCCAAACGTGATTGCTGCGCTCAGTCTGGACACAATTCTTTACAGAATTACATCTACTTTCGACAGCCTCTTTGCAAATGTTTGGCAGGAGAGCTGTGTGGTCCAGTTTGGACGGGTCAGTGCTTGGATCTGGATCCGGACCAGAGTCCGCCTTTCATTTTGGATAAAAAACTAAAAGTGCCGGGGACGACCCACATCAGGGCCCTGGGCCGCAGTTTGTCTAAGTCTGAGCTAAACTGTTTTCAGCTGCGCTAACTGATGCACAATCATTTTCTAATCATCCAATAGCTTCTGACACAATGAGCAAACAGTGAACCGTTAAAACACTGAAGTGACAGTTGTTGGAAATGGGCCTCTATACATTGAACCAATAATCTAAGACATTTGCATCTATAATAATCAGTCACTGCATTAACAATGTATAGAGTGTATCTCTGATTAGGTTAAAGTTAGAAAAGCAGTGCTTTACTTTAAAAAAAAAAAGTAAATTTCTAAGTGAGCTCAAACTTTAGAACAGTAGTGTATGTTTTGTTGATGATAACTGAAACAGGGAGAAAGAGGAACTGCAGAGGAAACAGGCAGTGTCATAACAAATCCTCACTAAGCATTTTTTTTTATGTAAGCTAAAGCTGACTTTCTCAAACGCTCAAGGTCTCCCTGAGTGTTACCATGGTTATCACCAAAACTATAATGGATAAAAGACACAAGGTTAGAATTAGGTTAAAACACCCATTATTTAATTGTACTACTCACTAGATTATTATTTTCTTGAGAATCATAACGCTCAGTCATTACATAACATTCTCCAAATTCTCCTAACCCTGCTTTCGTATTGTGTTGCATGTTCTTCCAGTGCATTGTCATCTGAAAAGGCTGGATGTCCCTGGGCTGTGATACTAAGAAAGTCCTGGAAGGCAACACATAGGAAGTACTTCTCACACTACGTCCTCACAGAATGATACTGCAGCCTGAATCCACACACAAACAAGACTTCTCAGGTGACTGCTGTGTGGTGTGGTGTGGTGTGGTGTGTTGTACTGTAGCAGCCAGAGGACAGGAGTGATGGGACAGCAAAGGGGACAGGGGTGAGGGATTAGTGGGTTAATACTGTTTAGGGCTCCTGCAGGCGACTTTATTTCAAACACAAGACATGGTTAGCTAGAAAAGTAGTCGATCGGTATGCTAAAAGAAGATTGTGATTCCTCAAAATGAATCAGAACTAAATTTATATAAACATTTAAAAGTGCTATACATGATTTTTGCTTCTTTAAAAATTATTGTTGTAGGTTGACTAAAGAGATGTCCCAACGACCGATTAATCTACTAAAATGAGGGCATGGCAGAAGCTCAGGAACTAAAAAGTATCATAATAATTGACCTGATCTGTATCTGAAGAAAAAGGTAATTTAAAGTTTAGACCAGTAATTTGATTCAGAATCTTCAGCCGATTCACCCTTTTTGTTACTGTTCAATAATTGATCGGCTTAAGATATTTTGGTCGATAAGAGTAACCGATTAATCAACTACATAACTAAAGGACTTCAGCACTATTAAAACTGTGATCAAACATAAATAATTCATTTTAAACACACTGACATTATTTTTTATTCTTTCAACAGTTGGATGACAAGTTTCATCGATACTGATTCTGATATTTTGCTTGTTCTGCAATACCTGTCATACCATTGTAAGGACTGAAAATACCTTTTTTACTTTCCAAGACTCTGTCAACTGTTTAGAAAATTGGTGACAGTCCTGTTGCTGCTGCAGCTGTTTTTTTATTGTAAAAGCAACAACTTAAAGGTCACCTATTATGCAAAATGTACTTTTCTGAGTTTTTAACCCTACAACAGTGTTCTCATTGGTTGATTCTTAGTTTACCCTGTTGTATTTGATTGATTTATACATGTTTGAGTAATTGTCCTATGCTAATGCTCCAGTGTTCAGAAAATCCCTGTCTTCACCTGCCACCTATCCCCGCCACTTGAGATTACTCAAAAATTCAGACTGTGAGTAAATGTGCAGGGTTCAAAACTGTCACATAGCCACTTTCCAATAACAAAAAATAGTCATTTTAAATCTGTGGCCCGTTAAACTTAAACTTTACAAAGAAGAGGCGGGGCTTATGAGTTCTGCAGTTTTGAACAGAAATCAATAGACCTGTTGTAAATAAGGACTATACAAAATGTAATTATTGATCTGCATATGCCATAATTTCTTCCCAAATATATGAATAAACAAATAGGTTTACAAGTTTATGTGACAGAAATCTCAAAACATTATGAAACATTCTAAATAGGTAAATATAATTATTATGTCCAATCAAAGACACAACAAGTTTATATATACCTAGATTAAATATTTTAGTCTTGTCCAAGTGAGTGATTCATGCATGTTACGGTAATGCAGGCGTTCATTTCAAGGTCTCCCAAACAGCTTTGTGCTTAGATGTGATTCATAATGTATGTAAAACCAAAAAATTCAAAACATTATGAATATAAGTTATGCAATGGTGTAAGTAAGTAAAACTCTTGATGCTGTGGTGAAAACTCCCTCGTTTGCTCTATTTTTGCCCTCTCCTCTGTCCCCTCGCCCTATCGTCACTCTTACTGTTCATGTGTTGCTGATTACCACTAGTCCAAGTCTAGACCACCACCTCTCTCTCCTCTCTCTCTCTCCTCTCTCTCTTTCGCTCATCTGGTTTGAAGCTTCCCTACTGGAAAACCCCTTCAGTCCAAATCAACAGCATGCTTCACACAGCTCATTGTTTACGGGACTCAAGCAAAGCAATATCTTAATATGGGTCAAAACTTGCACCTAAGCATAAACCAAGAGATAAAAAACTAAGGTTTTAATCAATATTGAGTTGGATAAGCAAGTGATTTGTGTCCTAATACTTCAAATGCAAATGTGCAGTTTGATCAGCCTGTTGGCAGGGGTCTCCAACCTTTTCCCCATGTGAGCTACTTTTCTAAACAAAACTGGCGTTGAGCTGCTGCTTTAGCGATCAGAAGAAGTTGAAGTTGAAGTTATGCAAAGGGTGTGCTAAAGACACCAGCGAGTTTTTGATACAAACAAAACAAAGATGGCAGCTCCTGTGGAGCTTTCTGCTGCTATTGATTCGGTTTTGCAGAAATCCTTTTTGAATGAAAGGGACGCTTGTTGGATACATCATTAAGATTTGTTTCTATGATTGGCTAAGCATAAACTAGACATATTGCTATGTCTAGTTGGTCACTAGACACTCAATCAGCTTGAAGTAATCGTCCCATCTTTTCGTGAACATTTTCAGAAAAGAAGTTCCAGATTTATGTGCAAGAACTTAATTCAGAGTTATCACATATCCATCTGGCGTGAGCCAGTCAGTCCTATATAAAGCTACTATACATATTGTATGACAGATTATATTGTAACAGGCCTAGTTAATTATCTGGATAGACATTGCCAGCTTGTAGCCATTGTAAATCAGCCCAGTGCTGCTTCAAGGTATGCGCAGATAATCTCTCTACAGGCTAGAAAGTGTTTCTTTCCAAACACAAACTTTTGGCATAAACAGCATCTACAGCTTACAATCGGATTTTGTGGCATTTTTTACCTAGGGTCAAAGGTTTAAGTTTTGTATGTATCAGTCAGAATGTCCGCTCCTCGTGCATGAATTAAGGAGGAAACATAACTGCACATGTTCCATAGCCTGTCTACAGCCTTTTGCTAGGTGCTCTACACGTGTTGTTACGGCCATGATAGCAATGAACACCAGTGAGCAAAAACCATTGACGCGCAGCGAGCTTGATTGTAACACATTACATTATGTTGCATTATATTATAATGTAATTTCAACAAATTTTGTAACACATGTATGCAATTTACTGCGTTCCAGTGCATTTTAGGTTTTGTAGTCACATCTCAGTAATATAAGCCTTCATATTTCTATATTATATCTATTTTGGCTTATGTGGCTCCTTGTATTGGAAGCCACTTTCTACTGGTTTTGGTGCATGGGATTCCAAAGTGAACAGCATGCATTATTTTTATTGGGTACAACCCAAATAATGCATCATATTTGTCCTTTACGAGTTGTCTCATTATTCCATAGTTTGCTCATCAATTTTTGTTTTGTTTAAGCTTCAGTAAAGGTGACCAATGTCATCTAGTAGCTTTAGAAAACTTTGACATCAACACTTCACAAATATTCTCGTCTAGGCACCACCCCCTCACCTCCCTGGGGCCCGTTTGATTGACAAGAGCTGCTCCTGTGAGGGATTATGCTGCAAAGGTGGGCTCTGGAGAAAGGAGGGTAGGTTGGAGAGGGCGGTCTAGAGGGGGGCCAAAGACGGACGGAGGATTAGGCCGCGCACTGGGCTTCATTAACCTGAATGTTTACACAAGCTGATCTCTCGCAATGAGCCGCCTTTCCTTCCACAAGTGTCCCCTTCAAAAATACCCCTCAGCCCCTTCACCTCCCCCCTTCCCTCCCCTCCTTCTCTCTTTTTCTTCAAAGTCTCTGCTAAGCCCGAGTCTAGAGCCACAACAAGTCAGGCGTGAGGGCCAGATCGATAAGAGCCAGGAAAATAAGTCCGTTCGTCACAGTATTGTTCTTCCATAGCCTCTGGCAGCGCACTTGTGTGTATTCTGTTTAGTTTCAAAGTCATCAGCTACATCGCTCAAGACAATGCTGGGAAGAGTGATTAAACAATAAGCATGTAAATTACTGTATTTTATTTTTTTATGCTTTTATTATAATGTTTTAATGTAATAAAGATCGTCTTAGAATGTGATGAGACCTCTGCATCAGCTTTTGACTCTCCTTCGCTCTCATTTAGCTTTTACAGTCACAACATAGAATGGATTAAACTTATTTTATATTAAGGTTAGTTTTAGCTCCACCCTTTTGCTGACACTTGATGACTTTGATTATATTGTGGCTGGTGGTAGGTGGCACTCAAACACAGTAACAAGTGTAGTTTATTTTACTTTAAACTCTTTCACTTTGACCCTCTTCCCTGCCAGGTATTTTTGCAACTTTTCCACAAAAATAATCACGTCATGTTTTGACCTTTTCATGGGGTATAGATTTATTTAACCATCCAAACATGAAGAAATACAGTAGTTTTACTTACTCTGACCATTTTTGATCACTCACAGCAAAGGAAGCTACATGTGCTGTTCTCCTCAGAGTCCTAGTCCAATAGGATTGTATTTTTGTCATTTTAAACATAAAATATCTGCTGTAAACTTACTCAACAATGTTTTTAGCTCAAGATGTTTTGTCTATAATCTGTTTGAAAAGAAAGTCGGCCCCCCAAAGCAGCTGGTCGCGTAAACGCGTCCGACTGCACTGGTAATGAAAACAAAAAGCCACATTTCCCAGTCATGTGACCTCCTCTGGGTCCTAGTGCTCACCCAATTCACCATCTGATGGTGAACCTGTGAAACTGCACCATGTATTTGACTGTAGACAAAGTCAACACGTTCATCAGAGAGCCTATACGTATAATAAAAAGTCAATGACGAAAATTATCGTCATTGACTTAAGTTAATACGATGCACCACAATATTAGCGACATAGATATATTATTCTATAAAGTAACATTTTATTATGTTATTTATATATTTCAAATAATATATAAATAACATAATAAAATGTCACACATCATCATCATCATCATCATCATTTCAGAAGTACACATTGTACTCACTGGATCAAAACATGTTTTCTCATTGTGTTTTCTTCTTTTCTCATTGTGTTTTTTATTTATCCACACACATAGACACAAACAGCGGAAACAAGTCGAAAAAGCATTGTTGTCAGTTAAAAGTTTATCACTGTGTGAAAACAACAGTTCTGCTGCTAAATCAACATTTGAGAATGAAATTTGACCCTACAACCCTTAAAAGTTACATTCAGGTGAAAAAACTACAAGAAAAACCTTGTTTCAAGCTTCAGGAGACAGACGTCTGTCAGACCAGTTCAGACTTGATCAAACAGCTCTCAACCCTGTTTCGTTGTTTATTCAAAGAAGTTTCCCCAGCTAAGGAGAGGGGCTCTTTCTGCATAACGCATGCGAAGTAGATCGGAAAGTGACGTAGACTGAAAATCTTGATAGTTTGAAAATGACTTCCTCTGTGTGTCTCCTGTGCCTTTGGTCACTGGAACTTTGTCAATTTAAAAGATTTATCAGGACAGGCAGTAGCCTGTGCAACAATGATTGTTGTGTGCCTAAATAGTTGGTCATCCTGATTTAAGAAGTGTTTTGTCATAAAACTCTAGGCAAGTTGTCATAAAAACATGGATCAGAACCTCAAAATGGTGTTCAGAAACAATGGTCTAAATCTTGGCCAACTGTCAGAGGAGTGTAGTCATGCCACGCTCTTTCATACTGAAAAAATTAAGCTAATAAGATAACCCTCCCTGTCTACGACGTCTGCTGCCTCTTTCCATCTTTCCCTGACCCACTTAAAAAAAAAAATCCTATCATGTGACCATGTGTACTGTGTACTGTGTTTTGTTATGCATTGTTGCTGTGTTTTTGTATTTGTACAGTATGTTTGCTTTGCCTTTCATGTTTGGAAGAGCCAGTGCGGCGCACAAAAGATGCAGGGGCCAGAGGCTCACTCCAAATGTAATTTCGTTGTGCTCTGTGACAATGACAATAAATTGTTGTGTTCTGTTCAACATGTTTTGGATGACAGCAGGTTATCCAAAACATACTATCAGTCTTGTCTGGAGAAAAAATATCACTAGCCAGTGCGCTGAAAACAAGTATTGGGCATTGGTGCTAACTCTAGAGAATTACATTGAAATATGTCAGAAGTTTAGTTTCACTTTGATATAAATGAGACACAAAGACAACAGAACTAATCCATTGAAATCCTCTCGAAGAAGCCATTGTTTAGTGCCGCAGTCTTGTTGAGTCTAGTTTTCTGACGGACATTTAAGGAAGTTTTCGTGACAGTGGACGTGACATTGACAAATCTAACCTTAGTTCGCTCTGCCAGTCTCGTTCCCTCCTTCTTTCTCACAGAACGCTCACTATTTTTCTTACCTGAACTGCCAACAACTTTGACATATCCTGTAGCTAAGTCTTTAACGATGACAACATCACGTAATGCTCGGGGACTCAGAGGGTAAAAAGCCAACCTATGACTGCCAATCACGCGGACTTCAAACGCTACGACCTGGGCTTTTATTCGGTTTCTCCGCAGACTCATTTGTCTTTCAGAGTTGTTCCTGGGCCTCTACCACAACACTGGGGGCTGTTTATGTTTTAGATCAGGCCTTCTCTAGCACTGCAGAGGGAACCGGAGTTGATGTAGTCCTAGTTTAAAAGGTCTATATGCTAAATACTTTCTAGTAGTTGGATTTTAAAGTCAGTATTTATCAAACTCAAACATTACTCTGAGGAACGCAACAGTAGCAAGTTGGTGTGGTTGTATTTATCTTGATATCTGCTGCTTTTCGTTCAGTCTGCCAACAACAAATAAATATGTTACATTGTATAAATAATAGGCTATACTGATTTGTGCAAAATGTTTTGGTTGGACAATTTGAATTATAATTAGTTTTATTTGAATTTAATTTTGGTTAAGTGTTAGGGTTACATTTGTGCTCCAAAAGACAAAATATTGTAATTGATGGCATAGTTACCTATAAAACGGAACAGTTCTTTAGAATTGACCTTTCGTCGAGCCGCGCACCAAAACGGCAATTGCTCAATCAAGCATTGTAGCAACTGTTACTATGTAAAGGGGGCCCGTCAGATCTTGAGTTCCAAGCAAGATGGTGAAGCGATGCGCCTATGGTTTATATAAATCGGACCGCAGATCCCCCGAAATATTGACCGGAGGAGTTGTGTTCTTTCCATTTCCAAAGCCGAAAACAGACTGGAGCAATGGAATAAACAGTACGGGCGGCCCCACTCCAGCAAAATGCATTGAATATAGTGGAGCAAATGTCTGCTCAAAGGTAAGAGTAATGTTTAACTATAACTATATGTTTAACTATCGACTTACTGTGTTGTTAGATTTAGAGGCAAGAACACAAACCAGATCGAAGTTATACTATGACAAAGATATGATATTTAGGTTAGACAATGGCTTCTTGAAATCACGCAAGAAAAATGCTAAAACAATATAAAAAGAATGGATCAGGTCTGTGATAACTACAAAAGTTCGGAAGTGTCAATTTTTGCATGTTTCTTATGCATTACCATGACAACTAGCAAGGACAGGAAAATAGCAAGAGATTTAATAGCTGCCAGACGATTCTATAGACACTGCCAGTTCCCAACACTTAGTCATCCGTCATGGTTGAAGTGTATCTTGCAATACATCTGTATTGAGGTAAAACTAATGTTTTTTTTATATTGTATGTAAAGAAAAAATGCTGTTATGGTGAACAGAGAGCGGAGTTAAAAAGCAAAATGATTTACTGTAAACGCTTCAACCTTCACCTATGGTCACAAGCTTTGGCTAATGACAAGATGGCAGATACAAGTCGCCAAAATGATTATTTTATGCAGATAGCTGGGCGCTCTCTTATAAATAGGGCAATTAGCTCAGTCATACAAGTAAAGGTCAGAGTAGAGACGCTGCTCCTTCGATACCTTCGATAGTTGCCCTGACAAAATCTGTCTGCTTTTTTCTCCAACATAAAATCCAAATGAATAAATCCATGCATGATTGATATTTGTCCATAAACACTGTAGTGTCACACAGGTTTTCTCAGTCCTTGTGAGTTAAACAGTGTGAACGTCAGAGCTGTTCAGGGGCAGTTAGCGCCATCTGCTGGAGCACCTGTATATCTGTGTCAGTTAACCGGTCAAAGACGTACCACTCGGTTAAGTCTTTAATCACGGTTAACTGGTTAATCGGTTAACCATGAGCATCCCTGCCCAGAACAGATTGGGGGGATCCAACACAGTCTCACAAGAAAGCGTACATTTACTAGGATGCATGGTTAGCCTCCTTTATGGTTCTTTGTATCTTTTTACAAAACTTACAGTTGTGTTGTTATAAAATCAGTTTTGCTTCAAAACTGCTACATTGTCAAATTACTTATTCAAGAAAGAAAATTAGTTTGCAATGTCCTCCTGTCTATGTTTAACAATAGATCATTTTCTTCCTTATGCTGTTGTTTCTTTTTTTCTGTGTTTCTGAGGAAGACAAAGACAAATTTCTGCCACGGTTACATGTAACAGAAAATAAAGCATTCTACTCTGTACTTTCTTAGCATAGGCTAGCTCCCATTGGCATACCGACACAGCCCAACTCATGCTGGCCTTTGAATGTAAAGAAAAAATCTTTTAAGATCATCATGCTCATCGAAGCTTGGGAGTCTCAAACTAAATAGTCCTGTTAGTGTTACCAAGACAGAAAAAAATCTATGCTTTTAGGTTGTTTTTGGAAGAATAGTCAACATACACAGTGGCAGCAGCTAGTGGATGCAAGCGCGAGATTAAGCGAGTGTCATAAGTTTAAAGAAACCTCTGGCTGAATTGTTTTGCATTGGCGTGTTGAAAAAAAAAGTGTTTTCTCTGGGCGCCGAGGTGGAAAAGTAAATTAGCGTTGGCTTTGGCTGGCTCCGGCTCTGACACGGGCAGAATGGTGTGTCGACAGCCCTGTGATTGGCCTCTTCAAAGAGCTGTAACCAAAGGGACACAGCCTGTGCTAAAGTAAACAGTGTGCAGTCCGCGGCTCTTAAGGAGATGGGCAGGCCGGGGCAAGTGCTCAGAAATGCCTGGACATCTCATCAAGAAAGAGAGGAAGAGAGTGCTAGGTGTGAGAAAATGAAAGAAGACGTAGATTTTTATGAGATGGTCACAATTTTATAACAGTGTGGTCTCTGATGTTTGTTGTATTTTTTATTTTCAGCGATTAGATGCCACTATTGATGCTGTTGCTATTGGTCACTAAACATTTCAAGTTGTCCACTTATGATTTATCATTTGCTTGTTACAATGTGACATCTTAGAACCCTATATGACTTGTTGCAGGACAGTACAGGATTATATATCATACTACCAAGATATCTGAAACTGATTTTAAAGCAACTAAACAGCAACTCCTCTCTTGTGTAAATAGGCTAAGCTAGCCTACAGTATCAAAATTTGACATTAGTTTTTCATTTTTGCGCAAATTTAGGATTGACAATGTGCCTCTGTATTTCTGAATAATGTCTTGCTTCTGTTGGTATTGACCAAGTGTTTTATTCTTTGATTTTCTGACAATTTTACTTCCTAAACCAACCATTCTAAATCAACATCATCTGCTGTTGAGCTGCTGCTCAACAGCAGATGATGTTGTTGAGCATCATCAGCTCAACACAATGATGTTGTTGTTGAGCTGCACTTAAGTGCTTGCTGTAGTGTGTGCCCCCCACACACACTCCAATTTATTAGTAAGATTTTGAGCTTTACTAATAAATTGAAGTGAATTGAAAAAAGGAATCAAAAACTCCTGTTAGCACCAAAGAGCACCAGAGTTTCTCAGAAGAGTAATTCAGGACAGAATGAGGGCGAGACGGAGAAGTTGTACTTGTCGTATTTACTGCGAGAGGCGACACATACTTCAAACGGTCCAAAAACATACAGTATGTAACCATACTCACGGAGACTACTAAGACTTTTAACCGGGTAAAATGTTTCTTAGTTCTGCTTTAAGTTCTTTTATTGTTAAAAAATTGTGTATAGCGCCTTTAACTAAGTCTGTGAATGTTAGTGAACGACTTCACAACACCCACATATATGAACATGAAACTATAGATGGGAATAAAGAACATAGTGAAAAAAACACAGACTGGACACTTGTGCCAAATCACGACTGCTGCAGCGGAGTCCACAGGATCTCAGACAGGAAAGGGAACGAGAGGAGGAGAAAAGAAAGAAGAGGAGACATCTGGAGCTGATTAAGTGGGCCAGTGCGGACAAGCCGGGCTTTGGAGCATGTTTTGACTGCGCCGAAAACGGGGGAAGCTGCTGATGTTTGTTTTTCAGTTGCAAGTGGTTCATTAATTGATGAACTCATACTGGGCTGAACCAGATAAAGCATCGGAAAGACTGATGTTGATGTAAAGTAAGGAAATTTGTGGTTTATAAATTTGAAAGTGATTATTTATGTCTTGTGGATTCAAGCGTTTGAGTTGACAAAACGATAAACTTGTCATTTGTTTCAGAATTTAAACGTAAAAATACATTAAATAGGAATAAAACCAAAAATGTTCAATTCCAATGGACAAAATGAACCAACTGCAAAGATATCAAGTTTTATTTTCTTTACAAACAACAAATATTTTTTTCTGCATAAAACTGTTATTCCTGCTGCAGTGTAGATCTGCGTTTCAAATATTTTTTTTTATATACATTTGTCAGTTTGTTGGCTTTTTTCATTTTATCATTTCTGCTTTAAAAATGTGAACTGTTAACAGAATTTTACTATGTAGGTCTTTTATAATTAAGATTTTATTATTATTATTAAGAAGGTTTTTTTAAGGTCTAGAAACTGAATCTATGGTGTAACTGCTTTTAGTAAAACTTTTAGTAATATGTAGGCCTATACACTGCACATGCTTTCCTAGTTAAATAAAAGTTAAACAATAAAAAACTATATATTAAATCATGAATCTGAAATTCGATATGACATGCAATACTGGTCAGAAAAATCACAATTCAATATTTTTTCTATACGGTGCAGCTCTATCATTTTGCTGAGCAAGGTGATATTTCTGTACACATTTCTTATTCTCGAATGACCACAATGGGCAGAGCTGAAAACATATTGTTTACCAAGGATTAGAAAAGTAAGTGTTTGCTTAAGGTTAGGGTTTAGATGTATAGAATTCTACACAAACAAAACGCTGCATTCAGTGAAAAACAAACCAAATAAATGGCTTAAAATTACATTGTAATGTCTTTAATTTAATATCTAATGTTGACACCTTATTGTAAACATACACATCGAAACTAGTTTACACTCTACGTTTTACTACTGATCTTATTGTAAGTAGGCCTAAGTAAAAAATATTAATTGGAAAAAAAAACATGAGATAACTATCACTATTCATTTTAGTTTTGTTTCAATTTAATGCTTAAAGCTAATTTGTTTTTTACACATATGAGCATCTCGCAGATGATTGTGTCTTCCACATATCCTCTGAAACTTACTCATGAAAGTGTTGGAAAGGTGGACTTTAACTCCCACTCACCCAGTGTATGCAGACACTAAGGCAATGTTGGTTAAGTGTCTTGCCCAAGGACACAACAATAAATCACTCCTGTTGTCCCACTATGGTACCTGGTATTCCAGCGATCTCCCATCCAAGTACTAACCAGGCCCTAACTTGCTTAGCTCCTGAGACCTGACAGGACCAGGCTTTGACACAAGGTAGGTGTGTGACCTATACCTTATTTGTGCTTAACCAATCACAGCATCGAATCGTACTGATGTATCCATAGTCCACATGGGACAGAGCAAATGTCACACACTTCTCTGCTCTTCTTTCAAAAAGAAAATACTTTGTGTTTCTGGTACAACAGAATCAAACACAGCAGAAACAGGAACATTTACAAGAGCTGCTATCTTTGTTTGTTTGATTCAAGCGGTAGGCTACCTCCTGTCGTCACTGCAACCAACCCCCTTCAACCTGCCCTGCTGCGATGTGATTGGGCCGCTATCCCTCTTTGTCGGACTCCAAACCAATGGGGCTGCTGGAAGGCCAGATGGATTATCTCAAGTTTGTGAATTTACAAATATCGCAGATAATCCATCTCAGGTTACCAGGTTACCATATTGTTGGTTATTGTGTAGGAAACCACCCAGACACGGGGAGAAACATGCAAACTCCAAACAGAAGTGCCACAGCATGGAACTGTACTGTGTTTTATTTCATGATTGTGTAAACATACATAATGTGTAAACATACATAATGTGTAGTATAGTCTATTTGCCCTTCTCCAAATATTTATGCCAAGAAAAGAAAAAAGAACATCCAAATTCATTCAACCTCTAGCAGACAAACCCTCAAACAACACTAATAACTGAAAATAACATTAAATGCTTTCAAATGTATTCTCCTTATTTCTCTATCAATATTTTCTGTAGCACAACTTGTACTGGTCGCAGCCGGATTCCTGACATGTTTTTTACTTTTGCACTTTCTGGTGCCAAGCCGCCCATTATCAATAATAGCAGACTCTGTACCAACACATTGACCAGCGCTGTACAAACACCAATACATTTCTCTTTCCTCCGTAACACATAATTTGTCTTGTCACGCATAAAGTGTAGCAAAAAAAAAAAGATTACACAGAAGTACGTACAGGCATCTCCAGCCATAAACCACTCATTTGCTTTGACAGCTATAAAACATCTGCACTTTTGGGACACAAACGTGGAAATCTCCAGGCCGGACCGAGCTTTTCGAAAAAACTACAGGCTGTTTTAAGATTGCAGAGGGAGCATTTTGGGAAAGTGGAACTGCTTGCTAGCGCCCTGTCACGTCTCGGCAGACTGATGGAGTGTGAGGGGAGCTTGATGGCACCACGTCCTGCACCGCTGAATATGAATAAACCATCAAGTTCTCGGGCCCGGCCAAGCTAAACTCGGAAAAGCGGAGAGAAGGGAGGGCCTCGAGCGACTTCTCTGGCAAGTGTAGACGAACTCCAGCAGCCAGTCGGCTAGCGCAGGCCCGCCGCGTGCTCCAAAAGTCAATTGCCCATCAAAAAACAGATAATAACTTTGAAAAACATGATATGGTCCCGCAGACATAATCACGGCCTTCACTTGTTTCGAGAAATTATTTTCCAGCTTTTTTTTCTTCCCTTGCCTTGACAGTTCAGACAGTTATTGATGGTCTTGTAAAATAAAACAAATCAGGTTAAATGGAAGCTTATTATAACAGTAAAATGATTAAAGGAGACATATTGTGCTTTAGACGCCTTACACTGTGTTTTTTGTAATCAACGGTATTGATCTCAAAACAGTCTAATGATAGAACAGCTGTAAAAATGATAATAATTTAGTGAGATTCCACCATAACAAGCAGCAGATTGTCAATTATTAATGACAATCTGTAAGTATTTTTGATATATTATTTATACCTTATTTAGCCTTACTAAAGCCTTATTAAAGCATGAACAAAGAGTTAACAATTAATGGACAAATCATCAATTAATGAATGGAAGTTTTTTTAAGGCTTAGTAACTGCTTACTTAGGGAGTTATGGTTAGGATTTTGGGTTGAGTGGTGGGCTTGTAGTAATTAGTCGTTACTAAGCCTTAATAGCCTAATTTGTTCATTAACTTCTCATTTGTTCATGATGAATTCATCCATTATTCATGCTTTATTAAGAGTGTATTAAGGCTAATAAGATGTAGTTAATATAAAGTGTTACCGTATTTTTTCTTAAACAAAGAAAACTGGTTTAAAATAATTCTAAAATCTAAAAATCTTATTTTGCATGATAATAAATGAAGGAAAATTTAAGCTTTAATTTATAAATAAGCAATATTTATCTTTGCTCACAAACAAAGCAGGCAATTTTATTAGACTATAGAACAGACATGGTCAAACTACGGCCCAGGGGCCAGATGTGGCTCTCACCAGTTTCAATCAGGCTCCCTAAACATTCTTGAAAATAAGTGGTAATCTTTATGTTGCTTTTTTTCTTGATTGATTTAACTGTTGTGGTCTTATATTTTACAATAAAAACATAAAATATTATATAGATATCTATTTTACCTACTTTTTTGCATATTTATTGATTTGTTAAGACATTTGCTTGTTACACCAATGATTGCAGTCCGGCTCTCCGCCCCTTGCTTCGATTCAAATACGGCCCTTGTGAATAAAAGATGGCTGACCTCTGCTTTAAAACATGGCCAACGTTGTTTGTTTAAACTTTTTAATTTTATGCTCACAATATATCAGTGTAACAGCTCCTTACCTCTAATGACCCTCCCTCCATACCTCTTTATAAACCAGTTTTAACCCACTGGCGTTTCATCATTGTTGTTGTTGTTTTCACTTTTATAAAACATGAAAGAAAACACTCTCAATCCCCAAGTCTGTGTCATATCTGTTCTTCTGCCACATGATGCGACTGTCAGACAAATAATCGTAAATTTCCTTATGTCTGTGGCCTGTTCTTTTTTTTGACATGTCTAAAAATGGCAAATGTTTATAAACTCCTCCAGTGTGCAGCCGCCTTTACTTGAGACGTGCAAAGCCTTGGTCCCACCTCTGTTACGAAGAACCACTGTAACCCTTGGTGTACACTGTGTGCGAATTCGGTGCTGGACTAAGAAAGTGCTCGGAAAAAAAAAGGCACCCTGTTACGACCTTGTAGCAGTGTGGTCCTGCAGAAAATCTATTTTTGCCAGAGACCTCATAGCAAGAAGGTCCTGGGATTCACTTCTAAGCAGCCCAGGGCCTTTCTATGTGGAGTTTACGTGTTCTACCTGGGTCTGAGGTTTCTTTTGCGTACTTCGGTTGCAATTTCAAACATGTTCTCCTCCCCTGATTACTCCTAGGACTACAAATCGAAATAAGCTGTAGTAAAAAACTGTATTCCCGTGTGATATCAAATTTGTCTGCGTTGCTGGTCTGACTGGGGAGAATGACAGCTGTCTCTCTCTTTTTTCAGTTGCTGCAGTGACGTGGAGGTGAAACTAGAGCCTGGTGCTGCTGCTCTGTCTGAGGTGAAGCTGGAGATGACGATGATGATGATGATGATTGGAGCTGAATCGTTTGTGGTAGCACCGCTCCTGC